>VDFB02000017.1:29513543-29644585 GCA_007258455.2 Sequoia sempervirens | reverse complement strand
TAAGTTTATTATCTATTCATGTCAGCTTGTGATGAAGTATTAATGGGAAAATAAGGAGAAATTCCTATAAATATAAGTCTTTTAACTCATTTTCACATCCATTCTTCATCATTTCATCAACCAATCTTCCATCTCAAGTCAAACAACTTAGGGTTTTAACATTACAAGTAATTCAAGATCAATTTTCAGACATTCAAGGGCAGATCCTTCATGTTTTGTTGTAGAATTTCAAGATCAAACATCATGGCAAGGTTATGAACTCCACTATTGCATGTTTCATTACATTCTTTCTCTATTTTGACTTAATTACCTAAAAGGGTTTGACCAGGGAAAACCCCCATGCCCTAAAATTCAACATCTCTCTCTCTCTCTCTCTTGTCTTGTTTGTTTGTAGATTTAGAACTCTTGGAAGCTTGAAAATCATTGAAGATCAAGTTGCAAGGTTGCTCAAGTCTTCTCTTCATTTAACAAGTCAAAATATCAACAAAATGTCACTTGTAGACCTGTAAACCAGAGTTTTAGAAGTGAACACCTATAGGAAGTCAAAATGTACTGAGAGGTCCAGAGTCCACCTTTGAATAATCAAAAATTCAAAAGTTGACTCATTAACCATGAGTGGCGAATGAGTCCCACTTCTAGGTCAATTTTGTGTTTTTTGTATTTTTAGATACCCTTTTGCCAGAAACAGGTTTTGGCTTTGTTTTTGTAGAAATGGAAATGATTCGCCCAAAATGGTGAATGAGTCCCACCAGGACTAAAAATAATCATCAACAACATTTCAGAAACAATTTCTAGCCTCCATCAATATTCTAGGAGAACACTTTTAGTTTGGTTCATTTCTGTTAAGTTTTACATTCATTTCTACATACCACAATGTGTTTTCAAACAAATCACATTTCTTAGGTTTTGCATTCATAACCAATAAATTTCTTAGCTAAGTTGCATCATACATTTCCTAATTTGAGTGAACTAATTAGATTCCCTTGAGTAGGGTTTTTATCTCTCCTTTTAGGTGGAACATCCTAAGAATGCAAGAGTAGTCTATAAATCCTACCCAAAAATCTACAGTTCAGGGTGTAAACTCTTCGCCATAAAGATTGAAGAACTTGAGAAGGATAGAGATGATTTGGAGTTCCAAAGTTTACAAGGACTAGAATATGTTGAAATAGATGAAACTATAAAATCGTATATGGAGAAATATCCAATATTAAGGAAATTTTCAGATGTGTTTCAAGAGGAGTTACCAAGTTTTCCTCTGAAATGAATATTTGACTTCTCTATAGATATAATTTGAAGATCAAAACCTATTTTTAAGGTACCTATAGTACGAAAACCATTGAACATATGGAACTTAAGAAATAATTGGATTATTTGTTTTTGAAAGGACTAATAAGACCAAGCGTATAACCTTGTGGAGTGCTAGTCATCTTTGTTAAGAGGAAGTATGGTACACTGCATTTGTGCATCGACTATTGTATGCTCAACAAAGCTACAATTAAGAAAAAATATTTGTTTCCATGCATTGACAACCTTTTTGATCAAATGAGGGGTGTTGGCGTATTGTATAAAATAGATTTGATATATATATATATATATATATATATCACCAATTGAGGGTTAAAGATGAAGATATCTTTAAAACTGGATTCAGAACTAGATATAGTCAATATGAGTTCATTATTTTACCTTTTGGTTTAACAAATGAACCTGCAACATTCATGAACATAATGAATAGTATGTTTAGGGATTACCTTTACAAATTTATACTAGTTTTTCTAAATGATATGTTGATTTATTCTAGAAATGAGGAAGAAAATTGCAAGCATTTAATAATGGTGCTGCAAGATTTGAGAGAGCATAGGTTGTATGGTAAACTAAATCCAAATGTACATTCTTCCAAAAGAGGGTACATTATTTACGTCATGTGATTTCCACAAATGGAATTGTCGTAGCTCCAACTAAGATCAAAGCAATAATTGAGTGGCCTATACCTAAGAATGTATCGGAGGTAAGAAGTTTCATTGGTTTGGCAAGATATTATAGGAAGTTTTTCAAAAAAAATTCTAAGATCACTTTTCCAATTAATTTTTTGCAAAAGAAAGGAAAGAGATTTGAAAGGATTGAGAAGTGTCACGATGCTTTTGACCTACTCAATAAGAAATGGTGCAGGGGCACCAAGTTCATTTTGTGCAAATGTGGTCAAATGAGGTCTTGTAATAGATTTTGGGGTGTGCGAGTCTTTTTTTATTTAAATCAGGTCATGATAGACCATTTTTAATGTATCTTGAGTCATTTGGTTGGTTTAGGGATTTATTATGCAAAAACTGCAAAACTTGTAAAAAGTTGTCAAAGTAGAAAATGCAAGATTAGGGATGTCAATAGTCAAGGGAGTTTAGAAGTTAGTTTTGTTGGTTGTGTTAGATGTTTTATACAAGGAAAGGGCTTAAATATGTTGAATTTTTTTTATGTAAGGGTTTTATTATTCAATTGCTTGAAGAAATCAAAGAAAACTCTCTTTTTCTGTGTGTTTAACTAGTAAATTGTAGTTGCAAACCATTTTATGGTCTCATATAGTTGGTTCTTGATTCAAAAGTGATTTTGATTCATTGGATATATGTGTTACCTTCAATTTTTCTTTGGTTTGGAGTGAATTTATCAGGTGAGAAGGGTTTAAGAGCCAAAACACCAAAAGCAGGTCTGTAATACCTTATTTAAGGGGTTGAAGTCAATTAAAATGCACTAAACACCCATTCCACGATTGGATTTTTCTGTGATTTGGTGGAATGGGTGGTCTAGGGTAGGTTTAGGTTTCTATCAGGTTTTCAAGAGTAGGGAGTAGTGGTTGATGAGTTTTTGTTGTTTCCCTGAGTGAATCTATATGAGTTTTTTCTTAGAAATGGTGGGTATCAGTTGAGATTCGGTGAAAAGGAAATGATAAAGTTGGAAGTGAGTTTTTAAAGCATGTTTGGGCTATATGTGATGATTCTGAGAAGTTGGTGATGTGAGAAAATGTCTATAGATTGGATTTTCAATAAACCCTTTTCAAATAAGCCAAAGTGATGGTTTTATGGCTTGGTGAGTTTTTGGTTATTTCATTTGATGAAAGTTGTGGATTTTGACTATTTTTGGTCTGGCTATAACCATACAATAGATAGTTTGGGTTGGGAGAAAGTATAAAGTGGTGTTGGTTTGTAAAAGTGGCCTATTTAGGCCTTGGGGCAGCGTACCAGTCAAATTCTAGAGATGATGGTCTAAAATAAGTGCATGAGTAAAATTGATATTTTGAAGTTGAGGAAAATGGTTATTAGGAATGCCTATTGAGAAGTGTGTTTCAAGTTGGACTTGGAAGTTAGGGTCAAGAACCCACTGTTGCAAACCCACAAGGAATATAGAGTGGTTTAGTGATAAATCACCCTAGTTAGGGTTTTGATGATTGAAGAATTGTTGAAAAAAGTTGGAGTTGTGTTTTTTTGTAGTTTTTTTCCTTGATCTACATTAAGTGGTATTAGAGCATAGGTATTAGATCATTTGAAGGTGAAAAGTTGTATATTGAAGAGTGAAAAGTGGGAAGTTGAAAATACAAAATGCCTCTGAAGGGTAGTGCAGTACTTGCAAGGAGATTAAGATGTTGAGGGAGTCACAAGAAGGAATATTATCTAGGTTTGCAACAATGGAGAAAAATAAAATAAGAGGAAAGGCCACTAAAGAGGAAAGTGACCATGAATAAGAGGGTGAAAATGAGAATCCTAGAAGAAGAAACCAATATGATGATGATGAATTAGATCTATATGAGAGAAGGATGTTAAATATGCTCAAGATTGTTAGAGGAGATGCTTCTGGTGAGAAAATAAAGGTGCTAATGTACAATGGAAAATTGGATGTTGAAGAGGTATTAGACTAGATAGATGCCTTAGATAATTACTTTGAGTTCAAAGAGGTTGTTGATGATCAGAAAGTGAAGTTTCTAAGACTAAGTTGAAAGGTCTTGCATTGACATGGTGGAATTAAATTCAAGAGGAAAGAGTCAAGAAAGGAAAGACAAAAATTAGTTCATGGGATAGGATGGTGTCAAAGGTGAAAGCACATTTATCATCAAATGCAAACTTTCAAGAAGTTTCAGAGTTTAAAGTAGAAGGAGAAGAATTTAATGAAATATACTAAAGAGTTTCACAAACTGTCTATTAGGTCTTGTCATATTGAGGATGAGAATGAAAAAATTGCAAGGTATATGTGTGGGTTGAGGTATCAAATTCAAGATGAGTTGAGTTTGGCTACATCAAGAACAGTTGAGTAATATTTCCAATTGGTTGCAAGGGCAGAGGAGAAACTGAAAAGAAGACAAGAAATACAAGGAAGAGGCAGAGGCAACACCAATAGAAGAAGAGGTGCAAGGGAGAATTTTTAAGATCAAGAAGAAATAAACCAAAAAAAAGATCAAGTGGCTAATCAAAGAGGTGGATTTAGAGGTTTCAAAGGAAGGTATGGACAAGGTAGAAGTTCAAGTTAATTTTTAGGTAGGTGTTATCATTGTAATCAATTTGGCCATCCAACATTTAAGTGTCCTAAGATGAAATGATCTACTTCAAGTTGTGGAGAGAAAAAAGTGCAATTGGTGCAAGATTATGATTATGAAAGTGTGCATTCTCCTCATCAAATTGTTGCTCTAGAAATTGGGGAGTCATTAATGTTGAGAAGAAAACTCTCAAAGGCATCAAAAGAGAAGGAGATGACTCAAAGTTGAACTTTATTCAAGACCACCTACAAATGAAAAGGAAAGGTATGTAAGGTAATGATAGATTTAGGGAGCACTAATAATATGGTTTCTAATGAAATGGTGGATAAAATGAAGTTAGTGAAAATTCCTCATCAAACACCTTATAGACTATCTTGGGTGAATGAACAAGCTTTAGTTGAGTTTAATATTGGTGGATATAAGGATGGCATTCTTTGTGATGTTTTGCCAATGGATTGTTGCAATTTGTTACTTGGGAGACCATTAAAGTTTGATAGGAATACACTTTATGATGGTAGACATAATGCTTACACTATTGAGAAAGATGGAAATATAATCACATTGACTCCATTGGTTAAGGATGTTAAAGAACATGGTAAGGCAAAAAAAGTAATCATGATAGGAAAGAGGGAGTTTGTGAAGCTAAATGAAAACAAAAATGAATAATGTGTAGCCACTTCAAGGCTTGAAGAATTTTTTAGGAATGATTCTATGATGGAAGGCAGAAAAGAAGATGGTTTGGTGTTAAAAATTCAGAAAGAGAAGGTCAAGGATGAATTCCTTGTGAATACTCAAAATGGGTGAGAAAAGCATGATGAAATTGTGATAGGGATAGTGATTTTTCCATTGAATGGAAAGGAGGTTAGAGGGCCATTAAATACTGTCAAGATAGAATTTTATAAATCTATTGGTACAAAGGTTTAGAAAGCTGACCAGATAGAGGTTCTTGAGGCTGAGGATCGAAGGAAAGATATGAAAGGAAAAATGGAAGAGATGAAAGGTAAATTACAAAGCAAAGTGGATAGATTTGATTACACAAGGAGATTCAAGAATAAGAAAGAGATTTATAAGGTACACGGAGGTGTGGAAGCAGCTAGGGAAGTCATTTTGACAATGTTTTCAAAGGAAGCACACATGAAAGATCAAACTTCAAGAGTAGAGTAGCAATTTCAAGGAAGGAACTAGTCAAAGGGCAGAGATAATGAAATTTTCCAATACTTGACTCATTGGAAAGGGTCACCAAGTGGATATGAAGGTTGGAGATCATGGAATGATAAGAGGAAGTATATTTTTGGTCCTCAAAGGGACTTGAGGTCTTTTTAAAGTGAGAAGTGTGGTGTAGTGGAACCAAGTTCATTTTGTGCAAATGTGGTCAAATGCGGTCTTGTAATAAATTTTGGGGTGTGTGAGTGGTTTTTTACTCAAATAAGGTCATAATAAATCATTCATAATGTATCTTGAGTCATTTGGTTGGTTTAGGGGTTTACTATGCAAATATTGCAAAACTTGTAAAAAGTTGTCAAAGTGGAAAATGCAAAAGTGCAAGATTAGGGAAGCCAACAACCAAGGGAGTTTAAAAGTTAGTTTTGTTGGTAGTGTTACTTTTTTTATAGGAGGGAAAATATTAAATATGTTGAAAAAATTTGATGTAAGGGTTCTATCATTCAATTGGTGGAAGAAATAAAAAAAGAACTCTCATTTTTTTGTGTTTAACTAGTTAATTATAGTTGCAGGCCATTGTACGGTCCCATACAGTTGGTTCTTGATTCAAAAGTGCTTTTGATTCATTAGATATATGTGTTAACTTCACTTTTTCTTTGGTTTGGAGTGATTTTATTAGGTGAGAAGGCCTTAAGAGCCAAAACACCACAAGAGGGTCTATAATACCCTGTTTAAGGGTTTGAAGTCAATTAAAATGCATGAAACACCCATTCCACCATTGGATTTGTTTGTAAGTTGGTGGAATGGGTGGTTTAGGGTAGGTTTAGGTGTCTATGGGGTTTTCAAGAGTAGGGAGTAGTGGTTGATGAGATTTTGTTGTTTCCCTAGGTGAATTTGTATGAGTTTTTTCTTAGAAATAGTGGGTATGATTTGAGATTCAGTGAAAAGGAAATTTTAAAGGATGGAAGTGAGTTTGTAAAGCATGTGTAAGTTATATGTGATGAATTTGAGAAGTTTGTGAGGTAAAAGAAGTTCTGTAGATTGGATTCTCAATAAACCATCTTCAAATAAGCCAAAGTGAGGGTTTAATGACTTGGCGAGTTTTTGGTTGTTTCATTTTATGAAATTTGTGGATTTTGACTATTTATGCTCTATTTATAACCATACAATAGATAGTTGGGGTTGGGAGAAAATATAAAGTGGTGTTAGTTTGTAAAAGTGGCCTTTTTAGGCCTTGGGGCAACATACCAATCAAATTTCAAAGATGATGGTCTGAAACAAGTGGATGAGTAAACTTGATATGTTGAACTTGAGTCAAATGGGTATCAGGAATTCCTATTGAGAAGTTGGTTTGATTTTGGACTTGGGTGTTAGAGCCATGAAACCAATATTGTAGATCTATAAGGAATATAGAGTGGTTAAGTGAGAAATCACCCTGGTTATGGTTTTGATGATTGAAGAATTATGGAAAATAATTGGAATTGTGTTTGTTTGCAATTTTCCTCCCTACTCTGCATCAAATCCTGAAGGTAACTTTATGGTTATCACAGATTCATGCAAAGAAGGGTTGGGAGGTGTGCTGATGCAATATGGGAAAGTAATTGCCTATGAATCTAGAAAGTTGAAACCATATGAGATGAATTATGCATCGCATGATTTATAGTTGGCAGATGTTGTTCATGCATTGCAAAAGTGGAGGCATTATTTGGTAGGAAAAACCTTTGAGTTGAAAACTAACCATAATGGGTTAAAGTACCTTTTTACACAACCTAACATGAATGCTAGACAAAGAAGATGGGTAGAGATAATACTTGACTATTATTTTAATCTTAGTTATATTAAGGGAAAATAAAATTGGGTTGTCGACGTATTCAATCGAAGATGACACGTTGCTTCTATAGTAACAATCCAAACTTATTTTAAGGGGAAAGTACTCCAAAAGTGCTAGGAAGATGAGTATTACTTGCAAGTGAAGCAAGAACTCACTAATAATACACAAAATTATAGGTATATGAAGGTAATCAATTTGAATCTAATGGAACACTTAGATATAAGGGTAGAATGTATGTACTTGATGTAAAGGAATAAGAAATCTAGTATGGAAGGAAATACACAAAGCACTGTACTCTGGACATCCTGGAGTGACGAAAATGATGGCTGATGTAAAAACATTATACTTTTGGAAGAGAATGAAGGGAGATGATGCTAGTTTTATGGCTAGGTGTCTTGAGTGTCAAAGGGTGAAAGTTAAGCATCATCATCCTATTGGCTTGTTATACCCATACAATATACTAGAAAAGAAGTGGCAAGTCATAAGTATGGACTTTGTGCAAGGATTTCCTATGTAAAGGAATAAGCACAATTCCATACTAGTGGTAGTAGATAAGCTTACAAAAGTAGCACATTTTAAACTAGGGAACTTAACTGATGGGGCACCTATCATAGAAAAGAAAATTGTGCAGGAGATGTTTAGATTGCATGAAATTCCTAAAAAGATAATTTTAGATAGGGATGCATGAGTCACTTTTGGGTTTTGGAAAACCTTATTTTTTGCACTAGGGAATCGGTTGAATATAAGTTTAGCATATCATCTAGAAATGGATGGGAAAATTGAAAGGGTAAACCAAGTATTGGAAGATCTACTTAGGATTTATATCATGGATCAACAATACAAGTGGGAGGATTACTTTCCCTTAGTAGAATTTTCTTACAATAACTCTTATTATTTTGCAATAAAGATGGCTACTTTCAAAGCTTTGTATGGTTGAAAGTGTCAAACTCCTATATGTTTGGATAAACTTGAGGATCGAGTAAGTCTTGGGCTAGAAATGTTGGTTGAAATGGATGAACAAGATAAGGTAGTTAAGAAAGGGTTACCTAAAGCTAACAATTGATAGAAAAGATATGTTAATTCTAACAGAGTGCCCCATAATTTTAAATTAGGTGACAAAGTATTGTTGAGAGTGAAACCTCACAAGAGCTCCATTAAATTTGGAAAGTCTTAAAAGTTATCCCCGCATTACATTGGACCTTTTGAGATTCTAGAGGAAGTAAATCCAGTAGCCTATCGTATCGCATTTCCACCAACTCTTGCCATAATGCATAATATCTTCCATGTGTCATACCTTAAACAATATATATTTGGTGATAACCATGTAATTCATTTGATTTCTTTATAGGTACAGGACCTCAAAGTAGTAACTCTCAAGTTTTTTAAGGTGCTTGGAACACATAAGCTACACTTACATAACAGAGAGGTCTTGTAGTGTAAATTCCAATAGGACCAATATGTAGAAGACACATCTACTTGGGAGGACTATGCAAAAATTCAGTAGAAATTTCCTCGTATTCTTAATGCTTTTGAGAATTTTGAACAATGTTTAACATTAGTTGTTAAGTTTTGAATAATACCTTAGGTCATTGGGGATGATGATTCATAAGGGGGGGGGAAGTATGTTACACTCCAAATGTAGAGTTACTAACTACTATTACTACATAGGGTAAATATGGATGTAATGTGCAATTCTAGAAATGAATAAATTATGCTTGTACCTTGTTATCAATATGAATTTTATCGCATTTGATGATTGTCTCATTTGAATGTTACCTCTGTTGATGTTATTCATGGTGAAATACTAAATATATGTGAATGAAAGGTTATTGAATTATCATTATTCTAACTTTGGAGATGTTAATGTATATTGTATATTGTTATGAACAATTGATTGTCATGTGCATGTGTTGGTGGATGCAGTTATGTGTTCCATTCCTTTAAGAAGAGAAAAATTATCTCTTAGGAGAAGATCTTGGTCGACTAACCAATAAAATTAAACTATCTGAGCATATACACACACCACATTGGAAATATTGAGTTGAGTTAGTTTGAAGGTAATAGGTAAGTCATCCTTAGCTGATGTGTTTGCATTTGAGAGTCTTGTTTACTTCTACATGCATTGGGTGATATTTATCTGTTTGAGTTTTTACGATCTTTCATGTGTGATTATGATTATATTGAAAAATGGGATTTACATGGAAGTATGTGTATATATATCCATATGCGTGTCAATGGGATCTAGTGACATGCATATGCATATGTATAGATGTACCACACATAAACACTCATCAATATGATGGAAATCGTGAATGACTATGTGAATTGGATGTGAACATATATATATATGTGTATAGTATATACGCGTATCTATATGTATATGTATAAGAATACATGTGTACAATTGTGAATGGACACACTCATACATATACATACATACATACATATATAGATATATACATTTATACATACATACATACATACATATATACTTACATACATACATATATACATACATACATACATACATACATACATACATACATATATATATATATATATCACATATATGCTTATATTATAAGACTTATGATATATATATATATAATATATATATATATATAAATATATATGTTAATGGATATATATAAATACATGTTAAGTATTTAAGTATATATATGTATGTAATATATGTTATATATATAATAATAAATATATATTAAACATATTATATATGTGAATTGAGATCGACTATCTCTTATTCATTAAAGCCAATTCATAAGGTTGTTTCATAATCAATATAGACTATGGAATGAAGGTCAATATTGACCATGTCTATGGAAGCTGATTTAAAAGCTTTGGACTGCTAGTGGAAACTGATTATCATTGTGATTAGCACACGATATATGGTGTGGCATTGCATTTGATATTTTTGACTATAGAGCTCTTGACTTGGTTGACATATTTAATGAGACCGTTCTTGTCTTTGTCTCACGTATTATACTAGTTATGTCAATTCATTTACTTGATGAGTCAATAGAAATCTATTGTCATATAATGAAAGAAGATTTAGTTTGGATGTGCCAAACATGAATGAAACAGATTAAAGTTGGTGCCACTTTTGAGTTTGATTTGCTATAGATGTCTTTTCATTGTGTTAATTTGAATTATACATATGTTGATTGAATGAGTCTTAGGATTTCTTTCATCAAAACAAGTAGATTTGGAGGAGGTTTTGCTGAGTCTAAGCTTATTTGATCACCACCTTATTGCTTTGTTTCATGTGTTGCTTTGCATGACACTTGTTGTCTAATTGCATCCCTAAACTGTAGGATTTGAGGTTACTTGGTTGCTCTATAAATAGCTAAACCATTTAATTGTGAGGGACACATTCCTTTCAAGAGATTATATATCTTTTTCAATTCCTATTTTCTACATTATAACTAGTCATAATTTGCTTCGCATTGAGAGAGATATAGGAAGAGAGTTCTTATAGTTTGTGAGGATATTAAATTTTGAGAGGAGTAAGCTATCAACTTGAGAGGTGGAGATTATAATGATATTTCTTGAGAAGTTGTTTGTCAAGCTAATTATTGTTAGAGAAGACTGCATTTCTGTCTTTAGTTGGATAAGTGATGACATGCATGAGGATCTCTTATTTTTTGTTTTGATGTGTCTTGCATGCATGGTTGAGATGTCTTTTCCAATATATGAATTAGTGAATGTAGATTATTTTGAAAAGGGATTTGAAGCTATTGTGTTGTTTTCATATTGTGTTTTTATGTACTCCATAGTAGGAGATGGGTGTTATCATAGGTATTATATACTAGGTATTTTTTAACACAAAAAAAACATATGGTGTATTTAGCTAAGTTATTTATTTAACTAGGAAAGCTTGTGTTTACTCCTAGGAGAGTTAAACCTATATGGGAGGGAAATGTTTACTTACTTTTAAGTAGGGTTATCCAAGTATTTAGGTTATCTTTGGAATAAAGGACTATCCATTATAAAAAAAACCTATCTTGTGAACTTACTAGTTAAGTAGGTTTATTCATAGTAGAGTAATATGGTTGTAGGTTATCTGGGATGATGGACTATCCATTGAAGTAAATACCTATGCGTAGCTTAAGATAGCCTTAAGTCAAATCAACCCTGAGTAGTGTATGTGATGGATGACCCTCAGTAGAACATACTAAATGAAACACTTTGACCAAAGAAGCGTAATGACCTTTCTCTCCACTGTCGGTTCACCATGATCTAGTATTAAAGTTCTAGTTATCTAGGACACAACACTATGCTCGGTTGGTTGTCATTATCGGTTACTCTACCAATCTCTTCGTCAAAGGGATGTTCCATCTATTGAGGGATAGATGTGTGAGGGACCGCATTATGAATCTGTGGTTGGCAAAAAAGTGCCTGAGTGATTCTTCTCCTCCATAGCAGGGAATAGAAGAACCAATACTTGAAAGGAAGTATCCTAGTTCATCTTAAAGCCATTTTTTCTAAAGCTCTTTGATCTATGTTTGAAAATGTATGATTTCTTATTTTTATGTATTATATGAATGAAAAGGAATTCATGTTGTAATATGTTATGCATTTTGAATTGGAAATTATCAATAAAGAAAATATTTTTTTTAATACAATGACATGTTACTTGTTTATTTACTCACAAAGTGTAAAATTGGAATTTTTTACTTCATTAAAGGGTTAGTACGTTACGTAATTAAACCTAGAGATCCATCAATGGATAGGTTTGGAACATAGGCAAATGAATCCAACCAAGTATACATCAAAAAGAAGAAATACATTGAGGACCAAGTTGAAAAGATGAAATATAACCTAGAGGAGATGGTGAATACACCTATGGGTTCTACAGAAAAATTCCAAACCAACATTTGTTTCTCTATAGATTACTCCAAGTACAAGAAGTTAAATTAGGACCTATGCCCCCTCTCTTTGTTTTCCTATGTCCTCTAAAACAAATCCTACAAGGAGTTCGAAGAAGAAATAAACATGTAGCACCCCTGAGACAAAAAAGAATCAAGAGGATAAGGAAAGAAAAAGCTAATAGAAAAAAGTACATAAATGAAGATGAAGATGAAGTGGAGGAGAAACCACATTTGATCTAGAAGAAGAAATCTCAAGACTATTAGAAAGAGACTAGTGCAAAAAGAAAAGAAATTGATGTGGTAGACACATAAAGTGAAGGGGGAGTGGAAAATAGGGATAACTTTAAGAAACTCCCCCCTCGGTGAAGGTGTAAAATCCTAGCAAAAATCTCCTTTATTTGAAAAAAATTATTAATTTTCTTGGCAAATGTATGAACATTATCAAAAAAATTGTAAAATCCTAGTGAATCTTAATGAATAATTGGAAAAAATAATAGTCACAGTGGTGAATTCTAGCAAATAATCACTAAAAATATTAATTACAATGGAAAATCTCTCCTTTAAAAATTTGCGTAGTTGGTCCGCGGAGTTCACCCATACTTTTTTGTTTTTTGTAATATTGAAGTAGGGGCTCGGGGGTGGCAGCCACTAGCAGGGTCAAGGAGGAAGAGCCCCCTTGTGAGGGTTGAGGGGACAACACCCCCTCATGGTGTTTGGGGACAACTTCCCCAATGTGCTCCAAGCATAAATTCACTTTTGAAAATGCATTGTAGCACACACAGATTAATCATTTTTTAAAATTATCAATTAAAAAAAAGACTATATGAAAAGTTAAATTGTTACCATCGATTAGCTTTCTAATCAGATGGCTACAGGTTGATTTCATGACCTATATGCACGTTCCTTTTAAAAGGTTTTTTGAGGCCTGAAATTTGTTTTAGGCCACACGATTAAATTTGATTTGTGGCCCAAAACAAATTTCAGGCCTCAACAAGTGTTTTAAAATGAACGTACATATAAGTCATGGAATCAATTTGCAACCATCTGATTAAAAGGCTAATCAATGGAAATAAATAAAAGCCCTATTCAAGGCTAAATTATAATATTACTGGAAAATATAATTAATATTTGTAATTATAGTATAAACTACTAGTGAATCAATTCTAATGACGCATCATTTAAAAAATAATGTAGAGGTGAATTAATCGAGACGAAATTAATTTTTTGTAAAAACTTGGAGATTCAACATCCTTTTTAGCTTGTACTATTTGTCATTTCTGGAGGTCTCAATTTCAATTATTCACCAATTGGCGAAGATTCACCAGTAAATTTTTCCCTAGTGGAAAAGGAAAAGAAAGCATTTATTATTCAAAGAAGAGAAAAGAGTTTTGGAGAAGAAGAAAATTCACCTAAAGGTAAGGGAAATAAGAAAGAGAAGACCCATCTGGTTAAGGAGCATATTCCCATAAATTTAGATGCATTTTTTAGTGAGATTATAGAGTTTGGCATGTTGAAGGAAATTTTTACAATGTATGCAGTTACAGATAATGAAGACAAAGCAACTATCAAAGAGGCTATTGTTTTTGATAAAGGAAAAAATGGGTTTTACATGGACCCAAAACCACAAAGTTTACAAACATAAGAGAGATTAAGCATTAAAGATCACAAAGAAAAAAAATATGGAAAGAGAAAAGAACCATTTCAAAACAACAGCTCCCAAACAAAGGCCATCAAAAAACCCGCCAGAACAACTGATAAAAAAAAAAACTAGCAGGAGTTAATCTAATCACTTTAACACCTATGTTGTCTCAGCTTCTAGTTCTGCATCTCCTGAACCCCCCTCTTAAAGGTTTGAACCATCTGTGGTGTGGGAGGCTATTGTTAAGTATATGGTAACATTAAATAAAAACCTTGGTGATATTGAGGATCAATTTCCTAATGATCTGAAAGGCCTGTTAATTGTTAGATGACAAGAATCTATTGATGAAGATGCTAATATGAAATTATTTTCCTTGGGGAAGATTGGTTCCTTATCTCTTCTCATAAGAGTACCTACTCTTTTTTTTTCCCTAAATTTTTGGTTATACAACTTAGAAAACATGCGTCCATCCTCATGAGACAAGGTAACAGATAATACCCCTCTAGTTGTAACACATTGCACAAAACTGAAGATCTTGCTAAATATTTGGGAGCTTCACAATATAGTGAAGATAGAATACAACATGAAACGGCTATCCTAGAACGTAATGAACCTATCAATGAACAACATGAGCATGAGCTTGGTCAGGAAGATATGGTAATAGATAATACCCCTCTAGCTGTGGAGAATATTGTGGAATAAAAGAATGATGATAAGATAAATTCCTTGAAGAAATATGAAGATCAAATTGAACAAAATTTTCCTCCTTTGGATATGGATAAATATGGTAAGAAGAATAAAGAAGATATGCAAAGTTTCCTAGAGAAGATTGAGGAAAAAAAAGAAGATACTTCAGCTCATTTGAATGTAGAGAATAATCTTGAAGAATCTTTTGGTAGTGGAAAAAAGGATAAGAGTGATCAAAAGGAAGAAGAAATTGCAATAACTGGTGGTGAATCCTCCAAAGCCTTTGGCAATTCATTGAAATATTTGTTGGAGATGTAGTTACATTTTGAACTAGTGGTTTTTGTAACTCCTATAGATTCCCATGAAACAAGGTGAGGTGGACCTACATAAGATTTCCCCTTTGCAAAAACTATAGCTTGGTGATATATTTCATAACTTTTCTAGGAAGGAAATTCGACAAACTCAACAAAACACTAAGAATTTTGTAGATGAAGTAGCGAAGGTGTTGTAGGAAGGTATTCTCAAAATAACTATTAATAATGACTTATCTAGTGTGTAGAAATTGAAATTATTGCCTGATTGTTTTAAGGATTATTCTATTGGGTTGGAATAAAATATTGAAAAGCATGGAAAAGAAGGTCAATCACAAGAAGTTAAAAGAATTTTTTGATAAATGCGGTACTACTCATGGAAAGTTGCAAGGAAACCTAAGGGATTTTTAGAAATTTTTGGAAGAAGCTAAAGTTTTGTTTTAGTTCTATTTGAAATTGTCAATCTCTACAAGGAGCATCAAAGATCAAACAAACTCTATTGAGTCACAAAATTCTTAGGCTTCAAGTGCATATGATCTCATAAATGATGCAGATGGAGAAAAAAGAGAAACCATTGAAAAAATACATGGTAAATTATTTCTACTCTAGGAACAAAATAGGAAAATCATAATGCAATACACTCAGCTTAGATATTTGGTGAGTGCAAGACTTACATCTTTAACTAGTGTTTTAGCTAATACTGAGAAGGTGGTGTAAATGAATCTAGTTCCTTGTTACTTTAAAGGAGACAACCTCCATAGTCAATTTGAGAGTTAGTGTCAGTATGATTTCCATTACTAAGAAAGATTGGGAGGCACACTTTGCTAAACTGAAAGTGTCTTATAAGGGTGTTTTACAATCTACTACTTAATTTTTACATTTTTCTCTATATATACAATTTTATGATTTCAATGTACATAGGAAGTAGTTGATGGTGTTGTAGTAAAAATTTTCATTTTTGATGCATAAATTTTTAGGGGGAGCCACTTTGATGTAAGCATTTCACTAAGGGAGAGATTGTTGGAGAAGTGTGTCGAGTATAGAAGAGAATTATCTTTTTCGTACACTTTGCCCTTTATGTCAAAGGAGGAGTAGTTTTGGGAGAGTGTCATGCCATTAATGACAAATGGGAAGATTGTTGGGAACATGAGAATGATGGGTATGGTGTTGTCATTGATGTCAACCCATTGTAGAATTGTAGAAGTGTTGGTCTAAAGAAGACCAAGTGTTTTAGAGAATTGGATAAGTCCTAGTGTGTATATTCAGTGTTCAAAGTGTTAGTGTAGGTTTTTTAATATTATTTTTCCTACACATTATTAAGCACACCTTTGGTTATAGGAGATGTGGTTCATGTGAGGAAACGTGGTGTAATCAATTGATTACATGTGTTGCTCCCACTCACACTTGGGTGGTTGAGTTTCACACCCTCTTTTGGCCTTATATGCCACCTCACAAAACCACTCATTTGTCTCTTTTTGAGTAGGTTATGCCACATGTTTGGGATTTTCCAAGTAGGCATAACTCCCACCTAATTTGGTTATTTGGGAGTTATTGCTCTTGGAATTATTTTCCCATATTCTGCTATATATTCTGCACTCACCTCTCCCTCCTATCTAGTCCAGATGAGTTCATATTAACTCAGTCAATTCAATGGAGAGTTGAGGCATATTGTATCATTTAGTGTGTGATAATAGCACCATTTTTTTATTGCACTATATTCCAACATTTTATCTCTTGTTTCTTTTGTGTGGAAGGCTTATCTTAGTTTTTTAGGTGATCCTGGGTGCTTGAGTTCATCAACAACTCTTACATGGTATCATAGAGTCAGATCTGCAAGCCCCTTCTCAAATTTGAGAGATTTGTGAGTGTTTTAATCAATATTTTAGGCTGCAGCATGCCTTTTCTTGTATTAAGTAGCTGATTCTACCTTTTCATGTTTTTTTGGGTTTTTGGGGTCATTTTTTGTTGTTAAAGGTGTCTATTTTACACTAGATCCCCATTTTTTGTATATTATAAAGAAAATTCGCCATCTGGGTCATTGCTATATTTTTTATAGATGTTATATATTTTGTAGAAACTAAATCAGAACATTTTAGCATACCCCCTCTCCATTGGAGTTTTGCATTTTGCACCCGATCTTCAAAAGCTCGTATCTCAGTCATTTTGGCTCCTTTTTGCAAGAAATTATTTTTTATTTGGGGTAGAATTTTGTAGTATTTACAATGGTGTAATCCATTTTTGCTCAAGTGATCCGGATTTTTCAAAAAATTAGTTTTATCAGTAGATCTGAAGGATAGTTCTCGTTTTTGGAACTTCAAATGGATATAACTTTCACATATGACCTCAGATCAAGGTGATTCTTTTTTTGAAAGTTGATATTTTTTCAAGCACTACACATTGGTGCTATTTTGAGGTTTTGATTCTAAGATTATTTTGTACTTTCAGTATTTGGGTCCAATATTGGACATTGTAAAACTCTAGTAAATAAATCCAGAATTGTAAATGCACTAATTATAAAGTGCCACCATTATATTGTTCTGGGTGGGATCATGATTGAGTAATTTTGGGGCATAATATTTTTCCTTTGTTGGTTTGTGTCTCTTTAATGGTCTATTGTGTGACTAAAAGTAGAGGAGTTTAATATGGGAATCAAAACACATCCTACTATAATAAGGTTAAATCGATGGAACTTTAAGTCTTGGTGAGATGGAATCCTAAAACATTGTAGGTGGCTTAATATTTTTCCCTACCTCTATGGACTCGTTCCTAAATCTTCATCAAAATGGAAGAGAGTTGTGTGGGATTTAAAAATAGAACATATCCTAGGTGTAATTGGTTGTAGTTGTGATATTGATACACAAATGGTCACTGATGGCATTGAGATCCCTCATGACCTTATGAAAAAACTTTGGGAGATGTATGGAGACTCGAATGAACCTCCATTCCCAAAGGATCCTGTTGCGGATTGTCTTGTTCCACTTGCAGAGTTTCAACCTATTGATGATAAAATAGTTGAAACGCTTTCTGATTGGGAAAGGTATGGTAGTTTTGATGAAATAGAATCTTCTCCTCTTACAGAGACATCTATTAAGACTTTAGTTTCTATGGCTCCTAATCCATATTTAGAGGTATCATCTTCTTCATCTATGAGTCAACATCTTGAAGTCGAGGGCTCTTCTATTCCAGTATTGGAAGAATCATCTATTTCATCATGTTTTGAAGATACAATGGGGGATGATAGGTGTAGTCATATGACATGCACTAAGATCTCATCTCCTTCATCTACTGTTGTACTTGAGGATGCTCATGATCCAAAAATTTTGGCTCCTTGTGATTTAGTGCAACATGACATATATTGTCTTTCAGACTTGGCTACTTGCGATGGCTTCTTCACAGGGATTTCAGACTTGTTCATAGAATCTCATATTGTAGATTTGGGAGACATTATTGATAGTATTCATCTTCTCTTTGATGAAGATGATCCTTCTTCAATTGTTGTGAAGGAACACTCTGACCCTCTTGCCCATTCTCTACATGATCATTCTTTGCAGTTTGGCATGAGTGTGGATACTTTTGGACAAAATTAAGAGGAGGCTTCTTTATCTTCAGAAGGGATATTCTTGTCTTCAGATTTTGTTCTACATCCATCTCCACTAGGCCTTGGATTTTCATCTCCTACAGTGTGGCCTAGAACACTTGATTTGATGGTGACATCTTTCGACATCGACATGGAGACACTTGAGCAGAGTTCAGAGACTTCATACATTTTCATCATTCTCCTTCATATTCCTTTCAGGAATGGGAAGGTATCTTGCATACATCCTTGGTTTTCTTTCTTCCTAAGGGGAGGAATATTGTTCGGCGATCTTGGATCATCTCCAGCTTCTTGTGTCGAGTATTCACCAGTAATGTAGGAGATTCTATATTTGGGGACTATATGGTCTCTCTTCTTCTTCTCTCTTGGGGGAGAGTTTTGTCCTACGAGTTTTCTCTTTCTCATCTTTGAGAGATTTCATCATTGTACATGGGTACCTAACATGGCCTTGTATCCAAGACCCATCTTTGCATTATTTAATCCTTTCACCCACCTAAGCTATGCCTAAGGGGGGGTGTTAGTGTAGGTTTTTTAATATTATTTTTAATACACATTATTAATCATACCTTAGGTTATAGGATATGTGGTTCATGTGAGGACATGTGGTGTAATCCATCGATTACATGTGTCGCTCCCATTCACACTTGGGTGCTTGAGTTTCACACCCTCTTTTGGCCTTATATGCCACCTCAAAAAACCACTCATTTGTCTCTTTCTGAGTAGGTTATGCCACATGTTTGGCATTTTCCAAGTAGGAATAACTCCCACCTAATTTGGTTATTTGGGGGTTATTTCCCCTCTTAGAAATATTTTCCCATATTCTGCTATATATTTTGCATTCACTTCTCCCTCCTATCTAGTCTAGATGAGTTCATATTAACTCAGTCAATTCAATGGAGAGTTGAGGCATATTGTATCATTTAGTGTGTGATAATAAAATCATTTTTTTATTGCACTATATTCCAACATTTTATCTCTTGCTACTCTCGTGTGGAAGGCTTATCTTGGTTTTGCAGGTGATCCTGGGTGCTCAAGTTCATCAGCAACTCTTACACAAAGGAACAATGTTTTGGTCCACATTCCTCTCCCTTGAAGAATCTTGTCATGCAGTTTTAAGGTGTTCATGGTATGTGTTGGATGTGTCTAACTCTAAAGTTTTTTGGTTTTATGTCTTTTGTAGTTGAAGATATCATTGATAGTGTATCAAGCTTAGTAATGGTAGTGTTATAGGTGTGAAGTGCATGTTGGAGTGCTCTGCATTATACCATGGATGAATATTATGTTGTATAGTTTGAGAAGGGTTGGAAGGTGTTAGATGTGTGTGCACACCAAGTGGAAAGTGATTTGGTGGTCTACATGTCAAGTTGTGAATGAATATATTCTTCATTCAATTGTTGCTTCACAAAAACTGCCAACTTAAAGATTTAAGAGTCATGTGGAGTTGAATTATGCATAGAGCATAATCATTGGAGAGATTATAGGTCATGCTGACCTATTTTGGTTTACACATTTTGATTCTCTCTACAAAGCATGTGTGTTGGTTTTTTGTGCTAAAAGTTTATAAGGTTAAACATTTCATCTAATTAGGCTGACCTAATTGATGTTTTTGTTGATTATGATATATATACAAGGTTAATTCCTTTTCTTGAAAAAAAATAGTGATGTAATTAAGAGAATGCACAAGAAATGATGTAGTGTGAAGTGTGAAAGGTGATAGTGGTGATGTATGAAGTATGCAACAACAATTTTTTTTAGCTTAATTCAATTGTACACTCATCATATTGCAGATACATTATTAAAAGTTTATTCCTTGTAGTGAGCCACCATATCTTCTTTGTTTCTATTCTAAGCAATGAGCCCTTAGCACTGAGCCATTATTTTTTGATAGTAAGTCCTTGGGTAGTGAGTCCACCATTTTCTAACTCTATTTTAACTATATATAATATATTGCAAGTTAATCCTCACTATAGTTTGTCCATTTCTAGGGTTTTCCATGTAAATATGATGTTCTTGTGCTTTTTTGTGATTGATTCTTTAATTGTTACTTTCAATTACTGCAGTTTTAATTTGATTCTTTAATGAATTTTTAAGTTAATAAATTTAGTTAATTCTGATGAATATTGATTCACCCCCCCTCTTAGTATTTCATGTGCTCAATACTAACAACTTGATGTAAAGATCTGGGATGACACATGATGGTTCTAACAAGGGTCCTAGGATTGATCAGACTAATTGCTTGTATTAGAAGTTGAGAATGGAGAGAAACCTAAATTATTTAGGGTTTCATGTTTGGTAATTAGTCAAAAGTGGTTATATTGCTCCTACCACTCCCATTATAGATCTTATTGAAATCAAAATATATGAATGTAATGCTAAATCAGACAAGAATGCTATTTTATGTGGATTAGTTCATTTAGAGTTATTAAAGGTGATGAATTGTAGTTATATACCAAAGATTCTTGGGAAAACCTTAGTAATATCTATTAAGGATATTCTAGAGTGAAGCAAGCCAAGATGCATATCTTTAAAAACATATTTGAGACCATGTGAATGACATAAGATGAAGATATTGAAATTCAAGAATTTGTTACTAGCATTAATGGTCTTGGTGGAGAAGTGAAGTAAAGTGAAGTAATGAAGAAGGTTTTGAGATCTCTCACAAAATCTTAGTCATAAATTATTTTCCATTGAAGAATCCAAAGAATTAGATTAGTATTCAGTTGAGGAAATGTTTGGTACTCTCACTACCTTTGGGATGAGAGAGTTTGGTCAAGATGTTACAAAGAAATAAGTTTCATTCAATGATAACAAAATGATTGAAGAGGAGGATTTTGATCAAAATTATGAAATTGATGAGGTTGAGGAATACTTTATAAGGATATTGAAGAAAGGAACTAGCAAATGCAAAGGTAAGTTACCATTAAAATGTTTCAATTATGGAAGAATAGGTGATTTTGTATCTAAATATCCTTATAGAGAATCAAATGATAGAAATAAAAGAGATAAGGTTAATAAGGTTCTATATTCAAAAGAAAAAAATGTTTCCTCTAAAGATGAGGAGAATGATTCAAATGATGAAACTCACTTTATGGATTTGAATACTACTGATAGAAAGTATAATGTTGAGATGTTTAAGGAGTCTAGCTCTTTAAGTGATGAAGACATATTTTCCTATCATCTAGATCAAGAATATATGGAACCTGAAGGTTGAGTCTTCAAGTTAGATGAATGAGGGATTGAATTCAAAGGAAAAATATGGTTTGCATTGGAAGGACTAAATAAAGCAAGAGGTCTAAATCAGAAATATGAAATCTTGCTTCTAGAATCAAAAGAACAATTTGAAAATCTAAGAGTTCAAGTAGAAAAAGGAAAAAATTGACAGGAAATTAGACTAAAAGAGGTTGAAGGTGTGATCTCAAATTTGAAAATAAAGGTTGAAGAAGGTAAGATTACTATAGATTTCTTGAATGTCAAGCTCAAAGATAAAATTTCTTAATTTTTAAAGCTTGAAGAAGAAAATGTCACTTTAAGGAATTCCCTGGAAAAAGAAAAGGAATTTAAAATTGACAAAAGAAAAAAGTTTGGTTTTGATAGTTCAAAATCAAGTGAAAAGAAAAAGAAAATAAGAGAGATTCAACATTGGAAAGAGTTCCACTAAAAATACAAAGAATATTCATAATGGCAAGAAAGGAGGTGGATGCAATTCTATCTAGAAGAAAAAAGGTCTAAGAAGTTCTCCATAAACAAAATAAAATGCTCCTAATAGGTTCAATCAATCCTTTCAATGTTATTTATTTTCTTGTAATGTTTTTAGGCATAAATATGCTAATTGTAAAGTTAGGAAACAAATGACTAATAAAAATAGAAGAAGATCTTATGTACATCAAAGAAACAATACTAGTTTATTTCATGGATATTTCTATGCCTACAACAACTATGGTCACAAGGCTGATGAGTATAGATCTAAGGTGAAGAGGAACAACTCTTTTCTAGTGCACAATGTTGTGTGCTACACGTAAAATGACATGGGACATAAGGAAAATTAATGTAGAAGTGACTTTGTGGTGTAGGAGCACTAAAGCCCGTATTTGCAAATTTGATCATTTGAAGGTTTTGATAAGGTTTGATAGGTTGGCTTTAGAGAGTTTTGGAGTAATTTGAGTCTATTTGCATTAAATAAGGTCTATTGAGACCATTTACTATGTAATTGGGTATTTTTTGTGTCATTTGTGTCAAATGGGAAAAAGTTGCAAAAAATGTAAAATTTTGTCATAGTGAAAAATTGGAAAAATACAACTTTTATGAAGTTGAAGGGTATTAGGATTTGAAAGCTAGTTATAGGAAATTTGGTGGTTAGAATTTGAATAGAACATGTATATAAAGCCTCTATAAGGCTTGAGCATGGGTGTGGAAGATTGTATTGAATCATTCCTATCAATAATGAGTTTTCTACAATTTCCCTATTATTTTGCACTTTTCTAAAGTTGTATGGACCTGTACAGATTGTAAATGTTCTAAATCTCATTGTGTTTTGTAGAGACATGAATTATATTTCATTTGAATCAATTGTGACATGAGATTCTAACATTAAGATTTGAGAGAGTTTCGTTCATTTTTCTGTAGCAGCCCTGATAACTCTGTAATAAGGGTTAATAGTCACTTAAAATGTTAAATTGACCCATTCCACTCACTATGACTACTGTAACTCATGGAATGGGTCCAACACACTAGGATTTAGGTGTTCTCATGGTTTAGTAGGTAGAATAGTGTGTTTTTCAAGTGAAAATGGGGTGTTAAAGAAGGGTTTTGATAAAATGTTTAAGGAACTGTCAATGTAATGGTTGTTTGAGTTTTTGTAGGGTATTTTTCAAGTGTTGGAGGCATTGGTGGGGTTTGATAAGCCTTAATGATAGGAGATTCAATAAACCCTTGTCATTTTGCATGTAAAATGAGGGTTTGGTGGTTTAGTATGATAGATGTCATGGAATTGATGAATGACAGTGGATTTTGAGGATTTGTAAAACAACT
Organism: Sequoia sempervirens; assembly: GCA_007258455.2. Lineage (NCBI taxonomy): Eukaryota > Viridiplantae > Streptophyta > Pinopsida > Cupressales > Cupressaceae > Sequoia > Sequoia sempervirens. The sequence continues at coordinate 29,620,931 of VDFB02000017.1, read as the reverse complement.
AAGGTATGTTCATTGAGTTTGGGTGTTTTGTATGTACCTCTTTTGTAAAAAAAGGGCTATTTGGTGGCTTAAAAATAGGGGTAGTCCATTGGTTTTCAATATTATTTGAAAAAAGCCTCAGGGAATCTTTTGGTATGATGTGTTAGGTCCTGAAGTGAGTCTCTGAAGGTGTCTAGTAGGTTTTTGTACGACCTTCTCTACAAGATATTGGGAAAAAGCAGTTTTGGAGGGCTACAAGCCTCTAGGTGTGTGTTTGAGAAAGGTTGAGGGGATAGCATTGGAATGGATGGTTTTGTGTATGAGTCTAGTAATTTTGTGTTGGTTGGGGTCATCACTTTGCTAAGCCATGAAATCAGAAAAGGGTTGAATTTCAGTATCAACAAAAGAAGGGAAATGAAAAGACCAAGAATGAAGACTATGAGGAGAAAGTTGAATCTAATCTTGTGCATTGTGCACAAGATTCCAATTCAAACTGAAATTAAAAATTATCTCTGTAGACACCAAATTTCCACAAACTTCAAACAATAAATGACATTAGTATGATTAGTCTGTTTAAAGTAAGTAAAACTAGCATCTCTATGAACTATTGAATCATGTTAAATATGCCATAGGGAAATAAGAAAAGCTAAATAAAAGAATACAAAAAACATGAATCATACCTATCCCATAGTGGATTGGTGCTACTTTGGTGTGGAAAGTATCCCTTTACCAATCCTTGATAAGCTCTTGGATGATAGATGAAATGTGGATGAACAAGATGAAAATGCTTGAGATTGTGTATCAAGTTGTGTCCTCAAATCAATAGAGACTCTCTATTTATAAAATAGAATGATAGAAGAATGCAAAACATGGAGGATGTGGGACTAAAGATCAACCAATGACAAGATGGGCCGCTTGGCAACATGTCAATGGAGGAAGGTTGTGAACATTTTGGTCATTGTGCATGATAAATTCCATTAGGTTCAAATTTGAAATTTGAAAGTTGGCTTGTGGAGGGAGAAGAAAGTGTCTTAAATGCCAAGTTGGAGACATGGAAGAGATAAAAGTAAGAGGAATTAATGCTATGTTGGAGGACAAGACACTTGGGAGGGAAAATTAAAATTTGGGGAATATTCTGTCTTGATGCCTTTTTGAATGAAAAAGGAAGATTTAATAAATCAATTAAGTTGATTTATTTGCACAAGTTGCAAAAGCTAGTGGATTGGAGTGATTACGATTAGAATTAATTAGGATTTGATTAATTAAGAGGGAGATTAGGTGATTTTGAATTTTGAATTAGATTTTAGGATTTAAATAAATCAGAATGAGAAGAATATAAATATGAGACTTAATCAAATAAAGTTTGATTTATTTAATTAAAGAGGGATGATGTTAGATTAAATTCAATAAAGTTTAGTTTATTTAATTTAAAGAAGATGAAATATAATTTAATCAAATAAAGTGATTTATTTAATCAAAAGAGGACATTAGGATTAATTAAATAAAATGATTTATTTAACTAATATAACATTAGATATTTAATTAAATAAATTTGATTTATTTAATTAAATGACGAACATTAGATGCATGATGTCAATTTTGCATGTCTACATTTTGCCCTTCTTTGAAGCAATGTACTTGCTACATTGGTTCAAAGAATAACCTTACTGAGATCAAAAGTCAAAAAAAATCTAATTTTTTTGGATGCCCCAGTGGCAAGAAGTATATTGGTACATTGTCCCCTCGAGAGATTGAGCGAAAAGTTTGATTTGAGGGTTGATCTTGCGACAAAGGCTCAAGATGGACGTATGGATGGTTATGATGATGATGCAAATGAGATGGTTTTAAGATGCTTAGAATAACCAATCTATATTATCCTAAACAACTTAAAATGATGATGCAATGCATGTGGAATGGATGATGTGATATGCTATGATAATGCAATGGATGTTTTATGCATATGCTTAGACTAACAGATCTATATTATGATAATGATGTAAGTGCAATTTTTTTAAGATGCTTAGAATAACAAATCTATATACAACTTAAATGATTATGAGATGTATGTGATACATTATGCTAATGGTTTGTGGATGTAGGATGAATGCATTAGTGATGTCATCATAGAATGTTAGTGTGAAAGAGGATAGAAGAAGTGAGATGATGACAAGTGTTTCCAACAAGTCCATGATGTGGCAAGATTTTATTGGAGATGATGATGATAGATGGATGATGTTTCTCTTATCAATGATTGGGATTTAAAAAGGTCTACTTACCTTATGTTTGATAACACATGTAGGTACGATGCATCAAGGTATAAAGAACCAGGATCTGGCGTTGCACCTAGTGAGATGGACTTTGACTTGATAAATAGATAGGAGTATCCTTGTTCACACCTGACATATGAAAACCTTATTAGGATGCACTTCAAAATTTTCAAACATCTCGGACAAAAACATGGAAAGGTATAACCTATCAATGCAATAGTAAACAAGCTTCCCAAAACACCTTCCATACACACCTAACAAAGCAAGTATTTACCAAGGTTATATTACAAGAACTTCCAACAAGCATAGTAGATAAAAGATAATGATCATTGCACCATTCCTATCTCTCTAAATCTTTTGTTTAGTCATCATTGAGAGGTCCTTGGAATGAGCACAATAAGATAAATCAATAAGATAAAATTGAGTAAACAAACAAGCTAATGTTCTTCATATCGCTGGCCAAGACTAAACTATGGTGATGCCTGATGTTGATGTCCATTATAGGAAGGATGCATCCTAGGACATGATGATATCAAATGATTGATTTGGGACTTATTGGATGATAAGCTTATTGATATGAAAAGTTTATTAACTTTTTACTAACTGATTTAGACTTGAGACTTTTGATGTTTAGGTTTTCACTTTTGACTAGTAGACTTGTTTCCTATTGTTTTACCAAAGGTTGAGGATGATGACTAATTGATGCTTATTACTAGTGAAAGCGAGATGGGGATGGATGAATTTTTTGGGTTTTTTTAATGTTTTTGATCTTTTTTAAAAATATTTTTGAGGTTGTTTTTGGTATTTTTGAGATTTTGAAATTGTTTTGATTTTCCAAATTTTCAAATGTTTTTTTGTGTTTTTATGAGATTTTCAGAATGTTTTTTGGATTTTTTGTCTCGGAGGCTAATCAAAGATTAGTCTTGCCTACATTTAAGCTCAGAGATGATGTAGTTCAGATTCCATGTTTTTGACATTTTCTATTTTTTATGAAATTTTTTGGATTTTGATATGATTTTGGATGTTTTTGGATTTTGATATGTTTTGAATATTTATTGGGATTTTTTGCACAATTTTGACATTTAATATATGGGAATGTGTGATGATATCAGTGCTCTGTTTTGGGATTTTGTTGAAAACCAAGCTAAGGTTGATTGATCAAATGAACAGATTGATACACAACAATGCAAGGATAGTGTTAAGCAACACAAGGATTAGGATGGATATCCCAAGATGACGAGGGATTGATTGTATAACATTATTGAGGATACACAACAATGCAAGGATAGTGTTAAGCAACACAAGAATTGGGAGGGATATCCTAAGATGATGATGATAACCCGATCGAGGATACACAACAATGTAATGACTGTCTTAAGCAACATGAGGACCAAGATGATGATGTATTGATTGGATTTGATTAATTAGGATTGTGAAGCTTAGTTTTGGAACAAACTCATTTTGAATGATTTAATGTGATGTTCAAAGTGAAAATTAGATGCAATTGATAGTAATTGCTTGGATTGATGAAAGATGAAGCTTGATAAGGAACATCTACTCCCCAAAAATATGCCATGGGCTAATGATTTGGATTTTGGATCACTAATGTTTTGACTAGTTTGATTTGATGTTTGTCAATGTTTGGATCACCACATAAGTTGGAGGATATAGATCAATATTTATTCCTAAAGCAAGATTTAAATATTTTCCCATAGTGTCTAGCAATGTACGAAATTCCATTGGTGGATTATTTGATGGATGTGTAGATGGACAGATATGGTAAGCATGCAAAGGAATCCAAGGATTATCTTTTGATAAGATAAGGTGTTCAAATATAGGATGCTCATTTGGATAATGCTTCATGGCTCATATAACATTGGGATAGGCTAAGATCAATGAAAATGACTCATGTCAAGATGTTTTACCATAAGCAAATATAAATTATGCACCAAACCTTCATCAAGATCAAGATAACTTGGATGATGGGTGTAGATGGATGAAAATGGATTGGATAAATGGTTCATCGATGAATGTATTTATTATGGATGAGGTGAATGGAATGTTGGATTTATTATGGATGGGATGAGATGCTTCCACCTGAATTGGTGCATGTAGATGCTAGGTTCTACACATGATGCATGTTTTCCAGGTTTACATGATGGTAGCTACCCAAAGTGCCACCATTGTGGACTAGAGGATTTTTTTTTTCTTTATTGTTTTCAATCCTTTTTTTGATATTTTTGGATTTTCATTATTTTTTTTGTTTTTCTAGTTTTTTTTGAAAGATTTTAAGCTCATGTTGATCCACGTAGTGGTGTTGATGTAGATGCTTCTATCATAATGTGCCATTGATATCCTTCCTAAAGAAGATATTTTCCATGATATGTGCCCTTGAATGCAACTTTCGAGATTCTTGATCTACTTTGTTGATACCGGGGTTAACTTCATCCTTGTTGCACATCTTGATAGAGTGTCTTCTGAATCCTTATGATGAAGGGTTGTTGCCAATACATGGTCAATGTAAGAATTGGATATCATGCATGGAGGCATGGATGGTGGAGTGTGTTTAGGAATAAAATATGCATTGGTTGATAGTTTGGAACCTGACTCTCGAAACTTGGGAAGATAAGCAATAATGGGTGGATATGGAAGTATTCTTTGAATTAGGACCAACTGCTTGATATACTTTGTATTTCCCTTGGGAAGCTTGCTTTTACCTTTGTGTACATCTTTGATGGATACTTTCTACTTTTCTATTTTTCCCCATAGTTTCTTTGACTGATGGAGTTTGATAGGGATAATCTTTCTTTGTATTTTTTGGTATCCATGTGTATTTGATTTTTCCATTATACTTCTTAGCTTCTTTTGCTTTGATAAAGTTCTTCATTCTTTGATTCAAATCTTTCTTTTGATGTTGGTCCCAATTCATGGAGGTGGTGATGGGTGGATGAAGATTCATGACATGGTTGGTTGTAGTATCGGCATCAGTTTGATCATAAGGATTCTTCGTGCTTCCTATGTTGATGCTTGCACTAGATAAATTTTCCCCCAATATTATAGAGGTATCACTAATATTCTTAGATCTATTCATTATCAAATAACCAATACCTTGATGCTTAAGATTTCCAATAATTTGCACTAGTTCTAGGATACCTTGTTGATGTAGGCCTAATCCTCTGCCTTGATAATTCATCTATTAAAACATTTTATTTGCAATAGGATATGATTTACCTTGGACACAAGGTGCTAATCCTTCTCTACTCTATCATGGATCTTCAAATGTGATAGCTTCATCATTGATAAAATAGCTTGCCCTAAAATAGGTAAGTGATCCAAGTTTATAAGTGATAGGATCCCCCATAAGTGGGATAACTTCCTAATTTATATCTTTGGCTTGATCTTGTGAAGTATCTGATTTTAATGATTATTTAAGAGGTGTATATGATTCATTGTTCTCGTACAAGCCTTCCTTATGATTCATTTTTTATATACCCTCATAAGATGTACCTGATTCACAAATTTTTCTAATGTCTCTAGATTCTTCTGTATCTTGATCATGTGTACAAATTTTAAGAGGAGATTCTTGTTCCTTGGTAATGATATTGACATTATTAGAATCTTGTTTTGAATGATGATCATCTACATGTCTATTAGGAGTAACCATCTCATGGGTAGATGGAGGAATATGTGCTATCTAGATATTATCATCATTTGTGACATCTTGTATAGATAGGAGAGTGTCCATTAGATCATTGTAATATCTTGGAGATAGGAATTCTTGATCTTGAATGATTTCAAAATTTCTTTCGACATGCTTTAGATCAAGTTCTTGACACGGGTCAGTTTTAAAGGATGGATTGCTTATAAAGGTTTCTTGGATATCTTCATTAGGAATGGGATGTGGCTCAATATCCCCTTGATCTTTGAGCAGACTTGGATCAAATGTTGAGTTTAGGATTTCTTCAAAATCTATAACCATGGGGTCAAAGGATGTCAATATGTCTTGGAAAGGACCATTGCTACACTTTGGTGAAAGATGTTGATCATGCTTTTGAATAAATTCTTGAGATATGTCCTCTAACTCATAAGGCTATGTAGAGACATTTTCAATATGATCATTGGTAGATGGATTGTAGATTATGTCAATGGGATCAAATAATTCTAACACTTCTTGAAATATATCACTAAAAAGTGGCTTTTGATGTATGGTGAGTTGATAATCGGATGGAGAAACATCTTCAATGTTCTCATTGATGGAGAGATCTTGAACATTGTTTTCAACAATTGTGGTGGAGAGATTGTCAATATCTTCAACCATAGGGTCAAGTGATGTTGACATTTCTTGAATTGGATCATTATTGGTATTGTTGGGGGGCTTTGATCATGACTAAAGAGTGACTCTTGATGTATGTTAATTTGATCATTGGATGAGGTGGAAACATCTTAAAGGTGCTCATTGATGGATAGATCTTGATCATTGTCCTCGATAGCGATTATCTTTTGATCAATAATGTCTTGGCTGATATTTTTGAGTCGAATACAATTTGATGTTGTGTGCCCCTTTGTTTTTTGGAATCCACAAAAGTACTTCTCGTTATACCCTGGTGGTTTAACTAAGGGCTCTTGATAATCCTCATAAACTAGGAGTTTGATAAGATTTTTTTGTACCAATTGTTGCATGATCAATTCGATGTGTCCCCCAAGTGGTGTGTATTTCTCTTTCTTACCTTGTGAGATTTTAAATTGACCTTGTGGTGATTGATTTTAGAGATGTGGTGATTGATCTTTGAGATGTAGTGATTGATCTTTAAGATGTGGAGGTTGGGTTTGTTTTTGATGTTGTTGATCTTGATATCCAACTTCTTGACATTGGAGATATTGTTTTTGATGTGGTTATTGACACAACTCAATGCTTTGATGCCGTGGCTTAACCAATGGAAGAGTATATTGATTTTGAGGCAGAGATGTTTCTTTGCACAATGAATCAACTATTTTGGTAATTGTAGCAATTTGATCTCATAAAATTTGATCTTGACTCCCTTGATATAGTTTATTTTTTGTTCAAGCAGATTTGGAATGTGTACATGTGGTGTTTGCATGGGATCATGGAAAAATTGATTTTGGACAATGTTTTGATTTGGGATGATGCTTAGATTTGGCATTATAGGTTGAATTTGAACATTGTTTTGATTTGGAAATATATTGCCTTGATTTAGGTAACTTTGATTTTGCATGGTGTTACCTTGACTTGGATCAATACATGGAGTTGTTAACATCTTGTTTGGACTTTGAACAACATTTATATTATTTGCAAACATATTTATCCCAAATTTTTCCAAGTGTGGACTTGAAATGTTTATGTTTGGAAAACTTGTACTTGGTATAATCACATTTGGCATGTATGGATTTGGCGGGATGATGTTATTTTGAGGAAGAATCATGCATTAAGTGTTTGGTTAATAGATTTATACATTTGGACTTGGATTTAAATCTACAATTGGGAAATGTGTTCCAAACTTTTGAATAGGCATACTCATATTTGCTGTACCATTAAGGTTTGTAGGAGACAACGATCCCATGTATGCGTTGTATAAATGTGAATTTTGATAATCCATTGGTTTTGAAAGGATTTGATAGTTTGGTTGACTTAGATCACCCATGATGTATGGAGCAAGTTTATATTCCATGTTCTTCTTGTGTTTTGACTTTGTTGTAAAAGTGACCCCTGAGGTGTTTAGGACCAATGATGAGATTAAGGATGAAATGGGTGTTGAATTTTTAGGAACTTTAGATCAATGCTAGACTTAGGGTTTTATTTTGATTGGTTTGATTTGGATTGGATAATGAAATTTTAAACCCTAATATGTTAGATATTATCTTAGGATGAATTTTTTCAAAGAAGTGATAATTTAACTAAGTGTGTGAGGAAGGATTCATCCAAACACACCTAACTAAATAGATGTTTTTGATTTGGCTTAAGGATGTACCCAAGTCTAGAATATTGATGTTTCCAAAGCTCTAAATTTGTTTGTGAGATTGGTTTAGTAAATTTTTGGGGGATGAAGTGTTTTATTTTGATCCTAAATGAACCTAAGGAGAACCTTGTTTACAAGACCAAGATAGTGAAGAACATGCTTTTCTCTAAGAGTAGTTCAAACCAAAAGACCAGTGTTTGCATGAAAATCATGTGACCAAAAGATATCAAGCACATGTGTGGGTTACAATTTGTTATCTTTTCTTAGTGACTTTGTTTATGAAAAACACTCTCTTGATTAGATTTTGAATCTAGATGTCTAATGTCTCAACTTTCCCCTTATCCCACAAAGTGTATTATGTGGAAACCAAGGAAATTTGAGGCAATATTTACCTATTTTTGACCTTAGTGAAGCAATTTGAGATGTAATCTGTATGCTTAGAAGCCTCTATGGATGGGAGTCCCAAGGGAAACAAATAGCACGTGAATTTGTTCAAAGATATTTTCTTCTCCAAAGGGTTTAAAATTTGGTGTTCATGTTAAATGTTTGTTTTTCCAATGTTTTTTCTCAAGAAAAGTGTTTTGATAATCCTATGGATATGAAAGACAATATTTGTTAAGTTCCCACTTGGACAAATCCAACTATGCCTACTCTTAGTGAATGATTAGATGCTTGAACCCACTGGCTCCCCTCCATGACACTCACTTATATGGGGCTACCAAGCATCAGCACCCATGAAACTCCCATGACATGCTTCTCATTTCTACTAAGAGCCGTAAAAACATGGGATGGATTCAAAACAACCATTCTTGTACCAACAAATAGATATGGATTTTGGAATTTCTAAAAAATGGTTTTAATACGAGCATTCTATTTGTGGGGGACCATCCATGCGGCAAGAAAATATGATCCAAAGGTCATGCTAATGAACATGTGAAGGTATCGTATCCAAGTTTTCAATAATTTATACCTTCTAATATGGAAGATATCAGTGACAATGTCCTTGTCTAGCTTAGTGAATCAATTTTGAAGGCTTGTTGAAATGTTTTACATTTCTCTAAAGCTTTTTCCATATAGATCTATGATCATGTCTAGTATAGATGATTTGATGTACTAAAAACATCTATAATAGTGAGCTATATTACTTATTTTATCTACATAACATATGGCTGGGTGCATATGTCAACTAGTGCTTCAACAATTCATTTACCTAATTTAGTACAATTATTAAGTTTTCTTTGCATGTGGTTGGTTGGTTTCTATATTTCATAGAAATATTATGAAATATCATGAAAAAGATCTAAAAACATTTTTTTGATACTTAAAGTGTACTCTAGATTATGGGCTATGGTAAACAAAGGATCAAAATTACCCCTCGAGTGCCCATACTAATGCTGATCACGTAAGTTGTGTTAATGACTGGAAAAGTATAAGTGGGAGTGTATTCTTTTTTGAGAAATATTGGTCTCATTATTCAATAAAAAGAAATATTCAATGTCTTTGTCCATGGAAGAAGCATAATATATTATTGTAGCATCTTGTTGTACTCATTTGTTTTGGATGAAGTAGACTTTGAAGGATGTGAAGGTGGTGTATGATGAACCTATTCCCATACTATGTGATGATAAAAGTGTTGTCAATATCGTGAATAATTTGGTAATGCATTCAAGGACTAAACACATTTAAATCCGATATCACTTTCTAAGAGAAAAGGTCTTAAAACATGAAATTAGAATGCAGTATATGCCTGCCAAAGATTAAATTGTAGGCATTTTAACCAAGTCACTTTCAAAAGATACTTTTGAGTATCTATGATAGAAGGTAGGGATTATTTCTCCTCCTCCTAAATAGATTCATAAGACAGTGCATCTTTCTAAGGGGATAAATTCATGTCATGCCTATTTCCTTATATTGATGAGTGTTACCTTTTAGGGGGGTTGGTAGGAAGGGGGGTCTTGAACACGATGTGCACTTGTTGTGCATGTATAGTTGTTTTGAAAAAATGTGTCACCAATCAAATGGGGAGCATGTGATGTTGCATCAATAGAAGATCCCTTTTTTCCCCTTTATTCCTAAATTTAGAGAGAGTCTTGTTGCTTTGTGCAAGCGTGTTTTTCCCTTTCTCCTTGATGTCAAAGTGGGAGAGTGAATAGTTTGTGTTGCCATCAATGCTAAAGGGTGAGATTGTTTTTCATTGTTATCATTGATGTCAACACTAACTGTTGTGTTTTCATTGATGTCAACACTGAGGGTTGTCATTAATGTTAACTCTAAGGAGATTTTTGGTAGATACTATTAACAAAAAATATTTGTAATCAATGTGATCACTTTTGTTGGGATAACATTGGATTGGATGTCATTCCTTATTTAAAAAAGAATTACATAAGTCCATTGTTGGATGCTATGCCTTATCTAAAGAAGAGTTGTTGAAGATCATGGTTGGATTTCATGTCCTATCCAAGAAGAAATAAGAATTGTTAATGTTCATATAATGCATTATTACTATCAACAAATTTGATTTCATAATGATATATTCAGATAAGGATTAGACACATTAATATCAGGATTTGAAGCATGACTAATGTTGGAGAGATGTTTTTGAAGGTCTACAATATGCCTTATGCTATCTCTTGATATTCTTGATAATTTATGTATTGTTGAAAGATAGTTTTGGTCTCCAAAAGTTGCCTAAATATTTTTGGGTATGTTCAAGATCCTGATGGATAAAACGAGCCCTTAAGTGGCCAAAAATTTAGAAAAAATAGAGTTAGGCAACTTGACATAAAAATTTGAATAAGTTATCTATATTATTTCAAAAATATGTAACAATAAAATCTGTAGAAAATTGAATGTAGTTTCTAAACTACTAGGTTTATTTTTAAAAAAAATCTATTTGGTGAAAATTTGAAATTTCAATGTAGTAGTACTTAAATTTTAGGGAAAAAATAAGAAGTAGGTGTCTGTCCCACCCTAACAACAATAAAATGATGATATTTTTTATAAGATTTGAGATATAAGTAGAGGACTCATGTATCGATGTGATGCATATTGTTTTGTAATTTCTTTTCAAGTAAATAATTAATTGTGAACTTTTTATTACAATTTTTAAAAAATATAAAAAAATTGTATGTCTGACCACCTTAACTTGGTCAAAACTTAATGAAATTCAATTTTTTTTAACCCTATAGTATGCAAAGCATAGAATGTGACACATGTTTCAAATTCAAAAAATGTGATACCATTTGAAAGTTATAGATTTTTTCAATCAACATATCAATTAGGACTTTAGTCATAATTTAAATAGAAAATGAATAATAATTATTTATTAAATTCAAAGTAAAAAATTATTTATATTGGTGGAAATATGAGAATCTCCTATAAAAATCCTTTTTCATTTCATCAATTTTGGGTAAGAAAAAAGTCATCATCCACATACCCTATACATGCCCATCATATCGCCACTTTTTGGCCCATCATGATCCTACACATACCCTTTTGATTTAGGAAGCCACATTGAAGTCTATCCGAAAGAATTCTTTTCATTCCTCCACTATTGCAATTTTGGTCATGATGCTTAGTATTTATGCTAGTGCTTTGTTTATGTTGCACTCTTATCCTTTTAGGTCACCTACATTGCTAAGGAGAGTTTTGTGAATTGCAAAACATTGGTAGTGTTGCTAGTTGTCTAGATTGGTCTACAAAATGCTTCACATTTCTCCTTATTGATGACTCTACTTCTACGGCTTGGTGAATTTAATCTCAATGTTGATGCAGTGTATTTTATCCAATTGTAAATGTTGAAGTGATTTGCAAGGTGATATGTTATAGTTATATCTCATGATTAAGCATTATGTGCTTCCTAAATTAAGTATTATGTATCTACTGGAACTATGGTGGCTATTGATTACATGAGAATATATAATAAGTGTATGAAAATTATGTTGGATGTTCAGGGAAAACCCCATGTGATTTTCATATTCCTAATTGTTTTCTTTAGTGTTAAATTGGGTCTTGAGATGTCTTTCTAGTTCATTTGTGGAAATCTAGCCAACAAGGCTTGTTGCTTTTCTTGTGTCATTTGCTTCGGGGTCTACACAAGCATTGAAAGATGTTCTATCATAAATTTGGGTCTTGAACTATCATGCTATGAATTGCATAAACTAAATTCAATTGAAAGAGTGTTAATGGGATGACTGGTTATGAGCTTTAACATTTCATCTACATGTTTTCATGATGTCGACTTAGGTTGATGTATGCCTATGTGTAAACATTTTTGGATCACATTGAAAGAAGTGTTAAGATTTGTTTGTTCCTTTCTATCCTCGAGCTAGGACCACATTATCCTTTGGTGGTTGACTGATTGAATTAAACATTGTTTATTCTCTTCCTAGGTGACCTAATTGAAGAATTAAAGTGCTGTGGTAGATATAAATGAAAGATCATATTTTGGTTGTAACAAGATGGAGAAGTGTACACGTGTGAGAAAGGGTGTGAAAGTGAATTGTATTGAATATCCAGTAATGATAGTGCTAAATATTATGGAAAGGAAAGATTAGTTGAGTTTGAATGCCTCTATTATGTAGATTTGTGTTGGAAATATTTGTAATTCTCTTTAAATTATTGATCTATGATAGTGAATCTAATCAGGTCCCTATATCTTTCTCCTAGATTTGGTTGGTACTTTAGTGTTGCAAGTCCTTTTTATACCTTTCTCTAAGGAAGTGAGCCTTCTTTTAAGTCTTTATGGTACTAGTGGACCTTATATTGTGAGTTATCTCTCACCATCATTTTTAGCTCATTGTGTTTTACATGTAAATATGGTGTCTCCTTGTACATGTTTTTGTTCTCTATTTCTTCACTTCTTTCTAATATGATTATTGATATATATTTCATTGGTAAAGTTTTTTGGGGTTGATAATGATTCAAATTGTTGTATTCCTCTCTGTTACTACTTTTCTTAATTTTATATCTTTAATTTCTAAAGGAGTTTGAGTTGTGCTAAGAGTTTCAAATTCTTGAAGGGGTTATGATTTTTCATAGAATTTAATTCAGGCCCCTCTTAGACTTTGGAAGAGTTCAACACATACTACTAGAAGCATCACCCAACACATCCACCTAGTCGCCCCAATTTTTCTTGCCTCTACTTTCAATGACATAGAAGATGAAAAAAATTTACAAGTGCCATGGAAAGAGAAAAAATATTCTAAATCTTCGTCCCTTTCCCAGAAAAATGCACAATCCTCTAAACAAAAAATAATGAAGAACATATAGGATAAATATTTTCTAGAGAAAACACAAAAATATCAGGTTAAATGATATCCAAAATGAGCATGAAGAAAGGTAAATTGCAGCCTAGCCATTGAGACCTCTTTCTTTGATTTTTATATAAGCCATAAGCCTTCCTACCACTCTGGTATTGCCAAAAACTACCTTCAGCAACATTAACCCATTCGATTGTCAACCTTTAGGATTTCTATTTACCACTTACCTACCTTTTAGTAAGGCACAAACCAACCTTCCAACCCATGATCCCTGAAGCCATCCTTCACAGAATTTAATAGTTTTAACCTTTTTAGATGTCATCCTTCAGTGTTTAATCTTACCCATTTCTCCACTTTATGTTAAGGAATAGGAATTAACATCGAATTCTAATGCTTGATTCATTTTTGAGCTTACACCTTTCTTACTCCTTTTTCTTTATGCAATAAATATGAGGTATTTTTGATGCTTGATGTCTGAATCCTTTCAAAATTTACACAACATTTTTTTATTTCATTGAGGGATTTAGTATAAGGTATGACTGAGGCCCAATGTCTGATCATCTACAACATAGAGTAAGATGCAATCCCAAAGTACACAACCCAATCAAACTTAGCTAAAAAATGGATAGCTCCTTCCTTCTCAAGCAAGCAATATAAGGTAAGATTGATGCTCGATGCTTAAACTTCTGCAACAATTTTGTAACACTTCACTGCTTGCTTCACCGATTCCCTTTTTGACATCAACAAATAAAATCTCCATTTGATATTACTGTTATCTCCTTTTGATATCAATGAGATGCCCTTTTGACATCAATGACAATCATATTGCCAACAATCTCTTTCCTTAGCTTCTCGTAATTTGGTACTATGGTTCTTTCTCTGATCCTTAGTAGTCCATTCAAAATTAAATGAAACATCTTCCTTAGAATTATAACACATTTGAATCTTTAAAAGATAATGAATAAGTATCATCAAGGAGATATGTCTCCTCCGACATTGGCTTCCATGACTTTCATTTTTCTTGCCCTTAAATAAATAATTTCAAAGTTATAGTATAATTCCAACTCAAAAAACTCTTTCCTCTGATGAGCAATTATTATGGTTGAGTAAAAATCCTAGTTACATCATGTTGGTTTATTATCAACTCCAAAAAAATTTCTAAACTATAAATGTTTATATAGAACTTTACCAAGAATTAATGATTTTTTGATAGCTCATAATTACATGGAGCATGGTTTAATTCATAATTATTTCATTTCCTATGTCATAGGTGATAATATTTCCTTTCTTGGATAAGCATACTACCTAACCTTTTTCCAAAGCATTAATGGTAATAATAAATTGTTCTTCAACAAAAGGAAGTAGAATTAGTTTTTAGTTACTTCTCTCATTTGGTCAAAGATCTCTAACTTTGTCCTGACCATTCAAACCTTTCACTAATAGCTTTTATAGCTAAGACTTCAACTGAATAGCATGGTTTTGGTTATAAGTAACTCTAGTTTTAAGGTTTTAAATTTGAGAACCATGTCTTATAGAGAATTCAAAAGGTCTCTTATAAAAAAATACATCAATAAACATCATTGAATAGGATACACATCTATATCTAATTTTTTTTTGACCCATCTATCATTGAATCTTCTTTAAATGTTGAATTTTTAGTTTTCATCTATTTACTCCAATTTGATACTATTGATTTAACATTCATTTATTTGACTTTTACACTTGAACAATTGTTACTTGCCTTATATTGCTCTTATTAGGTATACCTTGCAAATAATTTTTTTTCCCAATGTGATCCAATCATTCTTTCAATTTGGACACATATTGTTCTTCATATTCAATTTATTTCTATAAAATATTCAAATGATCATAAAAGGGACCAATCACAAATTTACTCTCATTGACAAAATTTTATGTTCCATTTGAATTTCAAACAAACAATGCTCTATTTGAGCCCTTGTTCGAATAGTTTGTTTTGATGTCCATGTATTTTCCTTGTAACACACTTTTCTAAGTAATTTTCATCCAAAATTCTTGGTTACTTCAATCTCTTCATAACCTTAGAAAATTTTAATTTTCTCTTTCTTATTTTCAAGTCTTGACTCCAAGTTGACCATGCCCATTCTAGTTGGTGGGATCATGTTAATTTTCAGCTTTTCCTTTGTAAGTTGCTTCTTTTTTTGACCCATTCTAGTCTCTGACCTTTACTCTAAGTTTCCAACTCTCATTCTTGAATTCAATTATAATTTCAATATTTTAATCTCATTTGAATCAAGATTGTTAGAAGGATATCCCCCCTCTTGGATATCTTTGTAGTTGGTTCTGATTCATAATATATTGAATTTTCTACTTCATCTAAATTTTTCAATTTATGCTAACAAATAGTTTCTCTAATTAAGCATTTATATCAATAGACATAAGCTTCTTTCTTAGTCTAGGTGTGTTCCTTTGCAATCCAAATCCATCTATCTATGAGTTATTGATTTAGGAGTTTCAACCTACAAGGATGACTCTCTCCTAGTCCCAAAGTTAGACAAATTTAAAGTATTTGGTTTAGTTAATTCTTTCCTTGTTTTTATTTTTTCCTCCCATCTTGGCATAAGAACCTTTTTGACACTATCCACTAATAATATTTGCAAAACACTTACATAGTGATCTCATAGGTTCCAATGCTAAACCTAGTAGCTCTGGTACCACATGTTGCATCCCCACAATTTACCCTATTGTTTTCACCTAAGTTTTAACCCATAAATAATTTTTTTGAATTCAATAACATAGATACATATTTGAAATAATACCATTCTAAATTATATTGAATTAGTAAACTAAGTTACATAATTCCAAGTAGTGGATACATTTTTCATATACATTTTCTAAATAGCTTCAAGATCGTAATTACAATTCATAGTTTACAAGAAAATACATAGGTTTCAAGAGCTTAAAGGTACAATATTGTAATTGGTCAAGTTATCTACATCTAGAACACATATATTCATCTTCTTCTATGTTCCACAATTCTTAGCTGCCAACTACATGAGGGAGAGCTTCACCCAAATTCTTTTCTGTAAATTACAAACTTATTGTTGTCACCTACACATATTCCTAACTAACAATATAGCCCTACCTTTCAACAAAGAGTTTGGTATGAAAAACCTCTAATATATATAACACCCATCTTAGCTTGGTGTTATGTCTTACATAACTAGTAATTCTATACACTTGATACCTGCCTAACATGTGTGACACTCCCTACTAGCTATGTAATCCTGGCTCACAGTTAACTGACAAAGTTTACATAGTGGAATCTAAACTTTCTTTAGCCAAACATTTTTCATATATAATAAATAAAAATGCTTAGTACTTCGAGTAGTTTCATATGTTCAACCACCCCCTTTCTCAACTTGGAAACTCTATTGACCATAAATAGCTTTTGACTAGGTTTGACCTTAAGATAATATAACAATATTCTATATAAAGGTGATAACATGATTACGTTAATCTAATTGACCAATTAGGTTTAACCCAACCACTTAATTACCTTGTTACACCTTTTTCACATTAATGGTACTAGAAAATACCTTTTATTCAAGTTCTGTCTTTTAATTATGGGAGTAATAACTCTCCTCATTCATACATAACTAGATAATACTAATGACACCATTTCAGTGATTGGACACATTTGATCTTACTCTAAAGCACTATAAATATGTCAATATGTATAAAAATTCAGAACTAAACTAGATTTGAAGATTACTTACTCATATTGGTTTATACTCTTCGTTCCAACATATCTAAAATAGTTGGAACCTTATAGAATGTTGTAACCTTGATCTTGTTATCCTTGATAGTAAGTTCCATATAAAACCTCATGAACATAGTAATGTTAAATCAACAGAATAAGCTATTAAACCACTAGTAAATTCAATTAAGAACATTTCAAATAACTTGAAATTCCCTCATGGTTCCTTTCAAATAATCCTTTGCATCATTTATTTAAGATTCTTATGTTTGTATGTTCATGAACCTATCATATACCATTTCCCACTATATGAAACATATAATCACACATTTAATTTGTGAAACATAGAGGAAATGGTGGTAAAAGTGGCTTGCTTTGATTTAGAATAATAACCTATTTCTCCAATTTCATTCAATGAAATGAGGTTCAAACCATGAGATGACTAATAATCACAAGGTGAGTCAAATCTAGGTATGAATGAAAAAATCTCATATCTATCCAAGGATGGGGGTATGAGCGAAATAGCACTTTGGGGAGAAAGGTAAAAACTATTAAAAAAACTACAAAATGAAAGATATATAATGAAAATTAAGGACTATAATCAAATATGACTGAAAAAAAGGATTTTGGCATCCAAATCCTTTCTAGCTCTTCTAGGATTTTTCACCTAAAAGGAGAGAGGTAGGCAAAAATGCAAAATGTTACATTCAAGACTAATGCAATAATGGATAAGAAATGGATATAATGTGCCTAAATGCAATGTTTGAATGCCAGAAACTGATAAAATAAATGACTTATTAATGTAAAACCTAGGAAATGCAACTTTTTTGAAAACACATTGTGTAATGAAAAAACACCTAGAAATGAATAGTAAACTGTAACATAAATGAATGAAACTGAAACTGTGAACCTGAGATCTTGATGGAGAGTGGAAATGAATTCAGAAATGCTGCTAATCCTGATTTTTAGGCTTGGTGGGACTCATTCACCATTCTAGGCGAATCAGTCCCAGTTCTATAAAACTATACCTATGCCCATTTTAGCCAAATGGGTGTCCAAATCTACAAAAATGTTCAAAAAAAATGTATAGTGGGACTCATTCACCACTAATGGAAAATGATTCCACTTTTGAATTTTTTAATATTCAAAGGTGGGATCCAAAGCTCTCGGTCTACACTTTTGCTTCCTACAAGTGTCTACTTCTCAAATTGTCGGAATCGAGTTTGAAAATGAATTTTTGTTGATATTTTGGATTAAATGATAACGAGATGACTTGAAATATTTTGAAACTTGATCTTCAATGATTTCCAATCTTCCAAGAGCCCTAAATCTGCAAACACACAAGAAGAGAAGAAGAAATATTGAATGTTAGGGCATGGGGGTTTGCCTTGGTCAAACCCATTTTAGGTAATTAAACCAAAATGAGGAAAGAATGGAATGAAAAATGAAATAATGGAGTTGATTACCTTTCCATGATGATTGAACTTGGATGTATGCAGCAAAACATGAAGAATCTTCCATTGAATGTTGGAAAAGTGCTATCTTGATGACTTGAAATGGAAGAATGATGTATGAATAATGAAGAATGGATTAAGATATGAATGAGAGATGTAAAATGAGGATAAAAGCACTTATTTATACAATCGTGTGCCTTAGTAACCCAATAATACATCATCATAGGACAACATAGGGTATTTTAGAATAAACAACCGCCAAGGGGGACTGGTGAATGGGTCAGGCCGGGACCCCCTTGTCATTTTCATGACCTTTTAGAATGTTACAACATGGCTTGAACATGCCTACTAATGAAAAGAGTCCTATTTTCCAATAAAGAACACTCCATGTTATCATGACAGCGATTCCAGACATTTAGGATTCATGTCCTCTTACCATGAATGAGTTCATTTAGGGATTTATTCAAAAATATGCTTGATGTTGGCCTATCGGTTACTAGTTCCTAATTTTAACATCATCTCATTCATTCAAGCAATCTCTTAAGCATTCTTACAACATCAATTCAAGCAACTATTGAAGCACTTTGAAGTAGGCATTGACATTACTTCATGCATTATCAAGGATTTTTCCTTTGCAATTCAATTAGGAGCTTCAAGTCAACTATCATTATTCAAGCTTGTTGAGTGTTTTTTGTATATTTCTTGCAGAACTAACTTCAACAACCGTACAATTAGATTTGGTGTTGCAAAGTTTCTCCTGATTTTATAGAAATCTTGGAGAGGACTTTAACCCTGGCGAATGAGTCATTTAAAATCTGTATTTTTTTCAAATTCTAGTTAACTATCAGAAATTAGTTCACACCTTTTTCACCAGGCATAACATTATCCATCATTGCATATTTGAGTGAACTTGTTAGATTTAGTTTTTCTTTCATTTAGATTAGTTTAAATCATTTAATTGCATTTAGTTTAGTTCATTCAGGCATAACATTATCCATCATTGCATATTTGAGTGAACTTGTTAGATTCTTTGGTCCTTGCTTTCTCCTTTTAGGTGGAAAACCATAAAAGTGCTAGAAATACCTAAGGTGCCAAAAATCTATGCTTCACATTTAATATTTTTTGATGGGTTTACATTAAAAAATACACTTAAATGTGACCTATAAGTGTATAAAGGGGTCATAAAAGACATAAGAAAGGTGTAAATAAGGAAAATAAGCCTAGAAAAGTGTGGATCTTTGTTACAAGACTTTATAACACTTCAAAATAGGACTTGATGATGAATAAAAAGGTGATATTTAGATTAATTATGATGAGAAGAGTCTAGAAAAGTGTAGAAATGTTTTACAACACTTCACAAAACTATCACAAGACATCAATAAATTGAATATTTATAGTTTAATGTGAATATTTAAGTCATATTACATCATTAAATCAAGCAAAATAATGAAATACTAAGAAAGAAGGACCTCATTGGCCATGAAAATTTCAATAATCCATTCTTCTATGGAAAATTTAGCTCCCACTTTAGTGAGAGAAAGAACTTGCTTCAGAATCGCACAAAAGTACACATTCAAGAGAGATCCATATGTACATATACATAGATCAAGAAGGCATTCAAGCCCCCAGGATCAAATCACACAATGGCAAAAAAATGGGGTGAAAAATATGTGCTCACTTTGGGGCCATAGAACATAAGGTCATCCATGAGATGAGTTATCCCAAAGAAGTAATTTGAAAAATAAAAAGGTGGATCAAGCTTTGACCATTTTTCCAACTAGTTGTGGATCAGATCTAGGTTGTTTGTCCAAAAAAGAGAAATGCATACTCAGTCTAGGGTGATGGAACTCATGGTTGTCCACTGGATGAGAAGGCCCAAAAGAGAGAAACATATGCTAGTTGGCATGGATTTGCAACAAAAAGGTGGATATGGTGAAATTCATGCCTTAGAATGGGCTTCCCACTCAACCATACTAAAGTTATACCTCTTGATAAGTTTAATAAAGAGCCACAAAAGAAAATTATTTTCGAGCTCTATATGATAAAAAAAACTTTGTATGCTTGACACTCATAGACATTGTTAATGTAGAATAGTGTAAGGATTTTTTAAAGGGATTTTTCTGAATTCGTGCAAGGTCTCATCTTAGGGAAAATTGTACCTAATTCTTCCAAGAGAGGAAAAGTGAAAATGGTCTCATCTTGTTTCCAAGAGAGGACAAGTGCAATGTCTCATCCTAAGCAACATTGTACATAATGTTTCCAAGAGAGGAAATTGCAAGAAAAAGAAAATAGCACAATGAAATGTGAGTGGTGATGTATGCCCCCACTTTAAAACGGTTGTGAACACTAGTACTATGAGAAATTGCTTTAAATTAGAAGAAGAGGACATGAGAGCTTACTTGAAAATCCCTATGCCAAGTCATATGTTTTCGAGAAGCTACGTAATGAAAAAGATAGTATGTCACATGTTGGCCAACTTAATGCATTTCATCCACATCCCAAGCTTGCTCTTATATGTTCATGAAAATTTAACGATGAGTCAAAAGAGGCAATGACAAGTGACATATGAGGACAAGGCTACTAAACCCCTTGCCCCAACTTAGTGCAGGACAAAGGTGAGTTGGAATGAGATGCACACTAGAGTGAAAATCAGTATCAATTAGAGGAATTAGATGCCCCCACATAAGGAAACATACCAAACTTCTTAAGATGTTGAATTATATAACTCAAAGCATCACATTCATTGGTGAAGTGACCATGAAATATATGATAGGTGCAGAATGAAGTCTTGTGGTAACATTTCTTACGAGTTCGAGGAGGGACGGTGATCAAGTGGTTTTTAGTGCAAATTAGCAAATTCACATGGATAAATACTATTTCATGTGGATACTTAGCAATTTCCTATGGATTCTTAGCAATTTCCTATGGATAACTATTGTTGCTTTATTTGATTGTAAGATAACTAAGGAATCTCTCTAATTTTTCCTTAAATGCCCCTTCTTTTCTTTCAAGATAAGTTTCCTGCTTTATTGGATAAGCTTTCTTATATTTAAGTATTTATCCTTAAATAATGTTTCCGCTTTATTGCACAAGATAACTTGAGTAGAACTCCATGATTTATGTGAGAACTTGAGTTACCTCATGTATTTCCTTGCTCTATATAAAGCATGACTCTTTGTATATTTTATCAATGCATGCACTCTCATTTGCTATATAGAATACAATTTATTCTAGCATATTTTTCTGTCATGTTTTTCTAATCTTTTATTGTGCAATTCTGTAATTTGCAATTCAGCTAGAATTCCAAAAAATTATCACATGGTATAAGAGCACTATCCAATGGTGTAGGTTTGATTTACTAGTTTTTCTTTTTTGATGCTTTTTTTGTCCTCTGAAGTCAGAAGTAGTCCTTTTTAGTCTGGGAGGCATAACTTTTGACTCTGAACTCAATTTTTCACCATTCTCGCGGCATCAAAAAGATGTCTTAGTCCTTTACACAGATCCCAGACCTAAATTTTCTATATTTTTTTACTAGGTATTTTATTTTTTTGTCATATCTCAACCTTTTCTTTCTTGGCTATTCTCTTGGGAAACATGCAATTTAGGATTTTTCTAAGATCAAAGAGGATTTTTTTTTGCATTGAGAGTATATATTGTTGTTTTTCATCATGGATTCACATAATATTGCACCCCTTACTCCATTCAACTAATTTAGTTGGGAA
Organism: Sequoia sempervirens; assembly: GCA_007258455.2. Lineage (NCBI taxonomy): Eukaryota > Viridiplantae > Streptophyta > Pinopsida > Cupressales > Cupressaceae > Sequoia > Sequoia sempervirens. Next base: position 29,598,534 of record VDFB02000017.1, on the reverse strand, counting down.
AAACAAATGGAGATTCATTTGGTGCACAAAGGTTTGTAGAGAGTGACCATGGGTACAAAAGTTGAACCTACAGGTGCTACTGAAAACAAAGAGTGGTTTAAGAGGTGTGATGAGGCTTTTGGTACTTTATGTTTGTCTATTTCTCTTGATCTTTTTTTTCATGTTGAGTTTTGCACTACACCAAATAAGATTTGGACTACTTTGGAGTCTTTATTTGGGAAGCAGGATACTATGAGAGGATTCCAGTTGGAGAATGAGCTTATTGGCTTAAATCCTAGGGATTTTGGTAGCATCCAGGAGTTCTTCACATAACTCAAGTCTATTAGATTGTAGTTGACATAGTGTGGTATTCAGAAGCAGGATTCTCAGTTGATATTATCCATTCTTTCTAAGCTTGGACTAGATTATTCAATTTTTATATCTACCTTTTATGCCACTAAGGATGCTCTTGGTTACTTTCTCCTTAGTTAGACTTAAGGGGGGTGTTAGTGCAAATTACCGACTTCATGTGGATAAATGCTATTTATTGTGGATACTTAGTAATTTCCTATGGATAACTATTGTTGGTTTATTTGATTGTAAGCTAACTAAGGAATCTATCTAATTTTTCCTTAAATGCCCCTTCTTTTCTTTTGAGATAAGTTTCCTTCTTTATTGGATAAGCTTTTATCCTTAAATAATATTTCTGATTTATTGCACAAGCTAACTCTAGTAGAACTCCATGCTTTATGTGAGAACTTGGGTTACCTCATGTGTAACGCCTCGCCACATAACCCCAAAGAGAAATAATTCATTTAACAATTATGACACATTTTTCTTAAGTAACAAATATGCTACATGATATCAACATTCAACACTTGAAATGAACTTTACATGATCAACATATAATAAATCCCTTGGGGTTACATGACTGCATTACTTTCTGCATCATCTTTACACCACATTAAAGATAAATAACATAATCATGGACATTACATTAATATCATGAAGTTACAATGTTAAGGATTACATCATTACAATAGTACTCCCCAACATGTATGGGAAAAGTACAATAATGAAGAATATACAATGATATGTAAGAGTAGAAATCAAGAAGACTGGATTAGTGCTGAAATATCTCTAGTATCACAGTAGCTAGCTTCAAATTTGCATAAGTCGATCAACAGCTGGGGACCCAATGGGGTACATAACACGTTATGCCCAACCACATGGACCCTAAGGCCCACTCCCTATGCTAGGAGATGACAAGAAGGACCCAAATGAATACCATCAAAGAAAACAAGGATTACAAAACTTCATAATGAGAACAAAAAGATAACAACCATCACATGAAATAACCAATCCAATAAGTGACCAACATATGAGGGAACCAATACAAGAAAACACAATAAAGCATTGACAATCGCAATACAACATCTGCTTCCAGAGGCACCAAAACAACAAGAGGGTAACAAAATTATATACAAGGCTGTTAAGGGTGGAGTGTCATCGCATGGTCCTAGCATGTGTTATCTTGATAGTCTAGGCATCATCCTTCCTGACAACCTAGACACCGCTCCCATCTATGGTTGTCCTGACAGCCTCTCACTAGGCATCGAACCCATAGGGTGACACATATGGAGCCAACAATCCTTTTGTGGGGACAAGGAAGTTGACCTTGCCAACTAGGCCTTCCCACTCATCCCAAGCCTAAACAAGCACTTGGGCCCATGAGTGAGGCTACATTATCTAAATTAATGTGTGAATTACCCAACCCCTTAGTTTGTTATTTAGTTAAATCACTTAATTAGTAAACTCTCGCATGGGTTGTCCTAGATGCCTCTTTGTGTGTTGACCCCCATTGAGAGCCACTCCCCCTTTGCACAACAAGAACTCAATAGAATGAATAGGTTAAGCCAACATGCTTAAACCACAAAATCCACATGAACATCCAAGAAGGTGAGGCATGTACCATCTCGCGCTAGAACAACAAAGTAACAAAAACCATGTTCAAGTGTAAGGCTCAAATCCACATAAAAAAATCCAAGTGTAAAGGTCAACCATCATTTAAAATAACAAAATCGTGGAATCACTCACTTTCATAAAATTCAAATAAATACTTCAGACTGGTTATGGGTTGTCCAAGGTAGATCCTCCTAGGTTGTCGGCCCCCATACCAAATCTTGCAAGTAAAAATCATGACCCCTCTAACCTCTGGAAGGCTCTCAAAGAGAATGCTAACATAAGGGTTTAACAATAGCAAGATCTCAAAGAACCTTTTTCAGTCCAAATAGAATGAGTGGATACATCATAATAAGATCATAAACTCAATCCAAAACTACACAATCAACTTCGATACAAAATTAGTCAGGAATCCAAGGGAGACCTCTATTTCCTCCTCTCAAGATACCCAACCACTAATAACCCGCTCAAACAAATAATCCAACTAATAAACAACTTACACGAAAACAATACCACAAAACAAACAATCAACTGATACACCAACTCAATATGGAAATTAACCCACACCAATAATTGAATCAATCATGATGACAAACACAAGTGTACCAAATATCGACTCTTATCATCAATTAAATGAGAATAAGAGAGTTCGACATTCAAACAATGAATAAGGAAACCAATTCATGCAAAACTTCACTTTTCATTATTTCTAGTTAGACTATTCCACTTGTAACTATCTAAATTAAGAATAAACCACTTCATAAATAATTACGCAAATCACAAAGCAATCTCCCTTATTTATTTTATCAACTTAACAACATTTCCCACTTAATTATAACTAGAAATACTTATTTAACTTCTAAATATTGATTCCTACAGTCAAATAGAGTTGTCAACATCAAGATTAGATATATCCAAAATTCATACTGAGGAAATCATGTTTGAAAATATCCAATAGTGTCCACTCAAGGAAACAATTCAGACAGAACAAGATATTCCAGAGTCAGTAGAACAGCAAAGTGAAATAACATCATCTACAGTGGTCATTTATAAGAGAATGTATTATGAACAAGACATCTCAAAAAAAGTAGAATCAATGAATGAAGGTGCTACTACCACCATATTGGGGGCAACCTCATCTCAAAAAAACGTCAACATAGGAAGCACGAATAATCCTTATGATAAAACCAATGCCAATACTACAACTAGTCATGTCAAGAATCTTCATCCACCCATCACCCCATCCACGAATTGGGACCAAAATCAAAAGAAAGATTTGAATAGAAGTACAAAGAATGTTATCAAAGAAAAAGAAGATAAGAAGCATATTGGAGAAATCAAATACAAATGGATACCAAAGAATACAAAGAAATATTATCCCTATTAAACTCCATTAGTCAAAGAAACTATGGGGAAAAATAAAAGAGGGAAAACTATCCATCAAAGATGTCCACAAAGGAAAAAGTAGGCTTCTCAAGTGACATACAAAGTGTATCAAGCAGTTGTTCCTAATTCCATGCATACTTTCGTATCCACCCATCATTGCTCATCTTCCCAAGTTTGGAGAGTCAAAGGTTCCAAACTATCAACCAATCCATCTTTTATTCCTAAACGCACTCCATCCACACCTTTGCGCATGATATCCAAATCTCACATTGACCATGTATTGGTAGCCACCATTCATCATAAGGATTTAGAAGGAACTCTATCATGATGTGTACACATAGACAAAGTTAACTCAGGTATCAACAACACAAATTAGGAATCTCAAAAGTTGCATTCAAGTGCACATATCTTGGCAAAGCAGATTCTTTAAGTAGGATATCAATGGAACATAATGATAGAAGCATCTACATCAACACCACTAGGTGGTTCAACATGAGCTTAAAATCTTTTAGAAAAATCCAAAAAAATAAAAAAAAAATGATTAGAAACAGTAAAGAGAAACAATCATCCTCCACTGAAAATGACTATGGTGGCACTTTGGATAGGTACCATGATGAAAACCTAGGAAATAGGTGTCATGAGTAGAATCGAGCATCTACGTGCACCACTTTAGGTGAAAGCATCTCATCTCATCCATAATAAAACCAACATTCCATCCATCTCATCCATAATAAATCCATTCATCCTTAAACCATTTATCCAACCCATTACCATCCATCTTCCATGTTATCTTGATTTTGAAAATTTTTGGTACACTCTTTACACTTGCTTATGGTAAATATCTTGACATGAGTCACTTTCATTGATCCTATCCTACCTAGCATTATCTAAGCCATGAGGCACTATCCAAATGAGCATTCCTCCATTCAAAAACATTATCTTATTGCAAGATAATCCTTGGCATCCTTTGCATTCTTACCATATCCATCTATCCACACACCTATCAAGGCATCCAACCATGGAATTCCATACATTGCTATACACTAGGGGAAGATATGTACATCTTGCTTCAAGAATAAATCTTGACATATATCCTCCAACTTATGTGGTGATCCAAACATTGGCAAATGTAAAATCAAATTAGGCCAAACACTTGTGAGCAAGGATCCAAATCACTAGCCCATGGCATATTTTGATGAGAAGAGGTTCCTTATCAAGTTTTATCTTTAATCGAACAACAATCCAAACAATCAAATATCAGTCACATCTAATCTATACATCAATGTCATATCAAATCATCCAAAACATCTTTTGTTTCAAACCAAGCTTCAAAATCCTAATCAATCAAATCCAATCGATCCATCATCATCCTGGGAGATCCTTTCCAATCCTTGTGTTGCTTAACACTATCATTGCATTGTTGTGCATCCTCAACAATGTTATTATCATCAATCCATCAATTTGATCAATCAACCTTAGCTTGGTTTTCAACAAAATCCCAAAATAGATCACTAATATCATCACAAATATCCATATCCAATTTTCAAAATTGTGTGAAAAATCTAAAAACATTCAAAACATCTAAAAAATCCAAAAAACATCAGAAAATCAAAAAATCTAAAAAAATTCAAAAAATCAAGAAAATCCAAAAACATTCAAAACATATCAAAATCTAAAAAAAGGTCAAAAAGTCAAAAACAGAGTCTTCTTGTCGAACTACAAGTCTTTGAGCCTTAAACATAGGCAAGGTTGATTTTTGATCATTTCCTGAGACACTTAGGTCAATCTTTTAGGAGTCTATCATAATAAATTGACAATCCATATTTTCATATCTCATCAAATAATCAAGTCCATGTTAATCAAACTACATGGTCTCTGCATGTATAATATAAGCAAGGCTAATCTGTTGATGAGCTCTTGAGGCCCCTAGGATAGGTGTTTAGGTTAGTCTTTTGGTCAAAATCATAGAAAACCCCAAAACATTTCAAAAACATAAAAAAAGAGCATCCAAATATTTGAAAAATCCATTTGTCTCATGTCACTTTCACCCGCAATAAACATCACTCATAATAAATAAATGGTTATCCCCAACCTTTGGTAAAATAATCAGAAACAAGTCTCCAATTCAAAAGGGAAAGCTCAAAATGTCAAAGTTTTAAGTCTAGGTCAGTATGTAAACAAGTTGATCAACTCTTCATGTCAATAACCTATTATCCAATCAATTCCCTATCAAATCATCTGATATTTTCATGTCCTAGGATGCATCCTTCCTACAATGGACATCGACATTAGGCATCATCATAGTTTAGGCTTGGCTAGTGGTACTAAAGAGCATTAGCTTGTTTGTTTACTTTATCTTTGTATTTTGACTTATCTCTTTGCGCTCATTTCGGTGACCTCTCAATGATGTCCAAGCAAAAGGATTTAGAGAGATAGAAATGGGGAAATGATCATTATCTTTTATTTGATGTTCTTGTTGGATATTCTTGTAATATAACCTTGGTCATGCATGCTTTGTTTGGTTTGTAGGGAGGGTATTTTAGGTTTCTTGTTGACCACATTGGAAGGCTTGTGTTTCTATGTTTTGGTCCAAGATATTTGAAATATCTAAACTACACTCTGAATAAGGTTTCGTATGGCAGGTGTGAATAGTGATACTCCTATCTAATTTTCAAGTCAAAGTCCATCACACTAGGTGCAACGCCATCCTTGTTCTTTATACCTTGATGCATCATGCCTAGGTGTGTTATCAAAGATAAGGTAAGTGGCCCTTTTAAATTCTCAATTCCTGATAAGAAAATCATCTATCTCTCATCATCATCATCTCATGTCTTGTTGGAATAATCTCATTTCTGCATTCTTCTTTTCCATGCTAACATCATGTGATGATCAGGTAATCATCATCACCATCAGCATACTGCATATCATATCATATCATATAAATCATCTCATATACATGTTCATTATCATAATTTAGATCTATTAGTCTAAGAATTTCATAAAACCATACATTTGCATAAAACATCCATTACATAACCGTATAGGCATCATAGCATCATCCATCTCAAGTGCAGTACATCATCATTTAAGTTGTTTAGGATAATATAGATTTGTTATTCTAACCATCTTAAAACCATCACTTTTGCATCATCATCATAACCATTCATATGTCCATCTTGAACCTCTTTGTTGTGAGGTTGACCATCAAATCAAATTTTTTTGCTTGATCTCTCGAGGGGGCAATGTACCAGTATACTTCTTTCTACTAGAGCATCTAAAAAAATAAGAAAATTTTTGAATTTTAATTTCAGAAATTTTATTCTTTGAACCAATGCAACAAGTACATTGCTTCAAAGAGGGAAAAAATGTAGACATGCAAAATTGACATCATGCATTCCTCATATTCAATTAAATAATATTCACCTGATCAATTAAATAAATCAAGTTTATTTAATTAATATTTTTAAGTCCCTCATTTTGTTAAATAAATAAAATTTATTTAATTAAATCACTAACATCATCCTCTTTGATTAAATAAATCAAATCTTTATTAAATTAAATCTAAAATCATTCTCCTCTCAACTTTGATTTATTTAAATCTTAAAATTTAAGTCAAAATTGTCAAATCACCTAACCTCCTCTTATTTAATCAAATCCTAATTAAATCTAATCTTAATCCATGTCACATCCTCTATCTTTTCCCACTTTCACAATAAATAAATTTATTTGATTTATTATTTCATCTAATTTCATTCAAAAAGGGCATCAAGATGGAATATTCTTCAAAATTGAATTTTCCCTCCCACATGTCTTGTCCTCCAACATGGCATTAACTCCTCTTACATTGTCTCTTACATGTCTCCCACTTAGAATTTAAGACCCTTTCTTCTCCCTCCAACAAGCCAAATTTCAAATTTGAAAAGCCACCTAATATCATTTATCAGCACATTTGTCAAAATGTGCTCAACCTTCATCCTCTCACATCTTGACAAGTGGCATCTTGTCATTGGCTCAAGATTAGTCCCACATTGTTTCATTTTTCCTCTTCTTCTCTCAATCTCACCTATAAATAAGAAGTTTTTCTTCCTATTTTGGATCCACAACTATCAATAATCTTAGAGCAAAGTTACTCTCTTCACATTGAGAGCTAATTTTTTCCACTTCATAGCATAGCATCTTCAAGGAATTTTTATCATTGAGCTTGTCAAGGGTTGGGAAAGGGCCACTTTTCATATCAAAGTGACACCAATCCAATATGGGATAGGTATACTTCATGTTTTTATATGCTTTAGTTATCTTGTTATTTGATTGCATTTTGAAGCATCTTAAAATATCTGATATGGATGTTGAATGTTTGTTAATACTAATAATACTAGTGTGTGTGTCAGAGTTTAAGCCATTTTTAGATTTTGACATCCACACAAGAACTAAATTTTTGTACTTTAAAGAAATACTATATCTATCTTCTATATAAATATAATGCTATAACTAATATTAATTTTATTCATAATATTTCTAGTCAAAGTTTAGTTTATGTATGAATCAAAATTATATAAAATTAATAAATAGTATTAGATATTTATACTTTTATTTATATTTTTTTTCCTTCTATAAAATTGAGTTCTATATATTCTTTATTTATCTCACTTTATTGTCTCTACAAATATCTTTTATATTATGTGAAAATTAAACCATTGTTAGAATATAAAAATTTATGCCCTTATCAATATTTTATATATATTATATACTCTTGTGATGTTTTAGAACCATGGATATTTTAGTCTTATGAAATATTTGGTATTTTGGTTCAAATATAGGCATTTTAAATACCCTTAGTTGCAACTACTAAGACCACAATCATACCGAGGTTACCACTCTCATTAGAATCACTTTAGCAATTATTATTGGATGATAGCAAGTACCTAGTGGATTATAGATAATATTTTTGATAGCAAGTACCTAGTGGATTATAGATAACATTTTTTATTTAGTGATTAAATATTTTCATAATCTTATGAATAAAATTACTATTTTTTTCCTTTTAGAGACTCAACTAGTCAATTAGTACAACTATGAAAAAGACCACCTTGTTCTAGGTCTATTCAAACTATTGATGTTGTTGCTTCTTGCAATTTGATGAATGGCTTGCACATGCTTGTAAAACATGGTTATATTCCTTTTTCCTACAAATAAATTGCATTTGCTATCAAAATATATAAAAAAATACATAGTCTAATATGAGTTGGGAGAAACATAATACATTTAATGTTTGAGGATGTAAATCAAGCTTAACCACTTTGGCCAATAAAATGATATACATCAAAATGTTTAAAAGAATTTTAGATTCTATAATATTGTTAAAATATGGTATTAATTTGTTTCACCATTATTTTAAATCAATTTATTTTATTTGATATTTTTTTCAAAAAAATAAATAAATCTATTCATAATAGGGTATGTGTAGGATCATCATGGAAAAAATAAGCTCTTAAGTAGCAAAAAATTTAGAAAAGTTAGAGTTAGGCAGCTTGATGTAAAAATTTGAAATTCATTTCTTTTTAATCCTATAGTATGTGAAGCATAGAATGTGACAAGTGTTTCAGATTCAAAAAATGTGATACCATTTTAAAGTTATAGATGCTTTTCAATCAGCATATCAATCAGGACTTTAGTCATAGTTCAAATAGAAATTGAATAATAATTATTTATTAAATTCAAATTAAAACATAATTTATATTGGTTGAAAGATGAGAATCTCCTTTAAAATCCCTTTTCATTTCATCAATTTTGTATAAAAAAAAGTCATCACCCACATACCCTACACATACCCATCATATCATCACTTTTTTGCCCATCATGATCCTACACATACCCAATATGTACATGGATCTACATATATTCTATTAATATAATCTAACTTCTCATTATTTTTTATGTGTATTGTAGCTATATTCCTTCATCTAAGCATTATAGAGAAAGTAACATGAGAAAGAGTTCGTTGTGGTTTCAAGAACTACATGTTGATTATTTTATTACAACAATGTGAGTATATTCTCCTGTAGTTTGTTAGGACCATTGATTTTTCATGTTAAAAAGAAATATGCTTGTGTTTTTGTTGCATTGTATTTAGCTTGTACTTGTGAGAAAGGAAGGAAAAATTTGAACAAATACAAAACATTAAGTTTAATTTGTAAAACTAAATTAAGAACATCAAAATTTATCTATTATGATTGAGTAATAACAAGAGATATCATTATAATATTTTGAATAACACTATTTAGTTGTTAGAATTTACTCAATATTAATCATTTTCTTTTTAAATATTTAACATATATAATCAAAATTAAATTGAAATATAGCTCCATTGGAAGTTTTTGAATATGTGTAACTATTCCATGCAAAATAATTTGTGACCAAAGTTGTGCTCTTGAATGAATTTCATAGCTAGACATCCTTGAAAGATTTTTCAGTGTCTACTTTTTTTATGTTTCCCTCTTTTAGCATGTTGTTATTCTTGAGCCTTCTCTTTTTCTTCTTCTACATTTGAGAGGTTAATGTGAATTATTGTTAAAGGAAACACACAAGAATATGCAATAAAAAGTAAGATGTACATACCTCCATTACTAAGTTAATTGTCAACACTCTCTTTCGCATTTTGTGCAGCTATCATATCATCTATCAAAGATCTTAGTATATTTCCTATCATCATTATTTGATAATAAGGAGGTTGGATGACATTTCACACTCCATTTTCAACTGCAAAATATATTTCTACCAAATAAATTCTCTTACTCTAAAAAACATCTCTAAAAAAGTAGTCTTATGTAATAGAAATTGATAGCCAATTATAGAGTGGGATATCTCACACTTTTATTACATTTGGAAAAAAAAGCCAATAAAGACTCTATTATTAATAGAGTTTCCAAAGCAATAGATTTTATAGAAACTTGAAAAAGTGTAAAAAAAGGAAGATGATATACCTACATCGTTTTGACTATGATGGCTATAAGAAGAAATAGTATGAAATTAGTTAAGCATGGCATTCAATTGAACATGTCAATCATATCCTAATTTTTTAAAGAATAACCCTTTCTTTTGTAGAAGAATAAAGAATTTCAAGAAGAAAAAATTTACAAAGAGATGACATGAACCAGTCAAATATAAAGTATAATTTAACCTTCTATTGATGGAATCGATCAATCTATTTTGGTTAGCCAAATTAGATGTCTCTTCTATTAGAGGCCTTTGTGACTATTTGAATAGAAAAAAAAACTTTAGTGTTTATATAACTTTTCTAGTATCTAATACTCTAACATAGTTTTATTCCAAAATGTTTAAACACCAAGTACTTTAGAGTCAACATACCCATTATTATATAAAAAATTGCACTTTTCAAATACCTAAATAAATAGTTACCTAAATAAAAATGGTAAAATAACATAGAACATAATATGATGGCTACAGTTTTATAGAGAGCAGATTGAGAAGAGACATGCCGAGGAAAAATCTCATCAGTTTCATATTAAATGAACTGAAATATATATTTCTAATTAATTTAGATGAATTGTATTTTAGATTTAATTTATAGTTATAGTAAGAGGAGAAACATTTGATTATAAAAATGAAATAAGTTAATATTTACTTTTGGAGTTGATTTACTTTTTAAATAAAAATATATAGAATTTTAAAAATATATATTAATATCTATAGATTAAATTATTAAAATTGAACATTTAGATATATAAAATTTGTTATTTTTTCAAAATAAAATAAAAAAATTATAAATAGTGAAGGGTGGCTTGTCCAAAAGTCCAATGAAAAGTTATATAAAAAACTTAAATTAGTATATTATAAAGAAGTAAATAAAGTAGATAAAATTAAACCGTTCTTAAATACAAAATAAATTTTATGTGTCCATGCATGCTTGTGGTAAGCTATTATAGATATCTAAAATACATGTATCTAACAATACTTACTTGTCTAATAAATTTAATAAAGACATATTAGAACTAAATATTTAAGATATTTATATGAATTGTAATTGAAATTGATTATTTTTATAAATATAAATAAATGATTTAATAAAGAAATTTTGAAATTAAATGTTTAAGATACTTACATAAATTATAATTGTAAATAATTATTATTAAAATTAAGAAACAACAATAAAAACCTTCATTTATTAAATTATTTTTTATTGTTCAGTTGGTTGAATACTACTCAATAAATTAGAAAAAGAGCTAAATAATTTATGCTTGGCAGGTATATTGATCAATGCAACTCAAATAATCTCAATTTACAAGGTAGGTAAGTCAGCTGTGAAAACATTCACAATGTAACACAAATAATCTCAATTTACAAGGTAAGTTAGTGAGATCTAATTCATTCGTAAAGAAATGGCTCAAGATTCTTTGTGTAAGTAAGATGTTTCTAATAAAAGTCATCCTAATATAATCTAACAAAGATGTCAGTGATGCATTAATTCCGTACTATGTTTTAAATAGAAATATAATGAGTCACTCATAATAAACACAATATTTTATATATGTTATATTCATATCATCTAAATATCTATTAATTTTTAATGTGTACATACTGCAGACAATGTCACAGGAAAAGGAGATCGTTGTGGTTTGCAGAAGTAAATGTATTTTATACCAGAATTATTTTACAGCAGCAATGTGAGAGGCTATTAGAGGATGAGCAAAAATGTGAAAAAAATGATCAAAGGTTTCTTTTAGTGCTGCAAGCAAGGAAAAGTCTTTTTGTTGTTATGATTTGGTGGGACCATTGCGTTTGCATGTTAAGAAAATCTTCTTCTGTTTCTATTACATTGTGTTGAGCTTGCAATTGTAAGGAAGAATAGTTTTTTCTTATAAAATAGGTTGATTTTTTTTTGGGTTAGTTTAAGTCACTGGGAATGTTCTAGCATCTTTCTTTCTCTTTGAGATTTGTGCTCATTCATAATTGTTTATAGATTATAAAATAATAATAAAACTTATAAAACAAGAGTTACAAAGCGGTGAAATTTCTGTCAAAATGGTTAAGAATAGACCTGTTTTAATTTGTTTTGTGTGCTATGTTTTAGCAACAATGTTGATAGTATAATTACTTTATAATAAATTTTTTGAATAGTGGCTACCTTCTTATTTGAATCTATTACTGAGGAATACCAAATATAACTGTGATAATAATCATGCACTGTCTTTGTATAGAGTCATATACTCCATGAAAAAGAATGAAGTAAGGAAGTCCATTGAATGACGGCCCAAAGGAAATTGAAACAATAAAGCTAATCAATAATGACTGATCTAATAGCAGCTTGTTAGGTCAATTTCCAAGTTAAAGATAGAAACTTGACCTAACCTATTTATGATCTTTTCTTCTGCATTCTAGGTACAATAAATCAATGGACCCACTAATTGAAGTTCTCTAAAATCAACCCAATTGATAATTTACAATCAAGACAATTGCTTGAGGAGCAGCCTAAATGTACACAATATCCATACTATGACCAAGAGCAAGAGACTTCAACCATTCAGGAGATGAGTACATGTTAGCATCTCCTTTGGAAAGACCTCACATTTATTGGTTATCTCGAGGGAGTATCTGTTTTAATTGTTTGATATTGATATTTATTGGTTATCTCGAGGGAGTATCTATAATACGTTCTTCCATTTTCACTCCAAGAACATGTCATCTTTTGCGACATGGTCACCAAAATGTTAACTGAAGATCATAAAGAATAAACAAAAAGTTAATACATTTTTAGTTGATGATATCAGATTTCTACAATCTATAATGTTGACCATTGTTGTTTTTTCAAATTAACTTTTTCTATCTTGGAACCTATCCTCTTCCCTCCTCCCCCTCTTTTTAGTTTCTTCTTGATTTGCAAATAATCATTTCATGTCTCCTTTTTCTCTCTATTATTCTAATGATAGAACATGAAGTGGGATATGAAAAAATGATGCAAAACAAAAACTTTATATTTTTAAATTAAACTTGACTTTCAACATACAAAACATGAGATCAAAATATCTTACTCTATAGTAAAGTTGGTGGAAGAGATCCCTATTTAGGCATAGGCAATTATTTCCCAGGTTGGGGGCTCGAACCTATTTCAAGCTCAGGTACAACATCTACCAAGAGAACAATCAGTTAAACACATAATCACTAAAATAATTCACCCATATGAAATTTCATTCTATAAGCCACAAGTACCTCATTGAAGCTGGATGTTTTCAATATTTCCATATTGGAGTCTGGCCAAGATTTCAACCTTTGAAGCATTGATATAGGATGTTGTCTCTATCTGCTCATAATTGTCTCTTTTATCTTCAAAGTTATCATTTTCATCAGTTCCTCCAACGATGGCACCTACTAAAACATTGGGGTATGTACCTTGGCAACTGAACCATGAATCATAACCTCCTTTGGAACTGACAAATGATGGATTGTCTTTGTATGATACAATAGAAGCGGCTCTATGGTGAACTTGACCAGGATAAATTGATCCATAGCCCACCATGTAGCTTGTGGCTCTTGGGCTATCACCAATTATAATCAACCTATGAGAGGAGGTTTAAGTATTTGGGTTAAATGGAAACTAACGTTGCCTCAAAAATCAAAAAGTAAAACTCTCTAGTACTTGTTACATCAAATTATAATTGAAATGATATAAGAAATGTTGTTACTATATAAATGATGAGAAAAATTAATAAATGATTTAGAAAGAATAGGTTTACAACACCTGTGATTCAGCCATGGCTAAGAGTTTAGATGACTGTATTTCCATATGGGCATTACAAATTCTTTCTAGCAAAAGACAAATAATTAGAGTAGATTGTTAGCAAAACCAAGACATTCATCAAAAAATGTATGTTGTTCCAATTTTACCAATGTAAGAGTCCACCTGAAAAATAAATGAATTGAATCCTTCTACTTCCACCATCATATTCCCCAAATAGTATAAGAAGCATTTACATATTTCATGCACAAATGTAGGAAAGTTGAACCTGGTGTTCATTGTATGTTGTATCCATTCTTCTGAAGACAAGAACACATGAAAAATTCAGCTTTCTCTTGATATTGTTGTAGCACATCTTTCTTTTTCCCTCCCTCACCTTGCATGAGGAATTGCGACAACCCATATATTCATATTATGTCATACTTCCTAAAAATTGTGTTGGTAAACTACTAAGATGGAAGTAACCATGTTAAATTTTTCCATTGTTCACCATACTATTATTACTAACCATGGATGCAAGTATTTGGACCCCTGCATATTTATTATCCCAAGAGAACTGTGTCATAGTCCATTCTCTCCCAGCCATGGAGACTACATTCTTAATCAGGTACCTCAAGTAATTCTTATCTCTAGATGTCCTTTAGTTTCTGTTTAAACTTTAAAAATGTGTATTGTGAGCTTGATTATTAAAAGTTATAATGAAATCAGTTGGTTAGATTGTAAGTTTTGATCTATACTTGCACTTGTAGAGATGTAGTTCATGCAAGTTATCTTGGTAAATTCTCGAAAAGCTAACTCTAGTCATTTATTCAAGCAATTGGAAAATTTTGTATAAACTTACAAATTTGACAAAGGAAATACTAGCATCTTTTCTTCACAAAGACTATTTGTTCTTCAGTAAAGTTTAAAGCTTATGAATTTGTTCCTATAATTCTGGAAGCAAGAAAGCACAATTTTGAAACATGTTTCTAGAGAATCTTGTATTATTAGGAGTAGGATTTGTAGAAAGTACTATGTCTGATCACCAAGGGTAAAATAGTAAAATATAGAACTAAGACCATTGGAGTACACAAAATTATGCATAGAATCTCTACTTAGAACAATGGACACTTTCATTACTATTTCTACTTAAAACAATGGACTCTTTCATGGTTAAAACAATGGATGGTTAAGAGATAAAGAGTGTTCATTTGTAGCAAACTCTTAAAGAGGGTTTCTATTTATTTTGAGTTATTGTAAGAAGAAAAGAAATAGGTAAGAATAAAAGGGAAAATAATATATATAAAAGGAACATGTCTAGTACCTTTTTTGCCTCATGTATATAAATATATAATAACCTAGAATAGTGAGCCCAACATTACATTTTTTTATATACATGTAAACATGTTTTTTCAAACCAAAAAAAAAAAGTGAAATGAGGTAAATATATAAGTTTCACAACATATATATGTATGAAATTAACTTGTACAATTAAATTTGACATGTGCTAACACTTACATCAAAATTATATATTATGATAAAAAAAACAGAAAAGATATTAAAATATTTTGAATAACATTGTTTAGCTACTAGATTATAGGCTATTATAAAACCTCCTTTTTGTAAACTTCAAAAATATTTGTAAGAAATCCTTGTCCAACATACAAAATTAAGGCTTAAATTAAAATATAGCACTAGATTAGATCTCAATAAATCCACCTAAGTTAATAAGCAAGAGGTTTTTGAATGCATGCAATTTTTCCTTGGAAAATTTTCTAACCCAAACAATGATTTGAATGAATCTTTATAGCTAGACATTCTCTGAAGATTTTTATGTCTCTATATTTTGTTTTCGTTATTTCCCTATTTTAGCATGTTGTTCTCCTTGAAGTATCTACTTCGGTTCTTCTGCATTTGAGGTAAATATACATTAATGTTAAAAAGGGAAGACAAAAAATACCATGCAATGAAAAGTAAGCGGCACATAGCTGCATTAGATTTGCTAAGGTGATTATCAACACACTTTCTCAAAATCTTTTGTGCCAATCTTAGATGATCCCTAAGAGATTTGGGCATGTTTCCTATCCTCCTTATCAGACAGTGAGGAGATTGGCCGATATTGTCGACTCCTATATTTTCAATTACAAAAATATCACTTCTATTGAGTAAATTCTTTATTTTCTAGCTAGGTCTCTCAATAGTGATCTAAACAAGAAGATTAAGAAAAAATAAATTCTTATCTAAGAGAAAATTATAGCCATTTACATATTGGGAAATCTCACAGTATTATTACATTTAGGAAATAAAGTAGAGGAAGATGTTAATTAATAGTAGAGTAGCCAGACCAAAAGATTTAACAGACACATAAAACTATAAAAAGAAGAATACGATGTACCTACATTGTTATTCTTGATCTGAAAAAAAATCACCAATCAATATTGAATAAAATAAACACTCTATTAAACAGAATATTTCAATAATATTCTAATTCTGTAAAGGATTAGCCCTTTTCATTAATTTTAGAATAGAGAAAATTACAAGAATCAATTAATAGATTGTCTGACATATTTTAACCTTATATTGATCGAATCCAAATCCAACAATTTTTTGGATTAACATTATGCTGATAATATACCTAGAGAAAAATATGACGATTCTTTAGGTGAGAGATTTTTCTCGTAGAAATTGGCCAATAGCAAGATACAGAATTCACGATTGAAACATTTATAAATAAAAACTTACCATGTGTTTTTAATTAGATCATCAGAAAAGGGTAAAAGAAAAGAAAACATTCCAATAGCGTTAAGCTCCATTAAAAATTCTTACAACTTGCTCATGAGCTTGTTCCATTATCACACCTTTTTATAGAGCAGGAAACCAAGATGTATAGAGACACGTATGGTGCTGCTTTGTAGAGATTTGCAGAAATATGAAGACAAGTTACAAATTACTTGTGACACGCTTATAAATCTGTTTTCCACCATTCAACATCATATTGGTCCACATCTTTGAGTTGGCCCACATAAAGACATAAAAACCTGTCTTCAATTGATTTCATTTTTATGAGAGACATTTATTCAATTGAATATCAATAATACTGTTATATGGCATTGTCTTTTCAGTATACCCATTAACTCGAATTAACTGGTATAAATTATTTATATTAAATAAATTTCGGAAAAAATAAAAAACACCCTGGCGTACAAATTAGTACCAACCATGTCATTTAAAAAAATATATCAATCAATTACAATCAGTGTTGCACCCACTTCAAATTCAATGTCAAAATTTACCAAAACCAGCAGGCAAACTCAAAAGGTAAAATCCAAATATTAAAACTAGCACCATTAAGAGCACACCAATATTGAAGTACCTTAACATTTGGAATTGTCTTCGTCAATATCTGCATATATTAACTTCTTCCATATCTTCGCTAACAGCATTTGAATTTCATTATCTAACTCTTTAAAAACAATGTACAATATGCATGTTCATTCTCTCACACAATCCGACGTTTCAGGGATGGCTCTGCTCGCCTATGCTTCAGTAAAATTGCCTTCTATATCCCCATTCGATGCAAATAGTAAGCATAAGATTACATCATTCAAGATAAAACATGAGTGTCTTAGAATTTAGAGCGAAAGGATCTATCCCTGAATGAGCATAGATTCTAAGAAATCTCCAAATGTGTAAGGCACATGTTCATTTCGTCGATCATGCAGCACAAGCATGAGATCACAGTTTCTATCACTTTTCATGCACTGCAAACTCTACGGATGATTCAACCCATACTCAAATAGTGATCTCCAAAACATCACTCCATTTTCTGTTGATCTTTGATACCAAATATGGGAGAAATAAGCTTGATTGATTGTATTTATTTAAAGTATAGATCCAATTTTATACAATGGAGAAACTATGGAGAAATGTGGAGATACAATTATCAGCTAATTAAACTGCTAACTGCATACTGCAACCACCTTAACTAAGCAATGTAATAAAACAAATTTATGCTACCGAGCATAGTATTCAATGGTATGACAATTTTAATGAAGCTATAAAAGAGATAATGCATGAAATTAATTTTTCTAAAGGAGAACTTGGGTTCCTTTTTGCTTCTAGGCAATGGAATTTTTTAAATTTCCTCTAGCCTTTGAAGATCTATAGCAATTTCTCTTTCAGAGGTGATATGTCCAATGATTTTTACTTTAATCACTCCAAATTTTACATTTCTTGGGTTTAAAAATATTCTATTCTGTCTAAAATGTTGTAGTTGTACTCTTAGTTTTTCTATGTCAATATTACAATTCTTTGCATAGACCAAAAGATCATAAAGGTGGACGATTATGTATTTGCCAATCAATTCTTTGAAGAAAATATCCATAACGGTTTTAAAGTTAGCATCTACGTTTAAAAGTACAAATGGAATTTGGAAATAAGTTAAGGTTTCTCATTTCGTTGAAAGTTAGCATTATGTCTATTGTGATGGTCCAGCAATATAAAGTTTTAAAGGAAGTAACCTTCACAGAGAGGAAAAAAATTATAACTATTCATGATCTATGAGATATCATCCATGATAATTTTCTTTCTCAAAGGATTTGTTGAGGTTCCTAAAAATTATAATTTTTCCATTCTTCTTGGACATAGGAACTAAGTTTTCTATACACATTGAATGTTTGATTAGCATAGACCATTTACTTTTGTATAAAGTTGATCCAACATCTTATATTTATCCATTAAAATTCTCTTTGATTGTATAGTTTTCAGATTCATAAATTTTCTAAGGTATCTACAAGCCATCTCATAGCCGCTAAACATTTTTGGTGGGACCAATCACTTAGAACTTGAAATTATCTACAAGAAATAATCTAGCATACAAGGCTAGTGGAATTCTACCTTAAATGATATATTGTGATGATAATTCACCTACGTAAAGCATTGTTAGTTATTATATGTGTCAAAATTTATTGATTATTATAATATCACTTATTAATATTTACTCTAATCATGAGGACACATTTACTTGGCATGAGTCGGTAATTTTTATTATTTACTTTCTACAATATTTCCCCATTTATAGAACTATCTTTATAATCTTAGAAAATGACTCCATAGTCACACCCCACATAAAATTGTTATTCCAAGTATTGGTGGTAATGTGTGATGCATTGATCCCAAACATAACCAAATACTATACCAATAGGATTTTGGCGTGTGTAGTGGGAGTTAAACTGTTTAAAATGTTGAGCACCATTATAAGGCTCAAGATCACACTTAGCAAATTTTTTTATGAGTTCTTGGCCATTCATTTTGTATTGTCATGTAAAACCTCTATCTGTGTTCTTCATTGATCAAGAACAACCTGGAATGTTAATGGCATATGGTACTAACACAATACATACAACTAGAGCTAAAACGCATCCTAGTGTGCCTCCTCGTTTTAATCTCAAGAAGTAGAATTCAAACTATGCATTATACTTAATCTCAATTTCAACAATCAAATCAATTATGGCTTCCCAACAACCACTAAGATTCTTTGTAGCATGTAATACTAGAGGTCCATATTCCATCTACACCTATGCTATGTGGGGAGCTATAAAAAATGGTGCATTACAAAATCTTCCCCAATTTTTAATAGAATAATTAAACACTCCTACAATGTATTTGCATGATATTGTGAATTATTGTACAATAATTACACTTTCTTTACTTACTCCTCCATTCAAAGGTAATTCTCTTGATTGATACCAATCCTTGGCACCTTTATCAATAGATGATTGGGATCAAATGATCCAAGCACTAATCAACAAGTTCAAAGAGAAAGGTGATGCAATTTCACTACTAGAACAATTTATTAGCATAAAGAGTACTCCATTAGAGGTGCTACATGATTTTAATAGAAATTTTTAAATCACATGGTAGTGGATATCTATACAGATGGTCACCTTTATTAAGTATAAGAGAGTTAAAAAATGGAATATGAAAGATAAACATTAAAATAAAAGTTATATTTTAATAATGTACATTTTGTGTTGGTTCGTCTCTTTGACATGCAAACCACACATTTTATCCTTATAATGAATAAGATCATGTAATACCCATGATTTTGTTTCATAAGGTGATAAAACTTACTACAAATCATTGTACACCTAATAATAAACTACTATTTTCATTCTAGTTTGTTATTGTAGAGTTTACAAATGTCACATCTCTTTAGATAAAGTTCTTTCACTCCATAAAACACTTGTGAGAGCTGTTAATTTTAAAAGAGAAAACTAAAAAAAAAACAAATTTAGGTCTTAGAAATTATGGGAACACACACAAAATAAACATACAACACAAAAGCAATAACGTGGTTCACCATAATGGCTACATCCATGAGAAAGTAGAGGATTCTCTATTTTATTAACACTATTTTCTTGTACATCTCTAGTAGCAAAACATTATTCTATTTACACTCATCGTGAGTTCTTGAAGTCTCCAAAGGAAATAAAGAGACAAAGAGGAAGTGAAAAAAATATTGGGAGTTGAACAAACAAAGACCATTGGACTATACTTCACAACAAGAGCATAATGAAAGTTGTCAAAAACAAAATTTCAATTAAAACTAAAATTATGTATTTGGAAGAAATAATATATCTATTCTCTATATAAATTTAATCCTATAATTAATATTAATTTTATTCATAATATTTTTAGTCAAAATTAATTTTATATATGAATTAACATTATATAAATATAATAAATAATCTTACATATTTATATTTTATTTTATAATATTTTTTTCCTTTTATAAAAATTAATTTTATATATCTTTTATATATCTCATTTTAATGTCTCTACAAATACCTCTTATATTATGTGAAAATTAAAATATTATTAGAGTATACAAATTTTATGCCCTTCCCATTGTTTTAGATATATTATACTCTTATGTCATTTTAAAGCCACATATATTTTAATCCTACAAACTATGTGGTAATTCAATTAAAATTTTGGACATTTTAAAAACTTTTAATTGCAATTTGCTCTCATTTAAAAAATCACTTCTACACTTCAGTGATTATTGTGAATCCTACAAAAGCATAGAGGTGGGAATAAAATTACTTTTATAAAGAGTCTATATGTTGGAGTTATTATTTTATGTGTGAGATAGGATTTCGTGGTATATAATCGATATTTCTATGCGTGTGGATAAAATTTACTCACAAAGAAAGAAAATAAGTCTTACAGATCTCTATACCTTAATAACTAATTATTGAAGACATAAAAATTATGAATTAGGAGGTTTTTTTCTAATTAGCAATCTTTCTATGCAGTGAAAAAATAGGCAAAACAAATATGGCACTAGCTTATCTATCTTAATATATTAATCTATATATTATACATTGAGAGGACATATTTTTTCATTAATATATTTTTTTCGTTTTTTGAATTTAAAAAATAGGTGTAAAAAACATACCTCTCAACGTATAATATATAGATTAATATATTAAGATAGATAATCTTGTATTAGTCATGGTGCAACACATAACATGAATTAATATAAAATTATAGATTATTTTTTTATTATATTATTAGATAAATAATAATATTTTAGTATATTTAATATTAAAAATTAATATAAGTTATGGTTAGGGGTCAAACATGGTTAGGTTCAAACTTTTACTAGGGTTGAGGTTCAATTTTAATTAGGGCTGGGGTAAAGGTTAAAATAGGGTTCAATTGAACCCTTACTCTAACCCTATTTGTATCCTAATTGAACTCTAACCCTTTTTCCAAACCTTATCCTGATCTTGACCCCAAGCTTTATCCTACAACCATATTCCTAATTGAATTTTAACCTTTATCGTAATTGAACCCTAAACCTAACCCTAACCATAATTCCAACCCTAACCCTAACATTGAGCCCAAGGTTTATCTTAGAACCTAAACCCTAACCCTAACCTAGCCCTAACCATAACCCTAATTGATCTTGATATCAAACTTTATCGTAGAACCATAACCCTAATGCTAATTGAACACTTAACCTAACCACAATTAAACCCTACCCCTAACCTGACCTTAATGATAACCCTAACACTAACGGGTGAAACCACAATAGTGGATTACAATTCAAGTGAGTAAGGAAAGCTCACAAAATATGACCCCAAGGCAAAAAATGTGATTTTGGGGGTTCGTATGAACCTACTGGTTCGAGTGAACCCATAAGGGGTTCGGTCGAACCAGGGTTCAAGCGAACCCCTTTGAAATTGGCCACCAAAAAAAAAAAATTGCATTGGAAAGGGGTTCGAGTGAACCCCCCTTACCCATCATCCCCACCTGAGACACAAAAAAAGCCTAAATTTTGGCACTTTAGAGCTCGGGTTGAAGATGAAAATGGAGGAATCTTCGCAAACCCAACTAGAATCAGGTATTCCTCGAAACGAGCTATCCAAAGAATATAATTTTGATATGTTTTGGTTTTATTATGTATTTTTTTTTAGTTTTATTAAACATAGGTTTTTCATCAAAAATGAAGGTCTCTATTTTGCACATGTGAAAAAATATTAGATTATAATTTTTTTTTGAAAAATATGAGTGCACCAGATATTGAAGTCCTTGATCCAACAAAAAAATAAATAAATTCATATATACCAGAAAAATTACACGTTATATGGTCGTGCTATGTCTGAATTGTAATTGGTTTGACTTCAAAACTTGATTAAAGAAAAAAGATTCAATAAAAAAAGTCTAACCAAGTGGAAGCACTAGATATTAGAGTTGCAAATCTAAATTCAAAATAATTAGAATTTTATTCTTCATGGAAACAAAGTTATGTGTTATATGGTGTTTGTCACTTTTTAAAAATGTTGTTTTCTGAAAAAAACCAATTTTCATGGGAGATGGAAAAATAAGTGCAATCTGATTCCAAAATTTAAAAAAAATATACTTTTAGAATCTATAGACAAAATTTTTCTAAAAAAAACCAATTTTCATGGGAGATGGAAAAAGAAGTGCAATCTGATTCCAAAAATTTTGAAAAAAATATTTTTAGAATCTATAGACAAAATGTGGCAAGACTTTAGTTTCCATCATCTTCAAATTCCTCATTATTTAGCCGCTATAGGTGCCCGAATGTGAAGATTTAGTGAAAAATAATAATTTTGGTAACGTGTTTGGCCAAAAAATCTAAACAACTATTGTGGGATCACCCTGATGCAAAGAACCCTAACCTTAACCTAACCCAAAATAAGCCCCTAACCCTAATCCTAATTGACCCTAATTGAAATCTAACCCTAATCTAACCTTAAACTTAACCCTAGCCCTACTTGAACCCTACTTTAAAACTCTAACCCTAAATGAATTATAACCCTAACCCTAACCCTAATTAAACACTAATTTTAATCATAAAGCCTAATCAAACCTTAATCATAACCTTGAATCCTAGTTGAATCATAATTCTATTTCAACCATAAACATAACCCTAACCCTAACCCTAATTGAACCCTAACCCTAACCATAATTAAACCTTAACACCAACTAGAACCCTAATTAAAATGGCTATAGTTGAACCCTAACCACCCTAAGTGAATATTTAACCTAATTAAACCTTAATCCTAATTAAAACCTAACCCTAACCTTAATTAAACTCTAGCCCTGATTGAACCCTAATCCTAACCATAAGTATAAGCGTGAAACAAGTAAATAAGTAAAAACACTAAAACACTTCTTAATGAAACATTATATCAAGATTTAATAGTAATTAACTAATTTAAAGCACAAAAAACTTGAAAGCATCTCATTGTTTCCTATTTCCAAAGATTTATCAAATTACACTCAAATTTGGTAAGAACTGTAACTGTTAAAATGACTATAATGGAATGATGCTAAATGCAATGATATAATGATTGATAATGATTTCTAAAATCTATGATGAAGCTACTATGATCTATGCTGGCATGAAACTTGATGGATGGAAGCTACAGTAAAACTAAGATGCAACCATGATGATGATTCTACTGATCCTATTTCTATTGCTATGATTGCTTAATTGATTTTCCTATAGAGTAAGTTTGCAAAAATATTGGATTCATTTCTTGTATCTGAAGGCTATATATATAGATTTCCCGACATCACATTTGCAAAGGGTAACAAAACAAAGGTTCGAATTTGATCTAGAAAATTTGAGTGGTGAGAGATGAAAAACCTTGAGTTGATCATGGGAATGGTTTCTCCCCATGAAAGCATATGGCCAGATGATAGGAAGAATCAAAGGAAGGAAATTGAAGAGGATTTCCTACAAGTTTGTCTCTGAAGCTTTCCCATGAATACTAGTTGAATTAAATTAGACATATAATGTATAATTTTATTGGTCAGTAAATAGAGGAAATTTCCCTTCATGCCTTTATTTGAATAATTTATGATTTTATTCAAATTAGTAAAAGGGGATAAATATTTTAATAAAATAAACTATAGAATTTGTTTATTAAATAAATATAGAAAGGATATGGTAATTAATAAACAAAGTATTTAACCTTGTTTAATTAATTAAGATTGAATGATGTGATAATTAAATAACAAAAACTATTGAAGTTGTATATTTAATTAAAATTGAAGAATAGGAGAATGAACTATAAATAAATATTTCTATTTATTTATTAAGTAGATGAATTTAAATATGATAATTAAAAAAAACAAAGCGAAATTCGTTTATTTAATTAAGACAAAAATAATAGAAATAAAGATTGAAGAATTTAAGATGAACTATATAAATAAATATTTCTATTTATTTAATAGTAGATGAAATAAAGGTTAATTAATCAAATACATCATATTTAATTAATTATATTCTCCAGACCATTTTTAGGCGTATACATTTTTCCCCTCTTTGAAGTGATGTGTTTATGCATTGCTTCGAAGAAAGTTTTGCTACTATTAGTAGTATTGGCGATTTTTTTTTCAAATGCCCCTAACTTGCCCTAGACATTGGTTTTAGCTGATGATGGATATATGCCCCCTTGGGAGATAAATTAATGAATTTTTTTATTTTATTTTTTGAAATTTTTGAAATTTTTCAATTTTTTGATGATTTTCCAATGATTTGATGATGATTCAATGAATATTTGATGGTTAAATAATTTATCTCTCAATTAAAAATGTAGAAAGTTTCCCCTAGATGAATTTGAATTAATCTCTTCTAAAAAAATATTAATTATTCCCACCAAAAATCCCACCTTTAATAACCCTTAAAAGGTCAAAAAGGTCATTTTCAAACTCATTTGTGCATTTGAGTTTTGAAAAGTTTGAGAGAGAGTAATTTGAGCAACTTGGAGCAAGATGCAAATCCCCTATCACACTCACTGGTTCGAGCGTGTGTGACATCACTAGCAGTTGACCACCTACAGACCTTTGGTACGTACCCTTGAACTCCCTCGTTTTACATGCATTTTTTGTTTTTTGCATATTTTTCAATTTTTTAAATTTTCAACTATTTTAGCACATTTGATTTCCGTTGTAGTGCTTAGATAACTATTTTAGTGCTTCCAAAATATTAGCACTTAGGTCAATTTTTTTAGCGCTTTCAAAAATTTAGCGCTTAGGTCCTTTTTTTAGCACCTAGGTAGGATAAATTAACGCTTCCAAAGTTTTTGCACTTAGGATAAAAACTTTAGCTCTTTGACCTATTTCAGCACTTTGATTAGGTTAGCACATTAACCCAGTAGATTAGTGCATTGACCCAATAGAATAGCACTTCTAGTGAAATGGCACTTTGACTGCCTAAAATAGCACTTTTGATTGATGAAATGGCGCATGTAGTGATTTAGCACTTTGAGCGCCTATTTTAGCACTTTCAAGTGTTTTAATGGTGCTTTTGATATTTTGGCACATAGAAAATTTGTTTTAGCACATCCAAATCAGATTGATAAAGTTTGTCAAATTTTTCCTTGATTTTGTTGATTTTAGATCATGTCAGCCATTGGTTTGATATGATTAATGATCTTAATCAAGTAGATGATGTTCAACATCATGATAGGTGACGTCTAATGTTTTATTGATGATAATTATCCTCATGATAGGCGAGGAATAATTATAGTTTGATTGATGTACCTCAGGATAAGCGAGGTTGACTTGATGTATTGATGATTGACCTCATGATAGGTGGTACAATTTTAGGATTGATGATTGGCCTCATGATAGGTGAGCTTTAATGATGTTTCCTCATGAGATTTGATCAAAAATCTCACCAAGACCTTGATTTGATTTGATAGGATAATTGATGTTTGATGAATTGACAAAGAGTATTGATTTTGAATATTTCCTGATAATAGGATCCGTTGGAGAACCTTTAGGTCCGAGAGCGATTCTCATGGACATTTGATTTGATACCATAGTTAGTGTAGCCTAAGACAACAATCATTGTACGATGTGGATTTTCTTCTCTTTTATTCATGCCACATATTAGGATTAATTGAGGTCTCCTGACAGCCTTAACCGAGAGGTGGCATAGTGAGCATAACACCTTCAACCTTCCTACTAGTGAGATGACAGTCACCCCTGAGGATGTTTGGTAGATTTTATGGATTCCCATTATTGGAGAAGTGGTTGTTTATGATTCTATAGAGCAGGGTGGAACTAATGCTCTTCGTAGAGTATTTCAGGATGATCATATTTCTGGGTATTGGATTCCATGGTGTGAGATGGTGGACTCTTATTCCACCTTTCCTTCATTTTTGGCTAGTTTCATTGGAGGGTTCCTTTGTCCTTATCGTAGATCAAAGGGATTCTCTGTTGGTTGGGGTCGTGTGCTTGAGAGTGTGATTGTACATTGGATGAGATATGCTTGGGGCATTTGTATGCTTGCCCATCTGTATCATGATTTTCATTCAACAATTTACCTTCGAGGTCATAATGTGTCATCTAGAGCTACATTATTACAAGTGTGACTGTGGTAGCACATAGCTATCATGTGTCCAGTTCCAATGAGACAAAGACCAACTATGAGACCATATGTGTATAGATATGTCTAGGTCATCTTACTTAGTCTGGATTGGGTAAGTTAGAGCATTGGAGGAGAGTGATGGATGATATAGAGTCTACGACATGGTGTCCCTACCTAGATTGTGAGAATTGGGACAAGGATGACATCTAGGTTCCTTTTCTTTATCAGTCTATGATAATGATTGGTCAAACTCATTGGGTACTAGAGGAATTTTCTATCATACGGGTGTATAGATAGTATTATATGGTGTAGGGTATGCCCCAGGGTGTTGCTCGTTACACCCGTTGTTAGTTAGATGCTGCAAAGTGGGCGCATGGTCTATCATATGATACTATTGTTTAGGAGTATCATTCTATGTAGTATTTAGAGTGGGATATCCATCTTGACATGTTTGAGCCACTTGTGACAACATATTATGTCGAGTATTTGGCTTTTCATCCTTTTCCATGCATTAGTATTCTTGATGAGCCTCCCCCATTACCTATAGAGGATGATGTTGTTGTTACACATGGTTGTAGGTAGAGGAGAGAGGAGGTTGGTGGTGATGAGGAGGATATCAGTGGGGAGGAGGGTAGTGGAGATGAGGAGGGCAGTGGAGATGATTATGATTTCGATAGTGGAGATGTTGTAGGTGGGTCAGATCCTACCTTAAATTTGCATGAGCATACAATGCCTTGCAAGAGGCAAGCAGTGGGAGATCTTATAGAGTAGTTGTAGATTGTGCGCCTTCAGGTGTAGTTAGAGACCATACAGGCTCAACTTGTTTAGGCTCAGATGTAGGCACAGGCCTAGTCACACACATAGGATTTAGCATCATTACATGCTTAGTTGGCTACAGTTCAGGCTTAGATCACAACATTGACAACTGAGAGGGATACCACTAGGCTGACTAAGAGGGTATCTCAGGGTTAGATTGCATCATTGATAGTTGAGAGGGATGCCACCATATTTACTATAGAGGGGGCTCAAGCTACAGTTGAGAGATTGCATAGATTGGAAGATGGTACAATTGTTATAGATTATATGCGAGAGGTTGTTCGTATTGGTAGGGAGGTAGAGTATTACAAAGGTAAATTCTATGATTTTGTCCCTTCAAAGCAGAGAGTGAGTTACACGTAGTCCCGATTTGGCAGGTCTCATTCCTGGAATATTAGTGCGAGTGTGACTTAACCTATTCCTAGAGACTCGAGAGATCCCAGTATATTTGGTGGTGGTGGAGGGCCTAGTCCTACGATGCCTGAACCATTTGGAGCTAGCAACTCTTAGTTTTCATGATGTGATTCCTTTGTTGTATTTTGAGTTGATGATGTACATTTTGATTACAACCATTTTTTGATGATATATCTCTCTTAATTTCAGACATCACTGTATTTTGGACATTTATGATTTTGAGATGTATATGATATACAGTGGATTTTATCGATCTATCATGTGTGTTCTATATGATTCTATGATGGATGCATTTATTTTGTATGTTGTATATGCCATGTGATGATCTTTATATTATGATGTTATGGACACAAATTATAATCATGATGATATGAGATGATATATGATGTTCTTATTTATGATGTGTATTACGATGATGTATGAATGCATGATGTATGATGATGGATATGATGTTTAATGCTAAAATTGTGTATGGTGTAAATGGGATATGTTCACTTTTATTCTTGTGATATAAAATACAAATTTATGATGCTATAAATGAATGATGAAAATAATGAGTGATATATATGATGTTATTTTAAATGTATGATAATGATGTGATGAATATATAAATGAAGATGGAACTACATAGTGATTGTTTTTTGATAGTTTGCTTATGCAATTTTATGATGTGATGCACAATTGAAGAAATGACATGATTAATGCAAATTATATGTTCTAAATGATAAATGATGAAATGATAAATTAAATGTTTCCAATGAATGTAATGAAAATGATTATGTAGATATATGATAATTAAGATGTTCTTGTTAATGTCAAGTATACTCAATCCATTAATGAGAAAAGATATCATCGTCATTAAATGATTTACCAATTTTGTAACAAAATACTTTGCAGATGTAACACTATTGTAAATGCAATCTAATTTACCACAAAAATATACATGCAAACATTGGCATTTTAATAGTCCTTTTATCATGCTTTGTATTACCATGGAGCTTTTAAAATGTTGAAAGTGAGTACAAGAATCAATGGTATAATGTAAACCAATGATGACATGATCATTACTTTCATGATTTTTGATATTGCAAGCGAACACAAGCATCGAGGTATAGTTAAACGAAGATGACCTGAGAATTTCTTGTGTAAATAGATAAGAATCAATCACTTTCCTATGTGAGTTGGAATGTCATCAGTGATACTTTGTAGAGCACATCTCACAACAATTCACACAATAATAATGATTAACTCACAAACAATAGACAAAGAAAATACCATTCTTCGTCTTAGCTTCTCTAGTTTAATACATCATTGAGTTGCTCCAAATAAATGATAACAATGATAAAAGTACAACATATTCAACATTTACTTAAAGTATTTCAATCATTATTTAGATTAGATCATCCATCCTGATATTGATTTTCTGATGTTTATGTGATTTTCTGAGATTTTTGATGAAACCTAACCTAAAGACCTATCCTAGGGGCCTTAGGAGCTAATCAAAGATTATCCTTTCCTACATTATATATGCAAAGACCACGTAGTTCAACTGACACAAACTCATGTTTTTTATTTTATTTTTATACTAATTTTTTGACTTGTTTTTGGATTTTCCAATATGATATGGATGTTTGATGTGTTTCTGATGGTGATTGTACTTCATGTTGGGTTTTGTTTTGATCATTTTTTTCACTATGTTTGACATGTTGTTTGTCCATTTCGTTAAGCTCGATGTTTATTGCCCCTGGTGAGTTCAGGATTTTTCCCACAAGCTAGGGTGGGACATGACCACTCATAATGATATGATAATGGATGCAAAATTATGGTGGAAATAAAAACCATGACATGTGTCCTAGAATAGATAGAAAAGTTTGTTTCAAAATCACAAGCAGCACCTGTGTCTAGGTTTTCACTACATGTTTTTATTGCACTTTTTTAGTTTTTTTTATTTCTTTGTATTTTTTTGTTACCAAGACACCTATTTTCTAGGTTTTCATCAAGGTAACCATTTTCTAGAACTTGACCCATGCACTAGGTAATTGAGGTGTAGAAATTTTTGAGATGGATACTATTGCTAGGTTCATCAAATAGATCCCCTTCAAGTGTAGACAGTTGATAGGCTCCTGAGCCATAAACTGATATGATGACAAAGGGACCTAGCCAATTACGTTTAGACTTCCCTTTCTTTTCTCTGTCTTGCTGATTTCTAGGGTTTTCCTTTAAGAACAAGTCTCCAACCTAAAAGACTCTAGGTTTTACCCTATGATTATAGAGCTCCTTGACATCCTTTGTTGATATGCCATTAGATGGTTGATAGCTTGTTGACGACATTCATCCAACAATTCCAGTTCTTGTAGTCTAGAGATTCTATAATCCTCATCTATAATGATACCTTTTAGTGAAACACAAAGTGATGTTTTATCAACCTCAATAGGTAGTATAGCCTCCAATCCATATACCAAGGCATATGGTGTAGCTCTCATTGGTGTTCTAATGTTGGTTCTATAGGCCCATAACTCAAGATTTAGCTAAGCATGCCAATCACATACAACATCATTAGTCATTTTCTTTAGTATTTTTAGAACTATCTTGTTTGAGGCCTCTGCTTGGCCATTTTCCTAAGGATAGTACATTGTTGAGAAACGATGTTGGATATGAAATTTTTGACATAATTCCTAGACATCTTGGTTTTTAAAAGTCTACCATTGTCTGTTACAATGGACTAAGGTATGCCATACCCACATATGAGGTAGTTTAGTATGAAAGATGATATCTATTTCTATGTGATTTTTGTTAAGGGAACTGCTTCTATCCATTTTGTAAAGTACTTTGTTGCGGTGATTATGAACTTGTGTCCATTGGATGAAGATGGATTTATCTTTCCTACTAGGCCTAGTCCCCACTAACAAAAGGTCCATGTTGATGTGAAAGGGTTCAATTCTTATGCTAGTGCATGGATTAAATTACCATGTATCTGACATTTCTGGCACTTTTTAACAAAATAATAGGACTCATCTCCATTTTTGGCTAGTAATACCCCAAATAGAGGATTTTCTTTGCTAGTGTTAGCCCACTTGAATGAGTTCTACAAATACCTTCATGGACCTCACATAAGGCTATTTTATATTCGTGATGTTCTAGACACCAAAGAAGAGTACCATCTAGACCTTGATAGTAAAGTATGTCAGCAATCAATGTATGTCATATGGATTGGTGGATAAAGTTGCATTTTTGGTTTCTATAAAGATCAAGAGGAAGGATATTATCCTCGAGGTATGCATAGATATCTTCATAGAGTGAGGTATGAATGTCAATTATTTGGCATATGGTTTGTGATTCAAGATTGTCATAGGCTGGGTTAGATACTTGTTCTACCATAAACACATAATGACCTTGCTTTTCTAGTAATTGTAAGAGAGAATAAATTGTTGCCATAGCAGCCACAACTTTGTTCTTTGCCCTAGGTATCTTTTCAAACTTGATATCCACAAAGTACTTCTTAAGATCATCTATCACTTTCTTATATGGCATGAGTTTTTCATCCTTTGTCTAATACTCATCATTTACCTAATAGATGACAAGTTGTGAGTCCCTATACACTTGAATTTCTGTGATGTTCCTTCAATAGCCACTTTGATGCCAATAATCAATGTCCTATACTCAGCCACATTATTGGTACATGGAAACAATAGTCTAAAGGACCTTGGGATGGTGTGTTCTTGAGATGTAACAAATAGAATTCCCACACCAAACCCCCTTTGTGTGTATGATCCATCAAAATAAAGTCTCCATTTTTGTGTGGTAATATTCAGAATGTCTGCATCTAGAAATTCAATGTTCATTGGATGATTATCCTATAATGGAGCTTCAACTAATTGATCAGCTATCAGCTATCCTTTATTATCTTTCCGGTGTACATATTGGATGTCGAACTCACTTAAGATCATAACCCATTTTACTAGTGTCCTTATTAGAGCCACTTTCCTAAGTAGATATTTTAATGGATCTATTTTTGCGATGAGTCTGATAGTATGAGTCAACATGTAGTGTTGCAATTGCTAGGTTGCAAATACCATTTCCAAACAAGGTTTTTCTATGAATGTGTAATTTATTTCATAACCGTTGAGAGTCTTACTAATGTATTAAATAGCTTGTTCCTTTCCTTCATAATTTTCTTGTGCTAAGATAGATCCTAAAGAAATGTTAGTTGTTGTGATATATAGTAACAATGGTCTTTCTACTGTAGGTGGCATGAGTATGGGAGGTGACATCAAATATTTCTTTAACTAATCAAAATTTGTTTCATAGTCATGATCCCACTTGAATGAGAGATTCTTATGAAGTAGATGATTGAATGGATGGATTTTTTCTACCAATTACGAGATAAATCTCTTGATGGATTGTAGCCTACCTTGTAGAGACTGTAATTGATTGATATTTTTAGGTGGTGGAATCTCCATTATTGCTTTGACCTTAGCTGGATCAACTTTGTTTCCTTTTTCTGACACTATGTATCCAAGGAGTTATGTTGATGTTACCCAAAACACACATTTCTTAGGGTTCAATCTAACATTGAACATTTCTAGTCTTGCAAATATTTTTCTAAGGATCTCTATATGTCCTTCTCTAGTGTATGATTTTTTAAAGATTTCATCCACATAATCTTCCATAAAAGTATGCATCATATCATGAAAAATAGTGGTCATTACCCATTGATATGTTGCACCTACATTTTTCAACCTGAAGGGCATGACATTCCAACAGAATGTACCCCAAGGACAAGTGGATGCTATCTTTTCCTGATCTTCAGGTGCTATCTTTATTTGGTTATGTGAAAGGGCAAAAATACTTGTTAGAAAATCAGCAGCAAGAAAAAGAGTGCAAATAACAACTAAAAACACCCTACACCTCAAGATTAGCCTATTTGGATTCAAAACAAAATAAAAACAACAAATAGAGTGGATTCACCTTGTCTTGAATTGATCCTTTCGTTGGCCCTTCAATCTTTGGTGGTGTTTGCTCCTTTAGTGGCAAGAGATGCAAGCTATGACATGAGATGAGGATGGAAAATGAGTGAAAATGTATGAAAGTATGAGAATTTGGCTAAGTATGGCTGAAGAGAAAATTTTGTAAGAGTTTGGCTAGGATAAATGATCTCTCTTTTAAAATGAGAGAAAAGAGGGGGTATTTATAGAGAATTTTGGACTCTCTAGAGAAATGGATGCTTGAGATTAAGCCACCAAGATTAGGATGTAGGGATAAGGTGAGTTAAGAATTCACAAGCCCTCACATCTTGACATGTGCCATCTGAAGTGGCTTGTAAGAGATGATGTGTACATGAGGTGGAGGAGAGTACATGACATGGAGGTACTACATAGTACCTTGGGATTGGAAAAAATCTCCTCATAAAGGAGGTCCTTCTCCCCATGTGGGTGAGAGGACATGTGAGGAATTAAAAATTCATCAAATATCCACATGCAAATGAGAAAAGGAATTTTAAATTCCAAGGGATGGATTGGGGGATTAAATGTGAATAAAAAATTCACATGGGGAATGGAGTTCCTTCTCGAAAAGGAGAAATCCTTTAATAAGGTTGACTTAGGACACATTCCATAAATGATATGGGGATTAGATTGACCTAATTAAGTGATTAAGGTTGTGCAAGTACTTGATTAGAAAAATTAATGACATATTAGAGGCAAGTGGGAGATTATGGAGGATGTGACATGTGACTTGATGTGACAAGTCAAAGATCACATGGGGAAGAGAAAAAGGATTTTAATATTCTTTGGAACGATAAAAGGAATTAAAAATTACTTGAGAGGTTGATTAGGCTAATTAATGAAGAATTAGAGGAGGGTAAGGTGGCTAAGAGATATTAGAGGCCAACATGCAAAAGTTGGAGGATGTGACACATCATAATCAAGGATTAGGCATGTGCACATCCCTAATGATGAGAATAGAAGAATAATTAGGATTAGAAAGGGATGTGACATGTGAGGAATTAAATAAATGTCATATTTATTTAATTCATTTGATGAAAAGGAGGATTAAAGAGATAAGGTATTTATTTATTAATTAAATACCTTAGGGATTTGGAAAAATTAAGGATATTAATTAAATAATAGTGATATTAATTAATTAATGCAAATAAGGGGATTCTTAGATGAAAGGGGATAAATTTGGATCAATTAAGTGTGCAAATTTAGGTGTCTACATTTTTTGCCTCTTTGAGATGGTGTTACGAAGTAGCATCATTTCAAATAATATTAAAACATAAAACCTAGAAGAAGATTGTTAGATTGGGAAAGATGCCCCAGTCATCAAAGGATTGACTATGAAGGAAGATGATGGGGGGAAATGAAAGTTAAGGATTGAGGATGCCCCCTAGAGAGGACATTGGGTTCAAGAGAACATGGGTGTGATCTCCAAATGGAGGAGATGATGCAAAGTAATGGACAAGAAAGGATGAAAAGGCGGCAGGAGAGTGATGAAGGATGAATGGATGGGGGGTTTTGATAGATGAGAGGATGGAGATGAAATGCAATCCAAATGCAATTTTCCATCTTTAGGAGCACTAAGTTTTGCTATAGCAGAAGACATGATACACCAAGGTATAAAGGACCAAGGCAGATCAGTGTCTACTACATGAAACACACAACAAACAAGAAGGCTATCCCAACACCCCAAAGTGACGATGACCTTGGTCGGGCTAGGTATTGGGATAACCACAAGCACACAAGGATGCCCCTACGTAACACAAGACCTCAGGGATCTTGGTGGGTACTATGTGGGACAACTAAGAAGACAACAAATAATAGATCAAGATATGCCCCTATTTTGACTAATCAAAGCACACCATGATATGATGGATCAAGGCAACCATGACAAGTGATGATAGGGAGCTCAAATGATAAAAAAAGCCAAAAGCATCAAAAGATCACAATCAATTTCAAACTTCCTTTGCCATAGGATCAAGGGGATGGATGGGATTGATGAGGTCTATTAGGAAGGATGCATCCTATTGAGAATGATGATAGACACTAAACTGAAAGATTGATATGACGCCGAATATTTGAAACCGATTGGATTTTCTTATACAAGTGGATCTTATTTGTTAAGAACCAGTTAGACAATGGCATAGCTTGATAACAGGAAACAAGAGAGACAAGACATGAGACTGACACACCCTAAAGACCTAGGGGCTTGGGGGCCGATCAATGATTATCCTTGCCTACATGAAAGCATAGAGCCCTTGTAGTACGATAAAAGGCTGACGATAGACCATGATGGAGACTTTGATGGATGATAAAGATAGGATGGAGAAAAGGAGAAAAGTGGACAATGAAGGCTAATGATGGAACCCTGGGGGAGAATCAAATGATTGACCTTACCTATGGGAAAGCGCAGGGGCAACATAGTTCAACAAAAGGACTGAAGACAAACGATGGATAAAGGATGATGAGATAACCCTAGATAAGGGGATAAAATGATGCGACTAATACGACGAGACAAGATAGACCTATTGGATTGGATAGGATGATGGTGAACACGAAGCTTAGGGATGGGATAGTTATCCAAATCATCAAAAGATGAATTGGGAGGATGATATGATGGAGAGATGAGGGATGAAAAAGGAGAGGAGATTGAAAAGATGTGCAAAATAAGTAGAAGTGATGATGATAAGATAGATGGCATTGGATTGTGTGGGGAGTAGCCTATAGTTAGCTACCAATGACAAGGGATTATGAGATGGGATGAAGTTAGAGGAGATGAGGATTGGGAGATGAAAAGGATTGGTTGGATTGATGGACAGGAAGATAAGGATTTGAATGAGGAAAATGTGACCAGATGGATAGATGAAAAGAGATGCTATGATGGAAGGATAGGAAGACAAGGATGGGGAGATGGATATAAGGATTGTTTGGAGGGATAAAAGATAATGATGGGGATATGGCTATAATGATAAGAAGATGAGGATAGGGAAATGGAGGGGATTGCTCTAATGGAATGAATGATGTCTCTAGGGACTATATCACAAAGGAAGATAGATGCCCCCACTCTAGATATGTCATTCTGAGGAGGCATGAAGGATGCAATAGAGAAGGATACAAAAATAATAGGGTGAGATGGATGAAGATAGGATGCATGGATAAGGAAGGTAGATTGAGGGTAGCATGATGGGTGGATAAGGAAGGTAGATGAGTGCAAATGAGAAGGATAGTGTGCGGATGAGGGGAATGTATACTAAGAGGTGTCTAAAGCATGTTTATATGTTTTCCCCTATCATTATCAAGATCACAAGGAGGATGGGGGGATTGGAATAAATGAGATATTGCAAGTAGGATATGTAAGATAGGTATGATGGAGGGGATGAGTGAAAATGGCGTATAGCAAGAAGATGGGTGCATAGATAGAACCATAGCACGAAGCATAACAGATGGAGGGAATGCATATTAGGAAGCTACCCCTGAGTGTAGATGGGGATTTATGCATGATGCCTGTTTGCTAGGTTTTCATCAAATTATCCAAGCCACTTGTTTTCCAAGTTTTTACCATTGGATGGATTATTTCTCTCTACTATTTTTTTTTTTTTTGGGGGTTTTTTTGGCTTTTGGATTTTTGGATAGCAGGGGGATGAAAATGGATAAGGATTGGGATGTGAATAAGGGAATTTAGAAGATACATGGTAAGGATATGGATGAAGGACTCTAGCATCAAGTTCTATACAAGGTATTAAGAGCCCATGCTCGAACCGACTATTGGATGTTGGTATAATCTTATTAGGATAAATGGATTATGCAAGAGGATGAATTCGAGGGATTTGAGAGGGGAAATATGAGTATTAATCGGTGGAATGTTGGAAAGTGTATGGATGGAATGATGGGGTGGATATGTGATGGGGAGATGTGTCCAGGACCAACATTGGCACATGTGGTGGTGGATGTGAAAAGATAAAAGGATTAATGGATGGAAAATATAGGGATAATGGAGGAGATAGAATGGTGAATTTCGGGACATAGGGACCCAAAATAGATTTAGGAGAGGGTGGATGAAAATTATTAGCCTTTGGATGAGAAATGTTGGATGTTGTTATAGATTTTTCATTTGAAGGCATTGCATCTTTATTCTTTGGGATCCACATGGTTTTGATCTTTGCTTTGGTAGGCCTTTGTGGCCTACGAATTTGATTTGGGTTTAGATTTTTCTTCTCTTTACCATGTATTTTAGAGTGGACATGGGGAGCTTTAGATTTATGCAGATGTTTGGATTTATGCCTTTTTTCTTTAGTATCCGAAGTTCTTTTGATAGAAATGGGATAGCTGCGAGGAGATGGATGATGTGGAGTGATGGAGGTAGGATTATGAGGATTATGTGTAGATGGAGAATGTGTAGGTATGTGCCTTTGCTGATCCTGATTAAGGGACATGCGAGAGGGATGTTTATGATGGATGACATGGATAGGTGTTGAATGGATGAAAGGATGAGATGGAGGAGGTGATTTTGGGATATAGGGGCCCAAAACAGACGTAGTAGGTGGAGGGACATAAGGACCCAAAATGGATGGAGCAAATGAAGGAGGAATGTGGATGGTTTTTT
Source organism: Sequoia sempervirens (assembly GCA_007258455.2). Classification (NCBI taxonomy): domain Eukaryota; kingdom Viridiplantae; phylum Streptophyta; class Pinopsida; order Cupressales; family Cupressaceae; genus Sequoia; species Sequoia sempervirens. The sequence continues at coordinate 29,560,726 of VDFB02000017.1, read as the reverse complement.
TGAGGTGATACGATAGAGGAGGGATGGTAACATATGATTTGGTGGAGCGAGGGGAGGAGCCAACATTTCTTTTGGAAAAGGCTCATTGAGGATGTCTAGAAGTTGTACCAACATCTTTAGATTGTGAGTCTTGGGAAATAGGTTCAAGACCCTGCATGCAGATTTGTTCTTTGACTTGGATGGGATCTAAAGTACCTTGCTCATGAAGGTCTAGACCTTTTCCTTGATAGTTAATTTTCTTGAGCATCTGATTGATGATAGGATTTGTGGTATTCTTAAAACATGATGCAAGTCCATTATTAGGTGGTGGATGATGGGTGGTATATACACTGTGTTTTTCTTCTATGAGGAGGCCACCATGGAAGAATGTGAGAGTACCAAGGGGATACACAAGCGGTGTGGGGATAATAATTTTAGGAAATGATGGGGGATTATGAGAGGGAGATAATGGGGTAGCAACATTTGGATGGGTGGTATCAGGAGAAGGATTAGGAGATATGATAGGATCTGGGTTTGTGGTAGTGGGCTCATGCAATGCAAATGGAGATGGAGTGGTGGGATCTTGAATGATAAGGGGATCATGGGGTGGAATGGATGGGGGACTGTGATCTTGAGGTGGACTAGATGGGATGGTAGGATCTTGATCTGGAGAAGGGGATATGTTGGCATGCTTTGGATTAGACTCTTGGCATGAATCATTGTGTGTGGGAGGCATGATAATGGAGTCTTGGTATAACTCTTTAAGTGGGGAAGATGGAGGGATAGAGGGTTCAAAACATTCATAGGAATGGATTTTAGTGACACTAGGAGTGGAAGAAGTGGATTGGATTTGGGTGTTTTCGATGGGTTTGATGACTCTCAGAGTAGGAAGAGGGTGTGATGGTTTCGATGGTTTGAGTGGTGCTAAGGGTGGTATCATCAATGATAGGTGTTGGGTGGAGAAGGATCTCATCACTAATGACCGTGGATGATGGGTTGGGATGGCATGATTTCACAACTTCAAGGTGTGGAGTGGGAGATGTCTTCTTTGTTATAAGTCCTTGGAGAACTTTTGGAGAGAGAAACTTGAATAGTATGGGATGAGATGGTGTGGTAGGAGTGGATAAAGGATTATGGATTGGTGGGGGATTAGGACTAGGGATTGGTGGATGATGATTAGATGGGGGAATGGGATTGGATGTAGGACTAGGAATAAGTGGGGGATTAAGATAGATGAAGGGTTAAGATAGGGGTATTCGAATGGTTAATTAGGACATGAGGATGTGTGTGGTGGATTGTAGTAAGGGAATTGGGATGGTGGATTAGGATCAGAAGATTGAGGTGGCGAATTGAGATAGGGAAATGTGGAAGTCGGATTAGGATAAGAAGATGTGGATGTTAGATTGGGATAGGTTGGTGTGGATGTTGGATTAGGATAGCAAGGTGTGAGTGTAGGATTAGGGTGAGCATATTGGTATGGAAGATTAGGGTAGTGGATATATGCGGATGAAGGATTGAGATAGGAGGATGTGGACGAGGGATTAGGATAGGGGTATTGTGATGGAAAAATACAATAAGAGGATGCAGGTGTTGGATAAGAGGATGATGTAGATGAAGGATATGATGGATATCCCTTATCAAAGGTAGCATAAGGATCATGATTAGGCATGGATGAAGACATAATGAGATAACTTGAAGGGGTGATTGATTTTGGAAATTGGGTGGAGAAAGGTTACTAGCAATGACAGTGTCAAAGGGATCCATGTTGTATACCTCTTGATCGACAAGACTTCTTTTATCATCCTTGACATGATTAGGGTTTCCCTTGAATAATATTGATGGAGGATAAGGATTAATGATGATGAAAGCATAAAGAGGATGGATCAACAATTTGGGATGGGAATGGACTAAATCTCAAATTAGGATTTAGGTTAAGCTCAGATCGGGATTGGATTAAAGCTCATATTAGGATTATTGGATGAAGTGATGGGATTGATTTTGATGATAGGATTGGATTATCAAAGGACGATTATGAAACTGAATCTACTTTGAGATTGAAGTAGATTGATTGGGTCGAAGGTGATTGGATTGGATTGGATAAGATTGATCAATGATTGACAAGATCGAGTAATGATTGATAAGATCGATTGATGGTTGATAAGATCGACTGATGGATCAGATAGGATGATGAAAGGGATTGTAAACCCCATTCAGAGATTACCCTAGGTGACATAGGATATTGATTGATCGGATTAAAGGATAAATGGACGATTGCGACACCAAATCCACTTTGAGATTGAAAATGGATTGATTGGGCCCACGATAATGATTGAATGACTCTAGACAAATGAAAATCCTAAGCAAATGTTGGTGATGATGATCAAATCAGACACTTAGGTTAATTTGGATAATAACCTGAGGCAGATTTCAGGGGATTTGGATGGGGAAAATGATGATTCAGTTGGAGGAACAAATGATAGAAATGGATTAAAAAATACTCAAAATGAGTAAACGATTGACCGGAACAGATGAATGACTACTCGAAATGAGTAAAAAATTGCTCACAACATATGAATGATTCTTGGAACAAGAAGATTAAGGTTTATAATAGATGAAAGATCACTTAGAACAAGTAAACGATTGATCAAGATTGTTGAACGAGCATTCAAAATGATTGAAGGAGGTGTGAAACAGATGAATGTTTATTTGGAACAAGTAAATGGATGATAAAAATGGCTAAATGATAGTTTGCAATGATGAAAGGAGGTTTGAAATGGATGAAAGTTTACTCAAAATGAGTAAATGAATGATCAAAATTACTGAATGAAATTTTGAGACAATAGATGAAGGTTCAAAATAAATGAACGTTTACATAGAATGAGTAATCAAATGATTGGAATGACTGAACGAATGTTGAGAGTAAATAATTGATCAAAATGAATGTACGAGTGCTCAGATTAGGAGGTTTACTTGTGGAATGGATGAAATTTTGAATAGGACGAAGTTGAAGAATATGGAGAGAGGGATCTTAAGATTTGTTTCAATATCCAAAGACCTTGACTACAGATGGGCTAAAGCTCATATTAGGGTTTTGGTTAAGCTCATATTGGGATTGGATTGAAGCTCAGAAATGATTGGAGGATGTGATGGGATTGATTCTACACCAAGTTCCAAGGTTTAAAGGACATAAGGTGTTGGCAATCAAATTTTTCCAAATTTGGAAATTTTCAAAAATTATCAAATTTTTCCATTTTAGGAAACTTCACAGACACACTTTTCAGAGTCCAATTTTTTTCCATAAAATATCCAATACTAAGATAGGATGAATTGCCAACTAACACCTGAAATCTGAGATATTCATTCCAAGTTATTAATGAGAATGTTTTTTCAAAAACTAAAAAAAAACACTAAATTGTGATTTTGAGGGTCAAGATGAAAGTTTGAGGCCTTGAAAATGTGGCGAAATGAGGTCCACCCAATAGTCAATTGTGAATTGACATTCCACGTCATAATGAACCATCAGTATAATTTCAGCTCAAACAGACACCCGAGTCAAAAGTTATGGCCTCCAAAAGTTTTGGCATAAAAATTAAAAACTCTTGAAATGAAGTCTGGGTGATTGGGATGGATGATCTGATGATGGATATGGATTCTAATGATGTTCTAGGTATCACTTATGTGATTTTGGTGATGAAACAATGACTTTCAAAAAAGTGTGGACGGCGGGCAAATGGGTGCTCGAAACAACTAAACGGAGGGTGGAAAATGTTGTTTGAAGGGCAGGTCCACCCTTGGATGAGGTTAGGTCCACCTGTCCAATGGGGTAGGTCCACTTGTGTAGGGGGAAAGGTCCACCTATAGGGAAATCCCACTTGTACAGGGGCAGGTTCGCCTGTGCAGGGGGCAGGTTCACCTGTGTAGGGGGCAGGTCCGCCTGTACAAGGGGCTAGTTCGCATATGTAGGGGGAGCAGGTCAACCTGTGCAGGGGGTAGGTCTACCTATACAAGGGAAAGTATGCCTGTGCACGGGCAGGTTCACCTATGTAGGGGGCAGGTCCATCCCTGGGTGCAAATGCTTAAAAACTCACTGTTTAGGCATACAAAACGAGGAGATGGATGCTGATAATGGATGGACAAGTGCTTGAAATGGATGAATGACTCTCGAAATGAGTAAATAGTGACTCGATATCGGTGAACGAATCTTGAAATGATGAGAGGGAGATTTGGAATGGATGGATGTTTACTTGAAACGAGTAAATGATTACCCAAAATGGACAAACGATTCTCAGAATGAGGAGATAGAGGTTCAAAATGGGGAAACAGATGATCGAGAGGGATGAACGACCACTCAAAATGAGTAAACAACCTCTATGAATGGATGAATGTTTATCATAATGAGAAGATGAAGGTTCAAAATGAATGAAAGACTACTCGGAATGAGTGAATGGTTGATCGAAACAAGTGAACGAGAGTTCGAAATGATAGAATGATGTTCAAAATGGAAAAATGTTTACTTGAAACAAGTAAAAGAATGATCAAAATGACAAAACGGGTGTTTGGAATGATGAAGCAGGGTGTGAAATGGATGAACATTCATTTGGAACGAGTAAATGAGTGATCAAAATGACAAAACGAGAGTTCAAAATGGACAAATATTTACTCAAAACAAGTAAACAAATGATAAAAATGATTGAACAAGAGTTTGAAATGATGAAACAGGATGTGAAATAGATGAATGTTCACTTAGAATGAGTAAATGAAAAATTTAAATGGAAAAATTAGATTTCAAGATGATAGACAAAGGTTCGAAATGAGTGAATGTTTACTCAAAATGAGTAAACAAATGATTGAAACAATAGAACAAGAGTTCAAAATGAGGAAAGGAGGTGTGAAATGGGTGAACATTTACTCAGAATGAGTAAACAAAAGATTGGAATGGCAGAACGAGAGTTCGAGATGATAGATGAGGGTTTGAACTGGATGAAGGTTTACTCAGAATAGGGAAACGAGTGATCAGAACAGCGAAACGATGAAACAAGTGTCTAGAATGATGAAGTGGATGATAAAAATGGTTGGTCAAGGGTCAGGTCTACCCCTGGATGGGTTAGTTCCACCCCTGGAGAGCAGGTCCACCTGTCGGGAGGGCAGGTCATCCTATGGAGCAAAATTTGGTCAAAAATGGCTAAAATAGGCTCCAAAGGACTAGTTTACAGGTCAAGTTTGCCCCTAGATAGGTCAAGTCTACCCCTGGACATGTTTAAACTTGACTTTTGAAAAGATGACTAATGCAAAGGACCCAAAACAAAACAAACATCAATCAAAAGGATATGGCTGAACAAAAAATTATTGGTTTTGCACAAAGAAGACAATTCAGACAACACAATCCTAAAATTAGTAGAAAAGGGTATGGCTGACAAAGTCTTCTATTCTAGGATGAACATGGTTGCTAAGGAGTCCTCGATATACACTTGGTACATGAGGCCCAAACTATGAACACCAACCTATTACAAGTGTGTGTCGGGAACCTTAGGGAGATACTAAAGGATTAGACCAACACTTCACGTCATCTCAACGCTTCACCAATTACAATGTGGTTGGATTGAGGTACAAATTTTTCTCTCCCTCCTTTATATACCCCACCGATATGCATGGTTGGAATCGTTCCTTGGGGTGATAAAATCCCCAGATAGGTCCCACTAAGAAAAATAAAAAGAGGGCAACTCAAAAGGACTTGGTAAGCTACAATTTCTCGTCACCCAGGATTGCTAAATGGCGCAAGGGGATTGGATATGTCAAATAGCTTACCAATAAGTAGGATAAACAAGATTAATTGACACCCCTAGTTAAGCTATGTGCCTAAGTTAGGGGGTTAAAAACACTTAAAATAGCTAAAAGGAGTGCTAAAAACATAAATTTTACCTTTTGAAAAAAGTTTTCTAGGTCAGGTATGCCTGTCTAGAGGGCAGGTCCACCTGTCTGCAAGTCAGGTCTGCTTGTCTATAGGTCAAGTCCACCTATCTATAGGTCAGGTCCACCTATCTATAGGTTAGGTCCACCTATCTGTAGGTCAATTTCACCCCTCTGTAGGTCAGGTCCATGCCTCTAGGAAAAACTTGCAAAAAACACATTCAATAGTCTGCAGATGGCAGGTTTTCCCCTGGGCAAGGTTGGGTATGCCTGTGTAGAGGTTAGGTCCGCATGCGCAGAGGTCAGGTCCACCCCTAGATGGTCGTGTCCACCTGTCTACAAGTTGGGTCCACCCCTCTGCAGCCTTCACCTGCAAAAAGTGAAAAAAATAGCAAATGTGGAAGAAAGAGACCCGTTTGTGGGTCCCACCAAGCATGCTAGAAATGTGATAGGGTGAAAATACTTGTTAGAAAATGAGCAACAAGAAAAAGAATGCAAATATTAACTAAAAACACCTCACACCTCAAGATTATCCTAGTTGGATTTAAAACAAAATAAAAACTACAAATAGAGTGTATTCACCTTGTCTTGAATTGATCCTTTGGTTGGCCCTTCAATCTTTCGTGTTGTATGCTCCTTTAGTGGCAAGAGATGCAAGCTATGAGAGAGATGAGGATGGACAATGAGTGAAAATGGATGCAAGTATGAGAATTTGGCTAAGTATGGCTCAAGAGAAAATTTTGAAAGAGTTTGGCTAGCATTTAAATGATCTCTCTTTTAAAATGAGTGAAAAAAGGGGGTATTTATAGAGAATTTTGGACTCTCTAGAGAAATGGATGGTTGAGATTGAACCATCAAGATAAATATGTAAGGATAAGGTGAGTTGAGAACTCACAAGCCCTCACATCTTGACATGTGGCATGTGAAGTGGCTTGTAAGAGATAATGTGTACATGAGGTGGAAGGAGAGTACATTACATGGAGGTACTACATAGTACCTTCTCCTCATAAAGTAGGTCCTTATCACCATGTGGGTGATAGGACATGTGAAGAATTAAAAATTCCTCAAATATCCACATGGAGATGAGAAAAGGAATTTTAAATGCCAAGCGATGCATTGAGGGATTAAATGTGAATTCAAAATTCACATTGGGAATGAAACGCCTTCTCCAAAAGGAGAAATCCTTTAATAAGGTTGACTTAGGACACATTCCATAAATGATATGGGGATTAGGTTGACCTAATTAAGTGATTAAGGTTGTGCAAGTACTTGATTAGACAAATTAATGACATATTAGAGGCAAGTGGGAGATTATGGAGGATGTGACATGTGACTTGATGTGACAAGTCAAAGATCACATGGGGAAGAGGCAAAGGATTTTAATATTCCTTGGAAGGATAAAAGGAATTAAAAATTCCTTGAGAGTTTGATTAGGCTAGTTAATGAAGGATTAGAGGAGGGTTAGGTGGCTAAGAGAGATTACAGGCCAACTTGCAAAAGTTGGAGGATATGACACATCATAATCAAGGATTAGGCATGTGCACATCACTAATGATGAGATTAGAAGAATAATTAGGATTAGAAAGGGATGTGACATGTGAGGAATTAAATAAATGTCATATTTATTTAATTCATTTGATGAAAAGGAGGATTAAAGAGATAAGGTATTTATTAATTAATTAAATACATTAGGGATTTGGTAGAATTAAGGATATTAATTAAATAATAGTGATATTACTTAATTAATGCAAATAAGGGGATGCTTAGATGAAATGGGATAAATTTGCATAAATTATGTATCCAGATTTTTTATGGTTATGTCATGTTGAATGTTGAAGGAGAATTGTGTAGTAAATTTGTTAACAAGTTCTTCAAATGATCGAATCCCCGGTTGTAATATGGAGAACCATTCCACACAGTGTTCTCTTAAATTTCTAGGAAACAACCTCATTAGGTAAGTGTCTTCCTATGCAAACTCTAAACTCATTGTTCTAAATTCCCTTACATGGTCAATTGGATCTAATTTTTCGTTGTACTTGTCATATTTTGGAAATTCACAATGCCTTGGAAATGGTATCATGTCCACACATAGATAAAAGGGGTAAGGAAAAGTGTCCTGTAATGAGTACCTCTTTGTGGTTCCCTTTTACATGTCTTGAAGTTGTTGTAAGTTCTACAGTTGACATGTTAAGGCAACCACTTGATCAATGTTTTTCATGTTATGTGTTTCGGTTTCAATTGCTTTAGGTGTTTCTTTTAGTCGAGTGACGTCAAAGTCTTTTAGTAGTTTGGAACCTAATTCAGCTAGCATCAGAAGATATTTCTCTATATCTTTTTCTAAAACATTTTCCATGAATTTATGGAAATTTGGACCAGTTGTGTTGTGTTGAAATCTTCTTGGATTATTTTATTTGGATCATTTTGTTGGAATCTATGAAAAGGTTTTTCTTTAGCCATGACATTTTTTGTTTCAATTTCCTTTTCTCTAAGTTTTTGACTTTGTAATCTTCTCAAAATTGGCATACAAATGTTTTTTTTTATCACAAAACTTTGATATTTTGTGTTTGGATAAGTGTCAAATGGATTTAACAAAGTCAAATAGGATAATATATCCTATTGATGATACTAAGTTAAAAATATGATTATTATGTTAATTTTGTGATGGTAGGATGATAATATCTTGATGAAGAAACTTAACCTAATAATCAAGATTTTGTGTTTGATTTGTGGACACTTTAAAGTTTGCAAGGTCTAGGTTCAACTCAAAAAGGTTTGATTTGTATGATCCTATTTTTTTTAGGTTTAAGACACTGTTGAGATTGTGGAAAATGTTTATGACTGGTAAAACCCTGAGTTTCTAATGTCTATAGTCTGAAAAATGTTTCAAACAACTCTCTATTTTCTTGTCCTATGGATGCGCTATTACATATGGAAAAAGCACTAAAAAGGACACTGTATGTGCTAAAAGGTCTGGCATAAGTGCTATCAAATAGTGTAGATGTGCTATAACAGATTATGTAAGTGTGAAAGTTTTTGGTCTTTTTTTCACTGGTAAAATTTTGTTTTGACAGACTATAGATATGCTTTGAAGTGTGTCAGATGCATTGAAATAGACTATGTAAGTGCTAAAACAAACTATGAATGCACTAATAGATGAGGTGTATGCACTAAAACATATCGTAGATGCACTAACACTAACTATAACCTTAATTAAAATAACTATAGTTGAAACCTAACCATAACCCTAGGTGAACACTAACCCTAATTAAGCCCAAACCCTCACCTTAATCCTAACCTTAATTTAACCTTAACCCTAATTAAAATCTAGCTGTGATTGATCCCTAACCCTAACCCAAACTCTATTTGTTCCTAAGCCTACTCAAGTCTTAACCCTAACCCCAATCCTAACCACAAACTTTACCCCAAGCTATATCATATAAAGCTAATGTTAACCCTAACCCTAATTGAAACTTAACCCTAACCATAATTAAACTCTAATCAAGAACCATAACCCTATCATAACCCTATCCCTAATTGAACCCTAAGATTAATTAAAGTCTAGCCCTGATTGAACCCCAACTCTAACCTAAACCCTATTTGTTCCTAACCCTAGTTGATTCCTAACTCTAACCATAACCTTTACCCCAAGCTATATCATATAACCCTAAAATTAACCCTAACCCTAATTGAACCCTGACCTGACCATAACCATAATTAAACCCTAATCAAGAACCCTAACCCTAACACAACCTAAAAGCTAGCCCTAGTTTAACCATAACCCTAGCCTTGATCCTAACACCAAGATTTATCCTTCAACCCTAACCCAAATTGAGCCCCTAACCCTAATCCTAACTAAACCTAACTAAAATATAACCCTAACCTAACCTTATACTTAACCCTAACCCTACTTGAACCCTAATTTAAAATTATAACCCAAACCCTAACCCTAATTAAACACTAATTTTAATCATAAATCCTAATCAAACCTTGAATCCTAGTTGAATCATAATTCTATTTCAACCCTAAACCTAACCCTAACACTAGCGATAACCTTAATTGAACCCTAATCAAAACCCTAACCATAAGTGAACCCTAAAAGTAACCCTAATTAAACTAACCTTAATTGAACCCTTAGTGTAATCTAACCTTAAACCTAACTCTAACCCTGATTGAACCCTAACCCTAACTAGAATTGATCTCTAACACTAACTGTAACCCTAATTAAAATGGCTATAGTTGAACCCTAACTACCCTAAGTGAACATTTACCCTAATCAAACCTTAAACCTAATTAAACCCTAACCCTAACCTTAACTCTAATCATAATTTAACCCTATCCCTACTTAAACTCTAGCCCTAATTGAATGCTAAACCTAACCTAAGCCCTATTTGTTCCTAACCCTAGTTGAGTCTTATACCTAGAACCCCAACCCTAATTATAACCTTTACCTTAGCCTATAGGGTGTCACCCTAATGTTAAGCCTAACCCTAATTGAACCATAAACTAACCCTAACCATAATTAAAGTCAAATCAAGAACCATAACCCTAACATAACCTTAACCCTAATTTAACCCTAACATAACCTCAACCCTTATTGAACCTAACCCTAACCGTAATTGAAGCCTAACACTAACTATAACCCTAATTAAAATAACTATAGTTTAACCCTAACCATAACCCTAATCAAACCTTAGCCCTAATTAAGTCTTAACCCTCACCTTAACCCTAACCCTAATTAAAATCTAGCCCTAATTGAACCCTAACCGTAACCCAAACTCCATTTGTTCCTAACCGTAGTTGAGTCCTAACCTTAACCCCAATCCTAACCACAACCTTTACCCCAAGATATTTTGTATAACCCTATTTGAACCCTAACCCTAATTGAAACTTAACCCTAACTATAGTTAAACTCTAATCAAGAACCCTAACCCTATCATAATCCTATCCCTAATTGAACCCTATGCTTAATTAAACTCTAGCCCTAATTGAACCCCAACTCTAACCCAAAACCTATTTGCTCCTAACCCTAGTTGACTCCTATCTCTAACCATAATCTTTACCCCAAGCTATATCGTACAACCCTAATGTTAATCGTAACCCAAATTGAACCCTACCTAATCCTAACCATAATTAAACCCTAATCCAGAGCCCTAACCCTAACATAACCTTAACCCTAATTAAACCCTTTTGAACCCTAATCCTAATTGATCTCTAACCCTAACCCTATCCCTAATTTAATCTTAATCCTAATTGATCCCTAACCTTGATCTGATCCCTAATTTAGTCTTAATCTTGATTGATCCCTAACCCTAACCCTAACCCTATCTATTATTGAACATTAACCCCTAATTGTAACCCTGATCTTACTCCAATCGCCCTAACCCTAACTCCAAGCTTTATCTCAGAATTCTAGTTGAATCATAATGCTAATTTTATGATAAAATTTAGTGTACATTAATTCATTAAATATAAGTATGGTAGTTTTAATATATTAATTTAAAAACTTATTTTTATGTGTAATAATAAAATTATTATATATATTTTTATTTAATTACGCCGAGAGGCATAACCCTACAGTGGCAGCGGCCTGTATAGAAGGCCAGCAGAAGTAACGGTGTAAGAAAAAAGAACCCATTCGTATTTTGCATGTATGCACACATAATGCAATAGAAGGAACAGAAATGTCGCGAATGTGGAACGAAGTGGAAGAGTTTGTAATCGTGAACAACAAACGGTTAATTGGAAGACGAGACGAAGAGGCTCAAAGATAATGTAAATATTACAAATGATCTTTGTTGTAACGCCCCATAGTGGAATGGGCATAAATTTAGCAATCGTGAGAATAGCCTACCATGCTCTCTTACACACTCTAATGTTTCATTCACAGGCTCTGTATGGATTCAATTGATAGCCCTCTAAATGAGGATGAACCAGAGATGAAGCATCTGGAAAGCATTGCTCTAAACTCTATACGCTCAGCCCATCCTCACAGCACTCGAAGCTTCATTTGCACACAAGATTACACCAGATCTGAATTATAGTTCTACGGTAGTCCATGTCACAAGAGCGTAGATAGAGATATAGAGGTCAAGAGTTCGATCCTCCTGTCACGTGCTGAATAGTGCAAACGTTGAGTTCTTTTTGTAGTGCAGCCCCCAAGGGTGCCAATACATATGGCGCTCTGTAATCATGGGTACAATCTTCATTTTCCAAAGGTATTGATGATGTTCGGAAGGAGGCGTCTAAATCTCGGTGGACTACAATCAATTACTAGTAAATATACTCTGTCTCCATCCCCATATTATTAGATCCATTGATTATTAGCAGAAATGAGGTGTCATTCAGCCGCGACAATCTAAACCTCATCGACAACATTAGAGAATGTCTTTGCTCAAAAGGATTTTCTACAGAAAGTTTTCGGACGGACTCTTCGAGATTTCGAAGCAAGTTTGGGTCTTCTGATCACTACATTTATATCAATTCAATTACATTTTTATTTCTCTGGGCAGGTTGAATTTATGATTGAAAAAAATGAAATAAAGTAATTGATATCATGATATTTTACTATTTGTATTCTGGAAAATAACCATATTTGGGGTTCTGTGAAAGACGGGTCATGTAGTTTTCGCTGTTTTGATTTTGCATTTGAGGTTTAAGAAGTTCAATTATGGGCCATGCAGTGTTTGACTCCTGCTTCTCAACAGAGATTACGGAGGAAGGGGCTTATAAGGTGTACTTGGCAAATATTGTTACACAGTTACATGACCAATATAGGGATTCTTCATTCATGGGGATTATCATATCATGAGATTCATATAAATTTTTAAAATGGCGATTCAAATTCAGGTCACAAAGAAGTCCTTGGGTGAGTAGCTGAACTAAGTTGTAATTCCAGATCTTGTATATCTTCAAGAATTTACAGAGTTTATTGAAATGTTGAAGTGGAGAGTCAATGCTATATCACCAAGAGAATTTTAAAATAGCAATCAAGTTCGATTGTAATGCCATATTTGTGAATATTCACATAAAGTGTTTAATTTGGGTAATAATACAACATCTAACTCGTTGGGTGTGGTATACTGCAACAAATAAGGTCAGTTACAAGATCTGGTGATAGAAGAGATGCCTGTAAGGCTCATGGTATTATGAGTTTCATGCTATATTTTTACACAAATTTAAAACTTTATCATATCTCCAGGGGATTTGAACCTATGACTTCGGTATGGAAACCTTGATGCTCTTCAACAAACTCCATCACTGTGTTTTATTGTATAATTTTTACATCTTCAAAACTCTATTGAATTGCATTAAATTTAAAGTAGATATTTTAACCCAACTGAGAGGAAAACCTTGGTTGATAAATGTACATGCACAACCATGTTGGGTTTTAGGGTTTTTTTTGGCAATTTACAGATCTGAAAATATAGTATACTAATGTCTTCCTTTTTCCCAAAAAAATGGCAATTCAAAGTTGTGTCAATAAAGAACCTTGGGCAGTTAATGAATATTCATTACTTTGTTGATTTATGGATATTTTAACAAAATATTTACTTTGTTGAATCATTTAAATTTTTGAAGGGGAGACATAAACTTAGGTCACTCAGAAAATGTGAAGAAAGTAACCAATATTGTGTTACTGTGTTTGATGTGTGGATATTTAAAAATAATTTTCATCTTCGAGGATTTACTAATTTCTTTTAAATTTATTTATGCTCATCAAATGTTTATGTATAGTTAGTGCCCATACATTTATATTATTGTACATACATTTATATCATTGGATAATGTATATGTAATTCAGGAATCAACTTTAAGTTTTCTTGTATTGAAGATTTTTTATATTATTCAAAAAATCAAAACATCCAAGATCTTTTTAAAAGAGGTATCCATTAGACATAAAAAGAAGTTTCTGAAATTTAAAAACTCAAGTATGAAAGAACTTTCCTTAAACAAAAGTTTGTAGAATTTAGAAATTTGAATATGAAAGAAATTTTCTTAATTTACTATTGCATATTAAAATAAGTTTTTGAAACTTCTTTTTGACAAAAATTCTTTCATACTTAAGTATTTAAATTTTAGAAACTTCTTTTTAAAAATTCTAAATTAATGTATTTAAAACTAAAAAATAAAAAAGGAAATATTGTAAATTTACTATTACACATAAAAAAATATTTAGCATTAGTCTTCTCATATTTGCGTCTATCTCATTGTTGTTCAATGTAGTGGTAAATACGTTTATTTTAGCTAATCATTATATTTGATGTAGATTTGTTAGGTTTTGTCCAAAAAATGATACCATTCACATAGGATGGTGTACATAAAATTTGAGATCTTTTAAGAATGCACTCCAAAATCCCTAGAATGAATATGCATCTTACATGTTTTAGAATTTGAGCTCTTTTAGTGTATGCTATTGATTATCTCATTCAAAATTTCATGCCACAAACATCAAATTTGGTTCACAATAAATTAACTTCCACTTCAAATGAAGTGAATGATACAATATGACCATAAAAATAACATTAAAAAAAGAAAATAAGAAAATTTGAATAGAAAAGAAATGGATAGAAAGCAATCTCCTCTCACCTAGGGTGAGGCAAGCAATGTTGTTTAAAGTTAGGGGTAGAGTTCTATTAGAGTTAGGGTTATGACACAATTAGGGTGAGGGTTCAAATAGACTTAAGATGGTTCAATTAGGGTTAAGGTTAGGGTTGGGGTTATGACGGAGCCAACATTAGATTAATTAGAGTTAGGGTTAGGATTTGGGTTAGGGTTAAGGTTAGCGATACAATAAGGATTACGATTGGGTTAGTAGTAGGATTAGTGTTAGGATTATGGCTAGAGATAGGATCAAGATTAGGGTTAGGGTTAGGGTTAGAGATAGAATTAGGATTAGGGTTGGGGTTTGAGTAAGGGTTAGGGTTAGGGTTAGAGATAGGATTAGGATTAGGGTTAGTATTAGGGTTAGGGTTAGGGTTAAGGTTAGAAATAAAATTATGATTAGGGTTAGTATTAGGGTTAAGGTTAGGGCTAGAAATAGGGTTAGGATTACAGTTGGGGTTTGGGTTAGCGATAAAAATATAATTAGGATTAGGGTTTGGGTTTGTGTTAGAGAGAAATAAAATTAGGATTAGTGTTAGGGTTTTTGTTAGGATTAGGGTTAGAGTTAGGGTTAGACATATAGGTAGGATTAGGGTTAGGGTTTTTATTAGAGATAGAAATCAAATTAGGATTAGTGTTAGGGTTAGGGTTACAATTAGGATTTGTGTTAAGGTTAGAGATAGTGTAAGAATAAGGGTTAGGGTTAGGGTTAAAGATAGAATTAGGATTAGGGTTAGGATTAGAGATAGTGTAAGGATTAGGGTTAGGGTTAGAGATAGAATTAGGGTTAGGATTAGGGTTGGGATTTATGATAGGATTATGATTATGATTAGGTTTAGGGTTAGGGTTAGAGTTAAGGTTAGGATTAGGGTTACTATTAGGGTTAGAGATACAATTAGGATCAGGGTTAGAAATAGAATTAGGATTAGGGTTCAAGTTAGTGCTACTATTAGGGTTAGGGTTAGGCATAAAGATAAAATTAGGATTAGGGTAAGGGTTAGAGTTAGAGATAAAATTAGGTTTAAGGTTGAGGTTTTTGTTATGATTAGGTTTAGGGTTAGGGTTTTGGTTAGAGTTAGAGTGAAGATTAGGGTTAGGTTACAATTAGAGATAGATTTAGGGTTGGGGTTAGGATTAGTTGGGGTTAGGTTACAAATAGGGCCAAGATTAGGGTTAGGGTTAGGTTTAGAGATAGAATTAGGATTAGGATTGAGGATTCTATGAGGGGAGAAATATCTTTCAAAGTTAGGGCTAGAGTTTAATTACAGTTAGGGTTATGGAACAATTATGGTTAGGGTTCAAATTCTCTTAAGATAGTTTAATTAGGGTTAAGGTTAGGGTTAGGGTTATGATGGAGCCAACATTAAATTAATTAGGGTTAGGGTTAGGATTGGGATTAGGGTTATTGTTAAAGATATAATTAGGATTAGAGTTGGGTTAGCATTAGGATTACGATTCTAGGGTTGGGGTTAGAGATAAGGTCAAGATAAGGGTTAGGGATAGTGATAGAATTAAGATTAGGGTAAGGGTTTGAGTAAGGATTAGGGTTATGGTTAGAGAGAGGGTCAAGATTAGGGTTAATAGTAGAGATAGAATTAGGATTAGGGTTAGGCTTAGATACGGTTGGGATTAGGGCTAGGGTTTGTGTTAGAGATAAAAATAAAATTATGATTAGTGTTAGGGTTTGTGTTAGAGATAGAAATAAAATTAGGATTAGTATTAGGATTTGTTTTAGGATTAGGTTTAGGGTTGAGGTTTTTTTTATGATTAGGTTTAGGTTTAGGGTTACGGTTTTGGTTAGAGATAGAGTGAATATTAGGATCAAGTTACCATTAGAGAGGGAATTAGGGTTAGGGTTAGGATTAGTTGGGGTTAGGTTACAGATAGGGTTAGGATTATGGTTAGGGTTAGGGTTAGGGTTAGAGATATAATTAGGATTAGTATTGAGGTTTTTATGAGGGGAGAAATGTCTTTCAAAGTTAGGGCTAGATTTCAATTAGAGTTAGGGTTATGGCACATTAAGGGTTATGGTCCAAATAGATTTAAGATGGTTTAATTAAGGTTAAGTTTAGGGTTAGGGTTATGATGGAGCCAACATTAAATTAATTAGGGCTAGGGTTAGGGTTGGGATTAGGGTTATTGTTAGAGATATAATTAGGATTAAGATTGGGTTAGTATTAAGATTAGGGTTAGGGTTAGGGTTAGCGATAGGGTCAAGATTAAGGTTACAGTTAGGGTTAGGGATAAAATTAGGATTAGGGTTAGGGTTTGAGTAAGGATTAGGGTTAGGGTTAGAGATAGGGTTAGTATTAGGGTTAGGGTTATAAATAGTGTAAGAATTAGGGTTAGGGTTAGGGTTAAAGATAGAATTAGGATTGGGGTTAGGATTACAAATAGTTTAAGGACTAGGGTTAGGGTTAATGATAAAATTAGAATTAGGATTACAATTAGGGTTAGAGATAGGTTCAAAATTAGGGTTAGTGTTAAGGTTAGAGATAGAATTAGGATTAAAAAAATTTTGATCACCCATATATCATATATATTTTCCACACATTTAATATTTCATACATACTTGTCACACCTAAATTATGCTAAACCCTAAACTAACTGTAACTATAACCCTAACCATAAGCCTAAACCCTAACCCTAACCATAATCATAAACCTAAATGCTAAACCCTAATCCTAAATGGTTAACCATAAATCTAATGCTAACCTTGAGCATGATATAAAATTTAACCCTAATGGTAAGCCTAACTGTGATATAAATCGTAACCCTAAATTTTAACCCTAATCATAAACCTAATTATATTAATTTATTCAATGTATAACACTAAACCTCAACACTAAACCCTAACGCTAACTATAACCCTAATCATAATTCTAAACCTTAACCCTCCCCATAATCTTAATTGTAAACCAAATTCTAACCCTAATGCTAATCTTAACCTTAATCCTAACCTTGACCCTAACCCTAACTAAAACCATAGCCCTGACCAAATATAGATCCTTACCCTAACCCTAATTATAATTTCAATCCATACCTTAATAGTAACTCCAACCCTACCCTTAACACTAACCAAAGCCTTATTCTTAACCAAACATGTTATAATTATAATCCAAACCCTAACCCTAACCATAATTCTACCCATAACCCTAACATAATTCTCACACTAACTACGACCATAAACCCAACCTTAATAGTTAACCCTAACCCTAATCATAATAATAAATCTAAACCAAACCCTAACCTTAATGCTAACCCTAACCATGATATAATCCATAATCTTAAATGCTAACTCTAATTATAACCCTAAATATATTAATTTATTCAATGTGTTATGCACACCGCAACTGCTACTAGCATATCTATCTTAATATATTAATCTACATATTATACGCCGAGAGATTTCATTTTCGAGGCATTTTTTTTTAATTAAGAAAAGAAAAAGAAAAAGAAAAAAATACGCCTCAAAAATGAAATCTCTCGGCGTATAATATATAGATTAATATATTAAGATAGATAAGCTAGTTTATAATTTATAATTTATTTTATACGTGCACTTATTATAGAAATCTTTTATATTAGATTGTATATCTAAGTTTTATTTTTGTAAAATCATTTATTTAATAGTCTTAAATTTAAAATATTTCTTTAGAGATATACATTATTTTTAAAAATATAATATGGATGATTTTTTTCTCTTTGTAATGCTTTCATTTTTTTTTTTAAATATTGAATATTTTTTTATGTGTAACAGTAAATTTAGAATATTTCCCTTTTATTTAGCTTTCTACTTTTTAATTTTAAATACATTACTTTAGAATTTTAAAAAATAATTTTCTAAAATTTAAAAAATGAAGTATGAAATAACTTTTTTCCAAACCAAGTCTCTAAAATTTAGAAACTTATTTTAATATGCAATAGTGAATTAAGAAAATGTATTTCATACTCAAGTTTCTAAATTGTAGAAACTTATGTTTGAGGAAAGTTCTTTCATACTTGAATTTTTAAATTTTAGAAATTCCTTTTATGTCTAATGGATATCTATTTTAAAAAGATCTTAGATATTTTATTATTTAGGTATATTAATTTATAAACTTATTTTTATATGAAATAGTGAATTTAAAATATTTTTTTATACTTAATTTTTTAAATTTTCTATTTCTACTTTATTTTTTATTTTATACTTAATTGCAGTATATAGTTATACTTTATTTTCTATTTTCTATTTTTTAATTGATGAAAGATATAATAATTATTTTAAACCATAATTTAATTACAACTCTTATTGAACCCTAACCATAAGACTAACACTAATCCTTATCCTAATTGAACCCAACCCCTAATTGTAACCTTAACCCTAACCCTAATTAGACCCTTATTGAATCTATCAATAATTGAACCCTAACCTTGATCTTGACCCTAACCCTATTTGAACCCCAACCCTAACCCTAACCCCAATATTTATCATAAAATCTAACCCTAACCCAAAATGAACCCTAACCACCCTAAGTGAACATTTACCCTAGTCAAACCTTAACCCTAATTAAACCCTAACCCTAATTGAATCCTAACCCAAAATGAACGTTAACTCTAATCATAACCACCCTAAGTGAACATTTACCCTAACCCTAATCTTAACCATAATCCTAATTCTAACCCAAACCCTAACCCTAATTCAAACCTTGACCTTAACCCTAATTTTGACCTTAAATCATAACCCTAATTATAATTGTAACACTTAATTTAATCCTAACTCAAACTAATTCTAGACATAATTTTAACAATAACCCTTACTATAACCTAATTATAACTTTAATTCTACATCTAACCCTGCTTGTAACCATCACTCTAACCCTAATCCTAATATTAGGAAATATAGCCACAATCTTAATTCTAATGCTAACCCTTAATCTAAGCTTGACTTTAATCCTAATTATAGAGAAAATTATTCATGTTGCATTATCTATCCTAATAAAATAGATATGCATAGATAAAAGTTTTACATATTTTTATGTACACCAAAATTTCATTCTTTTACTTTATAATTTGTTCATATCATATTTTTTTCTATTTTAACAATTTATCTAAATATATAAAATTCCAAAAGTGTTATTTGTTTAGTTCATTTATTGTTCATTTTTAATTGATTAATTTTTTATAGAAATTATGAACTGATCATTGCAACTGAAATTATTCAACATTATTTCTTTTTCCTTTTATTTTCATCAAATCTCTTTTATTTTGATTCTATATGTGCACTTATTATGTAAATCTTTACTCATACATATTAATTTTGAATAAAATAAAATATGGATGATTTTGTTCCTTTAAGAAATATTTTCTTTTTAAAAGAATATTAAATATTTTTATGTGTAATAGTAATTTTAAGATATTTTCTTTTGATTTAATTTGTAAAGTATATATATATTTTTAATTTTTAAATATTTTTAAATTTTAAGTATATTAATTTAGAAATAGATTTTTCTATCAAATAGTAAATTTAGAAAAGTTCTTAATTTCATTTTTTAAATTTTAGAAACTTCTATATAAAAAACCTAAGAGATATCTTGTTTTAATATGATATTGAATATTTAATTTTAAGTATATTCTAATTTATTTATTTCTTTTATTTTCAAAAGGTAGGTACCTCTTCATAATTTGACAAGTTTTTCATCACAAGTTTAAATATTTTTTTTAGTCATGTTTTGTTATTGTTAACCTCAACTTTGATTTTTAAATTAGAAATATTTTTGCTTTTTGGTCATGTTTTGTTATTGTTAACCTCAACTTTGATTTTTAAATTAGAAATATTCCTATCATTTTTTCATGTTTTTGTTATTGTTAATCTCAACTTTGATTTTCAAATTTGAAATATTTCTGAATTTTTTGCCATTTTTTTTATTGTTAACCTCAACTCTAATCCAACTTCTAAAACATATATAACACCCATTTTTCTATAATATTGAAAATAATATCATGTTTTTGCAGCACTATATCAAAATGTTTCAAGCTCCCTATAACTAAAACATTTGACATAAATTTATTTTTATTTTTGGTGACGCTCCAATAGATGCCCGCATACATTGTATATGCTTCCACATTTTTCATGCATGTCTACCACGACACTTGAAGTATTTACCAAGAACATTTGCTTAAAAAAATTTTAAACCTCTTCAACAAATATATTTTGTTTATAATCATTTCTGCTTGTAAAGACTTAGTACTTTGAAGAATATCGTTAAACAACTCCTATGTTATCAGATAGGAGAAACAGAAACTGAAAGCAATACCATATGCTTATGGTTTATATATATATATATATATATATATATATATAGATTTTAAAAATTAAAAGCAATACTATGTTTAAGCACTGATTCTATACTACCCAAACCCTTGACTTACACTATTTGTAAAGATGAGAAACTAAATACTAAATAAATCCTCATAGCAGAGTTAAATGTTAGACTGCTATGTTATAATACATAAATAAATTTTAACCAAAATGCTATTCAGGTAAGCCATCTGCCATGACATTTAAAAAACAAAAAATTTCCGGGCTTAGATCAACAACAATGTACAAATATAAAAACCCTTGGATGTTATTCAGGAAATTCACTATTGACATCCGCATCTTGGGTTGAAAAACTGCCGATAATGCGTCCTTGACTTTCGGACCCAAACGACCTGCACACAAATGACAGTTGCCTATCATATTAAGACGCCATTATCTGAGAGTGAGGGTTTTACAAGTGAAATATAGCTCTCCAAACGAGGCGACACAAAATAGATTTTTGACAAAATAAAATAACAAAAAAAAACCAGTTTGATATACGGTATTTTACCATTTATTATCATCAATCGAAGTATCTCCATTGCGTAACTAAACACATGCAACAACTATCAAACCTCCTCTAAGCGCTACGAATGCCAAACCTCCTCTACCATGAGTGGATAAATAAGGCATTTAGTGGAAGGCGAATTACGTTCGTTACGTTCTCTTGGATCTTCATCTTCCATCCTCTTCAACTTCCATCTGTAACTGCCATTTCTTTTTTCTTACACGAATCTACAAGCATCCGCGATGCCACTGTAGGAACGCCGCTCAGCGTAATTAGTAAAAACTATAAAGATATCATATTTTGTGAAATCAAAAAGATTGGTGAGCATGAAGTATACTTCATTCCTTCTATCAGTCGATTTATGTAATTTATTTGTATTTTTTTGTGTTCTAATTCCTCAAAGAAAAGGGTGATACAAATTATGCTATTATTGAGACATTCTATCCAAAGCAATGCTTAGTGAATTAAGTTTTAATTTGTGAACATTTCTTTCTACAACCAAGATAGTGAATACTATACTTTTATTTTATTTTTCATCTATGAGTCTATTAGATCTTTTGGTTTGACTATTGTACTTTTAAAAGATTCTTAGATTTGTAATCTAAATGTAATTTCTGGAAATAATTGCCCTTTTCTTTTGTATAAGAGAGAAATAGAACATAAAAATTGACACAAGAGGGTACTCCCCTCTCCACAAACACCAAATACACAACCACAACCACAATCACAGACAATGCTCTACCTAAATCCAATAATAAAATAAAGATTGCAACAAATATCTTTTATTTACCAAATTCACAGATTACAAAATCTCTTAACTTCACAGCCAAATGACTATTAAGAAAATATAATTTCTACTTCAAACTCAAGTTCAGTCTTTCATACAATCTACATCTTTATATTTTACAACTTCATTTCTTAACAATTCAATTTCCTCATAATTGTTTGTGCAACATCCCCTTTGTTTCACTTTGGTTTGGCCTTCTTTGCAATTACCTCTATGCGTCCCTCTCGTTGAACTTTATTTCATCCATTTTTTACCTCAACTGGTCATTCCAACCATTCTTACGCAACCCACTAATCCTCTCTCCTTTTAGGGGTCCTCTCTTTTGTGCGTGACCCTTTCTCCTTTCTAGATTTTGTGCCTCCCCTTTCCCAATCCATTGTCTTTTCACCTTACTGTGTAGTGCCCTAGTTCACTTTAGCTATGGGTATGTGCAGGATCATAATGGAAAAAATAGGCCCTTAAGTGGCAAAAAATTAACAAAAAATCAATGTTAGGCAACTTGATGTAAAAATTTGAATAAGTTATCTATATTATTTCAAAAATATGTAAGAAAAGAATCTGTAGAAAATTAAATGAAATTTCTAAACTACTAGGTTTATTTAAAAATAAATAAAATGTATTTGGTGAAAATTTGAAATTTCAATGCAGTAGTACTTAAATTTCATGAAAAAAATAAGAAGTAGGTGTATGTCTGACCACCCTAACCATAATAATATGATAATTTTTTTTATAAGGTTTTATAAATAAATAGAGGACTCATGTCCAGATGTGATATATATTTTTTTGTAATTTTTTTCAAAGTAAATAATTAATTATGATTTTTTTTATTACAACTTTAAAAACATATAAAAACTCATATGTCTGACCACCTTAACTTGGTCAAAACTTTATGAAATTTAATTTTTTCTTTTTTTAATCTATAGCATATGAAGCATAGAATGAGACGCATGTTTCAAATTAAAAAAATGTGATACCATTTAAAAGTTATAGATATTTTTCAATCAGCCTATCGATCAGGACTTTAGTCGTAATTCTAATAGAAAATGAATAATAATTAGTCATTAAATTCAAATTAAAGCATAATTTATATTGGTGGAAAGCTGAGAATCTCCTCTAAAAACCCTTTTCGTTTCATCAATTTTGGGTTAAAAAAAGTCGTCAGCCCCATACCCTACAAATACCCATAATATTGCCACTTTTTGGCCCATCATGATCCTGCACATACCCCTATGTTTTCATTGCAAAGAAATTAAAGTAGCGGAAACAATTTCCTACACCAATCTTGAGAAGAGATATTATGTAAAACTTTAACACTTGATCAAAGAATTACAAAAATTCTAGCAACACATTGATAAAAAGAAAATAAACAATAAACATAAACACCAAATATACATTGCGAAAAACTTTTTGTGTGAAAAAACCAACACTCCAAAGCCTACTTAGTGTATTTCAAATCCAATAACAAGATTGCATACACTTGCAGAGCAAGTCTTTGACAAAAGTGTCACTAGTAAACAATTATAGAAGAATTTTGGCTGCAAACTCAACACACACAAACTATTCCTCAAGCCTCCAATTTATAAACTTCTGGCTATACAAGAAACCATCTGTGGTTTTACAAAACCATACAGTGCAAACTTCTCAGCCAAGATTCCATTCTAAAAATAAACTCTTACGTCCAAAATGAAATCCCCTATTTTTGACCCTTACAAATGTCATAAATATGTCATAAAATCTCTAAAAATATTCTTTCCATGATATATTATCACATGGGATTCTTTTGAAATTTAATAAACCAATTCTCAATGCACCAACAAAGTATAACAACTATAGGAAAATATTAAATAAAAATAACTATTATTAAAAATATGCAGCAAGGTTGAGATGCCTCATTTCCCAACATTCTCCCACTTGTCGAATACCTTGCAAGAGCCAAGGGAAAAATACCATCATGGATCAACTGCTAGGGGCCAAAAGGCCCATAGACTCAGAATACCACTAAATTTTGTTGTGCTCATGGGCTTAGTTAATGCATCTGCAACATTCACTATTGTCTATACCTTTTCCAGCTTCACCCTTCCATCCTCGAGCATATCTCTCATGAAGTGATACTGAACATCAATATGTTTGGTCCTGGCATGAAAAGTCAGGTTCCTTGCAAGGAAGATTGCACTTTGACTATCATAATAAACTATAACTGTACCATGTTTCAATCCAATATCTAAACATAAATGCTTCAACAAAATGGCTTCTTTACAGGCATGAGTAGCTACCATGTGCTCTTCCTTAGTAGTGGAATAAATGACCACAATTTGTTGCTTTCTCATCCAACTGATTGCACCACCATTAAGTGTAAACACATATACATTGGTGGACCTTCTACTATCAACATCACCAACCCAATTTGAATCCACAAAACCATGAATACTCATGGAATGTTGATCTCTTGTACCATGAAAACATATCTAGAGTACTCTGTTGTACCCCGCAAATATTTGAAGACCATCTTAACTGCATCCCAATGCACTCTTCTAGGATTATACATAAGAAAAGAAAGAACTCCCATTGCTTGGGCAATGTCTGGTCTTGTACAAACCATAGCATACATTAAGCTTCTGACTGCACTTTGGTAGCGTACTCTACTCATGTCTTCCATCTTTGATAGGGATGTAGGACATTGTGAAATAGAGAGCTTCGTTCCCAATATAATAGGAACACAAAGTGGTTTACAATTGTACATTTTCAAGCTTTACAAAACAAACATACTTACTCTAGCTAAGTCATAGCTTTTTGTTCTCAAGATCTCTTTTAATCTCCATCCCAAGTATGTGTTTTGATGCACCAAGATCTTTCATTTCAAATTTCACAGAGAGCTAAGATTTCAATTATGTAATTAAACCTTTGCATCTCCCAACAAACATGTCACCAACATATAAAGCAATTACTAGGAAATAATCACCATTAGATATAAAATACACATAGTGATTAGATTTAGACAACAAAAATCCCAAACTCAACACATATGTATTGAATATCTGGTACCACATCTTAGGAATTTGATTAAGGCCATAAAAATATTGGTTTAACTTACAAACCAACTTGCTTTTACCTTTAACCACATAGTGCTCTGGCTGTGTCATATAAATTTCTTCCTCCAAATCATGATGAAGGAACACATTTTTTACATCCATTTGTTCCACCTCTAGATCATAAGCTCCTGCAATAGATAATGAAAACTAAATGGATGTCATTTTAGCAACAAGATAAAAAAATGTCACCGTAATTAATACCCTCAACCTAAGAGTATCCCTTCGCAACCAGCCATGCCTTATAATTTTCAACATTTACATCTAAACCAATCCTTTTCTTAAACACCCATTTACATCCAACAGGTTTCCAACCTTCAAGCAATGGTACAAGGACCCATGTATCATTCCTTTCAAGAGCTGCCATTTCTTCATCCATGGCTATTTTCTATGACTTTGCATCATTTCTACACAAATCCTCTTGCACAAATCTATGTTCATCAATGTTAGTACTCAAAGAAAATATACACTTCCAATCATCAGGTGAATACTCATACTTTTGAGGTGGTTTCCTTTTCCTTGTATACCTTCTAACAAGTTGAGGTGGAGGTTCTTCCACTTCTTCCTCCTCTTCTCCCTCTTTTGAATATTAAGAGCTTGATGAGCTCTCCTCAACTTCTTGTCTATTTTGGCGTCTCCATTCAACTTCCTCAAGCTTAGAAGGAGCTTGAACCAAATCCTTTTTCTGTTCAATTTTTTTATGCTCTTTTGGCTGAAAAGTAACAGGAGGGCAGGTGCATGACGATGGGTAGCCAATTTGTGGCCAGTTTTTGAAAAAAAAATTGAAAACTAATAATGTGAGTGCATTAGAATGTGCTCTCATTATGGCTTCGCATGCCAATCCTGAGGCTCGACCACAACAAGCCCATAATGCGAACGTGTTATAACATGCTCATGTTATGGTCTATTAAAACCGAAAAAAAAGGAAAATAAATTCATTTGTACTTGTGACTGTGTTTTGTTTGTTCCTTGTAGCCAAAACCTCATTATTCTGTGCTCACATTCTAGGAGGAGATATTTTTTGAATTTCTTCATCAACGGTTGTCTTTTCATCACCAAGATGCTACTACTTCAATGAGGAGGTGTGAGAGGTAAGGATTGTTTGCTTTTTGTTTTGAATTTATTAGTTTTAGGTTCTATTTGATATATATTTTTTTAATTTGTAAGAGATGCAAATCAACTTGTAAACCCTCAAAATCCTTAATAAGAAGAGCAACAAAATCAACCAAAACAACAACCTCCTCCACCAATCCCTCAACACCCTCCTCGCACTCAACAAAATTTAATGAATAAAATTGAGAATAATAAAAAATAGATTGAGGATATAATCAGGAGGTTGAGTGATCCAAATGTTTCAACTATGGAAAGAATGACCCTAGCAACTTCATTGAAAGAAATGTTAAAAAATGTAGATTCAATTAGCAAACAAATAACTGGATGGAAATATAGGAGGCAATTGGCTAGGGCTTATTATGCAGATAAATTATCATATAAAGATGTAAAGGATTTAAAAATTACACATGATGATTTGAGCTCATTATTCACTAACCCACACACAAATCAAAATCTTACCCTCAGTGTGAAGATGTTTCCTATTCATTGGTGCCACCATCAATAGATTAATAAAAAAAATTATGATAGGTGGTACATGGTTTTTGATTATCCACCGTGCAACAATTGTGAAGTCCTGCAGTATTTCCTTAGGAAACTATACTATGAGTTCATATTGAAGAAAATCACAATTTTATTTATATGAGGGACTTCTAGGAGAGAGGTGGGGGGTCGGCTTAGGATAGACCCAGTGCATAGTTAGATCCTATGTGGCAAGGGAGATGACCTCTTGCTAGGCTGCCTCATGAGCATGCCATTATCCCTTCCATCCTGAAGGAAAGTGCTGATGTAGAGACATTATAGGCAATCAACTCTTTGACTCAGAGTGTCATCTAACATGCCAACCCTATTCTACAGCTCCATCCAAGGGAGTCTTCGAGTGGTGGCCTTCGAACCCATTTGTGTTAATCTTGTGGGGTGGCTTGTTCATATGACCACACTGACACTTAGGAGGCTACTACACATGATTTGTCTATAGCTATGGAAATGGAGAGGGCAACTAAATTTTTTCATGAGGCATATAACATTGATATTGAGGTAAAAGTTAGCATGTTCATTGAATTTAATTTATTAAATTTTTATTTTGAAATGCAAGATTAACTAATTTAGTTTTATGATTTTAATAAAATTCTAGGGTCACAGTTTTGAGACTGGATACACTGGCCCTACACCTACTTATTTCTATAGTACACATGTTGGTGGGGTATGTAAATAGTAAACAATTATAAATTTCTTACATGTTAATAGGATTGTTTTACAAATGGTATTTTAATATGTGATTTTGGATGTTGAATAGGCTAATATTGGAGGTTTTGAGGGAACACCTCCTAGTGCTAGTGGATTTACTCAAACCTACACGCATGTAATAAAATAAAGAGTTTAACTAAAAAATTGTACTTCATAGATTTTTGTAGTTTATATTCATATGGTTGATTACATTGCATTGCATATCATTCAAAATGAAAGCATTACTTCACATTACATAACTAATAACCATATGTTTATAGATGACAAAATTTCAACTACAATATAGTTGTTTAGAAAGTCAACATAAGCAGTGATACAATTACTTCACATAGCATAAGTAATAAGTCTAGGAGTAGCTTCCAATTGCATTTTCTTGTCATGGCATTCCATGAGACCACTTTTACTGTAGCACCTTTTCAAACAATTCACTACCTTGTCTATGCTATGGATGCTTGGAAGGAATATATGAAAGAATAATAGTAAGCAATAGCATAGACAAGGCAATGAGTTTTTTGAAAAAATGCCTCAAAGAAATGCGGTCTCATGGTGATGTCCATCACCATGAGACCCAATTTCTTTGAGGCACTTTTTCAAATAGCTCATTTCCTTTTCTATGCTACCACATTTTCCATACATGTCTACCAAATCATTTTATCAAACAATTCATTTCCTCACTACTATGGCTAAAAGCTTAAAAAATGTGCTTTCCAACAAACTATGGATACTTGGAAAAAATCTATCAAAGCATAATAGTAAGAAATAGCATAGAAAAGGTAGTTAGTAGTTTGAAAAAATGCCTTGAAGAAATTTGGTCTCATGGTGATGGAATGAAATTCCATCACCATGAGACATGATTTCTTCAAGGAATTTATGCAAACAACTCACTACCTTTTATATGATACCACATTTTTCGTACATGTGTACCAACGCATTTTATCAAGCTACTCACTTCCTTGTTGCTATGGCTAAGAGCCTAAAATAGGTGCTTTCCAATAAACTATGGATGCTTGGAAAATTTCTATCAAAGAATAATAGGAAGCAATAATAGCATAGAGAAGACAATGAACTGTCCAAAAAAATGCCTGAAAGAAATGTGGTCTTATGGTGATGGAATGCCATGATGTGCATTTGTTTGTAATGACATTCCATCACCATGAGACCCCATTTCTTTTGAGGCATTTTTTCAAATAGTTCACTGCCTTCTCTATGCCACCACAGTTATCGTACATGTCTATAAAAGCATTTTATCAAATGGTTCACTAGCTTGCTGCTATGGGTAGTAAGCACGATAGTTAGAAATATATAATTTAATAAGTACTCAAAATTATGTTCATTATCTCATACATTATAAGTCATGACATGGATCACTATTGTATTTTTTGTGATCAATTGAATAATTTGTTATTTTATTTTTAGATGTTGCAAGCGGAAACACTTCTAAATGTGATGAGGGCAATGGAGATTGTTGTTTCATCTGCTATAGAATCCTCGATCACTCTGACAGGGTACGTATGAGGAAAATTACTAAATTTCAATTTACATTCATTGTTATAGATAGTGAAAAATTAAACCATTATTGATTCATAGTTTAATTTCTATTTGGATGGTTTATATAGGTCTTCAACATGCCTTAGAATGGGAATATGAATATTTCCCTCATGGAGAGTGAGCATGAGATGGTGGAAAGTGATTATTTTGTTAAATATATCATTTTTCATAATGTAATTTCCCTCGTGGAGAGTGAGAATGAGATGGTGGAAAGTGATTTTTTTTTAAATATATCATTTTTCATAATGTAATTTCTATATATTAATGTCTTTACTTCTTATTGTAACAATTAAAACTTCACTAAGAACTAAACACTAGGAGGTGGAGCAGGGGCACTCCTCAAGTGCAACATAAATGAGTGACAAATGTATCACCATCCGATCAACAAGCAAAGGGAAAAAAATTATTTTGAGAGCATGGAGAGCAATGACTTTTGATTCTAGAGCCCTTTGTTGTATGCCTACATGGCAGTTTTGTACATATTTTTTATTGTATATATTTGACATTGTATGCCTATATGGCATTCTCGTAATCCTATATGGCTATTTTGTACCTATATTTTATACTTATATCGACATATATTGATGTATGCCTACATGGCTATTTGGTTAATACAAATATTTTTTATCGATAGTGTCCATATTTGCATTATAAATTCATGGTTCAATACATATGAGTTGTGTGTATTCAAGTGTATACTTTACAACTTACATGTATACTTTGTGACTTACGTGTGTTCCAATGTATACTTTGCAACTTACATGTTTTGATGTATATACCTTGTATTCATGCATATACTTTGTATTAATTTGTGTATATTATGTATTTGTCTGTATACTTCAAGGCTTATGTGTTTTTAAGTACTTGTGCTTCCCTTATTCACATGTACATGTTTGACTTATTCACATGTATACTTATTAATTGGTTAGCCCTAGCATTGATCATTGATGTCCTTCATGGTTTGTATTGAATATTAATTGATTGATGCCAAACAACTTTTTCTAAAAGCAAAAAACATGTTTTCAATTGGTATTCCATGAAATGATTCATAAAAAAATTCCAATATATTTAATCCTTTGATTGGAACAACTCAATTAAGCAAAGGACACATAATATTAAGAGTAGATGAAGTAGTTAACTTCTTGACACATTATCATACAAACATTTATCTTGAATAGTCTTTAAACATTTTCACAACATAATCTTGATAGTGCAAAATGAATTGTTATGTTCTTGATCCATCACCATATAAACACGTTGAAAGATTTATATGTCAAATTTTTGCAATATTATTTCTTGTATAGAAAATAGACTTAGGAGAAAGCAAGTTATAATTTATAATACAAATAAGAAATAGACTCAATGGTGGAAAAATTATTTATCACACCAAATAATAAATGTACATGAGATCATCACTTGTTTCTCTTAGACTCCAATTTTCAAGCATAGAAAATCATTTCAAATAAAAATGACAAAATGCTTCACAACCAAAGTTGTTAATTAAGGAAAAATAAAATGTTTCAAAGTTCCACAATTGTATGCATTTACAATTGGTGTATATTGTTGTAAGAGAACGGAGGATAAATGAAAAATGTGTTGTGCTTGCTAGATTTGAGGATGATTGATGCAATGATAGGGAGGTACTCAATCCACTTTCACCATGTACAAAGAACTTCCAACAACTTTTCTTCCCCAAAATCACTATCTTGGCTTATTTTTGGTTTTTCACCTAGTCTCCCTAGTAGGTCAGTAAACCTACCTTTCTTGACATAACTTTCAAATTTTCTAAACAATATCTAACTATCATTCTTTTCAGAAACTTACCTTTCTTGACAACTTTCAAATTTTCTAAACAATCTCCAACCCTCATTCTTTTTAGACACCATTTAACACATACTTTCACATGGCTCAAAATCCCATGAGACTCTTTTGAAACAAAACCCTCAACCTAGTGCTTCAATGTTGTCCTAGACCCCCAAATAGGTCTATTTAACAAAGAAACGCCCTCTCAATCACTCTTCCAATTGAAAAACACCATTGAGAAATATTTACTAGTCTGTAAATCCACAAAATCCATAATTTTTAGGGTGTGATTGGCCCTCTAACAACACTATCCTTTAAACCCTCACTTTTTTCAAATTTCACTAGGGTTTATTGAAAACCCCATATCCAGACCTCATACAACCTCAAAACCTCTCCCAAAAATCTTCATTCTTCCTTAACAAACTTAATTGACCACCAAATTATGCTGCCCCTTGACTTTACCCACTTTTACTCCCTCAAACCTCTCTTTTTCATTCAAAACCCCTCTTTTCCCAACTAAGGCATCATCCCATAATATAATTTTGACCTCCCTTGTCCTTGCACACATTTTGAATACATTAAACTCCACAACCACACCCTATTTCCAACCTATTCTAACTTATTCTCAAGCAATTTCTTTTTTTCACCTTGTCTAGCCTTGCTTTTAAGGCCTAAATTCTGAATTTTCAATAGGGGCAACATTAGTAATCTCTTCCAATGCCTTTACCAATACTATTCTCATATTCCTACTCCCTCTCATACTTATATAATTGACTCAAATGACACTGCACTAACTCAAAACTAAAAGAAAGATTATAAAATGGCCTATCATGGCTGTATTTTATATTATCATGACTAAACCACTGAAGTAGACCTTCTTCATCAAATGGAGGAGCAAGGTACTCGGCACCAATGATCATACACTTTTTGTGTGCAAAACTCGGACTTCTCAACTATTGTGTGTATGTTTCTCTTTTCAATTGTTTTGCATGCCATCATAAGGGATCAAGCCCATTGAACATAGCTCAGAGAAATTTTGCGTGTTTGGTTGTGAAAGAGGAACATGCCTAGTGTAAACCTACCTATCAAGACATATTGGAGCAGTTTTTTTGGTCAAACGAATTGCACAAAGAAAATTGCACTACTCTGCAACTTTACACTGCTTGCATTTGACAGTTTTTCCATTAAGTGAAAACTAGACACCATAGGGAAACAACCCCGAGATACCAAAAACTAAGAGAAGTTATTGTAGAGGGGCTCAACAAAATCTTGTAGGCTTAGATGGAGAGTTCATAAGTGTCACGATTTTTGAGTAATAGCCCATCAAAGTTTACTTCCCTTTTGGACTTTGGACCCTTAAGGGATCGAGGCAGTTGAATATAGCTCGAAGTGATTCCACGTGTTTGGGTGTGAAAGAAGACCATTCATAGCATAAAAATACCCATATGAGTGCGTTCGAACAATCCGTTTGGTCACACAAGTTGCAGAACAAAAGTTGCACCACTTTGCAACTTTCAACTACTTGCATTTGACAACTTTTTCTCCAAGTGAAAATTCACTACCACTGGAAAATGCCTCCAATATTGTGAAAATTGAGAGAGGTTATTATAGAGGGGCCCAATTTGATTCTATAGGATTAGACAAGAAATTTCTAAGCATCACGGTATCTGAGTAACAACATATTAAAGTTTGCAACCGTTTTGCACTTTGGACTCTTAAGGGATCAATTCAGGTCAACGTAGCTCGAAGTGATTCTATGTGTTTGGGTGTGAAAGAGGACCATGCCTAGTGTAAACATACCTATTTAGATATGTTGGAATAGTCCATTTAGTCACATGAGTTGTAGAATGAAAATTGCACCACTTTGCAACTTTGCACTACTTGTATTTGACACTTTTTCTTATCAAGAGAAAAATTGCCACCATAGGAAAACCACTCTAAAAAAAAAAAATTGAGAGAGGCTATTGTAGAAAGGTCCATTAAAATCACATAGGATTAAACAAGAAGTTTCTAAGTATCATAGTATTCGGGTAACAACATGATGAAGTTTACAACCATTTTGCACTTTAGACTCTTAAGAGATTGATGAAGTTGAACATAGCTCGAAGCAATTCTGCATGTTTGGGTGTAAAAGAGGACCATCCCTAGCATAAAAATACCTATTCAGACATGTTGGAATAGTCTATTTGGTCACATGAGTTGTAGAACGAAAGCTGCACCACTTTGCAACTTTGAACTACTTGCATTTGACAAATTTTTCCCCATGCAAAAATTCACCACCACAGGAAAATGCCTCTGAAATAGAAAAAACTAAGAGAGGTATTTATAGAAGGGACAAAAATGATCCCATAGGATCATACAAAAATTTACTAACCATCATGGTATCGAAGTAAGAACATGTTGAAGTTTGCAACCATTTTGCACTTTGGACTCTTGAGGGATCGATTCGGTTGAACATAGCTTAGAGCGATTCCCTGTGTTTACGTGTGAAAGAGTATCATGTATATCATAAATATACCTATTCGGATGCATTGGAATAGTTTGTTTGGTCACACGAATTGCAGAATGAAAGTTGCACCACTTTACAACTTTCAACTACTTGCATTTGACAACTTTTTCTTCAAGTGAAAAATCACCCCCATGGGAAAATGCCTCTAAGATAGTGAAAACAAAGAGATTTTCTAGTAAAGGGGCCCAACATGATCCCATAGGATCATATGAGAATTTTTTAACTATCACAGTATCCAAATAACAACATTTACAATCATTTTGCACTTTGGACTCTTAAGGGATCGATTTGATTGAACGTAACTCAAAGCGATTCCATCTATTTAGGTGCAAAAGAGGACCATGCATAGCATAAACATGCATATTCATATGTATTTGAATATCCTTCTTTGTCACATGAATTACAAAATGGAAGTTGCACCACTTTGCAACTTTCAACTACTTGCATTTGACGATTTTTTCCCTAAGTGAAAATTTGCCACCATAGGAAAATGTCTCTAAGATAAAGAAAAATGAGATATTTTTTTTAGAGGGGCCCAATGCAATCCCATAGGATTAGATGAGAATTTTCTAAGCATCATAGTATTTGAGTAACAACATGTTGAAGTTTGCAGCCATTTTGCACTTTGGACTCTTAAGGGATCGATCCGGTTGAACGTACCTCAGAACAATTCCACATATTTGGGTGTGAAAGAGGACCATGCCTTGCATAAATATACCTATTCAAATGCATTGTAATAGTTTGTTTGATCACACAATTTGCAAAACGAAAGTTGCACCACTTTGCAATTTTCAACTACTTGTATTTGACAACTTTTTCCCCAAATGAAAATTTGCCACAATAGGAAAATGCCTCTGAGATAGAAAAAATTGAGAGAGATTTTTGTAGAGGGGCCAAATGTGATCTCATAGGATTAGATGATAATTTTCTATTTTTCACAGTATCTAAGTAACAACATGCTGAAGTTTGTAGTCATTTTGTACTTTGGACTCTTAAGGGATCGATCAGATTGAACGTAGCTTGGAGCAATTCCACATGTTTGGGTGTGAAAGAGGAACATTCCTAGCATAAAAATATCTATTTAGATTCATTGGAATATTTTGTTTTCTCACACGAGTTGTAGAAAAAAAGTTGCACCACTTTGCAACTTTCAACTACTTGCATTTGACAACTTTTTCCCCAAGTGAAAATTAGCCACCACAGGAAAATGCCTTCAAGATAGCGAAAACTGAGAGAGGTTATTGTAGAGGGGCCCAATATGATCTTATAAAATCAAATGAGAAGTTTCTAAGAATCATGATATCTAACTAATAGCATGCTAAAGTTTGCACCATTTTGAACTTTAGACTCCTAAGGGATTGATCCGGTTCAATGTAGCTCAAAGTGATTCCGCATTTTTGGGTGTGAAAGAGGACCATTCCTAGTGTAAACATGCCTATTTAGATGCGTTGGATCAATTTTTTTGGTCACACAAGGTTCAAGACAAAAGTTGCACCACTTTTCCTTTGCACTGCTTGCATTGGACACTTTTTCCATCAAGTGAAAACTACACACCATGGAAAAACCACTCCAAGATAACAAAAACTGAAAGAGGTTATTGTATAGGGGCCCAACATGATCTTGTAGGCTCATACGAAGATGTTGTAAGTGCCTTAATTTTTGATAAATACCCCGTCAAAGATTGCTACCCAATCGCACTTTGGACCCTAAAGGATCAAGTCAGTTGAACGTAGCTCAGAGCAATTCTGCATGTTTGGGTATGAAAGAGGACCATGCCTAGTGTAAATGTACCATGCCTAGTGTAAATGTACCATGTACTTAGAAGATCAATAAAATTCATTGTTTCCTTGAAATTTTCTATATTTTTACCAAAAATCTATTGTTTCCTTGAACTGTATGGTTTTGTACAGGGTGATTGTGCTCTATTTTGGATGGAATTCAGTGGGTAGTAGACTTAACTCCATTTTATTTTTAGTTTGGTTGGATTTCAAGTTATTTTGTTCATTTTAGAAACCAATTACTAAGGGTCGGTCTGTATACCCTGTTTTAAGGATTTTGAGTTTATTAAAATGTAATATTAAGCATTCCACCCACTCTATGATTTTGTAACTCAGTGAAAAAGCTTAGTTAGGGTTATTAAACATGTGTGTAAATTTTTGTGTTCAAGGGAGGTAAATAGAGGGTTTTGAGGTGATGCCCTAGATGTCAAATGGTGCATTTTGGAGTGGAAAATGGAGGTTTAGTGCTAGGGTTTGAAGAAATCTTTGAGGGCAGAAATATCTCTTGAACTTTTAAGCTTTTGCAAACCTTTTTTAAGGTGTTTTAAGCTTTGGTTGGCTATGGGAAGGTTTGGAGTATGGTTTTCAATAAACCCTTTCCTAACTTGTGAAAGAAGAGGGTTTTGGGGTTCGTTATGTTAGAGGTATTATCATGCCCTAAAAGTGGAGGAGTTGATGGATTGGAAGCTTGGTTAATGTTGCGCAATAGTGGTTTTCACGTGAGAGGAAGAATAAAGGGGGGTTTCTTTATTAATCTGGACTAATTGGCCTTGTGGACAGCGTAGTTTTCTTGTTTTGTGATTATTTTTCAATCTCTTTGTGTTTCTACAAACCCAATACATATTTAGAAACTCATTTTGATCTACTAATACATAACGAAATCTTTGAAGAGGTTATTTTGGAAAGTTTCTAAGAACAATAAACTGTCTGCTAGAAAGTGCCTCAAATTAGGTCAATTTTGTGAAGCAACTATCAAGAAATCAACTCCAAACCATAAAATAACCTCAACCAGTAGTGTATCAAGTCTCAAAACCTTCAAATCTTCTAGTTTTACTATTTAACAATTTCAATATAACATCAAACAACAAAACCCTTATTAAATTCCCTTGTAGGGTCAAGAAAACTGAGGTTTATTAAAAACCCATTTACCAAACCTCATAAAAACTTGTAAATATCTTAGACATGTAAAATTTTTACATATAGTAATCAAACCACCGGAAAACCTCTGCAATTGTTGTTTCTCCAAACCCTAGTTTGCAGGCACCATTTCTTGTGTGAAAACTCAAAAAAATTATTTGGAGCAGCATCAAAACTTCACATTCTTTTATTCCCCTCAATCTACAAACATATTCAAATTGAAAAAAAAAAAATTCAATCCATTCCACTAACCTACTTAACCCTACATAGGTGGAATGAAAATCTTATCACTTAATGGACTCTCAAAACACTTATTGAGGGTTACAAACTAATTATGATACAATTGTTCTTATTCCCTCAAATTTGAGTTAAAAGACTTAAAAATACTTTCAAATGTAACCTAACTCCTTTCTCTAAAGAAAACTAATCAACAATCAAACTATAAGGTGTTGTACAATCCACACAAGCTTGAAACAAAAAAGGAAAAGTGTTGCGAATACAGAAAATAGGGTCCTTTATTTACTAATTTCTTCAAGAATACAAGTTCTACTCTTTCCACACCTTTACAATGATTTATATAGCTATTCCAATTAGTTATGAATTCTTCACATACATCTTCCATCGACTAACTACCCTTTCTAACAAGAGGACTCTTCATCTTCTATAATTTTGCAATTGTGCAACTAATGCAAGTTTTGCATTTTTACATCAAATGAAAACTTTTCTGCAATATCACTTCTCTAATCAACGAATGACTTATTTGAGAATTTGAATACATTACATATGACCTTCACATGATCGTTTTCACATTTTTTACATTTAAAAATTCAAAATTTTCAAATTTTCCCATTGAAGGCATTTAGAGAACAAGGTGCTCCTGCACCAAACATGAACTCCAAAATTTCAATATTTGAGTAAATCTCATTACAAGTAAATCTCATTGCAATGACTTAGGTACTCCATTCTCATAGATCTTTTATAGTGTCACTCATACATTTGAGATTATCTTATAATGTCTACATCATAAGTGCTCATTATGAGGTTAACTTCAAATGAGTAACTTGAGATTCCCTCGCTAAGCTTCACACACACTTTTATAATGGCTTCA
The DNA here is from genome assembly GCA_007258455.2 of Sequoia sempervirens. Taxonomy (NCBI): domain Eukaryota; kingdom Viridiplantae; phylum Streptophyta; class Pinopsida; order Cupressales; family Cupressaceae; genus Sequoia; species Sequoia sempervirens. The sequence goes on along the minus strand of VDFB02000017.1, from coordinate 29,523,277 downwards.
AATCATAATTGAGATTTGTCAAGATCATCAAAATAAGGATGTTGCATTGCTTTTTGGCTGAGATTCTCTTTGACAGCTCATAAATCAACATTTTCTACAATGAGAGACCAATCAATTTTTAGTAGTTTACTTACAAATATGTAAAGTAAAAGAAGAAAAAGAAAGAGCATCCAAAATGGAAATGAAATGAAAATAGATGGAAGACACTTACAAATAGGCATTTCAGTCTCTCAACTTAGTCACTTCTAGTCATACATCTTCACTGGGAGTTCCAAGATACCTATTGCACACAACACCTCTCATGAATAGAATAACTTGAAATTCAAGATGCTCTTATAATTTTTACATCATAGGTGCTCATGATAAGGTGAACCTCAAATGAATAACTTGAAATTACCTCACCAAGGTTTGCATACACTTTTTTAATGGCTTAAAATCATAATTGAGATTTGTCAAGATCATCAAAATAAGGATGTTGCATTGTTTTTCTCCCTGAGATTCTCTTGGATGGCTCATAAATCTACATTTTCTACAAGGGGACACTAATCAATTTTTAGTAGGTTACTTACAAATCTAGGAAAAGTAAAAGAAGATGATAGCATTAGCATCAAGAAAATTAGTGTGAATATAAGTATAAATTAATTAGAACTGATGTGCATACTTACAAATTAATGCAACAAACTATCTAGGTCTAGTCTACTCTTTATTGTGTCAAGTATTGCCTCATGGTCAAACTCACGAACCTTCCACAAGGTCTTGTTCAAACATCTACCCCCATATTTGGTGAAATGAACATTGGATGCCACTACAAGGTTTGAGTAATGAAGAATCTTATGATGCCTTTCAAAGTCCTGAAATAGCCAATATTTAACACTCTTATGTGAGTATCTTCTAAGCCACTTTCTAGTGACAAAAACTGACCCTGTAGGGTATTCGATCTTTTCTCCATCTATAACTAGGGCCTCCAACTTTTTTTGGCCTCAACACAAAAACACAAGTAATAGTTTGTTCCCTCTTCATTGTCTTCATCTACAATAACTGCATAAACATGCCCTACATTGATATGCGCAACAAATCTCTAGAAATTAGTCAACATTATGAATACACTACAAAGTAAGATAACAATATGGAATTTCAAAAAATAAGCAAGGAGATATATTACCTAGTTGAACTAGATTTGATACATGGTCAAAGTCGACTGATGATTCCATCTATGTTAATTCCAATGTCGTCAAAGGGCGATACATGCGAAGTGGGCTAAGATAACTTGTCAACCATTTTTCAACCCACTCCCCTAACTCACAATCATTCTAGTCCTGCATTGTACTTGAAGAACAAAAGCATGCAATCTTCCATGTATCGATACTCGATGAACCTACATTTGAGCTAAGGAAAGAGTGTAGCTCACTCGATCCTGTTAGTGTACAAAAATACTCATATGGTAAAATGTTAGTATCATCCATCACCTAAAAAAATCTATGAACTAAATATGTACCTTCATTACTTATACCCATCGAAGCATTACACCACTCGACAATTGATCTTGCATCTATCAACTTTGCACTATCTTTATACTTTAACTCTTCTCATGCTAATGCTCTTTTCATGCATGATCTTGCACCATCATGCTCCCCCTTTCCATGCTCGACCTCACAAAAGTTCCACATATGTTGTACACCTATAATTACATGCATCCATCTCAACTAGTAGAACATGCACGAGTTCTTGAATTGTGTTGCATAGTTATCTGACCATATTATAGTCCGACCGTATGCTATTCCCCTCTAAGCCAAATCATTGTAGAACATTTGGAAGGAACCTTGCACAAACTCTAGAGAATGTGTGTGATCATCACTAATATAAAAGTGATACTCCCTCAATACCTTCCTTTGGTCCTTTGTACTATTAGATGCATGAATGAATGCTATGTGCATAAATAGTGAAACTTGTGTGGATTTGTAATACTGTGACTGTACCTCACATTGTAGTTGTAGAGTATAGATCTCTACAAATTCAACCACTGATACTATGCTACCAACTAGAAAGGTGGCCTTGTATAGCTTCAATTGCATGTCTAGCCATCAGGCTCTATGGGTATGCCTTGCATACTCATACACTATATTATGATGAAACATGGACATAAACTGACACACTAGAATCTTCTAAATAACCAAATCACACCTTTTTGCTTCAGACTCATCTTTTGTAGTGTATGGGCCATTGTTTTATACTTCCCGAACTCTACTAGTTTTTGTCCCACCTCATCTGTGCTTTCCATATGTTGACATACTAGCATACACTGCAAGCCACCCCAACGCTCACATGAACCATCCAAGAATTTTTTCCTATAGAATATTTGGCCATCCTCTAATTCATATAATTTTTTTGATAAGAACTCTCTTGAAGATTTTGTTGGGGCTTCTATGCCACAATCCTACAAAACATCGTTAGTATGCAAATATAAACATATAAAATGATAAACATCATAATGGTTAGAGAATTCAATATGTAGTCTACAATAAAAAATAGTGCGTGTGTGATTTATCTTGACATAAAAAGGTTTCAACATTTCAAAAAATCCTTGATAAATACTAATTTGAGGACAATCCTTTCTAGATTTATGAAAAATTTGGGTTAGAGTTGTGTTGATGTGCCAAATTGACCCACAACATGTAGGTAAAATAAAAGAAAAAATATATCACCTCTCTTGAAAGAGACAATCAATAATCAAACTAATCACCTCCCAAGGTCTTTGATGTTGGATCACAACATTGCTATTTCATGAAGTGGTCAATATGGTTGTAATGTTTAAGGGGCCTCCTACATTCTTACAAGATCAAACATCTATCTAAACCTACTTTAACTAGGGTTTTTTTTAAAGAAATAGAAAAAATGGTAGATCAAGGTTTTCAAACTGAAAGGAATGTTGATTCATTCAACTAATCAGACTTGTTACCTTCCAAGGAATTCTAAAACTAGAACTACAGAATAAAATTAACTTGTAATTGATACAAATTTTCATTTATTCACAGTGCAAACTTTAATAGTAGATTGCAAATCATCATTCAAACAAAAAATAAGATAAAATTCCATTCCTTGAGAGCTTTTCAAATCAAAATGATTAACGAAAAATGAATACCATTCTAGGGCATAATATAAAGTAGGTTTAAATCTGGTTGTTCCTATTGTTAATGAAACAAATAAGCAACATTTACAAATTTGGAAAGATCACTAGTGTACAAAAACCCATGTCTTTAAACTATCTCCATCTATGCTAAGAAAATCAGGAAGATCCATCACCTCCTCTTCCTGCTGAACTGTAAAAAAATGTCTAACCTACTTCAAAAAACCCTAACTCATTTTTTCTAACCTTCATTATACTACTTCCTAAATCTTCTTCACCTTTCTTAACCCTCTTCTAACCTTCCTCTATCTCTTCTAACTCTTCTTTCTCTAACCCTCACAAAATAGGTGAAACACCATACTTATAAAATGCGTTAGATGCATCGGCATGGTTAGGGTTTACAATGAGTCAGTTATAGAACAAGTCAGCTCTATAAGATTTTGAAACAAAGTCAATATGCATTAAATGCAAGGGCACTGACTAGATTGGCCCATGATCTCTCTCAAAACTTGGATCAAAATGCGTGAGGAAGAGGCAAAGCAAACTGATGAGGGAGCATGACTTTCAACGTGTTTTGCATTAACTGCCTCCTCCACCTTGCCCATACCTTGTTCCATTTTAGCCCTCATCATCATGAACTTCCTCTACAAGCCATTCACAAGTGGAATAGGAAAAACCCTAGTTCACCATTCAATGGCATTGACATTATTCTTCAAATCTATCCCATCACATTGTCCTAGTCTCTCTTAGCCATTCCAGTTGCTGCCTTGCTAGACTCAGCCTACATTCATGAAACACCAATGTAAGAATCCAATTGTTGACAACATTTCATCAAAGTGTTATCTCCAAATCATGATAAAACTATTAAATCAACCCTTAAGCATCAACACTGAAAAGTTTAAGATTTCGAGCTAACCGGAGAAAACCAGCCTAGGAGGAACTTAAGAAAATTTTGAACTAGGTGGATTCTCCTGATGAGGCATCAGTATCAACAATAGATTATCTAAAATGAACACAAGCACCATACAATAGTGAAATTCATCAAGCCAAAGCAAGATATGTTTAAGCATTCATCATTAGATTCACCAATTTTATCCAATTCCTTAAGTTCCACAAAGCATAGTAGAGAATTAAAAAAAAAATGGCCAGACTAGATTTCAGTGGATGACTCAGAACTCCTAACTTCAGAAACTAAAGGAAATACAGAAAAATCTATCATTATCAGAATTTCGCGAAGAGCGCAAAACTATGGACACTAGCACATTTTTGGGAAACTAAAGGGATCTGGGAAAGATCTGCCTGAGCAGGAAAATCCTGAACCTGATCGAAAACCAGAACACTATCTACGACTTCACTCAAATTGACCAAAGGCCATAAATTTGAGGACCCTAGGCATGAAATTTTTTTTAACATGAGCCTCCTACAGATCTTCTTCGAATCCTAGGCCCAATTGAAAGCAAAACAAGGTGAGATGGTGACGCCCTAGGCATGAAACCCTATATTTTAACCATGATCGCACAGGGCAAGCTATGAAATGCCCAGACACAAAAAAATTCAAACTCCAAGAAAGATCATAAAATTTTAAAGCACAACAAGATTGAACATCCAACTTAGGAGAATGCAAATGATAAAGAAAAATGGCATAAAGCTCCAAAAATCAACCAAACTCAGAAACCTGACGGCCAGGCGAAAATCTGGAAAAATCTGACCCAGCTGGAATTCCACAAAGGCCAAAAATCTCTGAACTATAGCACATTTCCGGGTGATCCGGACTTTGAGTGCAAACTGGGGAAATCTGACCGTGGCTGACAATCCCAAACTAGGTGAAAAACCTGAACTTCGCCCAGAATATAAGATTTTCAATATGAAACTTGGCGAAAACACTTGGGCAAGCAAGATAAACATATTAAAAATGTTCCAAGGTGAAGAAAAACCTCAAAATCGAAGGGGGAAAAACATAAAGAGAAAAAGAAAAAGAGGGTCCCATTTTAATCAAACTTAAAATGGGGGTGATTATGCAAGGCATAACAAGTTGTATCCAAAAAATGCTTTGGATGTGGCTCACAGTTCTGACTACTTATTCTCCTTCTTACCACATCCCTTTGATTTAGAGATGGTCTTGTGTTATTCTTCCAATACTCTTCAATTAGTTTTTTCAATGCTTCAACAACTTTTTTATCTTTTTGTGGCAGTCTCCTCGAGAATGCCCAATATTCATTTGAATCAGTGCCCTGAATTCTTTACCTCTTTTGAATGGATTTTGATAATTTTTTTGTACTAATTCTCATTTGTTCACTCATCTTTCTAATGAGACAAGCTCTCTTTGTTTAACTGCTTACTGAAGGCAATTTAATGACACATCGGGTGACATTACTATCCTTTGAGCGTGAAGTCTTACCCACACTCTCATATGCATCCATTAGATTCTTCACAATAGTGTTTTTACTTGATGCATTTGATGTTCTCAACCCAAGAGTGTTTGTGATGTTTCTATACTTTATACCCTGCATCATTTCAACAAATAGTTGACATCTTGTGGTCTCATTTAGCCTTTCAAAGAACGATTTCCAAATCTTATCAACATATCTTCTACAAGTTTGTCTTGGAATCTTACCTTCCATGTGCTGCAAAATATCCTTATCAATATTAATCAAATACTTTGGCTTTCTATGCAAAATTCCAGGTGGTTTTCTCCTAGGTACATAAATCTCAACATTAGGAATTTCATCAATATTTAATTGAGGTGGGCTAGTTTGTGTACCTTCGATCGAGGGTGGAGTAGAAGACATACCTTCTTCGTCAAATCTGAGTGATGATGTACTCTCAATTTGAGATGCACTGGATGGTGTCCAATCATATTCACTTGGGATAGATGGTGTCCTTCCATATTCACTTGCCGTAGTTGGTGTCCCTCCATATTATCTTGTGCTTAATGGTGTTCCTTCGTATTCACTTGATGTAGAGGGTGTGTCTCCAACTACGGTATCCAAATCTATCTTACAACAATGTTTTTCGTATTTGTTCCCTTTGTGTTTCCAAATCCTATTCTCTTTTTGATGGTTGAGGTGCCTCTTCAGTTGGCTTGTTTTTTTCCAATAGTACCCAATTTCATCTTTTCACGATATGCCACCACCCGTTCTCTCTCCTTTTCTTCGAAGGTTTCATACTCTTCATCTTTTATTTTATTCTTTCTTCATTTCTTCGGCATGGAAGATAATTTTACCTGTAGCATGGTAATGAGATGAATATTATTTCCTAAAATATTTATCCATTGAAATAAATGAAATATATGTCATTCAAGGCTTCAAAAAAAATACTTGCAATCATCATGTACAACATTATTTCTAGCATAGACAAAGGTGGTGCAGGGGCATGCCATGATTACAAGATAGGCTCAAAATGGAAGCATGGACAAGGCATGTGAATTCAAATTCCTAGGCAAGCTAACGGAGCATTGGCAAGCTAGCTCACTCACTAGCCTGTCATGTGGTAGGGTTGAGAAGCTACATCACCGTGAGACCTAATTTCTATGAGGCATACAATGTGGTTAGGTGTCCACATGGTCTTGAAGGTAGATGAAGTAAGTTGTTCGAAATTGGGTGATTCCCTAGGGAAATATTACATTGTTTTCCTTGTGTAAATGGAGTGTTAAAGAAGGGATTTGATGAAATGTTGAAGGAACATTCCATGTAATGGTTGTTTGAGTTTTTGAAGGGTATTTTTGAAGTGTTGTTGGTATTGGTGAGGTCTGGTAAGCCCAGTTGTCAAGACTTTCAATAAACCCTAGGTTATTTGCATGAAAGTTGAGGGTTTGGTGGTTCATCATTTTAGAGGTCAAGGTTCTAAGAAATAATGGTGGAATTTTCTATTTTGTAACACAATTAGTGGCTTTTAGTTGAGATTTGGTGAAAACAAATTGTTTTGGAGGCACCTCCTTTGTAAAAGAGGGTTATTTGGTGGCCTAAAAGGTAGGATAGCCTATTGGTTTTCAATATTGTTGCAAAGAAACCTCTTGAAACCTTTTGGTATGTTATGTTAGGAGTTTAATTATGTCTTAGATGATGTTTGTTAGGTCTCTATATGACCTTCTCTAAAAGATATTGAGAAAAAACATTTTTGGAGGGCTACAAGCCTTTAGGTATGTGTTTGGGATAAGTTGAGTTTATAGTGTTTAAGGGGCTAGTTTGTTATTTGAGTCTAATCATTTTGAGTTGGTTGGGTTCTTCACCACCTAGGTTTTTATCACGCTGCCCCTACCTTCTCAACCCTACCCTATTGGCAGGCTAGTGGAGCATTGGCAAGCTAGCTCACTCACTAGCTTGCCACTGTGGTAGGGGTAGCACATGCCTCATACAAATGGGGTCTCACAGTGATATAAATTACCGTGAGACCCCATTTCTATGAGGCATATGCTACCCCTATGGTTGAGAAGGTAGGGGCAGCGTATGCCTCATAGAAATTGGGCCTCATGGTGAGGGAAGAGTATGCCTCATACAAATGGGGTCTCACAGTGATATACATCACCATGAGACCCAATTTCTATGAGGAATACGCTGCCCCTAGCTTTTCAACCCTACCACATTGTCAACATAGTGGATAATTGGAAAGCTAGCTCACTCACTAGCCTTCGATTGTGGTAGGGTTAAGATTGTAGGGGCAGCGTATGCCTCATAAAAATGGGGTCTTACAGTGATGTACTAAGACCCCATTTCTATGAGGCATACGCTGCCCCTACCATCTCAATCCTACCACAGTGGCAGGCTAGTGAGTGAGATCACTATCTTTCCAAGCTCACTAGATTTTCAATACTACCACATTTTGCATACATTTATACGAAAACATTATTGTCAAACAATTTCGTGCAGGGGCACCATTTAAAGATCTTTGTCAATTTCAGGTTTTAAGGTCTAGACTTTAGGATATTGAGAGTTTGCATAAAATAAGGTCTTGAAGACAATTTATTAATGTAATTAACCATATTTTATGATAATTAGGTGTTTGGGTGATGTAGACTTCAAAATGTGAAAAATGTTGAAAAGTTGCAATTTGTGCAAAATGCAAAATTTGAAAAAATGGTAAAAGGGTAGTTTTAGAAGACCAACTATCATACTAATTTGAAAGGCCATTTGAGAAAGTTAGAATAGTTTTTTTTGGAGGGAAACATCTTAAACACCATGTATAACTAGATGAAAAGGTTGTTGAAGTATTTTTCAATTTTGAAGCATCAATAATACTCTGTTTTCTTCATTTTATGAGTTTCTTGAAGTTTACAGTGATTGTACGGCCTATACTTTCCCAATTAGATTCAAAATTGTTGTGGATTGATTAGTAGGATATTTCATATTACTTTTGAATCCATTTTTAAGGGTTTCATTTGAGTTTTGTGAATTTTATTGCTAAATTTCTAAGACCGGTCTGAACACACAGTTTTAAGGTTTGAAAGTCATTTAAAATGGTGTATTAATCCATTCCTCTCATTGTGGTCATTGTAACTCAAGTAATGTGTCTGAAAAATCACTAAAAGGGTGTGGGAATGTTGTGTAAGTATAGGGTAGGTCAAGAGTTGAGTTGGGCATGAAGCCCTAGAGTGAAATTTGGTGTTTTCCATGTGAATTTGAGAGGTTTTGACATGCTAAAGTGAGTATTGTGTTAGGGAAACATTGTTTCTTGTTGAATTGAGTTTTTTTAGGCCATTTTAGACCTGTTTTAGGTAGTGGAATGTCTTGATAAGGTTGGGAAGTGTGCTTTCCAATAAGCCCTAGGTCATTTGGCTTAAAAAGGGGGCTTTTGGTTTTGGAATCTTGGTGGATGAATTTTGGAGAAATAATTGTGAATTATTTGGTTTGAATATATAAAAATTTCTTCCCACATGTTTTTGGAGGTTTTGGTCAAGTTTCAAGATAAGTTTCTTTGTTAAAGTGGCCTAATTTGAGGCCTAGTTGGCGTAGAAAGCTTGATTTGAGAAAGTTGTTACAAAGTAGGCAATAGTTATTTTTTGGCATGTGATTGTGTACCCTAAAGAGTCCTTGAAATGGTTCAATTATTGGTCAAAGAATCTTATCAAGAAGAAATACTCGATTGAATGAGTTGGAAATGCTACAAGGAAGAGTTTTGAGAATTGTGACTTGTGAATTGTTGTTGTTGCTTGATTTTTTGTTTTGAGTTGTGTTGCAGGACCTCTCCTAGTTGCATCACAATTCAAATTATTTCCCCATGCTTCCATTTTGAGCCATGATTTCAAGATAGGCTTCACCTTTCTCCATGTTGCTAACTTAGCCTTGAATAAAGAGTCTTGTAACAGTGGAGAGAAGGGTTAGGATCCCTTGTAGGTAGATTAATCAAGGATACATTTAAAATATATCACAACTAATAGTGACGAGGTAGGTTTAGTGATGAGGTAAATTTATAAATAGAGATGAAAATCAAAATAGTTTTCTAATATTATCAATGTGGGAGGAGTATATTCCAATTTTTTAGAGACATGTATGGAAATTTTGGTAGCATATACAAGGCAATCAGCTGCTTGGTATAACTATTTGACAAAATACCTCAATGAAAGCTTTGGAGAGTGGTATGCACATTCATAATAAAGGATTAAGAAATGATGTTT
>VDFB02000017.1:29361943-29513443 GCA_007258455.2 Sequoia sempervirens | reverse complement strand
TTTACATCTACTTTTATTATTCAGCAACTGGTTCCCTAATCATAATCCTGAAACTTTTGTTATAATGGTTTTGGGATTTACTTAAGTCTTTTATGCCCATTGTCTTATCCTAGGAAGTCCACTACATTAAAAAAACTTATGAGCACATGCATAAAGGTTTTTAAGTTCAATCCACCTCTTATCTCTACCGCTCATCACTGATCAATTTTGAAATGTGTGTTTTAAATCAACGATGAGTGATGAGGTGATATCTCTTTGATATCACTCATCGCAAATAGTTCCTTGAATCTCAAACTGCAAGTAGCGATGAGCAATGCCCTCCAGATTTATGATCATACTTTTCATCGCTTATCATAAATTTGTTATGATTTTATTGTTTTAAATCAACAACGAGCGAGGATGTCAATTTACAATTACATCACTTTTCATGGGTTTATTCAAAGCATCAGGTTCTTGATTAGTGATTAGTATTATGTAATGACATTAGGACCATCTCTCATCACTACTTGCTTGCAATCCATATGAGACGGATTAGTGATGAGCGATAAGGTTCCTTTTAATAAGTTTTCTCTCACTAACCTGAATACATTTTATTTGCAATATATTTTTGTGCCATTGATTATTTATGTAGGTGTACATGTCAAGGTATGATGCTTCCATCTCTTGTTTTCGATAGAAGTCAATATTCAAAGATGAATTAGCGAGAAGCGATGGAGATGAATTTGATTAGGAAACAAGCTACAAATCTAAGGGCTTAGAATTTATTGCACAAAACACTTGCATCACTAATAGAGCTGGAAAAGGGTGAAGTAAATCAGTGATGGTTGACAACCATTACATAAAGGGGAAATGTGGCGAAATCCTAAGGATTTCATATAATGCAAAAGGGAAGGTGGCAAGAATAATTAATGACCATTGATATAGTTCTAAAGCTGAAAGATCAACGATCAGGGTTTAAACCTGAACAACTAATTGGCAGTTTGCTCATGTGATTTTACTATCAAATATTAATGGTGACACACTTCTCTCTCGATCGTAATATAAAATAGATACCTAGTTGATTGTGCATATGATTTCACTGGTTGACATAATGGATACTAGAAGCTGAAAGAATTGTGAGGCAAGCTCTAAAATTTATCAGGAACCAGAGTGACATTATTTCTACCTAGATAAACAAAATTGATATCTCTTTCTAGTTGAAGTAGTATGATGAATACCCTTGAATGTTAGTAGGAAAATTGGGAAAATAATAATTCATGTGTTTTTGGTACTTTCAATTTGGTGATTGAGCACTGTATAGATTGTGAAGAAAAGTTTCCTATTCAGTAGTGATATTTTGTCCTATCATAATTGTGAAGGGTTTTATTTGGTTGTAAGAAATTATAAACCATAGTTCCATTTGTGTTACAAGCACGAGTGACCCAGAGCCCATTGAATCTAGTAGTAGATCAGAAAGAAAGCCAAAATAGAAGAGGGTTAAAGGACTTAAAACTCAAAATGTTTTAGCGAAAGTTAACCCTAAACTAGTAACTATGTTTGAACCTTTTCCAAGCACTCTTGCAATGACCACTAGGTCTAGGAATGCAAACAAAGAAACAAAAAAATCATACAGGAAAATTCTAGAGGTATCAAGAAGGAGGGTCACGAATTGGTAAAAGGCCCACAAGACAAGTTGTTGTGACTACTAGGCTGAATGATAATGCTGGTGAAATTGGTGAGAAAACCCAACCTTAGAGTGGATGGAAATTGTTTCGATATGCTTTTAATAGGAAAAAAATTGGTATCTTGCATGCTATTTGTGGAGGTTGAACCTTGGAAAGCTGGTGGTTCCAAATGTGTTTGTGGAAGTTGATTTAATGATGGAATTGGCTAGGCATTATAACCCTACTGATAGGATAATGAAAAGTGACATTGGAGATTTAGTTCTAAAGGTGACAAAGGATAAGATGATTGGTGTATTTGGGTTGAATCCTAATTATTCTTCAAAGTTTAGACGTGCTGACTTGTATAATAGATATCAAAAGAGAAAATTTGCATACAAAGATGTACTGCTTGTGTGACATAGAAGTAGCAGGGAAAAATTTATTGCTATGGATGCTAAGACTTTCGAGTGTGAAGAATTTGAAGACTATTTCAAAAACACTTATTACTGCTTAAATCAAGTACCGACTCAGGATTTTGAGGTGATAATAGTTCTTGATTTATTGGTGATGGTGGAGGATATACAAAATCATAATTGAAATACTATTTTTGATTATGCTAACCATGTGGCTAAGAGAATGCATGAAGATTTTCTCAAATTGAAAAAGGAGGTACTCCCTTTTTCTTTCCCTCATTACTCTTTATTGATGCATATGCTCTTATGGGAAGGTGACTATGAGTGGAAAAGGAAATCAAATCTAAAGTTGAGAGATAGTGAAAATGAAGTTAACCCTATGCAAATGTGGACATGCATTTGGGATTGAGATTTTTGTCATTCCAATTACATTTTGTTTTCCAATGTCATAAGATATGGTATCTTACAGTCATTGGATGTAGCACCTAGATGTAGACTCTCACTAGAAATCAGAAGCCTTATGCATCCAAAGGATGTACTGGGCTCCAAAGCAACACATAATTGGGCTGATTGGTTTCTACATTCAGAATATACTTTGATCAGAGCTTATGGAGCTAAGGTGGCCCCTCATTTTTTACCTTTATATGTCTTAGATAGATTGGATTTCATGGAGCTCATGTGGCAGGTTGATGTCATGGATTATGAAATATTTAGAAAAGATAGAAAGGGAACTGCACTAAGTGCCCAACGTACTTTTTCTTACTTCAAGATCACTACCCCTAAGGGGAATGAAAAGCTTGGAATTATGGTAAATAATCCCAGAATTCCTATTAGTGAGATTAGAGTTTTTGATCCAGAAAGGTTTGTAGCAGAAATAAGGAGACAAAAGAACTTAAGCATGATACACCATGAATTTTTATATAGAGATGATGTATTAAGGAATTTGACAATTGATGAGGTTATCATGGCTAGGAAAAAGGAATGGACAACAATGATAAACCTTGAAGAGAAAATTATGAAAATGAATGCCTTCTACATCAGCCCATATAATGTAATTGAAAGTCCCTTAGAGAGGGCCTTTACAATGATAAAAGATTATCAATTTGGTGAGTTTAAGGTAAAGGTAAAGGAGGCTACAGACAAAGCCCGAATCCTCTTGGAACAAAAACAACATCAACAAGCTATGGATATCCCAGAACAACTTATAGATGTTCATGAGGTTAAAGAGAAATAGGTGGTAGAGCATGTGGGTGCTGCTACAATAGAGGTTTACACTTTTTGGGAGATCTTGATTTTTGCTGAAATCAAATATTTTTAAAAAATATAATGATTTAAGCCTTGAAAATTTCTATTTCAAGGATTCCAATTGAAGAGGGTTTAATCAAACCACCTTAGACCAAGCCCTCTAGGATAAAACCCTGCTAGTTTTAAACCATACCTATATTTAACAAAGTCTCCTTTACACCTATCAAAATGTTGATAAAAAATGAATTTTGATTTACATTTTGGGGGATCAAATGAATTCATTTAAAAAAATAAATTGTAAGTATGTAGTCCTTATTATAAGCTTCAAAAAAATTATAATTTTAATTAAATTTAATTTGATTATTATATTTATTTTTTTATTTCTTGTGAATGTATGTTTTTCACCGAAAATCAAACTTTGTTCTGCACATGTGGAAAAATAGTATATTATAAAAAAATTTGAAAAATATGAGTGCACCAGATATTGAAATCCTTGATCCAAGAAAAAAGGAAAATTGAATTTTGATACATATAAAAAAAGTTATGCATTATACGGTCTACCTATGTCTGAATTGTAATTGGTTTGACTTCAAAACTTGATTAAGGAAAACAATTCAATAAAACACTATGAAACTAGTTGGAAGCACTAGATATCGTAGTTACAAATCTAAATTTGAAAAAAATAGAATTTTATCCTTCATAGAAAAAAAGTTATGTGTTATATGGTGAGTGTCACTCCTTAAAAATGTTGTTTACTCAAAAAAAATTTTTTTTGAAGGAGATGGAAAAATAAGTGCAATCTGATTCCAAAAAAATTGAAAAAAATTATATTTAGAATCTGCAAACAAAATACCACAAATCACTAGTTTGCATCATCTTCAAATTCCTCACAGTTTAGCTGCAATAGGTGCCTAAAAGTGAAGATTTAGTCAAAAAAATTATTTTAGTGTCCAATTTGGCCAAAAATTGTAAACCAGTATTGTGAGATCACCCATGTGTTAGGAAATGAGGAGGTGGAGCAGAGATTTCCCCTTCCACATATTGAAGAAACTTATAGTTTAGATGTTCCACCTGATAGGATTGTCAAGTGGTAATATGAAAAATAAAATGATGATCATCCTAGGATTAGGGAGTGTGATGAGTTTTTGGATGATGATGAGTTTGTGTAGACCAAGGAATTTTAGGAGTTTATGATTCAGCAGTGGAGTAAAGAAATAACTGAGAGACTTGAATCAACCCAAGCAAATGCTGAACCTTCTCCCTAGAAGGAAGTTGAGAAAGCAGAGGAAAAGAAAATCAGGGTTGAAATTGCAGCTGTTACTACCATTGAGGCTCAAAGGATTGTTAAAGATAGTGGGATCATATTGTTTCCAGGATGTACTATCACTGTTTCCATAGCATATGATGCAATTAGGAGAGATCGCCAAGCATTGATATTTGAGGATCAATTTGAGAATAAAATATTTGGTTTTGGATATAGCCCAAAGTTGCATACTCTAGAAATTTGGTCTATGGAGCCTAATACTAGTAAACATGAGGTTGTTAGGCCTATTGAAGAAGTTATTGGTTCACTAGTAGTTAAGAGAGACACTGGCATAACTCCTATTTAGGCAATTGAGTTAACTACACATACTGCAACGCTTAGTGTGGATACTGCACATATTTCTTAGAAGAGATATGAATCCTTGGTCAAGGAATATAATAAGGCTTTGAATGAGTTGAATCAAATGAGAGCCACTATTCAAGCTCTTTAGAAGGGAACGAATCAACCATCTACTTCTTCTTCATTTGATATGTCTACACAAGATAGGGAAACTTTGGCCCTAAGAATTGATGATTTGAAGGAAAAGCTAGCTGCTAAAAAGGAAAATGTCAAGCAAGCCAAGCTAGAAACAGTTAAGGTAGCCAATTAAATTTTCAAACATGTGTTAAAGCATAGGACTAAGTTGGTCCACAAAGCTAATGATGTCTGGGCCACATATAAGAATATTCATGAGCAAATATAAAGTATCTACAAGCACAGGAGGCCTTCAAGAATGAATGGAATAATTGGATTGATAGGGTAAATGCTTTGATTGAAATGATGCCAAAAATGAATGAAGACCCTAAGGCACCCACAAAAATTTTTGACATCTTGCAGAGTATTGATTCAATAAATGAGATAACTACTTTCCATGGAAAGTTGGGCATATAGATCCAAAATAAGCTAAAAATATTCAAGGAAATGGAAGAATGTACTATGCCTAAAATATTGAATTAGAAAGGAGAACTACACCCATTTGACACCTAGAAAAAGGATTTAGGAGGAATTCTTGAACAGGTCATGATGGCCTTAACTGTCATTGATTATATCTTAATAAATTCAAATATTGACGCAAAGTTTGAAATTGAATAAAAAATGGATATGTTTGTTAAAGAGGCTAGGATTCTAGTTGATGCAAGATACACTCAATACATTACTAAGGTGCAAGATTTGCTGAATATTAAGTGGCCCATTGATGAGGAATACAACACTTGGTTAGATAAATACACAGATTGAATCTATGTAAGGATCAATAAATGAAAAGAATAATGGATAGGAGAAGAATAATACATAGCCTGAATATAGTACAGATTAGGCTTCTGGTATAAGATGGTAAAAATATTATTCTCGGACTTAAACTCAGATGAATAGCACACGGTGCTAATGTGGAATGACAAATCTTGACCTTTTCCTATTTTCCTTGCCTTGCTTCATAAGTTTTGTTGTTTTGATTCTCTCATGGTTGGCATTTTGAACACATGGGGAACATCTTGTAACAAACTAATGATGTTTTTTGAGGTGGAACCTATTTTCCATGAAGGATTGAGGTTAATTTTGGCTCATGTTTATTCATTCCACCTGAATACTCAAGTGTAACTAAAAAAGGGATATTGTTACAAGTGGTCCAATAGGATCATGGCATGTGTGCTATTGGGTTTGATGCTTGTTTTCTCCTTCGTCTCTATAAGAAGGAATTAAGGACCAGAAGCATAGGAGTTGAATTTTTTTGAGTTAATGTTGCTAGACAGTCAAGATAATACGAAGCAAGTTTCAGAGTCTTTGTTTTAAGTTTCTTTTGAAGTTCATACTTATCCATGCAAGACTGATAATGATATAGCATTTATAATACAAAGTAGTATTAGTTTCAGGGTTATTTTCTCTCCTTACATGTGTCTTGTGAGTTATGATTGAAAGTGATCAATGGTTTCTTTCATTTGTATCTATCATTACCTGGTGGATGTTTAGTTTCTTGCTTTCTTATTGATTCAATGAATTGATGTAAGTGCTTGTATGAGATTAATGACTTATAAGAATTGTGTGCTAGGATACTTGTAAAAAGTGATAATCGAGAACGTCATAAAGGAATGTTGTAATGCAAGATTTGTTGAGGTTATAGGTCCTATCTTTTAAATTGTTATCAGGCTATATAGAAGGGTATTGACTCAATGCTTAGGATAATGACACTGGTTCATGCAAAGTATTTGTGCTACACTTTCAGTATTGATTCATTTACTACTAAATCTTTAAATCATAGAATCTCAAAGGGATTCTACTATCATTGTTTTATGTTTCAAGGTTTACTTTCTCATATTCAATACATATAACATTAATACATAAGCTACCAACTTATTTGATGTGTATTATTGAATGGTTTCATGAGAGATATTTGTTATTGACAGTGTATTTGAACAAAATTGTGATGAGACTTTAAGTATGCATTGTGGGATCACCCTCCTGGGTTTCATAGAGCCCAAAGAGTAGGAATAGAAGTTTAGCAACATCTATTCGTTCATTGGCCAATCACTTGGAATTACTGGGAATTACTAATAACTGGAAATGGTAAAATCCATAGGTATTTTTGAAGATCGACTTGGTTCTTAAAAAAATAACCAACAAATTAGCAACTCTACTGGGGACTACCTAAGTCCAAAGTCTCTAAGTTCAGATTAGGTACAGTCAGAGTTAGTTGTTCATTGTGATATTCCTCACTGTTTAAGGAATAATCAGTTTTAAGTCAGTTGCATTAGTCCCATCATACCAGGTCTTATGTGTCAGGTATTATTTTAGTCTGCCACTATTTTTTGGGTAATGTTTAACGTCTTTTCTGAGGTAACAAATACAAAATCAAAGTGTAATCACTTTTTTTTTCCTAGTATTCTGGGTGGTAACTTTGATTTTTCTAGTACTAGTGTGAAGGCTAGTTCTCAAAAGGAAAACAACAAGAAAGATTTTATAGTACTTAACATTATGAGGAAGACCAGTCCAGTCTTTATTGAATTAGTAATAAGATCAAATCTTGATTGTGGTTGTGTACATTGGTGACATAATCTTTGGAGAAAATGAGACCATGAGTAAAAAATATATAGAAGAGATGCAAAATGAGTTTGAAATATCAATGCTTAGGGAGATTACTTTTTTCGATGGGCTACACATTTGTTGATAAAAAAAGGGTATATTCATTCCACAATCAAAATATGTAAAGGAATTGGTAGGAAAAAATAATTAAATTATGATCCAAACATAGTGCAAAGTGTGTCACTTATCAATATACAATTGTATTAAAGCATTCTATCAGTGTAGGCTTAAAATTAAATGGGAATTGGCATGGGTATGCTAATTTCATACATACAATTATAATGCGACCGTCATAATACTATGGGTGTATTAAACTTAGTTATTCAAATTATAGTCTTATTTAAAATAACATTCATTATACCCTTTTTGCAGAAGATAGGATTTTGTATTCATTTTCTTCCCTTTAGTTCTTCTTTCTTAGAAATCTAGTTTGTCCAAACACATTTGAAAAGCCATTCATGTTGCAAATTTTCTACCTAGATAATTTGACTTCTTCTTACAAGTTTTTGTGATTGCAACATCAATTTTGATTTAAAAAATATTCAACAAGAATATTTCTAAAAGATTGACATAGTGATATATTATTGACATCTATATATTATATATTATGAAAGATAAATACATAAAATATACAAGATAGACATAGATTCTATATTTAAAATGGATAAATCATCAATTACACTATTTACAAAAGTAAAATATCAATTTGGAAAATAAACTTAAATAATATATCATGATTACCCAATCTATCTAAATTTCCCCTTTTGTAAATATTTGTTTTAATACGATTTCGTATTTAGAAAAGCGAAAATATTTTTTTTAACTCCTACTTTTACTGTCTTAGACTATTGTGACATTACGTCGGCTTGTTAATAGCAAAAATAAGTGAGGGAATTTGATTTTGATATATCTCTTGTGATCACGTGAGAAAGCCACGAGAATTATTTGACAGCCTTCACATACAATGTACAAAACAGTTTAAATCCAGTCCAATAATGAATCTTCACCTTTATTGAATGACATGAAATATTAAATTTAGAATTTTGTAGTTTAAAGAAAAAAAAAGACTTCAACTTTTTTTCATAAAATATTATTTTTTAATTCATTAAAAATATTTTTTTTGAGAGCTTTGGAGTTTGAATTGATGATTTTGAAAAGATTCCTGTTATGATGAAAAATTATGGAAAATAGGCTGATCTAAAATCTCATTCAAATATTAAATTTAAGAATGAATCTTCACTTTTGAAGTTTGATTATTTAAACATCTTTATTGAGAAACTTGAATTAAAATATTAAGTTTACAATGGTCAGGTCTTAGGTCTTGTGGGTGGGAGACATTAGCTTCTTTACACATCATAAATCACATAAAATATAAATATTTTATAGTCTATTAAAGATAAAATTTAAGGGCTTTTAAAAAAGTTGTGTGAATTTAAATTGTTGTTTACCGGAAGATTCTTATGGTGGAAAATTATGGAAAATGTAGTGTGACCTACATCTTCATTCAAATATTAAATTTAAGAATGAATCTTCACTTGTGAGGTTTGATTATTTAAGCATTTTTATTGAGAAACTTGAAATAAAATATTAAATTTAGAATGATGAGGACTTATGGGTAGGAGACATTAGCTTCTTTACACATCATAAATCACATAAAATATAAATATTTTAAAGTTTATTAAAGATAAAATTTAAGGGCTTTTAAAAAAGTTGTGTGAATTTAAATTGTCCTTTATGGAAAGATTCTTATGGTGGAATATTATGGAAAATGTAGTGTGACCTACATCTTCATTCAAATATTAAATTTAAGAATGAATCTTCACTTGTGAGGTTTGATTATTTAAGCATTTTTATTGAGAAACTTGAAATAAAATATTAAATTTAGAATGATGAGGACTTATGGGTAGGAGACATTAGCTTCTTTACACATCATAAATCACATAAAATATAAATATTTTATAGTATATTAAAGATAAAATTTAAGGGCTTTTAAAAAAGTTGTGTGAATTTAAATTGTTGTTTATGGAAAGATTCTTATGGTGGAAAATTATGGAAAATGTAGTGTGACCTACATCTTCATTCAAATATTAAATTTAAGAATGAATCTTCACTTGTGAGGTTTGATTATTTAAGCATTTTTATTGAGAAATTTGAGATAAAATATTAAATTTAGAATGATGAGGACTTATGGGTAGGAGACATTAGCTTCTTTACACATCATAAATCACATAAAATATAAATATTTTAAAGTTCATTAAAGATAAAATTTAAGGGCTTTTAAAAAAGTTGTGTGAATTTAAATTGTTGTTTATGGAAAGATTCTTATGGTGGAAAATTATGGAAAATGTAGTGTGACCATTCAAATATTAAACTTAAGAATGAATCTACATCTTTGATGTTTGGTTATTTAAGTTTTTTATTTGACAACAAGAAATAATAGATTAAATTTAGAATGGGTAACTCTTATGAGTAAGAGACATTAACCTTTATACACTTCATAAATCACTTAAAATATTATTTTTTAGAATTGATAACAAATAAAATTTAGGGGCTTTTAAAATAATTGTGTGAATTTGAATTAATTTTTTTGGAAAGATTCCTCTTACTGTGGAAAATTGTGGAAAATGGAATGTGGCCTAAAATCTCCATTCAAATATTAAATTTGAAGAATCAATCTTCACTTTTGAGGGTTTGATTATTTAAGCTTCTTTATTGAGAAAAGTGAAATAAATATTAAGTTTAGAATGGTTAGGTCTTTTGGGTAGGAGACATTAAATTTTTTACACATCATAAATCACATAAAATATAAATATTTTATACTTCATTAAAAAAAATATATAAGAACTTTTTAAAAATTTGTGCAAATTTGAATAGTTGTTTATGGAAATATTCTTCTCATGGTGGAAAATTATGGAAAATGGAGTATGACCTAAAATCTCCATTGAGATATTAGATTTAAGAATGAGCCACACCTTTTACATTTGATTAATTAAACTTCTTTATTGAATGGCATGAAATAAATAATATATTTAAAATGGGTAGGTCATACAAATAGAATACATTAATCCTTTTACACCTCATAAGTCACATAAAATGTTAAGTTTAGAATGGTCGAGTCTTATGAATTAGAAACATTAGCTTCTTTACACACCATAAATCACATAAAATATAAATATTTTTTAATACGCTTTCGTATTTAGAAAGTGAATAATATTTTCTCAACTCGGTACTTTTACCGTCTTAGACTGTTGTGACATTATATGGCTGGTTAGTAGCAATTACACCTAAAGTTTGTCATCGTAAAAATAAGTGAGGGAATTTGATTTTGATATAACTCTAGTAGTCACGTGAGAAAGCTAAGAGAATTATCTTACAGCCTTCACATATACTCTACGGAACGGTTTAAATCTACTCCAAGAATGAATCGTCACCTTTCACTTTTGCTTATTTAAGCTTGCTTATGAAATACAATATTAAATTTAGAATAGCTAGTTCTTATGAAGAGGAGACATTAATCTTTTTACACTTCATAAATGATATAAAAAATTGTTTTTTTTTCAATTCATTGAAAATAAAATAAAAGAACTTTTAAAAAATTTATGAATTTGAGTTGATGATTTTTAAAGATTTTTTTTATGGTGAAAAAGAATGAAAAATGAAGTGTGATCTAAAATCTTTATTTGAATCTGCACTTTGGTGTTTGATTATGTAAGCTTCTTTATTGAACAACAAGAAAAAATATTAAATTTAGAATGCTTCAATCTTTTTACACTCCATAAATCATATAAAATATTAAGTTTTTAGAATTCATTGAAAATAAAATTTAGGGACTTTTAAAATAGTTGTATGAATATGAATTGTTGTTTTTGGAAAGAAGATTCTTCAGGTGGAAAGTTATGGAAAATGGAGGGAAGCTTAAAATCTCCATTCATATATTAAATTGAAGAATGAATCTTCACTTTTGAAGTTTGGTTATTTAAGCTTCTTTATTGAGAGACATGAAATAAAATCTTTAATTTCAAATGGCTAGGTCTTATGAATAGAAGGCATTAACTTTTTTACACATCATAAATCACATAGAATATGAAAAAATATAGTTCATTGAAAATCAAATTTAAGGGCTTTTAAAAAAGTGTGAATTTGAGTTGATTTTTTTGGAAAGATTCTTCTTATGGTGGAAAATTATTGAAAATGGAGTGTGGCCTAAAATCTCCATTCAAATATTAAAGTGAAGAATGAATCTTCACTTTTGAGATTTGGTTATTTAAGTTTCTTTATTGAGAGACATGAAATAAAACATTAAATTTTCAATGGGTAGATCTTATGAATAAATTTTTACCCCTCTTTTAGTTTTAAAATCAAACTTAAGAACTTTTTAAAAAGTGTGAATTTGAATTGATGTTTTTGGAAAGATTCTTCTTATGGTGGAAAGTTATGGAAAATGGAGTGTGGACTAAAATCTCCATTCAAATATTAAAATAGAGAATGAATCTTCACTTTTGAGATATGATTATTTAAGCTTCTTTATTGAGAGACATCAAATAAAATATTTAATTTCAAATGGGTAGGTCTTATGGGTAGGAGGCATTAACATTTTTACACATCATAAATCATAAAATATATTAAAAAAGTATTGTTCATTAAAAATAAAATTTAAAGGCTTTTTAAAAAGTTGTGTGAATTTGAATTGATGTTTTGGGAAAGACTCTTCTTATGGTGGAAAATTATGGAAAATGAAGCTAGCTTAAAATCTCCATTCAAATATTAAAATGAATAATGTAACTTCACTTGTGAGATTTGGCTAACCATCTTGTTTATTGAGAGACATGAAGAAAAACATTAAATTTTGAATGGGTAGGTCCTATGTGTAGAAGGAATTAACATTTTTACACATCATAAATCATAAAATATAAAAGAAATATAGTTCATTGAAAATAAAATTTAAGAGCTTTTAAAAAAGGTATGAATTTGAATTGATGTTATTGAAGAGATTCTTCCTATGGTAGAAAATTATGGAAAATGGAGTGTGGCCTAAAATTTCTATTCAAATATTGAATTTAAGAAAGAATCTTCACCTTTTACATTTGGTTATTTAAGCTTCTTTGTTGAATGACATGAAATAAAATATCATATTTAAAATGGATGGCGTACAAGTAGGAGACATTTACATTTTTACACTTCTCTAATCACATAGCTTATTAAATTTTAATAGTTCATAGAAAATAAAATTGAGGGGCTTTTGAAAAAATTGTATCAAATTTGAATTGATGTTTTCAAAAGATTCTCTTATGGTGGAAAATTATGCAAAATGGAGTGTGGAAAATGATGATCTTTACAATTTTAGAAAAGAGATTAATTGCAACATAATAAGTAATTTTTTCTATTCTCAATTTATTGATACCATTGAATAGTTATTGCTTGCTATTCCATTTTCCAAATTAATTAATAGAGGTGATGTTGTGTGTGTGTATATGTGTGATTTTCCTTATTTATTTTTCTCAGAATATAAAGTATGGGGATACAAAAATACAAAGCACAACTCATTCATTGAAAAATACTTGATAGTAGATTATTTTAAGTTAATTTAACAAATAAATTTAATAATGTAAAATTATTTTTGATTAATTATAAAATTCTTACTAATGTAAGTAATCAAAATAAAAAATAAATTAAACTAAAATAAATTTAGTATTTAAATAGATTTTGAATAATAAAGATTTCTAAATCTAAAAACATATTTTCTTAAAGTTCAAAAAAAAAATTTAGATTTGCAAATTTCCTTATCTATCACTTTAAGTCTTATATATAATTTAAACTTACAAATTTTTAAATGATTTCAAATAAATAAAATAATATATCACATATATTAAAAAAAAATGATTTTAGAAAAAATTATCCCATTTTCCTTTTATAGATTAAGTTGTTCTCGCATTAACATTATATTAAAAGGAAATTATCTAACTCTTCTCACTTTAACTTTCTATTTTAAAATTTAAATTAAATTTATTTCTATTATTTTAAATTAAAAATATAATTTAAAGTCAAGTGATATCCCAAAAATGAAAAATTAAAGTTGGAATGTTCAAAAGAGACTTTTATTTTATTTTAATAAAATTAAAACTACATATTTTTAAAAAATTAATAAAGCAAGTATGGAAAAATTGATGTGTTAGTCATGGTTTCAACCAAACTATGTTGAAAAAGGAAATGATTTAGTGAATGAATGCAAATAAAATAGATTGAAGTTGTATGCTTTTCTTGTAAATTGCAACTCCCCTTATTATCCTTTCATATATATTAAATAGAATCTACTCCATCTTTCCAAAACATTATGGATTGGGATTGAAAATTTATTGGTGCAAATGATGTTGATTAAATGCAACTTTAAGGCTTTACTCTAACATCCTTCTTCACGTGCCCTTTTATTTTCACAACAACAGGCTTTATGCAAGAAGAATCCAAAGGTAATGGTTCATCTTTAGCAAATTAAGGATCAAGCCTTACAATTCTAGTTTGATAACAATTTTTTTCATTGTAAAGTTCTACAGTATATGAAATAATTGTTCTTGTAGCCTTTTTTTGGCTGAGTTGTTATTTTGGTTAGTGTCTCTTAGCTACTAGTGGCATTATTTAGATAGTTTTTCTTCTCTCTACTACCTATTGGTAGCTCTCATTGTTTGTAATTGCTTTGATTCAATATAAAAAAAATGATGTTGATTGGTTAAAATAAGCATGTTATTGTTGATTTAGTTTTCTAATAGGTTTGCATATATGGTGGGAAATTAGAAATGAGACAAATTCATAGATAGGTATGAAATTTCCATCACCATCACAATATTAAAAATAATTTCTTAGTG
Source organism: Sequoia sempervirens (assembly GCA_007258455.2). NCBI lineage: Eukaryota > Viridiplantae > Streptophyta > Pinopsida > Cupressales > Cupressaceae > Sequoia > Sequoia sempervirens. The sequence goes on along the minus strand of VDFB02000017.1, from coordinate 29,498,907 downwards.
GACATTAAAATAATGCAATAATTTCTCATAATTTATTTTCTTACATTTTAGTCTGTAGTAGTTTCGATATTTGAATAATGCAATGAAATGTAAATTGAAATATCGAAACTACTACAGACTAAAATGTAAGAAAAGAAATATTTTTTGTTGACACATGATTGCTTTACAACCAAGGATTCTTCTACATTAGACATCCGAGGCTAGAAGAAAAGTGAGTCCCTCACTTTTTAGGGCTAAGAGGAAAACTAGTGGTCCACCTCAGTCTGAGAAATGTATGATGAATCCTCCACTAGTTTTCCTTTCCATTTTACTAGGTATTCCTTGTACTGCTTGTTCCTAGTGCTTCTTTTAGTCCTAGTATCCAAATTTGCTTAAACTCCTCATGTGGTTGATGTGGTAACTACTCCTTTAGATCTGTACTCCATTGCTACTACCACTTGAATTTCCTTCATGATACTCATAAATGTCTACAATATTGAAAACAAGTGATATACCCATTTTTTTCGTAACTCCACTTCATATGCATTTCTAGAATCGAACTTCCTTAGGATATTACATGGTCTAAACCTCCTCATTTTCAGCTTATTGTATGTTCCAACTAGAAATATATCTTTCATCAAATATACCATCACTTCATCTCCAACATAAAACTCCTTATGTATCATGTGCTCATCTTCCTTTTCCTTATACTTATTGTTAATGCCCTCCAAATTCTTCTGGACTTGATTATGCAATGTCTTCATGAAATTTGCAAACTCTTCTACCTTTGGACTCCTTTTATTCTCCAAACTCATATCTCTTAGCTCTGCAACTCCTCTGGGATGTTCTCTTGTCACAATCTCAAATGGTGTCTTCCGTGTTGTATGGTTTGCTAAATTATTGTATGTAAACTCTACTTGCAATAGAATAGTATCCCAATTTCCCACTTTATCTCCAAACAAACATCTCATCAAGTCACCCAAAATTCTATTGACCACTTATGTTTTTCCATCTGTTTGTGGGTGATATGTTGAACTAAATTAGGTTTGTCTTCATCTTCTTCCACAGTGTTCTCCAAAAGTATCCAATGAATTTGGTATCTTTTTTTAAAATTATATTCTTAGGTAATCCATGCAATCTCATATTCACCTTGAAAAATAGGCCAGTAACATGTACAACATGTCATTAGTCTTCTTACAAGGAATGAAATGTGTCATTTTAGAAAATCTATCTACTATTACCATTATATAATCATATCCTCTCTATGTTCTTAGTAATCTTAATATGAAATCCATGCTTATATATTCCCACAATATCTTTGATATTGTCAAATATTTGTACAATCTAGTATTTTCGCTAATTCCTTTTGCAACTTCACAAATTAGAAAACTCTGAACATACATTCTAACATCCTTTTATATCTACGACCAAAAATAGTGTTCACTTACCAAAGATACTATCTTGTTCACTCGAAAATATCTTGCTAATCCTCCAATATGCTTCTGCTTAATAAAATTATCCCTCATTGAGCTCCTTGGAATACATAATCAAATTTCCCTTGAACAACATGCCTTCCTGAATAAAATAGCCTAACCATTAGCTTTGGTCTATCACTTTAGTTCCTTACATTATTTCCAATCTTTGGAAAAATTTGGATCATCATCATACACATACTTTAGTTCTTCAAAACCTAGTACTTCTATCCTCATTGCTATTAGAAAATTTCTTCTCTTTCTCAATACATTTGTAACCTTGTTTGACTTACCACTCCTATGCTTCAACACAAATGTATAACTTTGCAAAAACTCAACCCATCTCATATCTCTTTGATTTGATTTCCATTGATTATTCAAATACTAAAAAGCTTGATGATTATTATACAACACAAACTCCTTAGGCAATAAATAATGCCTCCACTTCTTCAAGGCTTTGAATTTGAGCATAGAATTCATGACCATAAACTGAATATCTTATCCTGGACTCATTCAACTTCTTTGTAACATGCCCAACTAGATTGAATTCAAAAATAAATAAATATTGACATCATCAATATCAAATTTGTGACAAAAATTCCATAGCTAATCCCATTTAGCAATTTTATATCATAAATTGCAAATAAATTTGAAATATAAATATATTCACTTCCATATATCAATAGTTACATACATGTTTGACTAGGAATTCAACACCTCATGGTCAATCTCAATTTACATCTATTCATATCCAAAAATTCTATGATTGACATAATAAATCTCTCTTTCTTTGCCATCATCAAAAATTCCATAGCTAATCCCATTTAGCAATTTTATATCATAAATTGCAAATAAATTTGAAATATAAATATATTCACTTCCATATATCAATAGTTACATACATGTTTGACTAGGAATTCAACACCTCATGGTCAATCTCAATTTACATCTATTCATATCCAAAAATTCTATGATTGACATAATAAATCTCTCTTTCTTTGCCATCATCATTGTTCTATGCAAGTAATGCCCCCATTGTTGATGTGGTTACAGATATGTAGGGTATGAGATGTCTTCCATCAATAGGAAAAATTAGGAATAGTGGTGTTAATAGGTAATTTTTTTTACTGAAAAGCCTCTTGACATCTGTCTATCCACATAAATGGTACTCCATTTCTTAGCAAGTGTTGGAATGGTTGACATTTTTCTGCTAGCTATGTGATGCACCTTTGAATAGGCTATAACCTTCTTGGAGTGTTTATATAGTTGACTTATATTGGTTGGTTGTGGCATTTCTATGATAGATTTTACTTTGGTATGGTTGACCTTAATGTCTCTTGTAGAAACAATGTACCCCATGAGTTTTTTTAATTTGTTACCCCAAACACAAATTTCTTTGGATTTATCCATACTTTGTATTCTTTTAGCCTCTTGAATTTTTTTTCTAATGCTCGTAGATGATCAACTCTTGTTAATGACTTGGATAATAGGTCATCCAAATAATCTTCCATAAGAGCGTGCATGAGGTCATGAAAGATCGTGGTCATGGTATGTTGGTATGTTGCTCCAATATTTTTTAGTCCAAAAGGCATGAAATTCTAGCAATATGCTCCCCAAGGACATGTGAAAGTTTTCTTGTGTTGATCTTCAAGGGCTATCTTGATTTGGTTGTATCCTGAGAAACCATCCATGAGGGACATCATCTTGTAGCCTCCCGTTAAGCCTACTATGATGGCAATATTTGGTAAGGGGAAGTTTTCTTTTGGACATATGCCTTATTTAAATCTCAAAAATATATACATATGCATATTCCTCTTTTTGGATTTTTCATTGGTACTAAATTAGAAATCCACTCTAAATAATTAATAGGTTGAATGAAACCAGCATCCAATACCTTCTTTAAATCAGCTTTGACCAATAGGGCAATTTGAGGATGCAATTTTCTAAGTTTTTCTCGAGTGGTTTAGTGTTGGGAAACAATGGCAAGTGATGCAAGACCAACTTGGGGTACAAACTAGGCATGTTAGCATAAGAAAATATGAAGTTCCTTTTTTTTTTCTATGAGGAAGGCACAAAACTTGAGCTTTTTTGTTTCTATCAAAGAAGCTACAAAGTGGACAATCTTAGGATTTTTATCCATTCCTATGTTGAATTCCATAGAATTTTCTACTAGCATGGGTGATTTCTCTTGATTTATAGGAATTAAGTCCAACCCTCCATCCTTGGGTGTCTTAGAGAGGATTTTACCCTTGGATGTATCCTTTCTTTTTAATTTTTTTCAATCTAGAGGTGTCTTTCAGGTTTCACCTAGAGACTCTTTTTTTTGTTTATCATATTCACTTTTGTGAATGGAGAGGTAGAAAAACTCCCCAAAGTACCTTGTGTTAACAAGATCTATGATAAATCCAACTTTATAATCTCCATAAGGAATGTCTTCATGCAATCCCATAAACTTGGTAATTGGTTCATCATTTTCATATATGTCTAAGGTTGGTGGTCATGTTGGTCCTAGTCTATCAATTATGGGTACAATAAGGGAATGCCATAATTGGTATTATGAAGATTCAATGAATGGAAAAATAGGGTGAGAATGGAAGTGTTATCAATATCCCAAAAGGAATCAATCCAAGCTTTTCCTTTGGTCGAGAGGTTAGATAGGTCAAGTTATTTGAATGTATTGGCTATGTCATAATCACTGGATATGTAAGAGTCCCATTCCCACTAGTAGGAATCGGTCTTAATATGGTAGTCCTCAAATGTCTTGATATCCTTTGAAGCACTCACTTCCTTAGTCAAAAGTACCTTAGAACTAGGATCTTTCACTTTTAATGGTTTAAACCCTATCCCTAAGTACTTTTGTCACTTAGATGGTAGAAAAGGTTTTTTCATCCCATTTTTTGTGCAAACCAAGTCTATTGGGTCCATCATAACCTTTGAATTGCATGATTTCAAAGCCTTTACCATATTTTTGGGTTGGGAGTTGCTTGGGTTCAAAGTATTCTTTTTTGTATAACCATGAGGAGACATCTTCCTCGTTGATAGCTTCTTTACTCAACTCTCCCCATTTCATGAAGGTTGTATTGGGAGACACTTGAATAGTGACCTTGGGTTCCTTTTTATTATTGATGGGCTACCATAATATTTAGGTATTGTAGGTAATTGACTAACACAATAAGATTTCTTCATATGTTACTCTCCATACCCCTTTTGACCCAGATCTTGGGATCAAAAGATGGATTTTTAAAAGTGTATTCTTTGTTTAAGGTGGAAGGATCGATGTAATAGGATGATGTGGATGATGAAGCTTCCCAATTTATTGGAACTTGTTGTTCGAGTGTTCATCTTAGGCTATTGAAATACTGAAAAGGGTCAAGATCACTAGCTATGGCCATTTAGTGTCGTTGTAAGGAAATTTCTAGCATTGATCGTAACTAGATGGTATGACCTCCATAGCATGAATCCATGGTTGGCCAAGGATGATATTATAAGGGAGATCCATGTCTAATACTTGGAATGTGGTATCCAATGTATTAGGCCTAAAACTTATTGGTAGTGATATGAAACCCTTAGAAGAGAGATTTGTTGGCCTTTTCATTGCACCAAAAGGTTGACCTATCAATTTCCAATACAAGCTTCAAAAAATATCCACATGAGGCAATTAAACCATGTCACAAACCCAAGCACTATGTTGGAAAAGGATGACCAAGGGACACACCATCTTGAAACAATCACGTCCCCCAACACAAGCAAGGGGTTTGAACCTATGACCTCCACTCTGATACCAATTGTTGGCCTTGTCGTTGCACCAAAAGGTCAACCTATCAATGCCCTATACAAGCTTTAGATAAGATCCGCAAGAGCCAGTTAGACCATGCCACAAACCCAAGTGTTGTGCTGGAAAGGGAATACCAAGGGACACACCATCTTGTAACAAGATCATCATTATAGGGCTTTATAATAATACTCTTTGTTGTATCCACACAAGATTTAGGGAAACCCAATATCATAACCAATTTAAGAGTGCAAATATTCAACCCTACTCCAATGTCTACCAAAACTCATTTGATTTTATGTTTATTAGCGTAGAATTATAGGTCAAAGGGATTGTTATGATTGGAATTTTGAGATGAATAGTCTTGGTCAAAAAAGGTGGCATGTTGGGTGTTGGATAGGCATCCCACCATTTCTTGGAATCAATCAACATCAAGGTCAGTATCTATGGAGGTGTTTTGCAATGTTTTTTCTAGAATAGCTTTGTGCTTGGGGGATATACATAGTAACTCAAGGATAGATATTTGAGGTGTATTCCCCAAGCGGTCTAAGAGATTATATTGGGCCTTTTTCTGTTGTTTAGGGGGAGAACCTTTTAGGTTCAACTTGGTTCATCATGTGGTTACTACATATTTTGGTGGATTCTTGATGGTGATGCTATTGACATGGTTATCTGAGACTTTAATGTGATTTATGGTATAGTCATAAGTGACAAGAGTAAAGTTGACTTAGTTGGTCATCTTTTTTCTCAAACTAGAGGAATTTCTTATCCCATGATCATGCAAAGGATTCTTAAAGATTGTATGATCATTATTGTAGGTTCATTGTTAACCATCTACTTCCATGCCACCAATTTTTATTAGCTCATGAATTATGTTCTTGAGTTGTTTGTATGATGCAATTTTTTGTCATTTGATACGATGATAATCACAAAAGGCATTATCATCCAACCATGATGGTTTAAATTGCTCTAGATCATAATGTTTTTCCTCAAGAAAATGTTTGACATTTGACTGTAAAAGTTGTTTCAAGATAGATTCAATTGGTTCCCCAAATGGAGTGTATTTACATCTTGTTGGAAAGTCCCTTTGAGGTCTATGTTCTTGGTTATTCTAAATGGTATTTGTTGTTTTCTTAGGGACATGTGGTGGGTTCTTTGGTGCATTAGGTCCTTTAAGTGTGCTTGTGGGACCAGTCTTTTGTATAGCCTTTATGTTTATGACTCTATCATTTGTGACATTCTTATTGTGAGCCTAATACTTACTTTTGGCATTTGAGGTACTTTGGGCATTTTGATTTTTATTGAAATTTTTAATTCCCCCTTTTTTAATGAGGGAATTTCCAAGTGTATTGATTTTTTCCACTAGGTCAGTAAATGTAGTGAAACAATATACTTTCAATTGATACTTTAGGTTTTTCATCAAGTTTTCAATGAACATAACAACCCTTTTGTTTCTTAGGAATCTCGCAAGGACATTGAAACTAGCCAAGATCTTCAATCTTTAGAAGAATTCTATAAATGAGTCACCTTCTTCTTGTTTTGCATGACATAATGTAGCTATTTCAATGTTATTTTTTATGTTATAAGCAAAGTGTGTCAAAAATTTATTAGCTTGTTCATCCCATGTTCTTATGCTTTTAGGTAAATGGGAAAACCATTGAGTGCTTGTCCTACAAGACTCCTTGGGAACAATCTAATGAGGTATGTGTGTTCATATGTGATGTCTCTAAAAGTTATGTGAAACTCCCTTACATGCTCAAGAGGCTTTCCCTATCCTCTATACTTGGGAAATTTTGGACTAACATAGTTGTGTAGGAAGGGAGGCATGTATATGCTTCTGTCGAAGGGGTATAGGCATAACTCCTTGTAGTGTCAAAAAAAGTGATCGTGAACATTTTTACACTTGATATGGGAATAATTAATCATAAATTAGATGTAATGTCTCCTTGATCTAGTGTTGTGAGGTGTTTTACACATCCACATTAGGTCTTGGGCCCTTTCTAAGCTAAATTAACTCAACCTTTGATTAATTTAGTGCTGTAAAGTGTATTTATTTACACCTTCACATTAATTTTAGGAGGCTTGTAAAATAAAATGGACCTAATATAGCATTTTAATGTGTTCTTCATAGTCATATTTGATTTAGGGCCCTTCTAAGAAAAATAGACCCAATTTGGCCTAAATTTAATGTTGTAAAGTATATCTATTTACACTTTCACATTGGATTTTAGGCTCTCTTGCATTTATGACCTCTATATCATCATTATGACCCCATATTATGCATCCCAAGGTGTATTTTGATCAAAAACCTAGTAAAATCAACATATGAACTTAATTTACATACTTCCCAACATTGTCGTTGGAAAAATAACCCCTGTGGGACCCATTCACCACTTTGGGAAAATGAGTCCCATCCAAGTGGGACTTATTCTCCTAGCTTGGTGAATGAGTCCCATTTGGCCTATTTTTGAGGTTTGAGTGGAAAAAACTAGGTTTTAAGTTCAACTTTCTCCTTTGTTAGCCTTGGGAATCTAATAAATGATCATTTGAGTGCATTTCCTATATAAAAAGTCTTTCAAACTACTATTTCACATAATCATTCATGATATCAAGTCAAGCAAGCAAGAGTTAAGCATTCCAAGTCATCACAAGATCATTAAGATAGCTTTCAAGATAATTTCTAAGGCATTCAAGGGTAAGATTCTTCATCAATTTCTGCAACAATTCAAGAAATATCATCATATCAAAGATTATCAATCATAAACTATATTATTGAGCTAGTTTTGTGATGTAGCATTGAAGATCCAAGATCAAGCATTGTTCTACATCTACTGTCAAAGATAAAGATCTACATTCTTCATGGCCATTTCATGTTGAGTTGTAGATTTATGAGACATCATTCACAAGGCATCATTGAAAGTATTGTTGTCTATGATTCATGTTCTTTGTTCCATGCTTCATTCATTCATTTTATTGTCTCATCATTTGGTTTAATTACCTACAAGGGGTTTGACCAAGGAAAACCCCTATTTCCTAACAATCAACTCTTTCTTTGTCTTTGTATCTTTGTGTGATTGTAGATCTAGGTGCTTTGAATACTTAAAGACTAGGTTACAAGATTGTTGAAGTTGTCTCTCCATTTTCAAAGTCATTATCTTCACTAAAAGGTCATCTACAACCTTGAAATCAAAGTTTTGGATCTAGAAACCTAGAGGGGCAAATTGAGCAGATTTAGACCTTGAAGTTCTAGAAAATAAAAATGGGACTCATTCACCACAAATGGAAAATGAGTCCCACTATAGGTTTTTTTCAGATATTTTTGCAAATTTTGAATACCTATTTTCCTAAAACATGTTCTTGTGTAGAAACCTTGATCTGGGATTAATCCCCCCGGATTCGTGAAGGAGTCCCAGTAGGAATTTTTTTTAGAATTTGTTGAATTTCTAGTCTTCATTCAAGCCTCTACAAGTCTTCATGTGCACAATTCTAGTTTTACAACTTTCTTTTCTAATTTGTATGCATTTCTTAGTCATTTAGTTCAAGTTTGCATCATATGAGGGTTTTTTTATTTCATCTTGCATTTCATTGTCTTTTCCAAGTCTAAACTTGGTGGTGAACCCCTCTTGTAATCCAAAATAATATCCTAGGATACCCTTCTACTAGATCTCTTGCATCTATTCCACTCTTTGGGTGAGATCTCTAAGGAATCCTTGAATGTTAGTTGAAAAAAGTGATGTTCTATGTTTTAAACCATAAAGCATCCATTTTTCAATTAAACATTTTGGTGAACCCACATTTAGAACATCATAATTCTAATTTGGAGTGCATTTCCATCCAAGATTTAGCTTGCATTAACATTGCATTGGGATTTACATTAGTTAATTTGCATTCTAGGGTTTCAAAATTTTCATTAGTGAAAGCTCATTTAGCTAGCATTTTTGCATTTAATTTCATTGAAAAAAATTCAAAATCCTCATTTGCATCTCAGATCTAGATCATACAGCATATAAAACATAAAAATTGACTAATTTGTTTTTGAAAATTCTATAAAAAATCCCTACTAGGACTCATTCGCCACCTTGGGTGAATCATTCCAAGTCCAAATTCAGAATTGCATTTTATAGAGTTAAATTCCCTATTTTTGAGTTTTTGCTTGTTGTTAAAACCATTTTTTTTTAATTTGCATACTTTTTGTTACATTGAAATCATTAGATGTAGCATAATTTACATTCATTGCAATTCTGGATAGAATTAGTTTCTTACACTTTCAATTTCAACATTACTTTATAGTTCACTTAGATTGGATTACATTCAACATTCATTAGAAAAGGAAAACTAAAAAACTAAAAATATCTAAAGAAAAAAACAAAAAAAATGGTTAACCTTAGATAAATCATACCATTTAAACCCTTTAGTAGAGATGAATTGGACATGTTAGATGAAGCCCTTGATGAATTCATCTCACATAGATCATCCACTAATGATTTGAAAAAGGAGGATGCAAGCATTGAAAATCATGACAATCATAATTGTTCTTCTCTCGATACCTCTCCTATTAGTGACAAAGGTATCATTGTGATAGGAGATACAAAAATTGAGAATTATGAAAGTATTTTTTTCTTCCCTCTTGGAAAGAAATTATGACACATGAATTTGATATCATGGCCACTACTTTATGTAGTGTCCATTCATCTCCCAAACCTCTCCTACTTGTGAAAATTCTTTACTGAATAAGGATACAATCATCAATGATCATGACAAAAACATACATCTATGGAGGATATGTTGATATTAAGGGATCCAATAATTGAGAGCTATGAAAATCCTACCTCTCCTACTTGTGAAGACATTATAAGATATGGGGATGTAAATATAGATAATCATTGCAATCAAACCTTTCCTTCTCCTATTATCTTCTCTAGACATTAAGAAGATAGTGTAGTGTTAGAAGATATCCTTATTGAGACTCATGATTATATTATATCTCCCTTTCTTGATGCCCCTACCATCTGGGAAGAACTATTTGAACAAGAAAGTCCAATAATTGGTAACCATGAGACTCATAGTTATCCTTCTCTTGATGCCTCCTCTATGTGTGATGAAGCTAATTTACAACATCTAACCACTGAATGTGACAAACCTCTTATTTGTTACTTTCCTAAAAGATCTCCTACCATGGTGGATATTATGGCACAAGAGAGTGAGACCTTAGAGAAAATTGATGAAATTATGGATAACAATAAAATTTCCCCCTCTCCTAATATCTCTCCTATTGGTGAAGAAGATATTATGGTGTTACAAGATCCAATCAATGAGAATCATGAGGAAAACATTATTGAAAAATAAAATCTAACCATTGATAACCTACGCAATTGTGATGAAGTTATTTTATAAAAACCCACCTTTGAATGTCATGAAAATCTATATTTTTGCTCTAGTATAAACTCTTCTACTAGGGAAGGTATCATGGTGCAAGAAAATGATAACATTGGCACACTTCTTTCAAACAATAGTAATATGATTTCCTTAGATGAAGATGATGAAGTGAAATTATACTCCTCTTCACTAAGAGATCATGAAACTAATAATAAGTCCTTTGACATTTTGAACATTGGACATCCCTTGACACCAACCACACATGTTGAACCCCTACAAGAGATAGAAAAGAAAAATAAAATTGAAGAAGCCACAAAGTTATTGGAATATGCTTCAAAAACCTTTGATTTCATACCTATATTCATGGGAGAATACAAGATCATAACAAAAGAGTGTAAAAAGGGGAAAGAGAAACCGGTAATGGAAATAGAAAATTAAAAAGTATCCACTTCAACAACCTGAGAAGAAAAGATAACATCCAAGACAAACTTTGAGGAAGTTTAACAACCACCAAATACAATAGAAGTGAAAAAGCTTTATGGAAGAGGTTTTGAACTTATGGCACAACTTGTGAAAGGATGTGATGCTATAGAAAAAGGTATCTGTGAACCTTGGAATCTATACTAGTCTAAATGTGCGAAATGACTAAGAAACGTGAATGACAAAATACCAAGGACACCTCAAGATTAGCCAAAAGAGTGATACAACGAAAAGGAATGTAAATAAAATGAAACACAAATAATTTTACCTCCCTTGTTGTTGATACCTCTTTGATTGGCCCTTGCTTGGATTGGTTGTGTGCTCCTTAGTTGATTGCTTGAATGTATAAATGCAAGATTGGAGGTGCAAATGATTACCAAAGATGGCTAAATGATGGCAAAGGATTGAGGATTCAAATGGACAGCATGTAGTTGCTCAAATCTAAAGTCTTTTAAAATTCCCTTGAGGAGGGAGTATTTATAGGAGAATTTGAATTCTCTAGAGAATTCAATGGTCAAGATTGCTCTAACAAGGCCAAGATGAAGGGCTATGGTGGGTTGAGAACCCACAGGCCCTCACATCTTGACATGTGGAGGGTGAAATGGACAAGAGGATATGAGGTGTAAATGAGGTGTCAAAAAGGTACATGAGGTGGAAAATGACATGCACCTTGGGGAGTGAGGAGATTTCCACAAAAAGAGATTTCTTGTCCCCAAGTGGGATTGAAAGAGATATTTGAGGAATTTTGGAATTCCTCAAAAATCTACATGGGAAAAGGAAAGGTGGTTGGGGAAATAAGTGTGAATTAAAAATTTACATTCCTAGGAAAGTCTAAAAGATAAAAGATGGGCCCCAAAAAGGTGGGACTTGGTCACATGTGGAGATTGTGACAAGTCCAAGGTTCTAGAAGCATTGGAAGAATGGAATGTGAATTAAAAATTCACATATAAAGGAGATGAACCTAGGAAAAATAAATGTGAATTAAAAATTCACATGGAAAAGGGGGTCAGTATCCAAAAAGGAAAAATGGAAGAATTGACCAAAAAGTAGTGCTAAATTTAGCTAATGACTTTGGTTAAGGTTGTGCAAATATTGGATTAGGCTAATTAATAGAAGATTAGAGGCAAGTGGCAAATGTAGGAGGATGTGACATTAATCTTTGATTAAGAGGATGCACATCATAACCTTGAATTAATTAAATTAATTCAGATTAGGGTGACATTATGGAGGATGTGACAAGGAGAGAGAAAGTGAGAAATTTTAAATTGATTTTTAAATCAAAAAGAGGAAGAATGACTAAATTAAATAAATTAGCGTATTTATTTAATTTAGAGAGGAATAAGGTGAAAGACAAAGTATTTAAATATTTTACCGTTATGAGGCCAAAGGTATAATTATTAATTTAATAAATTAATATTAGCATGGTAGAGGGAAAGGTGGTAAGTTTAATCATATGGAAGTGATTAAAGTTAGATGTCTACATTTTGCCCCTCTTTGAAATATTGTTAGGATAATAGTGTTTCGAAGAAAAATAAAATGCTAATGGTGATGCCCCTGGCGTGAAAAGTTTAATGATGTCCCAATGACCGAGTTGAAGGAATGGAGGAATGGGAAGAGGGTATGCCCCCTCGAGAGGGCAGTTGGGGAAGGAAAAAGGGGTCCCCGGACAACATCTCAATAGGGAGGAAAGAATGATACCATTAGATAGAGCTCAAAAAACTAAGTAATTTTGGTTTTTGAATGGAGGTGATCTGACACACGGTTTGCGAATGACAGCCTCGGGAAGTTTGGGATTAATTAGAGGAATAAAAAGTGAAATAAAAGGTAAAAAATACCTTGTTGGAGGAAGGGGGGGTTAAAAAGGTAATTTGAAAAATTACTAGGGTCATTGTCACTGTAGCAGTTAAGAGAAAGAGAGGAGAGGAGAGAAAATCAATGAGGAGACACGATGTCGACAGACAATGACACCGCGATCGTGCATCAGGCTGATGGAGTATGGGCAATGTACCGTGAGGGTGCAGGTGGACAGCAAGTGAGTAGAAATAAAAACCTCCCTATGTGATTTATGCAGTTTTTACGTAAAAAGTTCAAATTTAAAAATGTGGGTTTTGTCGGGAATGGAAATAATCAAAATGGGTCATATTAATTTATGTTAAAAAAAGGTTAAATTAATGCAAAAAATGCATTTTAGGGGAAGGCGGGCACCGGCCATCGCTGTCGGGCGGAGTCGCCGCTTTTGGTGGCGGTTCAATCACCGGCGTGAAAGCAAATAGTCGTCACCGCTGGGCCGGGGCTGCAGGCTTCACCGCACTCCAGCGGAGCCGCCGCCCCGCCTCGCAGGCGCCACCCCACCGCCAGCCAGCCGCTGGGGCATGTGTCGCCGCCTCTGCGCTGGCGGCCGCCGCCTCTACTGGGCGGTGGCTCTGCCCCGCGACCGCAGATCGCCGCCTGCACGGGCGGTGCCGCTGCCCCCGCGACCGGGCAGTAGACGCCGCCTCGGCAGCGGGCGGTGCCGCCACGGGCGGAGGCGCTGTCCTACGTGCAGGAAAAGGCGCCGCCCTGCGCAGGCGGTGGCGCCGCTCTGCGCCGGGCGGTGCCACCGTCCGGCCCGGGGCGACGCCGCTTGTGGCAGCCAAACACAACCGCCAAGTGAGGCGGGGGCAGACCAGGGAAAAAAAGTAAAAATAATAAGAAATAAAAGGAACGAACGAAGAAAGAAAGGGCTAATGGTAAAATGCATTTATGCAGAGTTTTGAGTGATTATGAGTGCACGAGCGACGGTCAGAGGTGTTGGCGGTGATGAGAGCTGCCATGAACGGGGAGGACTAGGTGGCATTGGATCACGTAGGGTTGGGGCATTGTGTGCAGTTTCCAGTTGTGAGAGCCCATCCGGCGATGCTGACAGCATTGGTAGAGAGATGGAGCTCAGAGACATCAACGTTCCATCTTCCTACAGGAGAGATGACCATGACCTTGGAGGACGTGTGGCATATTTTGAGACTACCGATTGTCGTCCGGTTAGTGAGTGAGGTGGTGTCTACAGGGGCAGCGTTAGACGAGACATTAAGAGTTTTGTTTGGGGATGTGAGGTTGCCCCTAGTGAAGGGGCAGTTGGATTTGGATGAGTGTTTGACTATAGGGGTGCCAGCTTTACCATTGTTCTTGTGTGGATTGATTAGTGGGATACTGCTACCGGACCGGAGCGGACGGACATGTAGCCTGCGGTATATGGAGGTGATCTGCCACATTATTGAGTGGTGGGGGGGCCGATTTCGTGGGGTTGCTATGTATTGGTGTAGCTATATAGGGATATGCACGGGATCTGTTATCGGGAGATCTCGAGTGTGACGCATGGGACATTATTGCAGATTTGGGCGTTGAAGCATATTACCGTGACTAGACCGGTAGTGGTGAGGGAGGGGATAGTGGATGACCGTGAGCCTGTGGTTTGGGAGTATGGGGAGGAGAGATAGTGGATTTTCTGCTATGAGATGCTGGGTAATATGGAGGGGTGGAGGAGGGCATTTGATGATCTGCAATCAAGGGAGATAGAGTGGCGGCCATATAGGTTACGTCAGTTTAGGGGATGGTTAGATACGGGGAGACATGAGGGATATTTTCTGAGTTGATGTTTCATTATTGGGACTCTACCATGCATAGTAGAGTGTCATCGACCAGACAGATTGTTGAGATAGTTTGGGAGGATATAGTATATCCCGGCGGCACCTATCTTGTATCGGCGGTATAGCAGAGAGGTGCCCTGGGGAGGTCACATATCACCAGCGATGGCCAGGGCATCATGGATGGCAGCAGGACAAGAGGCTTATCCAAGGAGGACAGGAGGAGAGCAGGTACCAGTGGTGACAGAGCGGTATCAGAGGTGGTTTTAGAACAGGTTATGGGAGAGGATCACGCATGTTCATCCTACGCTGAGGGTAGCGGGTGTGGTATTTGGAGGCGAGGGGGGATAGGAGGAGCCCGAGAGGGATGAGCGAGAGCTAACAGGTAGATCTAGAAGGAGGAGGCATCAGAGGCGAGACCGGAGAGAGGGTCGGCAGCGGGAGAGGGGGAAACCACAGAGAGCCCAGGAGTAGAGGGCGGACCGAGAGGGTCAGCAGCAGGAGAAGGGGCAGCCATAGAGAGCCCAGGGGCAGAGGGCAGATAGAGAGGGTCAGCTGCAGGAGAGGGGGCAGCCACAGAGAGCCCAGAGGCAGAGGGTGAGCAGAGAGGGTCAGTAGCAGGATAGGGGGTAGCCACAGAGAGCCCAGAGGTAGAGAGTGGGTAGAGAGAGTCGGCAGCGGGAGAGTGGGCAGCCACAGGGGGAGCAGGGGGTGGAGGTGTTGGAGGTGGATGATATGGAGGAGGTAGAGGTGGTAGGTGTGAGGGGTGCTGCAGAGGAGGGGAGGAGATAGTATGTGGTCAGTCGACATGGGCAGCCACGGCGGTTGCGGGTTTGGCCATTAATAGAGAGTCAGGAGGGGCATCAGGGGCCAGAGAGCAAAGAAGAGGAGGAGGTGGGGGCAGCACCAGGAGAGGAGAGGAGGTCACCACGACATCGATTCATGGTCGAGAGACAGGGAGAGGTGAGGTGATTTCGGGTTCGCCAGATTGTAGAGGGCCAGGAGGAGTGACAGGAGGAGAGGGAGGAGTTAGCAGGTGGGGAGGAGGGGTTAGAGCAGGTGGTTGGGGAGGAGGATGGGGAGGATGATGGGGATGATGGGATAGAGGAGACGGTTGGGGACGAGGATGTGATGGATGTAGACAGAGATGTGGCGGAGTATGATGTGGTGGCAGCGGATGCATTAGCGTTAGTTCCTTATGTTCCAGAGGATCCCATTGTGTAGGCGAGAGGGGTGGAGGCGAGAGTGCGGATAGCGGAGCAGAGAGTGAGGGTTCTGGAGGCTGAGCTAGCCAGAGTAGAGCAGGAGGCCCTGATAGATTATGATGCCATTACTTTTGAGCTAGGAGGGGCAGTGAGGGAGAGAGACAGGGCACAGGTAGAGGTGCAGAGGATACAGGGGGAGCTGACTAGGATGACATGGGACCGTGATAGATTGTAGGCAGAAGTCATGATTTTATAGGCTAGGGGAGATCCTAAGGAGATGACAGAGCAGGGAGCTGAGCAGGGGTCAGGAGGTACCAGTCAGCCGTCAGGAGATTCCCAGCGAGACTGGGACGAGCTATAGGACAGGGTACATTGCCTTGAGCAGGCACTCAGAGATATGGGGTTGATGCAGGAGAGGGAGGCAGTGGCAGTAGAGCAGGCACAGATTATGCGGGTTGAGAGGGATGCAGCATAGGCTCAGGTACAGGTGATGGAGACCGAGAGAGATGTAGCACAGGCGCTCATTCAGAGTGAGAGGGCAGTAGTAAAGGCAGAGATACATGCATTACAGAGGGGGAGAGACGAGGTGTTGGCAGAGGTAGTGACTCTCTGTAGAGACAGGGATTTAGCAGAGTTGCAGGCATAGGCTCTCTAGAGGGATAGAGATGCAGCAGTGGCTCAGGCACAGGGGGCTGAGAGAGATAGGGATGCAGCAGAGATGCGGGTACAGGCCCTACAAGCTGAGAGGGATGCTGTGATGGCGTGTGTTCTGACAGGTCAGGGTGTGGGTGGGATTCCAGGAGCGGATGTGTAAGTTGTGGCGAGAGAGAGGGATCGTCTACAGGCAGAGCTGGCACATAGTCGGTTGGCTCAGGAGGCATGGGAGCAGGAGAGGAGAGCTATCACCAGGGACCGAGACAGGTATCGACATGAGCGGAATGTCGTTCGGATTTAGGCGGCAGAGAGAGAGGATAGCACGAGAGAGGCAGGTTTCTGGATGGCAGCGTATTATGATGTGGTTCCTGATCTAGCACAGCGGAGATTCCATTATACCAGGTAGGCACCTCAGATGCCAGTGCCATCCCAGTCATTGGGGACATGGACTCGTGGTTTCAGTGATGCACCAAGTTTTTCACCAGGCAGAGGGGCAGGACCTGAGTCTCCACAGAGATTAGATGTGGGGAGTTCATTTGGGAGGTGACAGGCTACTGAGTTTTTGATAGATGCAGGATGGGCTGTGTAGGATGGATTGATAGAGATCGGGGATGTTCTATATCTCTGGATTTTATACTTTTTCATGTGACGGATATATGTATGATGGATATGTGACACATGTTATATTATTTTGATATGGGACAGTTCTTATTAGCACCATGTAGTATGTTTCTATTTATGATGGAGGACTATATGCATATGTATATGTCATTATATGTTTTTCGTGGATGGATGTAGTGATTTATGCATGCTCATGTGTTGGTTTATTTATGGTCATATTCATGAAATGTTCACGTAGATGGTTGGGATGTTAATGATTTTAGATGAATGATCATGCTTATGTTTATTTATGCTATGTTTATGGATGATTGGAGATATGTGCTTATTTTATGAATGCATGGTAATGGTGATATGTTATGTGTACCTATGGGATTTATGAGGATGTCATGTATGTCTATGTGTGAGATGAATTTTATATGAATAGTTTATATATGTAGGATATGATGTATTATGTGTCTAATATTTTGTGATGCAGGTAGTGATGTAGATATGGACCTAACATGTGGTGATGCAGGTGGCAATGGAGGCATGGACAATACTCGGCTATAAGTGCTAATAAGAACTGGTAGGGTAAGTGGAGGTGGGTACGTGGTGATGGATATAGTCTGGCATCTGTCAAAAGGTATCAGTATCCTGAGAGGAATGGAAGAGAATGAAGGCAAGTATTTGCACAACCAAAACCATAGGGTGAGTGTTAATGCAATGATTATGAGAAATGCAATCCTAATTCAAGTTATCATCTTTTGAGCACTAGTTTTTGCTATAGCAGAAGGCACGATACACCAAGGTATAGAGGACCGAGGTGGATTAGTTTCTAGTGCATGAGAAAAACACGCCATACAAGAAGGCTATCCCAATACCCCAAAGTCTCAAAGAAAGACTTTAGTCGGGCCCAGTATTGGGATAACCGCAAACACAGAAGGATGCCCCAACATAACACAAGACCTCGAGGATCTTGGTGGGTACCATATGGGACAACCAAGAAGACACAAACAAAGAAAAGATCAAGATATGCCCCTACGTAGACTAATCAAAACACACCATAATATAATGGATTATGACGGCCTTGATAAGTGACAATAGGGAGCCAAAATGATGAACAAAAACCAAAAGCATCAAAGATCACAATCAATTTCAAATGTCCATTGCCATAGGATCCAAGGGATGGGTGGAATCGACGAGGTCTATTAGGAAAGATGTATCCGCTTAAGACCTATGATGGGTGCTAAGCGAAAAGATCGGTATGATATAGGATATTTGAAATTGTTTAGATTTGTTGGTATGAATGGGTCTTGTTTGTTAAGGATCAGCTAGATAAAGGCATAACTTGATGAGACAACCACAAAGGGGACAAGACACAACCTAAAGACCTAGGGGCTCGGGGGCCGATCAGAGATTAGCCTTGCCTACGTGAAAGCGCAGAGCCCTCGTAGTTCACGGAAAAAGACCATGGATAAAGCGGAAAGAGGACAATGGTGACCGATGATGGAGACAGGACGTGACCGACAAATGCCCCGGGGGAGGATCAAATGACCAACCTTGCCTACGTGAAAGCGTAGGGGCAACGTAGTTCGACAAAAGGACCATGGACAAAAGAAAAAAGGGACTAGTGGAGACGAGATGATGGAGGACCAAAACAAGGTTGATCCAAAAGTGCCCCAGGGGCAGATCACACGATCAGCCTTGCCTACGTAAAAGCGCAGGGGCAACGTAGTTCGACAAGAAGATGGAAGTGGGACAAGAGGATGAGATCTAGATGGAGACCGACACGATGGATGATCCTATATGACGACACGGACCGTCAGACGAAAGACAGATATATAAGCTCAAATTGGGATACAAAAAAGCTCAGGATGAGGGATAAGTAATATGAGTCGTCCACTGCTCAATCAACAAATACCAAGTGGCCTAGGCTGATGTGGGTGGGGATGAAGGTGTGGATGAGAACACAAAATAACTAGGATGCTTAGTAGATAATGATTAAGCCCTCTATGGATGATGCCTGCTGATAGGTTTTCACCATCCATACTTATCCAAGGCGCCACCAAGAGGTGGTTTTCACCATAGGACGAACTTATTTCTCTTTACTATTTTTGGATTTTTTGTCACTTTTTTGATTTTTTTGATTTTTTTCAATTTTTTGATAGGGTAGACCAAGTGGACTTTAAGCGTAGAACCTTTTTAGATGGAGAATATTGACAGGTTCATCAAGGGGATCCCCTTCCAGAGTAGTCAACCTGTAAGCTCCAAATCCATATTTGGCAGTTACGATATACGGCCCTAACCAGTTTGCCTCAAATTTTCCTTTCTTGTCAAGATCTTGTTGATTGCGGTGATTTTCCTTGAGCACAAGTTCACCCACTTGGAATTGCCTAGGGCGGACCTTTTTATTGTAATGACGTTTAAGACGATTCTGGTATGCTTGTAAGTGGTCATAGGCCTGTATTCTTCGTTCATCTAGTAACTCCAGCTGCTCAAGGCGTGCAACTCGAGCATCTTCATCACCGATGAGGTTCTTCAAAGAAATTCTCAATGAGGGGAGCTCAACTTCGATTGGCAAGACGGCTTCAACACTGTATACTAAAGAGTATGGGGTGGCGCCTGTTGGGGTGAGGATGGATGTGTGGTATGCTTAAAGGGCAGGATGAATGTGAAGGTGCCAATCTCGTCCAGTGTTATTGACCACCTTTTTGAGGATGCAGATGAGGGTTTTGTTGGTTGCTTCTGCCTGACCATTGCCCTGGGGGTAATAAGGCGTAGACCAACGATGCTGAATGTGGAAGGTGTCGTAGAGATGTTTCATGGCCTGGTTCTTGAATGGTTTTCCATTGTCGGAAATAATGGTGGATGGGATACCATATCTGCAGAGAATATGGTAAAGGATGAATTTGGAGATCTGAGTACCGGTGATTTGTGAGAGTGGCATTGCTTCCACCCATTTGGTGAAGTACTCAGTTGTAGTGATGATGAATGTATGGCCTTCGAATGATGGTGGGTGAATCTTGCCAGTCAAGTCAAAACCCCATTGAGAGAACGGCCACGGTGCTAATAGGGGCTGAAGATCTTGTGCTAGAGCGTGGATCAAATCTACATGCTGTTGACACGGAAGACATTTCTTCATGAATTCGCAAGCATCATGTTCTAAGGTAGGCCAGTAATATCCAGCCCGCAAGATTCTTTTGGCTAGAGCCATACCATTTGAGTGAGCCCCACAAATACCACCATGTACTTCTGTTAGTACCATTTGGGCTTCAGTCTCATTTAGACATCTCAGGAGGATTCCATCATATCCGCGACGATAAAGCGTATCACCAACGATGATGTATCAGGAGGAACGATGGATAAAGGATTTACGTTGGTTGCGTGTAAGTTCCAGGGGTATGGTGTTGTCACGGAGGTAAGTATATATGTCTTGGTACCACGGGGAGGCAGGACCCACAACATCGCACACCATGTCAATGTCAGGAACATCATATGCAGGGATTAATAGTTGTTTGACGAGAAACTCACACTTTTTTCGATCTTTGGGCATGTCAATCAAAGAACCAATAGTGGCCATGGCATCTGCTGCTTTATTCTGCACCCGAGGGATTTGGTCAAACTGTATGGAGGTGAAATATTTCTTGAAATAGTCCACCATGTGTTTATAGGGTAGCAGTTTGTCATCCTTTGTGATGAATTCATCATTAACTTGTCTGATAACCAACAAGGAATCCCCAAAGACTTTCAAATGTGTAATGTGCCACTGTTTTGCAATTCTAAGGCCGGTGAGGAGGGCTTCATATTCCACCATATTGTTGGTGTAGGGAAATGCTATTCTGAATGATTTTGGGATGTAATCACCTTGAGGGGTGACTAATAGAATCCCTGCCCCAGACCCATTGTGAGTGTATGAGCCATCAAAATACAACGTCCATGTCGGTGTCTCTGTCACTGTGTAGATTTCTTCATCCAGGAATTTAGTGTCTAAGGGGTAAGCATCTGCCAATGGTGCTTCGGCCAATTGATTAGCAATAACTTGTCCTTTTATAGCTTTGCGCTCTACATACTCGATGTCAAATTCGCTTAGCAGCATGACCCATTTGGCCATGCAACTAGTCAAAGTGGTTCTAGATAACAGATATTTCAAGGGATCAATTTAAACATAACTTGACTGGGTGACTGAGCATGTAATGGCAGAGTTTCTGTGTATTGAAGACTAGCGTGAGGCATGCTTTTTCCATTGGAGAGTAATTTAACTCATAGCCGACTAGTGTTCTACTAATGTAGTAGATTGCTCTTTCTTTAAGTGACTCATCGTGATGTGCCAATAATGCCCCCAGTGCGACTGAGGTAGCAGAGATATAAAGCAGGAGGGGTTTTCTTGGAATAGGCGACATCAGAATCGGTGGATGAGCTAAATATTCCTTGATTTTGTCAAAACCCATTTGACACTGTGGAGTCCATCAGAAGGCAGAATCTTTCAAAAGATGGGTAAATGGCTAACATTTATCTGCGAGTTGGGCTATGAACCGCCGGATGGACTACATTTTTCCCTGGAGGCTCCTTAACTGCTTTAGATTGCATGGAGGCGGCATGTCCAGAATAGCCTTACTTTGGTAGGATCAACTTCAATACCTCTGCGGGAGACTATGAAACCCAGCAATTTCCCTGACGTAACCCCAAAGACACACTTACTTATAATGCTCTAACCTCTCGAATATCTTTTTCAGAATGGTGGGATGCTCTGCTCGCATTCTAGATTTCCCTAATAGGTCATCAACATAATCTTCCATGATGATATGGATGAGGTCATGGAAGATAACCATCATAGCTCTTTGATACGTTGCCCCCGCATTCTTGAGACCGAAGGGCATAACATTGTAACAGAAGGTGCCCCAAGGAGTTGTGAAGGCGATTTTGTGTTGGTCTTCAGGTGCAATTCGGATCTGGTTGTAACCGGAGAAGCCATCCATGAGGGACAACATCTCATGTCCTGTCGTTAAGTCAACCAACATGTCAATATTAGGAAGAGGGAAATCATCTTTTGGGCAGGCTTTGTTGAGATCCCTAAAATCTGTGCAGACTCGAATGTCACCATTTGGTTTAGCAACCGGCACTATGTTGGAGATCCATTCGGAGTAGTCAATAGGTCTGATAAAACCCGCGTCCAGTAACTTCTCCAACTCTTTCTTTACTAACAATGCAACTTGCGGATGCATCTTACAAAGTTTTTGCTTGACGGGTTTGGCGTCTGGGCGAATGTCTAAGTGGCGGACCACTAAAGTAGGGTCTAAGCTTGGCATGTCTGAGTATGACCAGGCAAAGTTGATGATTCCTTCTCAGAGTAGCTGCACAAAGATCGGATACTCTTGTTCAGAGAGTGACTTGGCTACATAGGTGATCTTCAGATTTTCAGCAGTTCCCAAATTAAATTCTTGCGTCTCTTCGATCAGGATAGATGATCTGGCAGATAGCCGAGTTCCCATAAGGGGAAGATGAACATCACCATCTTCTGGCACCTCTTCGAGGTTTTCACCATCAGATGCGTCCTTTATTTTGACTGTTTCTAGGTTAGGAAGTGCCTCAGAGAGGTTTTCACTAGATGACCTCTTTTTATTTTTCTTATTTTTATTTTTGTGACTAGAGTGTTCCTCCTCCCCCAATCCCATAAGGCTCACGTACGTGTCTGCAGACATACTGACAGGTGTGGTGTCGTGTAGGTCCCAATCAATGAGTTCAGGGTGATGAAGGGATAGGCTGATGGTGCAAATAGATAGGCATTCAAACATGGAGGATAAATCAGTGTGATTGACATCATCGTATGCATGTATGATGGATTCCTCCTCGGGTATGTCTTCCAATGAGCCATCGTCCATGGTGATACTATTGGAAGTATTAGATGACATTGCAGGGCTTTTCTGTTTTCCGTCATACCCAATTCCTACCTTCTTTGGTAACTGTTGTGTATCAATGGGTTGCAATCGCCCCTATTCCTCTTTACCTAGGCCTCTACCTTGGTAGTTATGTTTTTCCATGAACTTTGTTGGCCAAGGATATTTCTCCTAAAAACATTTCTTTAAAGGAGTTTCCGATTCAGACTCTTCTTGGTATACCCATTGGCTGATGTCCTCCTCTGGCGCATCGACCTTGACACTCGGGGACCTGAAAGTTGTAGTAGGAATTTTTTTACCGCTGAAGGTGATGATCTTGTCTTCCTTTTGTATAGCATGTGAAGGTTGACCGTATTCATGTGGTGATGGTGGCATAGTGGCTACATTGAGAGCCATATGCATCTCATACTCACCGCACCCTTTGTCAATGATCTGGACTCTAGTGACTGAAGGATTAGTGGTAGAGGATGGAGTGGTGATTACAGTGGATGATGGATTTGAGGATGATGGATTGGAGGGTGATGACTAGGATGCCCCCATTTTGACCCCTAGACAATAATGTAAATGCGGAAAAGATGCTTCTAAAGCTCGACAATACTCAAACGGTTGGGGGTTGGCATAGATGGTGACCTCCTGTCCATTGACTAGGAATTTGAGGCATTGATGGTACGTGGATGGGACGGCTTGCATAGCATGGAGCCATGGGCCGCCAAGGAGGAGATTATACGGTAAGTCCAGATCAAGGACATGACAGGTAGTATATTGAAGTACAGGTCCCACTTGGATAGAAAGACTGATGATTCCTTCTGAATTTCTCTCTGCATTGTCGTAATCTTTGATTGTAATTATCTGGTTGCTTAGGTCCACTTGAGAATACCCTATCTATTTTATGAATTTCAAAGTACATAGATTGAGGGCAGATCCATTATCTACCAAGACCCTTTTTATTTTATGGCGGGCGACTATGACTTCGATATGTAGGGGGCGGTTGTGATTGGCATCGATATTGGGCATATCATCTTGGCTGAAGTGAAGGTGATGAGACAAAGCCAAGTGTCCCACCAAAGCTTGGAATTGTGTGGGGTCGATGTCATTTGGTACATGGGTCTCTTGCAAGGCTCTATTGAGGATCTCTTGATGTACCGGGCAAGACTTAAGTAAATCCAAAATGGATATGTGAGCGGGGGTCTTCCTTAGGTGATCAAGAATGTTATATTGAGAGTTTACAGGAGCGGGTTGGATGGGTGTAGCGGCTGCAGGGACAGTGATGCGGGCTCGTCGTGTAGTCACAGCACATTGAGGGTCTTTCGCTTTAATGTGTATCATGGATACTCGGGGTTCCCCCTGCTTAATGTAATGAATAACGCCTTTATATTTGAAGGGCACATTCTTGTAATTCACATTATTGGTGCTGTTGTTTTGGGGATGACTAGTGGAGGTGCTAGGACCTTGACTATGATTTGGGAAGGCGTTTTGATAGATTTGTAGTTGAGCATTGGACGACGAAGGTTGACTGGGGTCAACCTTGATATCTCCTCGATCAATGAGATATTGGACATAATTTTTTAAACCCTGACACTTATTCAAGGAGTGTCCCTTGATTTTATGAAAGTCACAATACTCATTCTCTTTAAACCATGCCGGCTTGGGTTTGGACTCATCGAATGGTTTGGTGATAGGATATGTGATGGGGTAATTGATTTGTAACAATTTGTTAAAAACAACACCCAAGGGTTCACCCGATTGGGCATATTGACGTTTGGTGTTCCCTTGATTTCTTTGGTTTGATTGTTGAGGGGGACGAGGTGCCCCCTGGGGTACCGATATGGCATTGGGTACAGACTGCTGTTGACTTTCGGATGCATTAGCCACTTGGACATGTTTGGTGTCTGTCACTCCGTCATTTACTGCTTTTTTGTTTTTGTTCCAAAATCATGATTTATCTACGAATGACCGTTCTTTATCATGACTGTGTATTTTGATGTGTCCTTTGGCAATAAGGGCTCGTTCAAGGATAGGTCCTTTTTCCACTATCTCAGCAAAAGTGGTGACACAGTGCAGTCTAAAATTGTGGGCCATGTCAGGATGAGAATTTTCCACAAAAAGGGTGACC
The DNA here is from genome assembly GCA_007258455.2 of Sequoia sempervirens. Classification (NCBI taxonomy): domain Eukaryota; kingdom Viridiplantae; phylum Streptophyta; class Pinopsida; order Cupressales; family Cupressaceae; genus Sequoia; species Sequoia sempervirens. The sequence goes on along the minus strand of VDFB02000017.1, from coordinate 29,473,742 downwards.
ATGTCTTTTTCTTTCAAAGGATTTTTCATTCAACTGGCTAATGCACGCCACTGTTGGAGGTAGCTGGTAAAGGTCTCTCCATCCTGTTGTTTCTCTTTCAGGAGATCTAAGGTGTCCATATCCTTTCACAAGTTCAAAGAGAAATAGGATACAAACTGCTCTGATAAGTCTGCAAAAGTTTTTATAGACCCCCTTTCGAGAGTCATAAACCAATCTAGGGCATGGCTTGCTAGGCTTCGTGGGAACAAGCGCAAGAGATAGTTATCACTGTACATGACTTCTTGACACTGTGCATAAAACTCCTGCAAGTGAGCCTTAGGGTCTTTGTCTCCCTTGTATTTGTCAAATTTTGGAATCTCGAAATTTTTAGGAAATGGGATCAACAAGATGGAGGGGTCAAACGGATATGGGCATATATCTTCAAATTTGAATGATTGTTTTGTAGTCCCGGCTTGAAGGTCCTTAAGTGCGGCTTTGATTTCCAACAAATCTGAGCTAGCTGGTGGTGGATTGGAGGGATACTGATGGTGGAGAGATGAGGGATCTTGCTGAAAGTGCATCAGATTGTTGATGTACGAGTTTGGATGATTGGCTGATGACGTGGCTTGCTGGTAAGATGGGGGATTTTGTTGATATGGGGGTTGTTGTTGTGGGGCATAGTATGGATTTGTTTGGTAAGAGTGTGGGGTAGGTTGTTGAGGAACTTGGATAGGATGTTGCATGTTAGTTTGTTGGTATTGAGGGTATTGTTGTGATGGTTGGGAGGTTGTGTAAAGCGGTTGTTGGGGAAGTTGTTGTTAGTTGTGATAGTAGTAGTGTTGTGGAGGTTGTTGTTGTGGCGCCGAGTGTGGTATGGACTGAGGCGGGATACTATGTTGTGGTTGAACCTTCGGACGCAAAAGGGATGCAAGAAAGGGAGATATGGTTTGGGTAAGCAGTTGAGACGGATTGCCTTGTGATTGGTGGGGTGGTTGTTGTGAAGAGGCCAAAGCATTTTGTATAAGTTGTTGAGGATGAGATGGTGGAGGTAGCACAGAGGTGGTTTGTAAAGGGGGTTGTTGGATACCACTTGGAATGTTCAGCTGGGGCATGCCTTGTGAAGGTAATTGAGGCGGAATGGTAAGTGGGGGAACCTGTTGAGGTGGTATATTGGTGGTCCCAGGAGGCGGGAGGGGTGTGGAAAAGGAGGCACCCCCAATGTTGACTGGAGGTTGGTTGGAAGGAGGAGGTGTTGTTAATGTTAATGGAGGAGGTTGTGGAACACTTTGCGGCATACCATAAGCAAAAGGATTATTGGGATCAAGCACTTGAGGTCCACCTATAGCTGAGGTCGAAGCATGTGGGGGATAATTCACCTGATAAAGGACAGCATTGCCAAATTCAGGTTGATGCCAACCCTCGACTGGAGGAAGATTGGAGAAGTATGACCCTTCTGGTGCGTTTTGGGATTCTTGGAGTACGTTAGATGGAGCACCCCTATATTTGGATAAGTCAACATTGGAGGGGGGTTTAACACCCTTCTCAATTAGGTGGGCCAAGATTTCTTCCCCATGTTTCTCAAGCAAACGGTCAGTCATTTGTACATTGGCATGATTACTAAAATGTTCCTCAAGTGTGAGTTCAGGTTGATTAACCATACTCTCTTCCCCATGCGGCGAGTTATTCTGATTCTCAGTGTTGGAGTGCGATGAAGTACCATTGTGAGGGTCATGAGACATGTTGGTACCCTTGTTAGGATCTGATAAGACATTGGTTGTGTTTGTGGGATCTTGGGAGTTGTTTGGTTGGGCATTCTGAGCTTGATAGTCGGCCATTTTCTTTGCTTGTAAATGGGTCTGAACGGGCATGCAAATGCTAGATGAATAGGTTAATGTCTCTATCAAATGATTTGATTGTGATGGAGTTTGGATCGAATCCAATTGGATTTCGATTAATCGGATTGGACTTAGATTGGATTGGATTGGGTTTGGATTGGATATGATTTGGATTTGATTTGATTAGGATGGGGTTGGATTAGATATGATTAGGATTGGATTAGATTTGGATTTGATTTTTATTTGGATTGGATTTGGATTTGGATTTGATTGGATTTGATTTGGATTTGGATTGGATTTGATTTGGATTGGATTTGGATTTGGATTGGATTATGAAAGGTGTGAAAGAGAGACCTTAGGCTTGATCACGTGAGATTACCCTTAGTAACCCTAGAGCTTTGATTGATTAATAGGATGATTACGGCACCGAATCCACCTTAAGCTAGGAATGGATTGATTGGGCAGAGGATGATAACTTGCAACACCAAATTCACCTCAAGATGGAGGTGAATTGATTGGGTTTGAAGTTAAAGACTAATAATCAAGTTCAAGCACTATGGTCAATTTAGGTAACCACTTTGTAATACAAGGGTAGGATAGTTTGGTTATGGGTGGTGTTTGTAGATGCAAATGGTAAGAAATGATTGGTGGATTAGGAAGGAAATATAATGAATGGGGGGTTAAGGATAATTGTGGAGGATATATGGAGATTTAGGATGGTTGAACGAAAGGTTGGAATAAGGAGATGGAAGTTTAAAATGGTCAAATGGGGGTTTTTGAAGGTTTAAAGTGACAAAACAAAGGTTTGGAATGATAAGGTGATGGTCGGGAATGGTTAACTAATGGTTCAAAGACTAAATGGGTCTGAATGGAGGAGTTTCAGGTGTATTGGAGGGCAAATCCACCTTTCTGCAGCAAAGATTAGGGTGTTGACAGCAAAATCAGGGGCGTAGACAGCTTTCTATAGTAAATCAGGGGCACTACCACCTTTTTGTAGTAAATCAGGGGTGCTACCGCATTTCTGCAGGGGCGTAGATAGCTTTTTGCAGTAAACCAGGGGCGCTACCACCTTTCTGCAGTAAATCAGGGGCGCTACTACGTTTTTGCAGGGGCACTACCGCCTTTCTGCGTGGGCCGCTACTGCGTTTCTGCGCAGGGCGCCACCACGTTTCTGCGGGGACAAAGCTTGGTTTTTTATGGCAAAGGCTATGGCAAGGACACAAAATTATAAAACAAGTCCAAAGTATCAAAATTTGATAGAATTTCCATAAGAAAACACCTCAAGCAAGCACAATCCTATGATTAATATTATGGGTATGGCAAGGCAAATTCTTAGTCTAGGATGCACAAGGCTTCTAGGGAGTCCTTGATATACTCTCGGTATGTGAGGCACAACCGTGAATACCAGTCCATCACAAGCGTGAGTCGGGAACCCCAGTGAGATACTAAAAGGCTTGGACCAACTCTTCACGTCTATCTAGGTATCACCCTAGCTTCGACGCTCTGCCAATTATGATGCAACTGGATTGGGGTACAACTTTCGTTCTCCCCCCTTTATATACCCCACGGGTACACGTGGTTGGAATCGTCCCTTGGGGTGATGAAATCCCCAAGCAGGTCCCACTAAAAGGAAGACACTAACTATTTCCAACTACTCTCCAGGCTCACACGAAGTGCAAGGGAAAAGTGAAAACAAATCAATGCCCCCTTGGGTAACACAAAAATAAGCAATTACAGCAAACAATGCAGTTTTAATCTCCCTAATTAAACTATATTTGAAAATAGCAAAGATAATTTTTGAAAGTCTGATTATGTAGATGACCCTGCAAACAAATGTTAGTTGTCATCTTTTTCATCTTTGGTCAAATTTTGCCACAATATGCTGCAAAACGTTAGCGAAAAACAACAATATTCTTGCCACCACAATGTTAGAGAGTTATCACGTGAAAACTGTAAAAAAAACTAGAGCAAAAATGAAACCAAAACACCTCTTTTACCTTCTAAGCTATGTTGTTTTGGGGCGCTACCGTGTTTCTGTGGGGGTGCTACCACGTTTCTGCGTGGGGCGCTGCTATGGGGCGCTGCCGCGTTTCTGCGTGGGGTGCTGTCGCGGAGGCGCTGCCACGTTTCTGCGTGGGGCCCTGCCGCGTTTCTACGGAGGGCGCTGCTACGGGGCACTGCTGCGTTTCTGCGGAGGGCGCTACCGTGTTTCTGCATGGGGCGCTATCGCGTTTCTGTGTGGGGCGCTGCCGCGTTTTTGTGTGGGGTGCTCCTGCGGGGCACTGCCGCGTTTCTACATGGGGCGCTGCTGTGGGGCACTACCATGTTTCTGCGGAGGGCGCTACCATGGGGGCGCTTGTGCATTTCTGCGGGGGCACTACCGCATTTCTGTGAGCTTTTCCTGCAAAATTCTTAACTCCAAGAGATGTTAAATGCAAGACCCATGTGTGGGTCCCACCAGGCGTGCCAGAAATGTGAACCTTGGAATCTATACTAGTCTAAATGTGCGAAATGATTAAGAAACGTGAATGACAAAATACCAAGGACACCTCAAGATTAGCCAAAAGAGTGATACAACAAAAATGAATGTAAATAAAATGAAACACAAATAATTTTACCTCCCTTGTTGTTGATACCTCTTTGATTGGCCCTTGCTTGGATTGGTTGTGTGCTCCTTAGATGATTGCTTGAATGTCTAAATGCAAGATTGGAGGTGCAAATGATTACCAAAGATGGCTAAATGATGGCAAAGGATTGAGGATTCAAATGGACAGCATGTAGTTGCTCAAATCTAAAGTCTTTTAAAATGCCCTTGAGGAGGGAGTATTTATAGGAGAATTTGAATTCTCTAGAGAATTCAACGTTCAAGATTGCTCCAACAAGGCCAAGATGAAGGGCTATGGTGGGTTGAGAACCCACAAGCCCTCACATCTTGACATGTGCAGGGTGAAATGGACAAAAGGATATGAGGTGTAAATGAGGTGGAAAAGAACATGCACCTTGGGGAGTGAGGAGATTTCCACAAAAAGGGATTTCTTGTCCCCAAGTGGGATTGAAAGAGACATTTGAGGAATTTTGGAATTCCTCAAAAATCTACATGGGAAAAGGAAAGGTGGTTGGGGAAATAAGTGTGAATTAAAAATTCACATTCCTAGGAAAGTCTAAAAGATAAAAGATGGGCCCCAAAAAGGTGGGACTTGGTCACATGTGGAGATTGTGACAAGTCCAAGGTTCTAGAAGCCTTGGAAGAATGGAATGTGAATTAAAAATTCACATATAAAGGAGATGAACCTAGGACAAATAAATGTGAATTAAAAATTCACATGGAAAAGGGGGTCAATATCCAAAAAAGAAAAATGGAAGAATTGACCAAAAAGTAGTGCTAAATTTAGCTAATGACTTTGGTTAAGGTTGTGCAAATATTGGATTAGGCTAATTAACAGAAAATTAGAGGCAAGTGGAAAATGTAGGAGGATGTGACATTAATCTTTGATTAAGTGGATGCACATCATAACCTTGAATTAATTAAATTAATTCAGATTAGGGTGAGGTTATGGAGGATGTGACAAGGAGAGAGAAAGTGAGGAATTTTAAATTGATTTTTAAATCAAAAAGAGGAAGAATGACTAAATTAAATAAATTAGCATATTTATTTAATTTAGAGAGGAATAAGGTGAAAGACAAAGTATTTAAATATTTTACCGTTATGAGGCCAAATGTATAATTATTAATTTAATAAATTAATATTAGCATGGTCGACGGAAAGGTGGTAAGTTTAATCATATGGAAGTGATTAAATTTAGATGTCTACAGTATCCATGTCCCTATAGAGGCTAAAATGTAATAAATGACTAATTATCTTGTTTATTGTCCCTCAAAACAAAAGCCTTCATTCAATGTCAACATTATCACAAAAGATTCTTCCAAGACAACTTTAACTTTGATGCATCTGAAAATGATAGATATATCATTAAATATGTATCAAGTTGACACCTTGTTTACTCATCATTATAAATAACCTTAGTTTCTACTCCTTTCCATGTAATAGTTGTAGGATCATACCATACTCACTGTTGCATGTCATTCCATTTTTTCAAGGAGCAACATACCATCATCCACTTCGGGCTCACCCTTGTCCTGCACTAAGTGGGGGCAAGAGGGTTAGAAATAATTTTCCTCATATGTCACTTTTTATTGCCTCTTTTGGCTATTTGATCACCTTTCCTATACATATTCAAGCTTGGGATGTGGATGACATGCCTTAAGTTGACCTGCATATGACATAGTTATCTGGATGATGAAGTTTGATTTGAAAACATATGATTTGGCATAGGGCTTTCCAAGTTTACTCTCATTTCTTCTTTTATGTTAGCATTTATCATTGGCTACTTTAAAGCATTTTCTCACAATGATGTTGTAGCAACCACTTTAAAGTAGGGGCATACATAGATGACATCTTTTGGAAGAAATTTCATGGTGTGATTTTTCTTTTTTCTTGTGATGTGTCCTCTTCTTGCTGGTGTCAATGGGTTTGATGTCATACAAGAGTGTATGATCTACTGAAATGGCATGATGTGAACATGAAATCCCATGAGTGACGATATGACACTTTTGACTTGTCTTGTCTTGGAGACATTAGGAACAATTCTCCCTAAAAGGAAGACCATTACTTGAACAAAGAAAAATCCCCTTTAACAATTTTTTTTACATGAAAAAAGAATTTACAAAAAGCATTACATTGTAGTGCCTTATCAAAGTTATCAAGAGGATAACTTTGGTATGGTTAGTATGATGGGAATTTGACACACTGGCATAATTTTCTCATTATATGGTGGGAAGCCGACACACTGTCATGACTTTCTCACTAAACCACTTCTTTGGGACAACTCACCCCATGGATTACCTGATGTTTTGTGGCCCTACAATGAGTGCATCTTTGCCGAAGCTTGATCCACCTCATTTTTCTTTCTTTTGGTTATTGACATTGTATGTTTGTGTATCTTGATTTTGCATATCATACACCTTGCATGTGTTATTTTGTGCTTATGTTGGTTAGACTTAGGATCTTGGATCTTGGGGGCTTGACTGCTTCTTTGATCTTTGGTATCCTAGACCATTTGCATCGATTGATACTCTTGGACAATCTTCAATGTCTACTTTGGTGTGGGTTTGAAACAAGTTCATTCCCTCACTAAAGTGGGGGCTAAATGTAGTGTCAAAAAATATCATTATGAACATTTTCACACTTGATATGGGAATAATTACTAATAAATTGGACTTAATGTTGCCTTGATCTAGTGTTGTGAGGTGTTTTACACATCCACACTAGGTGTTGTGACCTTTTTAAGCTAAATTGACTTAACATTTCCTTAATTTTGTGTTGTAAAGTGTATTTATTTATGTGTATCCTTGAGTTTTATCTATTCTAGTAATGCAAAACAACTAAAATGTAATATAAAAACACAACTTGAATACCTCAAAGATTATCCCAAGGAATTGTTAACACAAAGAGATAAGATGAAAGAAGATTGAAAATGATTATACCTTCTCTTTGCAGCTGACATTCCTTGGTTGGCCCTTGATTTTGAGTACTTGTGTGCTTCTTCGATGGCTATTGATATGACTAAATGCAAGATTGACTATATGATGGGATACAAATGCAAATGGCTAAAATGGCTTGGCTAAGTAAGAGGAAATGCTTGTGAGTTGAGTGTTCAAAATAACAGCATGTAGGTGCAAAATGACTAAGTAGTTGAAAATGCTTTAGAGGAGGGGTATTTATAGAGGAATTTGAATTCCATGGTGGAGATTTATCCAACAAGGCCAAGATGAAGGGCTAAGGTGAGTTGAGGGCTCACAAGCCCTCACATCTTGACATGTGGAATGTGAAGTGGCTAAGGGTGTGATGATGTGTAAGTGAGATGGAAGGAGAGTACATGATGTGGAGGAAGGACAAGTACTTTGTAAGTACCTTTGGGAATGAGAAGATTTCCTCAAAAAAGAACTTCTTTTCCCCAAGTGAGAATGAGAGTGACATTTGAGGAATTTTGGAGTTCCTCAAAAATCTCCAAGGGAAATGAGAAAGTGGTTGGAGAAATAAATGTGAATTGGGAGAATCTAGTGGATAAGAGGGGGTCTCCAAAAAGGTGGAAGTTTGTCACATGTGGATGAGGTGACAATTCAAATGTTCTAGAAGTCTTCGAAGGATAAAATGTGAATTAAAAATTCACATGGGAAGGAGAGAGACCTAGAATAAATAAATGTGAATTAAAAATTCACATGGGAAAGATGATCAATGCTAAGAAAGACAAATGGAAAGGTTGAATAAAAAGGGATGTTAAATGTGGCTAATGACCTTGATTAAGGTTGTGCAAACACATGATTAAGATAATTAATGAGAGATTGGAAGCAACTGGAAAGTGTAGAAGGATGTGACATTAATCCTTGATTAAGAGGATACACATCCTAATCATGAATTAATTAAATTAATCTAGATTAGAGAGGGATTATGGAGGATGTGACAAGGAGAGAGAAAAAAGAAGAATTTAAATCGATTTGATTCAAAAAGATTAAAATGACTAAATTAAATAAATTGATGTATTTATTTAGTTTAGAGAGGAAAAAGGTGCAAGGTAAAGCATTTAATTGTTAAATTAAATACTTTAAGAACTTTAGGTAGAAAATGTAATATTAATTGAATAAACTAATATTGACAGAATGGATGAATAAAGAGATGAATTTGATCGTATGGGAGCGATAAAATTTAGATGTCTACATTTTTCCCCTTTTCAAAATATTGGTAGAGTAACAATGTTTTGAAGGAAAATAAAATGCAAATGAGGGAGGAAGTGATAGGACTCAATGCCCCAGCATGGAAAAAGTTCAATGAATTACCTAAATAGAGGGAATTGGAGGGAGATGCCCCAATGATTGTACTGAAGGAAAGAAGGAATGATGGTAGGGTATGCCCTCTCAAGAGGGTGGTTGGGGAACAAAAAGGGGGCCCCAAATGACATCTTGATAGGAAGAAATAGAAGGGACCATTTAATATAGCTCAAAAAATTGAGCAATGTTTATTTTTGAACGGAGTTGATCAGATGCACAGATTGCAAATGGTAGCCCTAGGAAGTTAGGGGCATGTCCACCCTGACACGAGGCATATCTACCCCACTACGGGGTGTGGTCACTCCACAGTGTGGGGCGTGACCGCCACACAAAGCATAGAGTATCCACCCCGCCATGGGGTTTGGCCACCCCATGGAGGGGGTGTGGCCACCTTGCGGCAAGGGGCATGTTCGCCCAATGACGTGGGGGCGTATCTGCCCTACCACGAGGCGTGTCTACCCTAACACAGGGTCCACCTCATGACACAAGGGTGTGTTTTCCCCATGAGAAGAGGAAAAGAAATTAAGAGAGAAAAAGAGGTGAAATATTTGCACAACCAAAATCATAGGGTGAATGCAATGCAATGGTAATGACCATGAAATGCAATCCTAATATGATTTTCCATCTTCGAAGCACTAATTTTTTCTATAGCATAAGACACTGAGTGCCAAGGTATAGGAAACCAAGGAAAGTTATCATTGAATGCATGAACAAATAGACAAACAAGAAGGCTATCCCAACACCCCAAAATGTCAAAGACTTTGGTCGGGCTAGGTATTGGGATAACCACAAGCACAAAGGGATGCCCCAACATAACACAAAATCACATGGATCTTGGTGGATACTATGTGGGACAACCTAGGAGACAACAAGAATAAAAGATCAAGATATGCCCCTATGTTGACCAGTCAAAATGTACCATAATATGATGGATCATGGTGGCCTTGACAAGTCATGATAGGGAGGTCAACTGATAAACAAAAACCAAAAGCATCAAAAGATCACAATCAATTTTAAAATGGCCTTTTCCATAGGATCAAGGGGATGGATGGGGTTGATGAGGTCAAATAGGAAGGATGCATCCTATTGAGATTGATGATGGAGAATAAACTAAAAGATCATTATGACATGGGATGCTCAAAATCGATTGGATCACATGATATAGGTGGATCTCATTTGTTAAGAACTAGCTAGATAAGGACATAGCTTGATGACACAACATAAGGGAGACAAGACACGAGACAAAAGACTGACACATCCTATAGCCCCAGGGGCTCGGGGGTTGATCAAAGATGAGCCTTGCCTACATGAAAGCACAAAGCCCCCGTAGTTTGATAAAAGACTGATGACTAACCATGGATAGAAATGGAAGGAGGAAAATGGAGACTGATGATGGATGATAGGATTGGATGGACAAAAGAACCCTAGGGGTAGATCAAATGATCGACCTTTCCTACGTGAAAGTTCAATGGAAATGTTGTTTGACCAATGACAAATGATGGTTAAAGGATGATGAGATGATAGGATAAGTGGATAAAAAGATGGGACCAGTAAGATGAGATATGATAGACCTGTTGGACAAGATAGGATGATAGAAATTACAAAGCTTAGGTATGGGATAGCTATCCAAATCATTAAAATGACTTGGGAGGATGATATGATAGATAGATGAGTGATGAAAAGTGACAGGGGATTGGAAAGATGTGCAAGAGAAGTAGGAGTGATGATGATTAGATAGATGGAATTGAATTACATTGGGAGAAGCCTATAGCCAGATTCCAATGACAAGGGATTATGAGATGGGATGAAGAGAGACAAATTAATAGGGAGATAGGGATGGGGGATGAAAGGGATGGGAAATAGAGATAGGGATGGATAAGAAGATAAGGAGGTGGATAGATGCTAGGATGGATAGATAAGGATAAGAAGGTTAAAAGGATTGTTTGGATGGATAAGAAGACAAGGATAGGGAGATAGAACAGATTGTTTGGATAGGTAGGAAGAAAAATATGGGGATATGAAAGGGATTGTTTGGATGGATGGATAGGAAGATAAGGATGGAAGATGAAAAGTTAGATAGGATCGATGAATGATGTCTCCAAGGACTTATGTCACAAAGGAACTAAATGCCCACACTCGAGATATGTCATGTGTGATAAGGAAAAAGGGGCAAAAAATGAGTGGATGGGATGATAAATGAGATAGTTGGAGGATAGGATGGGTGGACAAGGGAGTTTGATGAATGAAGGTAGGATGCTTGGATAACGAAGGGATATTGAAGGTAGCATGACAAATAGACAAAGAAGGTAGATGGATATGGATAAGGAATAGGATTGGGGGGGTAGGTGTATGGTAACATGATGGGTGGAAAAAGAATATGATAATGTATGGATGAAGGGAAAGTATGCCAAGAGGTGTCTAGAGCATGTATATATGTTTTCCCCTAGATATATCAAGATCACAAGGAGGATGGAGGGATCGAGGTGAAGGATGTGTAAGACAGGTCAGATGAAGGAGGTGGGTGAAAGGGATGTAGGTGCCTCCAAGTGCAAAAGTAAACTAGATAGAGGATTTACACATAACACCTATTTACAAGGTTTTCATCATGGTACTTATCCAAGGTGCTTGTTTTCCAAGTTTTCACCATTGGACGAATGATTTCTCTTTACTATTTTTTTTTGTGACAATTTTTTTTTGTTGATTTTTTGAACTTTTTTCTTTTGGATTTTTGGATAGAATGTAGGTGGAGATGGATAAGTATAGGGAGGTGGATAAGTAGATGTAGAAGACATATGATAAGGATGTGGATGAAGGACTCAAGCATCAAATTCCATATGTAGTATTAAGAGCCCATGTTTGAATTGACTATTAGATGTTGGTACAACCTTAGTTATGAAAATGGAGGAATTATGCAAGAGCAAGTATTAAAGGGATTTGATGGGGGAGGTTTGTGGAATAATGGATGGGATGTTGGAAAGTTTATGGATGGAATGATGGAGAAAATGTATGATGGGGAGGCATGTTTAGTGTTGGAAATGTATGCCTCAATCAATACATGCCGAAACCTCTTTAGGAGCCAAGTCGGTGTGACAGCACTTATGTCTGGCCGGCAAGCAGTTTGTATCATCATGTATTGTTTAGGTCATTGTGACCTAGCTCTTATCTCACCGAAGAGTTACAGTCTAGAGCCAATCATTGTGACAAGAAGTATTTGGCGTGATCTCTTATCGCGTGGAAATCTTTGGCCGACAGGCCATTCAATCATGTATCGGGAAGACTCTTGGCGACTGCGGGCTTCAGGATAACCTATGGAATTTCGATGAAAATTCTTACCGATGTGTTTGAGTCTCACTAATGGGATAACGTATTGAATTCATCAAAGTAATATGTTTGTTTTTTTATGATGTCTCGGTAAAGTGAAAATGTCTCACCGATAGGAATACATATGATGTCTTCACCGTAACATAAAGATCCTGGTGTGAGGTCTTAGTGATTGGAGGATGTCTTGCAGATAGCCTATGGCTATCGGGGTAACTCAAAGGGTTTCAAAGAGATGTCTTAGCAAGAATGAAATGTCTTGCTGACAGCACTTTATGTTGGAGCCTTCAGGGTAGGTCTTGGAGTTCAATAAGATCTCTCGGTGAAAGACATATGTCTTGGTGATAGGTGATGACTTCAGAGTAACTTTTGTGATCTCGGAGAAACCTCTTAGCAATAGAAAAAAGTCTTGTCGACTACTCTTTGGAGCTCGATATGACTTTTGTTCTCATTGGAGTAACCCTAAATGACTCGGTATATGGTCTTAGTGAAAGATGATTATTTGGCCGATAAGAACACTAGCATCAGTATAACATATGGATCTTAGTATGATCTCCTAGCGACATAAGGATTGTTTTAGCGATAGTCTCCTAACTTTGGTGTAACACAAGATGGCTCGTTGGGATGTCTTGGCGAGAGCAATACTCTTGCCGAAAGGAAAACTGAAGCTGATACATGTTGTAAGCTCGGTGAAGCATCTTGGCAACTATGGTAACTCTTGGCAACATTGATATGAAACTTTTGGGCATCAGGGAGACACTGTTAGTGTCTCATCGAGATGCCAATGCAGTGTGAATTCTCTTGAGTGTTGTTTGACTGTCCTATGTGGAGTCTCATGGACCAATAAGAGAAGTCGAATCTGAATAGTTGGAAGTTTGTTCATTGTGACAGTTCTGTGAGGGAGCTCAACGGACATGGAACAACAGGGATATACTCTGTGGTTGCAGTTTGTGATCGGTTGGTTGTATCGACTGATTTCTAGGTGATTGCATGATCAATAAATGTATTTTATTCTATTGAAACTGTAACTTGAAGGTTCCTGAGATTGTTCATGGTGAATGCTGCTATAAACAAACACCAAAAAGATAAGTCTTTCATTTGTATGTAATCTCCATTACTGTAATACAAAGTGATTTCTCTTGGTGTGGTGGGTTTTTCTCTTGTAAGGGTTTTCCCACGTATATTTGGTGTTCATGTGTGATTGTCAAATACTCTATTTCTATTATCTATTTCATAGTGCATCTTAATTGGACTGTAATTGTAAAATTTAAAAGTATATCTACATTCTTTCTTGAGGTATTGATGTTAGGAGAATTGCTTCCGCATCTAAATTTCCTTACAAGTGGTATTAGAGCCTGGCTAGTTGTGATATCCTTGTTGGTACGTTGGGTTTTTTGTGTCAATTCTTTTTAGTGGGAGTCTTGTAGAGTTTGTTATTTCTGATTATAGGTTGAGATGGCTATCACGTCTGGAAATATTGAAATAGAGAAATTCAATGGCAGTAACTTTGAGTTGTGGAAACTCAAGATGGAGGATCTTCTAGTTTTTTGTGATCTATGGATTGTTGTGTCTATAACTAAACCTACAGGCATGAAGCAAGAGGATTGGGACCTTATAGATAGGAAGTATAAGGGGATAATAAGGCTCTGTTTGGCAGATTCAGTCCTTCTGAATGTGCATGAGGAGAAGACTGCATCTTTCTTTTGGAATAGACTGGCATCTATTTATCAAGGGAAATCTTTGGTGAATAAACTGTTCCTAAGGAAGAAGTTGTATTCTTTGAGAATGCAGGAAGGAGGGTGTGTAGCTAATCACTTGAATGCATTCAATATGCTAATTGCTCCATTGACATATGTTGGTGTGAAGATTGAAGAAGAGGATTGTTGTATGCTTTTGTTGTGTTCTTTTCTAGACTCGTGATATCATCTGGTGATGGCTATTGGGAGTAGAACATCTAGTTTCAAGATGGAAGATGTTGTTGGTTCTTTGCTTTCAGAAGAAATGAGAAGGAAGTCTTCTAAGATGGTGAAGGAAGCTCTTGGTGTCAGAGGAAGATCAAAAGAGAAAGGCAAGAAGAAGGACAAGAAGTCCAAATCAAAATTAGAGGGGAGATCAAAGTCTCCTGGCAAGAATTCCAAGGTGAAGTGTTGGAACTATGGGCAACCTGGTCATGTCTGAAAGGATTGTAAAGAGGAGAAGAAGAAGAAGAAGAAGAAGTATTCTTCCAAAAATGACTTTTCTCATAGTGATGGAGATTCCTTCATTGTTGCCTTGGCTACTCAGGCATTAGATGATGTCTGGTTGATTAATTTTGGTGCATCTTTTCATATGACATCTCATAGAGAATGGCTCACAAAGTATGAATAATATGATGGTGGAAAGGTGTACTTGGCAAGTGATTCAAATTTGGAGATTGTTGGTCATGGAAGAGTCATAAGAAAATTTCCTAGTAGCAAAGTAAAGGGAATTAATGATGTAATGCACATACCAGGTCTAGCTCAAAATCTACTATCTGTCAATAAGCTAAATGATATCGAAGTGCAAGTCACATTTTTTGGGAATGACTACAAGATGACTAGAGGTTCAATGGTGCTGGCTAGAGGTGCTCGAATTGGTACCTTGTACAAGTTGGATGCACATCTTGTTGAATGTAACAATGTCTCTAGAAAGTCACTAAAATCTGCTCATGGATGTAAAAAGGGAAATATCCCTAATTATGTAAACTCAATGGAAGTAAAACTTCCTGTAGAGAAGACTATGCTTTGGCATCATAGGTTAGGCCACATAGGAGAAAAATGTTTAAAAACATTGAAAAAAAAAACCCGGCTGACGGGCTAGAAGATTGTAATCTTGAATTCTATGAACATTGTATATATGGAAAGCAACATCGTGTTTTGTTTTATCACAGTCCTCATAAATCTTCTAGTTTGTTAGATTATATTCATTCAGATGTGTTTGGTCTAGTGAATGTTCCTTCTTTGTCTAAATAAAGATACTATGTGTCATTTATTGATGATTATTTAGGAAGAGAATTTGTTTATTTTTTGAAAAGTAAATTAGAAGTGTTCAGTTGATTTAAGGAATTTAAGAACCTTGTTGAAAATTAGACTAGTAGAAAAATAAAATGCTTAAGGAATGATAATGGTGTTTTAATGAATTTGAAAGATACTGTAAAGACCATGGGATTAAAAGACACAAGACTACACCTTATACTCCACAGCAGAATGGAGTTGCAGAAAGGTTCAATAGGATGGTGATGGAGAGAGCACGAAGTATGCTTAGTAGTGATAGCTTAGAGGAGAAGTTCTAGGCTGAGGCTATTGCTATTGTATGTTACTTGATTAATAAGTCTCCAAATTTTTCTCTTGTTGAGAAAAAACCTTTGGAAGCGTGGTTTGGTAAGAAACCCTCTCTTAGACATATTCGAGTCTTTGGCTGTGAGGCATATTCATATGTTCCGGATGTAAAAAGATATAAATTGGAGAACAAGGCTATCAAGTGTATTTTTATTGGCTATAGTGCTGTCATAAAAGGATACAAGCTTTGGAATCCTGAAACAGAAAAGGTTGTATACAACAGAAGTGTAATCTTTTGTGAGCTGAAACCTTCCACCTTGGATCTGTAATCAGAGTCAAAGTCAGAAAACAATAAGGATGTAGCAATAATTCCTCCTACTCCAAAGAAAGAGGAATTGAAAATTCAAAATGTACCTGAAACTGAGGAGAGCTCAAGTAGTTCTAAAATTTCTGAAGAAGAAGAACCTCAGCCTCATCCAGTGAGGAGGTCAACCGGAGAAAGGAAACAACCAGATAGGTATGGGTTCTCATTGATTGATTCTACTTGTGCCTATGCTTTGATTTCTAGCACTGATGAGCCTAGGATTGTAAAAGAGGCATTTAAAATGTCTGATTCAGATTCTTGGTTGGAATCCATGGAAGAAGAGATGGCATCTTTAGAAAAGAATGATACCTGGAGTCTGGTGCCCTTACCTGAAGGTAGAAAACATATGGGCTACAAGTGGGTATTTAAGAAAAAGATTGGTCTAAATGGTAGTGTAGAAAAGTACAAGGAAATACTTGTTGCAAAGGGTTATTCCTAGGTTGAGGGAATTGATTATGGGGAAATATTTTCTCCTGTAGCTAAGCTGATGTCCATTAGATTCCTTTTGTCACTTGCAGCAACATATGATTTAGAGGTCGAATAGATGGATGTGAAGACAACATTTCTTCATGATGATCTTGAAGAAGAAATCTATATGTCCCAGCCTGAGCACTTTGTTGAAAAAGGTAAAGAAAAACTTGTATGCAAATTAAAGAAGTCTCTGTATGGGTTAAAGCAGTCACCTAGAATGTGGTACCAGAAATTTGATACTTTTGTATTGTCTTTGGGAATTATGAGATCAAAATTTGATCATTGTGTATATTATAAAGCTGAAAGTGATCGAGTTCTTATTATTGCTCTCAATGTTGATGATATTTTGTTCATAGGCAATAGTAAGCTAATGATTTATGATCTTAAGTCTTAGTTGTTTGCTAAGTTTGAAATGAAGGATCTTGGTGCAGCAAGGTATATTCTAGGGATGGAGATAACCAGGGACAAGAAGAATAGAAAACTTTGGCTCAGTCAGAGTAAGTATGTCATAACTATTCTTGAGAGATTTTGTATGAATGACTACAAACAGCTAGTGGTTCCAGTCATGCAGGGAACAAAGCTATCTATTGAGGACTATCCAAAATCTCCTACTAAGATGGAGGACATGACTAGTGTACCCTATGCTAGTGCGGTTGGCAGTCTCATGTATGCAATGGTCTGTACAAGGCCAGACATTGCCCAAGCAGTGGGAGTTCTTAGTCTGTTTATGGCTAATCTAGGAAGAACACATTGGGATGTTGTAAAGAGAGTTTTCAAATATTTGAAGGGCACTTCATATTTTGCTTTGTGTTACCATGGGAACTTGGTTGAATCACAGAGGACTTTCAGTATTCGAGGCTATGTGGATTCTAATTGGGCAGGGGACATTGACAATAGGAGTTCCACTAGTGGATACATTTTCATGATGAATGGCGGTGCTGTGAGTTGGATGAGCAAGCAACATGCTATAGTCGCTTTGTCCACTATGGAGGTTGAATACATGGTAGCTAATCATGCTTGTAAAGAAGCAGTTTGGTTGAAACATTTGTGTTCTAACATTGGTTTTGATGTAGGAGAAATAACAATTTTCTGTGATAGTCAGAGTGCAATTTTTCTGGCAAAGAATCCAACTTTCCATGCCAGGATGAAACATATTGATGTACAGTACCACTTTGTACAAGATATGGTTGAGGATGGAAAGGTTAGTTTGGAAAAGGTTGATACTCTGGAGAATATTGCAGATGCATTGATGAAGCCAGTGAGCATATACAAGTTTAGGTGGTGTGCCAGTTCAATGGGCCTTAGTGCCCATGATTTTTAGTAAGTTTTAATTATTCTCTGAAGGTGCCTGTATGATCTTCATCATGTGGGAGATTGTTGGAAATGTATGCCTCAATCAATAGGCCGAAACTTCTTTAGGAGACAAGTCGGTGTGACAACTCTTATGTCTAGCCGACAAGTAGTTTGTATCATCATGTATTGTTCAGGTTGCTATGACCTAGCTCTTGTCTCATCGAACGGCTATAGTTTGGAGCTTGTCGCTATGACAAGAAGTATTCGGCATGACCTCTTATCACGTGGAAAAATTTGGCTGACAGACCATTCAATCATGTATCAGAAAGACTCTTGGCAACTGCGGGCTTCAGGGTAACCTATGGCAGTTCGATGAAAAGTATTATTGATGTGTTTGAGTCTCACCCATAGGATAATGTATTGAAGTCATCAGAGTAACATGTTTGTTTCGTTATGATGTCTTGGCGAAGTGAAAATGTCTTGCCAATAGGAATACATATGATGTCTTTGCCATAACATAAAGATCCCGGTGTGAGGTCTTAGCAATTGGAGGATGTCTTACCCATATCCTATGGCTGTCAGGGTAACTCAAAGGGTTTCAAAGAGATGTCTCAGCGAGAATGAAATGCCTTGCCGACAACACTTTATGTTGGAGCCTTCGAGGTAGATCTTGGAGTTTGATAAGATCTCTCGGTGAAAGACATATGTCTTGGCGACAGGTGACGACTTCAAAGTAACTTTTGTGATCTCAGAGAAAATTCTTAGTGATAGACAAAAGTCTTGCTAACTACTCTTTGGAGCTTGATATGAATTTTTTTCTCATCAGAGTAACCCTAAATGACTCAATATATGGTCTCAGCGAAAAATGATTGTCTGGCCAATAAGAACACTAGCATCGGTATAACATGTGGATCTCAGTATGATCTCCTGGTGACATAAGGATTATTTTAGCAATAGTCTCCTAACTTTAGAGTAACACAAGATGGCTCGTTGGGATGTCTTGGTGAGAGCGATACTCTTGCCGAAAGGAAAAATGAAGTCGATACATGTTGTAATCTCGGTGAAACATCTTGGCGACTATGGTAACTCTTGGTGACATCGATATGAAACTTGTGGGCATCGGGGAGACATTGTTAGTGTCTCACTGAGATGCCAACACAGTGTGAATTCTCTTGACTATTGTTTGACCATCGTATGTGGAGTCTCGTGGACCAATAGGAGAAGTCAAATTTGATTAGTTGGATGTCTGTTTGTTGTAACGGTTCTGTGAGGAAGCTCAACAGACATGGAACAATAGGGATATACTCTGTGGTTTCATTTTGTGATCGGTTGGTTGCATCGACAGATTTTTGGGTGATTGCATGATTAGTAAATGTATTTTATTCTATTGAAACTATAACTTGAAGGTTCCTAAGATTGTTCATGATGAATGCTACTGTAAACAGACACCAGAAAGATAAGTCTGTCATTTGTCTGTAATCTTCATTACTGTAAGACAAAGTGATTTCTCCTGGTGTGGTGGGTTTTTCTCCTATAAGGGTTTTCCCACATATATCTGGTGTTCATGTGTGATTGTCAAATACTCTATTTCTATTATCTATTTCATAGTGCATCTTAATTGGATTGTCAAATTCTTTCCTGAGGTATTGATGTTAGGAGAATTGCTTTCGCATCTAATTTTCCTTACATTTAGGACCAACATTGGCACTTGTGGTGGGGCTGTGAAAGGAGAGGAGGATTAAAGGTTGGATGATGTGGGTCTAATGGAGGGTGTAATGGAGGATGTTAAGATAATGGAGGAGAGGTGATAGTGAATTTTGGGACATAAGAACCCAAAATAGATTTAGGAGATGAAGGATTTGCATAATTAGCTTTTGGATTAGCACCTTTGGATGTCATTACAGATTTGTCATTTGAAGGAATTGCATCTTTTTTCTTAGGGATCCACATGGTTTTGATCTTTTCTTTCATGGTTCTTTGTAGCCAATGGGTTGGATTTGGATTGTGGAGTTGATTTTTATTTTCTTCAACATGTCTTTGTAAAGGGACATGAGGAGCTTTAGATTCATGTGGATGTTTAGATTTATGCATTTGTACTTTGGCATCTGAAGTGCTTTATGTAATAGTTGGATGGGTGTGAGGAGATGGAGGATGTTGAGTGATGGAGGTAGGTTTATGGGGATTATGTGTAGATGAAGGATGTGCAGGTACGTTCCTTTGTTGATCCTAATTAAGGGACATGTGAGTGAGATGTTTTTGATGGGTGAAATGGAGGGGTGATGATTGGATGAAAGGATGAATAGGATGATATGGAGGAGGTGATTTTGGGATATAAGGGCCCAAAATAGACTTAGGACCTAGAGGATGTGTGATAGCGGATGGGGGGACATAAGGACCCAAAATGGAGGGAGTAGCTGAAGGAGAAATATTGATTGTTGTTTTGAGGTGATACAATGGAGGGGAAATGGCAACAAATGATGTGGCAGAGGGATGGGAGGAACCTCTTATTCTTTTAGAAGAGGATCATCAATAGTGTGTGGAGGTTGTACCAACATGTTTTGATTTTGAGTCATGAATAGTACAACCAAGACCATTTGTACAATTATTTTCTTTGGGATGGATAGGATCTAAAATACCATGCTCATGAAGGTCTAAGCCTTTTCCTTGATGGTTCATGTTCTTAAGCATTCGATCCATGATAGGATTTTTTGTATTCTAGAATAATGATGCAAGTCCATTATTAGGTGGAGGAGGATGGGTGGTATATATACTTTATTTTTCTTCTACAAGGATACCACCATGAGAGAATGTGAGAGTACCAAGGGGATATAAAAGTAGTGAGGGGATAGGAGGTTTAGGTGATGATGGAGGATCATGAGATGGAGATGAGGGGATAGCAACATCATGATCGAGAGGAGTTAGTGGTGAGGGATCAAGAGAGGGATCATGTGATATGATAAGATTTGGACTTGTGGCAGTGGGTGATGAGGGCTCATGCAATGGAATGATTGGATCTTGAGTACAAATGGGATCATGGGATGGAATGGATGAAGGACTAGCATCTTGAGGTGGACTCGATAGGATGGTAGGATCTTGATGTGGAGAAGGGGATATAGTAGTATGCTTTGGATCAAGCTCTTCGAATGACTCCTCTTGTGTGGGATGCATGATAATGGAGTGTTGGAGGGAATACTCAAGTGGGGGAGATGGAAGGATGGAGGATTCATGATGTTCATGGAGTTTAGTGATATTAGGAGTGGGAGACATGTATTGGACTTGCGTACCTTAGATGAATCGGGTGGATCTAGGAGTAGGAGGGGATTGGATTAAATTATATTTGATGGGTTTGATGGCTCTCAGAGTAGGAGATGGGGGTTCAATGGATTGAATGGGTTCAATGGTTTCAATGGTTTGAGCAGTGCTAGGGGTGGTAACAACAATGATAGGTGTGGCATGGAGAAGGGTCTCATCACTAGTGACCATGGATGATAGATTGGGATGGCATGGTTCCATGACTTCAATATGTGGAGTTGGGGATGGGTTCTTTTTCATGAGTCCTTGGGTTCTTTGCCTCTGATCACGTCTAAACGGGCATACAAATGTGCTATGAGTAGATTAATGCTTTTGACAAATGATTTGATTGTGATTGGATGAGATGTGATTTGGATGGGGTTTGGATTTGGATCGGATTTTGTTTGGATATATTAGATCGAATTGGTTTTTGATTGGATTGGATTTGGATTTGGCAAGATTAGATTAGATTGGATTGGATTTGGATTTGGAAAGATTGAATTAGATTGGAATTGATTTGGATTTGGCAAGATTGAATTAGATTGGATTGGATTGGATTGGATTTGGATAAGATTGGATTAGATTGGATTGGATTGGATTGGATTTGGATTTGGCACAATTAGATTAGATTGGATTGGATTTGGATTTGGCAAGATTGGATTAGATTGGATTGGATTGGATTGGATTTGGATTTGGCATGATTAGATTAGATTGGATTGGATTGGATTTGATTTGATTATTTGGTTGATTGGACAATTTGATTGAATGATTGGTTTTGATAGATTTGGATGATTGGACGGGTATGATTGGATGATAAAGGATGAGAGGGAGACCTTGAGTTTAATCAAAGGAAGTTACCCTTAGCAACCAAGAGCTTTAATTAATTAAAAGGATGATCACGGCACCGAATCCACCTTAAGATAGGAATGAATTGATTGGGCTAAGGATGATAACTTACACCACCAAATTCGCCTCAAGATGGAAGAAAATTGATTGGGGTCAAAGTTAAAGGCTAATAATCAAATTCAAGTGCTATGGTCAATTTGGGTAATTGCTTTGTAATACAAGGTTAGGACGGTTTGATTATGGGTGGTGTTTGGCAATGTAAATGGTAAAAAATTATGGTGGATTAGGGAGAAATTAAAATGAATGGGTGGATTAAAGATAATTGTGGAGAATGAATGGGGATTTAGAATGGTTAACGAAAGTTTGGAATGATGAGATGGAGGTTTAAAATGGTCAAATGGAGGTTTTTGGAGGTTTAGAGTGACAAAATGAAGGCTTAGGATGATGAAATAATTGTTGGGAATGGTTAAATGATTGTTTAGAGGCTAAAGGGACCCAAATGGGGTGATCTCGGATGTTCAGGAGGGTAAATTCGCTCCTCTGCAGCAAACCAGGGGCGTAATCGCCTCACTGCGGTAAAAATAGGGGCGTAATCACCCCATTGCTATAAAATAGGGGCGTAATTACCTCACTGTGGTAAAAATAGGGGTGTAATCACCCCACTGCGGTAAAATAGAGGCTTGGTTTGATGAAAATGACTATGGCAAGGACTTTAAAATGACAATGGTAAGGCTAAATTGTCAAAATTTTACTGGTTTCTCACAAGAAAACACTCTCAAGCAAACACAACCCTATGATTAGTGTTAAGGGTATGGCAAAAGAGGTCTTAATCTAGGATGCACAAGGTGTCTAGCGAGTCCTCAATATACTCTCAGTACGTGAGGCCCAACCATGAACACCAGCCCATCACAAGCGTGATACGAGAACTACAACAAGATACTAAAGGGCTCAGACCAACTCTTCACGTCTATCTAGGTATCACCCTAGCTTCGACGCTCTACCAATTACAACGTGACTGGATTGGGGTACATCTTTCGCTCTCCCCGCTTTATATACCCCACCAGTACGCATGGTTGGAATCATCCCCTGGGGTGATGAAATCCCCAAGCAGGTCCTACTATAAAGTAAAGACTAACCATCTCCAACTACTCCCCAGGCTGACACGAAGTGCAAGAGGAAAGTGAAAATAGGCCAATGCTCCCTTTGGGTAACACAAAAAAAAAGCACAACAAACAATGAATATTACTCCCTCTAATTAAACTATGTTCTTAGATTGATGCAAACAGCAAGGATAATTTAAAAGTTTGAGCAAATGATTAGCCCTACAAACAAATGTTAGATATCTTATCCCGCTTTCTCTATCAACTTCACAAGAATATGCTACAGAAGGTTAGCAAAAAAAAACACATGTATCCTTGTAAGAACAACGTTAGGGAGAAAATAGCAAAAAAAAATCAAAGTCAAGATAACAGTTTTACCTTCTAGGGGGCGCAGTCGCCCTTCTGCAGCAAAACAAGGGTGTAATCGCCTCACTCCAGTAAAAACAGGGGCGTAATCACCCCACTGCAATAAAAATAGGGGCATATTCACCCCATTGCAAAAAAATGAGCACAAATTTTAGTCCAGGGGGCATAATCACCTCACTGCAATAAATATTTGCACAAAAAACAATTTTCAGCGAAGAGGGCATAATCGCCCCACTGCAAAAAGGTATTAGCACAAAAATAATTTTCAGCCAAGAGGGCCTAATCACCCCACTACAGAAAAGTATTAGCACAAAAACAATTTTCAGGCAAGAGGGTGCAGTCGCCCCACTGTAGTAAAGTGTTAGCACTGTAAAAATAATTTTTAGGCAAGAGGGCGTAATCGCTCCACTGTAGTAAAATATTAGCACAAAAAATAGTTTTCAGCCAAGAGGGCGCAGTCACTCCACTGTAGTAAAGTGTTAGCACAAAAATATTTTTTAGGCAAGAGGGCATAATCAGCCCACTACAGTAAAATATTAGCACAAAA
The DNA here is from genome assembly GCA_007258455.2 of Sequoia sempervirens. Classification (NCBI taxonomy): domain Eukaryota; kingdom Viridiplantae; phylum Streptophyta; class Pinopsida; order Cupressales; family Cupressaceae; genus Sequoia; species Sequoia sempervirens. The sequence continues at coordinate 29,450,151 of VDFB02000017.1, read as the reverse complement.
AATAGTTTTTAGCCAAGAGGGTGTAGTCACCCCACTACAGTAAAAACAGGGGCATAATTGCCTTACTGCGGTAAAAACAAGGGCGTAATCGCCCCACTGCGGTAAAACATTGGCATAATCACCCCAATGTGACGTATTCCTACAAAAAATCTCAACAACAACAAATGTGAAGTATAGGAACCCGTTTGTGGGTACCACCGGGCATACTAGAAATGTGTACCTTAGAATTTTAACCTACTCTAGTGTGCAAAATAACTTAAAAATGCAAATGATAAAAGACTAAGGACACTTCAAGATTAGCCTAAAGAGTGATAAAACAAGAAGGAAAATGGATAAAACAAGATGCAAACGATTTCACCTTCCTTGCTATTGAAGACTCCTTGGTTCGCCCTTGCTTGGGATAATTTTGTGTGCACCTTAGATGACTTCTTGAGTGACTAAAATGCAAGATCAACTTATGCAAACTGATTACAATTGATTGCTAGATGATGGTAGATGCTTGAGAATACAAATTTCCAATGTGTAGTTGTAAAATAGCTAAGTGTTGTTAATTCCCTTGAGGAGGGGGTATTTATAGAGAAACTTGAATTCTCTAGAAAATTCAATGGTCAAGATTGATCCAACAAGGTCAAGATGAAGGGCTATGGTGGGTTGAGAACCCACAAGCCCTCACATCTTGACATGTGGAGGATGAAGTGGCCAAGGGGATATGAGATGGAGGTGAGGTGTCAAAAAGGTACATGAGCTGGAGGAAGGAAAAGTACCTTCCAAGCACCTTGGGGAGTGAGAAGATCTCCTCAAAAAGGAATTTGCTATCCCCAAGTGAGGGTAAAAGGGACTTATGAGGAATTTCGGAATTCCTCAAAAATCTCCATGGGAAAAGGAGAGGTGGTTGGAGAAATAAATGTGAATTAAAAATTCACATTCTTAGGAGAGTCTAAAGGATAAAAGGTGGGCTCCAAAAAGGTGGGACTTGGTCACATGTGGAGATTGTGACAAGTCCAAGGTTCTACAAACCTTGGAAAGACAAAATGTGAATTAAAAATTCACATGGGGAGGAGAGAGACATGGGATGAATAAATGAGAATTAAAAATTCTCATGGGAAGGAGGGTCAATGTCCAAAAAGGAAAAATAGAAGAATTGACCAAAAAGTGGTGCTAAAAAAGGTTAATGATTTTGATTAAAGTTGTGCAACACTTGATTATGATAATTAATGGAAGATTAGAGACAAGTGGCAAATGTAGGAGGATGTGACATTAATCCTTGATTAAGAGGATGCACACCCTAAATATGAATTAGTTAAATTAATTCATATTAGAGATGGATTATGGAGGATGTGACAAAGAGTGAGAAAAGAAGAATTTTAAATTGATTTTTAATTCAATAGATTAGGATGACTAAATTAAATAAATTGGTGTATTTATTTAATTTAGAGAAAATAAAAACACCAAATAAAGTATTCAATTATTAAATCAAACACTTTAAGAGTCTTATGTGGGAAGCACAATATTAATTAAATAAATTAATATTGATAGAATTGATGAATAAAGGAGAAAATTTGATCATATGGGAGTGATCAATTTTGGGTGTCTACATTTTTCCCCTCTTCGAAATATTGTTAAAATAACAATGTTTCAAAGAAAAATAAATGTTGGGGATGAAGAAAGGAATAGGGATTGATGCCCCAGCCTGATAGAGAAGGAGAGGGATGCCCCAGTGCTTGGTTTGAAATGGATGGAAGAAAGTGATAGGGTATGCCCCCTCGAGAGGGCAGTTGGGGAAGAAAGGAGGGGCCCCAGATGATGTCTCGATTGAAAGAAATGGAGGAGACCATTAGATAGAGGGAAAAAACTAAGCAACTTTTCCTTTTGAACGAAGTTGATTGGACGTACAGTTTGCAAATGGTGATTCTAGGAAGTTACAGATTAGTTGGAGGAATAAAAAGATAAATAAAAGGTAAAAAATACCTTTTAGGAAGAAAGGGTTAAAAAGGTAATTTTAAAATTTACCTTAGTCATTTTCACTGTAGCAAGTGAGGAAAGAAGGAAAAAGAGGGAGAGGAGACGAAGCAACTATGCCGCAAGACTATGACACCGAGATCGTGCACCGAGCAGATGAGCTGTGGAGACGATGGACCCACTTCGCGATGCCTCGCAAGGTGAGTATGAAAACCCACTTTATTTATTTTGAAGATTTGATAAGATAGTTAAAAATGTGTCATATGGGTTTCATAAGTGGGGGGAAATGAAAAAATGGGTAATAGGCAAAATTAAAAAATATATTTTTTTAGGGGGGAACGGGCGAAGAGATGCTACCACAGTGGGGCATATGCACCCCAGGCTAGGGCATACGTGCCCCTGCAGGTAGAGCCGCCTTGGCCTTTAGGTGGACATGCCTCGAGCGGTGGGGCTCACATGCCCCATTGGGGTGGACACGCCCCCAGCTGCGGGGCGTAGCCACCCCGCTGGGGCGGACACGCCTCAAGCGGCAGGGCATTCCCACCCCACAATGGTGGGGCCCACCCCGAGCGGTGGGGCGTAGCCGCCTCGCCAGGGCGGACACGCCCCAAGTGGCAGGGCGTAGCCGCCCCACTGGGGCATTCACGCCTCGCCAGGGCAGGGGCCGCCCCAGCCCTGGGGCGGATCTGCCCCCACAGCTAGAGGCAGACACGCCCCACACTAGGCGGCAGCCGCCCGGGATGGGGCGGACACACCCGGCAATGGGGCGACCATGCCCCGCGAGGGCAGAGCCACCCTGAAGGGGCGGATACGCCCTAAGACAGGGTGGCCATCCCTCACTAGGGCAGACACGCCACGACGGGGCGGAGCCACCCCACGAGGGCGGAGCCACCTTGCAAGGGCGAACACGCCCCGACTGGGTGGAGCCGCCCCAGGAGGAAAACATGCCTAAGGAGGGCAGAGCCACCCCAGGGAGGGTGGGTAGCGGTTGGAAGAAAGAGGGAAGGGGCAATGAAGAAAGAGACGGGCTCGATGGTGGGGCAATATGAGGATGGGGGGAGAATAAAAGTAAAGACGATCCAGGGTCAGGAAGATTGTGTACTGATAAATGGTTGATGTGGATGCAGAGCTTAGTGTGGATATAGACACACGAGCGATAGTCAGAGGCACTAACAGCAGCTCTAGCAGCCATGACAGGTGTGGATCATGCGGCCTTAGAGTATGCGATACTATTGCACTTTCTAGAGGTATTAGTGATGAGGGTGCATCGAGCGATGCTGACGGCCCTAATAGAGAGATGGAGCTCAGAGACGTTGACATTTCAGTTGCCGACGGGGGAGGTTACAGTGATACTGAAGGATGTATGGCGTATCCTGAAGCTGCCGATATCAGGGATTTTGTTGAGTGATGTGGTGTCGAGTGGGGCCGAGTTGAGGCAGACTATGACAATGTTGTTTGGTCATGTTGCCTTGCCGCTGCAGGGTCAGTAGTTTGATTTAGATGGATGCCTGATAGTGGAAGTATTAGCATTGCCTTTATTTTTAGTTGGGTTGATTAGTGGGATATTGCTGCTGGATCGTAGTAGGCGGTATTGCAGTTTGCGGTTCATGGAGCTGATTTGACACATTGTGGAGTGGTGAGAGGGAGAGATTGCGTGGGGTGCATGTGTACTAGCCCAGTTGTATAAAGATATGCATCTGATTTGTTATCAGGAGGTAGTGAGTTTGACACACATGACGTTGTTACATGTGTGGGCATGGGAGCATATTATGGTGACTAGACCGATTGTTGTGCGGGAGGGAGATGTGGATGATACAGAGTCACTGGCATGGAGTTATGGAAAGGGGAGGGGCTGGATTATTTTTCATAGGTGGGTGGGAGATGTGGAGGCATGGAGGAGGATGATAGATGATTTGGAGGAGGGAGACATAGTTTGGAGACCGTATATGTGTTGATGCTTCAGGGGATGGAGAGAGCAGACTGCAAGACAGAGTGGGTATTTTATGGTGCAGTGTGTCTTGATTGGGATTCTTCCACGAATAGTGGAGATGTACTAACCGAATAGGGTGCTGACACAGTTTGGGCAAACACAGCATATTTCTAGTGTGCCAGTGATGTTTCGACAGCTCACTAGAGAGCGACCATGGGGGCGTGCAATTAGCCCTACAACGGCCAGAGCATCATGGGCAACGACAATGCAGGTAGCTTACCCTGGGAGATGTGCGGGAGTAGAGGATGCAGGAGTGACAAAGTGATATGACCAATGGTTTTACAACCACCTATGGGAGAGGATTACACCCTTGGTGTCAATTGTAGGAGTTGTCAGATTTGGATTAGAGGATGAGTGGTGTGGGGTGAGAGAGGGAGGACATCCTGAGCCGGAGATGGGAGGAAAGAGGATGGAGGTAGTAGGACGGGCAAGTAGGAGGAGGAGGAGGAGGGTGAGAGAGGCGATACGACAGGAGAGGAGGAGAGATCCAGAGCTGGATGTGGGAGGACAGGGGGAGGAGAGATCCAGAGCCAAATGTGAGAGGACAGAAGGGGAGGAGAGATCCAGAGCCAGATGCGGGAGGACATCAGGGGTCAGAGGTAGCGATGATACACCCAGTAGAGGGTAGAGGGGGCCGGCAGACTGGTATAGGGGGCAGAGTACATTAGAGGAGAGTGTTGCTACGGGCAGAGCAAGGAGAGAAGAGACAGCCGGATGGAGGTTGGGAGGAGATGGAGGCCAGGAGGCAACTAGAGTTGATAGTGGGCAGGAGGCGACTAATGAGGGTACAGACCATGACAGAGCATGAGGGTTCCCGAGAGGACACTGAGGCCAAGAGTCAGCCAGAGAGGGTGAGGAGTGGGGGACAGCAGAGGGGAGGGCAGGAGCCTCCCATTATAGAGATAGGAGAGAGTGAGGATGAGGAGCGGGAGATGGGAGAGTCGAGGAGATCGATGAGAGTGGGGAGGCATGGTCAGCCACGGAGAGTGCGAGTCTATCCTTCCATGGAGGACTTGGGGGATCAACAAGAGGAGGAGGCTAGGGAGAGCGATGATGCTATGGAGATAGATGGTGATGTGTTAGAGATAGATATTTAGGATGTAGAGCCATTAGCGGTGGTTCCGATCATTTCCTCAAGGGATTCGATTGTTCATCTGAGAGGCACTGTGGAGAGTCTTCAAAGTATAGATCAGAGGTTGAGGGTGGCAAAGGCAAAGGTGATCAGACTCAGAGCTGAGCTATCGAGAGCACTAGTAGCAGGTCAGAGGACTAAGAGATTTATGGTAGAGGTGATGTGGAGAGAGAGGGAGGTACTGCGGGTTGACATATAGGGGCTACGAGATGAGTTAGCTGCTGTCAGTTGGGACCAGGACAGACTAGAGGCGGAGACTGTTATATTGTAGGCCAGAGGGGCAGCAGTGGGGATGGATGATCATGTATTAGTAGGTAGTGGGAAGTAGGTGGATGATCTCTGGTGGGAGCGAGATGAGTTACACGATAGAGTGTTTTGCTTAGAGCAGATGGTGGGAGAGATGGGGGTGATGCGGGAGAGGGAGAGATAGGCGAGGGAGTAGGTTTGGATTATGCAGGCAGAGAGAGATGTAGCACTGGTGCTAGTACAGGCAGTGAAGGCAGAGAGGGATACATCATAGGCACGAGTTTAGGTGCTATAGGGTAAGCGAGATGCAGCATTGTCGAGATTCCAGGAGTTACAGGGGGAGAGGGATGGAGCAATAGTTCAGGCGTAGGCTGCACAGAGAGAGAGAGATGTGGTAGAGAGACAGATGCATACGTTGTAGGGGGAGCGGGATGTAGCAGTGACTCAGGCTTAGGGGGCTGAGAGGGAGAGAGATGTAGCAGATATGCAGATGCAAACTCTACAAGTAGAGAGGGATGCCGCAATGGCTCGTGTACTGACAGGTCAGGGTGTGGGTGGGATGGCAAGAGTAGATATGCAGATTGTGGAGAGAGAGGGATGCAGCAGTGGCATAGGCAGTGGCTACAGAGGAGATGAGGGATCGACTGTAGGTAGAGCTGGCATAGATTCGATTGGCTCAAGAGGCCTGGGAGCAGGAGATGAGAGCTATTACCAGGGACTGAGATAGGTATCGTCATGAGAAGAATTCTACTCAGGTCCAAGTTGTAGAGCGAGAGGAGAGCATGAGAGAGGCAGGTTTTTGGATGGCTGCATATTATAATGCAGTTCCTGATCTGGCATAGCGGAGATTCTGTTATACCCGAAAGACACCTCAGATGCCAGTGCCATCCCAGTCATTGGGGACATGGACTCGAGGCTACAGTGAGTCACCGGGTGCTACACCAGATAAGCGATTAGTACCAGATTCTCCACAGAGATTAGACGTGGGTAGCTCATTCAGGAGGTAACAGGCTACTGAGTTTTTGACAGATGTAGGGTGGAGTGTGTAGGATTTATTGACAGAGATCAGGGATGTTCCATATCTCTGGATTTTGTAGTTTATCATGTGATGGATATATGTATGATGAACATGTGACACATATTATATTATATTGATATGGGACAGTTCTTATTGACACCATGTAGTATGTTTCCTTTTATGATGGGTGATTATATGCATGCATATATGGTATTACTTGTTTATGATGCGTTGGTTTATTTATGCTTATGTTTATGATATGAGATGTTCATGTGGATGATTGGATGTGTGTACTTGTGGAATGTGAATAGTTTTATTGATGCAAACATGCGCATGGTGATATGTTATGTGTTCATGTGGGACCTATGATGATTTATATATATGGATGCCTAGTTGACATGTTTGTCATGTATGTATATGTGTATGATGGATTTTGTATGAACATTTTATATATGCAGGATGTGATGCATTATGAGTCTAACATTTTGTGATGCAGGTGACGATGTATGTATGGACCTAACATGTGGTGATGCAGGTGGTGATGGATAGATGTAATAGTTCTATTGTAATTTTAGAGGAAATGACACACGACCATAAGTGCCAACAAGAACTGACATGATAATGGAAGGTGGGTATGTGGTGATTGTGAGGATGGGTGTCATTTGGCATATGTCAAAAAGTATCAGTATCCTAAGAAGAATGGAAAAGAATGGGGTAAAGCATTTGCACAACCAAAACCATAGGGTGAGTGTAATCCAATGATTATTAAAATGCAATCCTGATTCAATTTGCCATCTTTGGAGCACTGGTTTTTGCTATAGCGTAAGACACGATACACCAAGGTATGGAGGACCGAGGTAGATTAGTGTCTAATGCATGAAACAAACCTGCTAGACAAGAAGGCTATCCCAACATCCCAAAGTCACGAAGACCTTGGTTGGGCTAGGTATTGAGATAACCACAAGCACAAAAGGATGTCTTAGCGTAACACAAGACCCCAAGGACCTTGGTGGGTACTACGTGGGACAACCAAGAAAACACAACAAAAGAAAAGATCAAGATATGCCCCTATGTGGACCAATCAAAACACGCCATAATATGATAGATTATGGCGGCCTTGACAAGTGATTATAGGGAGCTCAAAATGATAAACAAGAACTAAAATCCTCAAAAAATTGCAATCAATTTCAATTTTCTTTGCCATAGGATCAAGGGGATAGATGGAATTGATGAGGTCTATTAGGAAGGATGTATCCTATTGAGACCCATGATAAATACTAAGTAAAAAGATCGATATGATATAGGATATTCAAAATTGATTAGATTCATTGGTACAAGTGGGTCTTGTTTGTTAAGGACCAACTGGATAAAGGCATAGCTTGATGACACAACATAAGGGATACAAGACACAACCTAGAGACCTAGGGGCTCGGGGGCTGATCAAAGATTAGCCTTGCCTACGTGAAAGCATAGAGCCCTCGTAGTTCATGGAAAAATACCATGGATAAACTGGAAAGAAGACAATGGTGACCGATGATGAAAGACACAAAACATGACAGACAAAAGCCCCAGGGGAGGATCAAATGACCAACCTTGCCTACGTGAAAGTGCAGGGGCAATGTAGTTCGATAAAAAGACCATGGATAAAAGCGAAAAGGGACTAGTGAAGATGAAGTGATGGAGGACCAAAACAAGTTGATCCAAAAATGCTTCAGGGGCAGGTCACATGATCAACCTTGCCTACGTGACAATGCAAGGGCAACGTAGTTTGACAAGGGATGAAAGTGACATGGGAGGATGAAATCTAGGTGGAGATCGACACGATGGATGATCCTATATGATGACATGGACTGACTGACGAAGGCAGCAAAAGACATAACCTCAAAGTGGGATTAAAAAAAAGCTCAGGATGAGGGATAGGCAAAAGGGGTCATCCAATGCTCAATCAACAAATACCAAGCGGCCTAGGCTAAGGTGGGCTAGTGTGGATGTAAGCATAAAATAACTAGGACATCAAGTAGATAATGATTAAGCCCTCTACGGATGGCGCCTGTTAACAGGTTTTCGCCATCCATACTTATCCAAGGCACTACTAAGAGGTGATTTTCACCATAGGACGAAATTTTTTATTTATTTATTTATTTAGGTGGGATTACTCAACGGACTTAGGCATAGAACCTCTTCAGATGGAGGACATTGACAAGTTCATCAAGGGGATCTCCTTCAAGAGTAGTCAGCCTATATGCCCCAGATCCGTATTTGGCGGTTATGATATAAGGCCCTAACCAATTTGCCTCAAATTTTCCCTTTTTATCACGGTCCAGTTGAGTGCATTAGTTTTCTTTGAGGACATGTTCACCAACCTGGAATTGTCTAGGACAAACCTTTTTATTATAATGACATTTGAGGTGATTTTAGTATGCTTGCAGATGATCATAGGCTCTTATTCTCCGCTCATCCAGTAACTCTAGCTGTGTAAGCCGTGCAACACAAGCACCTTCTTCGCTAATAAGGTTCTTCAGAGAAATTCTCAATGATGGAAGTTCAACTTCGATTGGCAAGACGACTTTAGCACTGTATACTAAAGAGTAGGGGGTGGCACCTGTTGGGGTGCGAATGGATGTACAGTATGCCCAGAGGGTAGGATGGATATGGAGGTGCCAATCTCATCTAGTGTTATTGACAACCTTTTTGAGGATGTGGATGAGGGTCTTGTTGGTTGCTTCTGCCTGACCATTACCCTGAGGGTAATAAGGTGTTGACCAATGATGCTGGATATGAAAGGTGTCATAGAGGTGTTTCATGGCTTGGTTCTTGAAAGACTTTCCATTATCAGAAAGGATGGTGGACGGGATACCATATCTGCAGAGAATATGGTAGAGGATGAATTTAGAAATCTGAGTACCAGTGATTTGTGAGAGTGGCATTGCTTCCACCCAATTGGTGAAGTACTCAGTGGCAGTAATGATGAATGTATGGCCATCGGATGATGGTGGCTAAATCTTTCCAATCAAGTCGAAACCCCATTGAGAAAAGGGCCATGGTGCTAGGAGAGGCTGAAGATCTTGTGTTGGGGCGTGAATCAAATTTGCATGCTATTGACATGGAAGGCATTTCTTCATAAATTCACAAGCATCATGTTCCAATGTAGGCCAATAATATCCAGCTCGTAGGATCCTTTTGGCTAGAGCCATACCATTTGAGTGAGCCCCACAAATACTGCCATGTACTTTCGTTAGTACCGTTTGGGCTTTGGTCTCATTGAGACATCTAAGGAGGATTCCATCATACCCATGATGATAAAGTGTATCGCCAACAATGATGTATTAGGAAGAGCAATAGATAAAGGATTTACTTTGGTTGCGTGTAAGTTTTGGGGGTATGATATCATCACAGAGATAAGTGTATATGTCTTGGTACCACGGGGAGGTGGGACCTACAATATCACACACCATATCGGTCTCAGGAACGTCATATGCAGGGATTAAAAGATGTTCAATGAGAAACTCACACTCCGTTCGGTCCTTAGGCATATCAATCAAGGAACCAATAGTGGCCATCGAATCTGCTGCTTTATTCTGTACCCGAGGGATTTAGTCAAATTGTATGAAGGTGAAATATTTCTTGAAATCATCCACCATGTATTTATAGGGTAATAGTTTATCTTCTTTCATGAGGAATTCATCATTAACTTGTCTAATAACCAGCAAAGAATCACCAAAGACTTTCAAATGGGTTATGTGCCACTATTTTGCAATTCTGAGGCTGGTGAGGAGAGCTTCGTATTCTGCCATATTGTTAGTACATGGAAATACTATCCTGAATGATTTTGGGATGTAGTCACCTTGAGGAGTGACTAATAGAATTCTTGCCCCAGATCCACTATGAGTGTATGAGCCATCGAAGTATAATGTCCAAGTTGGTGCTTCTATCATTGTGTAGATTTCTTCATCTGGGAATTCTGTGTCTAGTGGGTAGGCATCTACTAATGGTGCTTCAGCCAATTGATCAGCAATAACCTATCCTTTTATGGCTTTTTTCTCTACATACTCTATGTCAAATTTGCTTAGAAGCATGACCCATTTGGCCATGCAGCCAGTCAAAGTGGTTCTGGATAACAAATACTTCAAGGGATCAATTTTGGCAATTAATTTGACCAGATGGTTGAGCATGTAATGATGAAGTTTCTGTGTGCTGAAGACTAATGCAAGGTAGGCTTTTTCCATGGGGGAATAATTTAACTCATAGTCGACTAGTGTTTGACTGATGTAGTAGATTTCCCTTTCTTTGAACGACTCATCATGTTGTGCCAATAATGCCTCCTGTGCAACTAAAGTAGCAGAGATATAAAGCAGGAGGGGTTTTCCTAGAATAGGCGGCATCAAAATTGGTGGATGAGCTAAATATTCTTTAATTTTATCAAAACCCATTTGACATTGTGGGGTCCATCAGAAGGTGGAATCTTTCTTCAAAAGATGGGTGAATGGTTGACATTTATCTACTAGCTAGGCTATGAACCAATGGATGGACTGCATCTTCCCCTAGAGGCTTCTTAACTGTTTTAGATTGCATGGAGGTGGCATGTCCATAATGGCCTTTACCTTGGCGGGATCAACTTCAATACCTCTGTGAGAGACTATGAAACCTAGCAATTTCCTTGACGTGACCCCAAAGACACACTTTTTTGGATTTAGCCGCAACTTATAGTGCTCTAACTGCTCAAATATCTTTTTCAAGATGGTGGGATGTTCTACTCGTGTTCTGGATTTCCCTGATAGGTCATCAACATAGTCCTCCATGATGATATGGATGAGATCATGGAAGATGACCATCATTGCTCTTTGATATGTTGCCCCCACATTTTTGAGACCAAAGGGCATAACATTGTAACAGAAAGTGCCCCAAGGAGTTGTGAAGGCGGTCTTGTGTTGGTCTTTAGGTGCAATTCGAATCTGATTGTAACCAGAGAAACCATCCATAAGGGATAACATCTCATGTCCTGCTGTTAGATCGACCAACATGTCAATGTTAGGAAGAGGGAAATCATCTTTTAGGCAGGCTTTGTTAAGATCCCTGAAGTCCGTGTAGACCTGAATGTCTTCGTTTAGTTTGGAAACTTGAACTATATTGGAGATCCATTCAGAGTAGTCAATTGTTCTGATAAAACATACATCCAGTAACTTCTCCAATTCCTTCTTGACTAACAACGCGACTTGCGGATGCATCTTTCGGAGCTTTTGCTTGATAGGCTTGGTGTCTGGGAAAATGTATAAGTGATGAACCACTAAGGCAGGGTCTAAGCCTAGCATGTCTGAGTATGACCAAGCAAAGTTAACGATTCCCTCTTGGAGTAGCTGCACAAAGATCGGATACTCTTGTTCTGAGAGTGACTTAGCTACATAGGTGATTTTAGGACTTTCAGCAGTTCCCAAATTAACTTCTTGTGTCTCTTCAATCAGAATAGATGATTGAGCAGATAACTGAGTTCCCATAAGGGGAAGATGAACATCTCCATCTTCCAGTGCCTCTTCGAGGTTTTCGCCGTCAGATGCATCCTTTATTTGTACTTTTTCAAGGTCAGGAAGTGCCTCAGGGAGGTTTTCACTAGATGACTGCTTTTTACTTCTCTTATTTTTATTTTTGAGATTGGAGTGTTTATCTTCCCCCAATCCCATAAGGTTGACATATGTGTCCACAGACATATTGAAAGGTGTGGTATCATGTAGGTCCCAATCAATAAGTTCAGGGTGACAGAAGGATAGGCTAATGGTGTAGACGAATAGACATTCGAACATGGATGATAAGTTGGTGTGATCGACATCATCGTACGCATGTATGATGGATTCCTCCTCGGGTATGTCTGCCAATGAGCCATCGTCCATGGTGATACTATTTGAAGTATTAGATGATGTTGCGAGGCTTTTCTATTTTCTGTCATACCCAATGCCTACTTTCTTTGGTAACTATGGTGTATCAATGGGTTGTAACCACCCTTGTTCCTCTTTACCTAGGCCTCTACCTCGATAGTTATGTTTTTCCACGAACTTTGTTGGCCAAGGGTACTTTTCCTGAAAATATTTTTTTAGAGGAGTTTTCTGGTTCAGACTCTTCTCGGTAGACCCATTAGCTTATGTCTTCCTCTGGTGCATCGATCTTGACACTCAGAGATCAGAAAGTGGTAGTAGGGATGTTTTTACCACTGAAGGTGATGATCTTTTCTTCCTTTTGTGTAGCATGCAAAGGTTGACTGTACTCGTGTGGTGATAGTGGCATGGTGGCTACATTGAGAGCCATATGCATTTCATATTTGCCACACCCTTTGTCGATGATTTGGACTTTGGTAACTGAAGGATCAGTGGTGGAGGATGGAGTGGTTATCATGGTGGATGGTGTATTAGAGGATGATAACTGGGATGCCCCCATTTCAACCCCCGGACAATAATGTAAATGGGGAAAAGACGCTTCTAAGGCGCAGAAATATTCAAACAGTTGGGGGTCGGCATAGATGGTGACTTCTTGTCCGTTGACAGGGAATTTCAGGCATTGATGGTACATGGAGGGGACAGCTTGCATAGCATGGAGCCATGGGCGGCCAAGGAGGAGATTATATGGTAAGTCCAGATCAAGGACATGGCATGTAGTATACTAAAGCACAGGTCCCACTTGGATAGGAAGACTGATAATTCCTTCTGAATTTCTTTTTGCATTATCATAAGCTTTGATTGTAATGATCTGGCTACTTAAGTCCACTTGGGTATACCCCACTTGTTTTATGAATTTCAAAGTACATAAATTGAGGGCAGAGCCATTATCTACCAAGACCCTTTTTATTTTATGGTGAGCAACCACGACTTCGATGTGTAAGGGGCAATTATGATTGACATTGATGTTTGGCATATCATTTTGGATGAAGTGGAGGTGATGAGACAAAGCCAAGTGTCCCGCCAAAGCTTGGAATTGTGTGGGGTCAATGTCATTTGGTACATGGGTTTCCTACAGGGCTCTATTGAGGATTTCTTGATGTACCAGGGAAGACTTAAGCAAATCCAAAATGGATATATGAGTGGAGGTCTTCCTTAGGTGATCAAGGATGTTGTACTAAGAGTCTATAGGAGCTGATTGGGTGGGTGCAGAGGCTGCAGGGATGGTGATGTGGGTTCGTTGTGTAGTAGCAACACATTGAGGGTCTTTGGCTTTTACGTGTATCATGGATACTCGGGGTTCCACCTACTCAATGTAATGAATAACACCTTCATAATTGAAGGGAACATTTTTGTAATTCACATTATTTGTGTTGTTATTTTGAGGATTACTGTTGGAGGTGCTAGGGCCTTGATTGTGGTTTGGGAAGGAATTTTAATAGATTTGTAGTTGAGCATTGGAAGATGAAGGTTGACTCGGGTCAACTTTGATATCTCCTCGATCAATGAGATCTTGGACATAATTCTTCAAACCCTGACACTAATTCAAAGAGTGTCCCTTGGTTTTATGGAAGTCACAATACTCATTTTCTTTAAACCACGCTGGCTTGGGTTTGGACTCGTCAAATGTCTTGGTGACAGGGTATGTGATGGGGTAATTGATTTGTAGCAGTTTATTAAAAACAACACTCAGGGGTTCACCCAATTGGGCATATTGACGTTTGGTGTTCCCCTGACTTTTTTGGTTTGACTGTTGAGGGGGATGAGGTGCCCCTTGTGGGATAGATATGGTGTTGGGTACTAACGGCTGTTGTTTTTGGGATACATTAGCCACTTGGACATTTTTGGTGTCTGTCACACCATCATTCACCGCATTCTTGTTCTTGTTCCAGAATCATGGTTTATCTCCAAATGACCTCTCTTTATCATGACTATGTATTTTGATGTGTCCTTTGGCAATAAGGGAACATTCAAGGATGGGTCCCTTTTCCACTCTCTCTGCGAAAGTGGTGACACAATGTAGTCTAAAATTGTGGGCCATGTCAGGATGAAAGTTTTCCATGAAAAGAGTGACCATGTCTTTTTCTTTTAGAGGGTTCTTCATTCGACTTGCTAATGCACACCACCATTGTAGGTAGCTGGTAAAGGTTTCCCCATCCCGTTGTTTCTCTTTGATGAGATCGTAAGTGTCCATATCCTTCTGCAAATTGAAAGAGTAGGATACAAACTTTTTCGACAGGTCTACAAAAGTTTTTATGGACCCCTTTTCGAGAGTCATCAACCAATCTAAGGCGTGGCTTGCTAGGCTTCGTGGGAACAAGTGCAAGAGATAGATATCATTGTACATGACTTCTTGACACTGGGAATAAAACTCTTGCAAGTGAGCCTTAGAGTCTTTGTCTCCCTTGTATTTGTGAAATTTTGGTATCTCGAAATGTTTAGGAAATGGGATCAATGAGATGGAGGGATCAAATAGATATGGGAATATATCTTCAAATTTGAATGATTGTTTTGTAGCCCCGGCATGAAGATCCTTAAGTGCGGCTTTGATTTCCAACAAATCTGAGCTAGGTGGTGGTGGGTTGGGGGGATATTGATGATAGGATGATAAAGAATCTTGCTGAAAGGTCGTTGAATTGTTGAAATATGGGTTTGGATGATTGGATGATGACATGGCTTGCTAGTAAGATAGGGATTTTGTTGATACGGGGGCTGTTGTTGTGGGGTATAATATGGATTTGTTTGATAAAATGCAGGGCAGGTTGTTGAGGAACTTGGAGGGGACGTTGTATGTTCATTTTTTGGTGTTGGGGGTATTGTTGTGATTGTTGGGAGGTCGCATAAAATGGTTGTTGGTGAAATTTTTGTTGATTGTGATAGTAGTAGTGTTGGGGAGGTTGTTGTTATGACGTCAAAGGTTGTATGGGCCGAGATAGGATATTGTGTTGTGATTGAACCTTCGGATGTAAAATGGATGCAAGAAAGGGGGATATGGTCTAAGCAATAGGTCAAGATGGATTACCTTGTGATTGGTAGGGTGGTTGTTGTGAAGAGGCCAAAGTATTGTGTATAGGATGTTGTTGATGAGATGGCGAAGGTAGTGTAGAAGTGTTTTGTAAAGGGGGTTGTTGGGTACCACTTGGAACGTTCAGCTGGAGTGTGCCTTGTGGAGGTAATTGAGGTGAAATGTTGGATTGGTGAAGCTGTTGAGATGATAGATTTGTGGTCCCAGGAGATGGAAGTGATGTGGCAAAGGAGGTGCCCCCAATGTTGACTGGAGGTTGATTTGGAGGAGAGGGTGTTGTTAACGTTAATGGTAGAGGTTGTAGAACATTTTGTGGCATACCGTAGGCAAAAGGATTATTGGAATCAATCACTTGAGGTCCTCCTACGATTGAGGTTGAAGCGTGTGGGGGATAGTTAACCTGATAAAGAATGGAATTGCCAAATTCAGGTTGATGCCAATCCTCAACTGGCAGAACATTAGGGAAGTATGAGCCTTCCGGCGTATTTTGTGGCCCTTGGAGTATGTTAGATGAGGCACCCCTATATTATGACCAGTCAACATTCGGGGGGTTTGAAACCCTTCTCAATTAGGTGGGCCAAGATTTCTTCCCCATGTTTTTTGAGCAAACAGTCAATCATTTGCACATTGGCGGGATTACTAAAATGTTCCTCAAGTGTGAGTTCAGGTTGATTAACCATACTTTCTTCACCATGTGGTGAGTAGTTCTGATTCTCCGTGTTGGAGTGTGATGAAGTGCCATTATGAGGATCATGAGGGATGTTATTATGTTTGTTAGGATCTGATAAGATGTTCATTATGTTGTTGGGATCTTGAGGGTTGTTTGATTGGGCATTATGGGTTTGTTGGTCGGCCATTTTCTTTTCCTGTGATCGGGTCTAAATGGGCATACAAATGTGCTATGAGTAGATTAATGCTTTTGACAAATGATTTGATTGTGATTGGATGAGATGTGATTTGGATGGGGTTTGGATTTGGATCAGATTTTGTTCAGATATATTGGATCGGATTGGATTTTGATTGGATTGGATTTGGATTTGGCAAGATTAGATTAGATTGGATTGGATTTGGATTTGGAAAGATTGAATTAGATTGGATTGGATTTGGATTTGACAAGATTGAATTAGATTGGATTGGATTGGACTGGATTTGGATAAGATTGGATTAGATTGGATTGGATTGGATTGGATTTGGATTTGGCACGATTAGATTAGATTGGATTGGATTGGATTGGATTTGATTATTTGGTTGATTGGACAATTTGATCAAATGAATGGTTTTGATAGATTTGGATGATTGGACGGGTATGATTGGATGATAAAGGACGAGAGGGAGACCTTGAGTTTAATCAAAGGAAGTTACCCTTAGCAATGAAGAGATTTAATTGATTAAAAGGATGATCACGACACTAAATCCACCTTAAGATAGGAATGGATTGATTGGGCCGAGGATGATAACTTACACCACCGAATTTTCCTCAAGATGGAAGAAAATTTATTGGGGTCAAAGTTAAAGGCTAATAATCAAATTCAAGTGCTATGGTCAATTTGGGTAACTTCTTTGTAATACAAGGTTAGGACGGTTTGCTTATGGGTGGTGTTTGGTGATGCAAATGGTAAAAAATTGTGGTGGATTAGGGAGAAATTAAAATGAACGGGTGGATTAAAGATAATTGTGGAGAATGAATGGGGATTTAGAATGGTTAACGAAAGTTTGGAATGATGAGATGGAGGTTTAAAATGGTCAAATGGAGGTTTTTGGAAGTTTAGAGTGACAAAACGAAGGCTTAGGATGATGAGATAATGTTTGGGAATGGTTAAATGATGGTTTAGAGGCTAAAGGGACCCAAATGGGGTGATCTCGGATGTTCAGGAGGGAAAATTCGCCCCTCTGTAGCAAACCAAGGGCGTAATCGCCTCACTATGGTAAAAACAGGGGCGTAATTGCCCCACTGCGGTAAAAATAGGGGCGTAATCACCCCACTACGGTAAAATAGGGGCATAATCGCCTCACTACGGTAAAAACAGGGGCATAATCACCCCACTGTGGTAAAACAAAGGCTTGGTTTGATGCAAATGACTATGGCAAGGACTTTAAAATGACAATGATAAGGCCAAATTGTCAAAATTTCACTAGTTTCTCACAAGAAAACACTCTCAAGTAAACACAACCCTATGATTAGTGTTAAGGGTATGGCCAAAGAGGTCTTAATCTAGGATGCACAAGGTGTCTAGGGAGTCCTCGATATACTCTTGGTACATGAGGCACAACCGTGAACACCAGCCGTCACAAGCGTGAGTCAAGAACCCCAGCGAGATACTAAAGGGCTCAGACCAACTCTTTATGTCTATCTAGGTATCACCCTAGCTTCGATGCTCCACCAATTATGACGTGACTGGATTGGGGTACAACTTTCACTCTCCCCCCTTTATATACCTGCCGGTATGCGTGGTTGGAATCATCCCTTGGGGTGATGAAATCTCCAAGCAGGTCCCACTATAAAGAAAATACTAACCATCTCCAACTACTTCCTAGGCTCACACGAAGTGGAAGAGGAAAGTGAAAATAGGCTAATGCTCCCTTTGGGTAACACAAAAAAAACAAACACAACAAACAATGAATATTACTCCCTCTAATTAAACTATGTTCTTAGATTGATGCAAACAACAAGGATAATTTAAAAGTTTTAGCAAATGATTAGCCCTACAAACAAATGTTAGATGTCTTATCTCGCTTTCTCTATCAACTTCACAAGAATATGCTATAGAAGGTTAGCAAAAAAAACACATGTATCCTTGTAAGAACAACGTTAGGAAGAAAATAGCAAAGAAAAATTGAAGTCAAGATAATAGTTTTACCTTCCAGGGGGCGCAGTCACCCTTCTACAGCAAAACAGGGGCATAATCACCTCATTGTGGTAAAAATAGGGGCATAATCACCCCACTGCGGTAAAAACAGGGGTGTAGTTGCTCCACTGCGAAAAAGTGAGCACAAATTTTAGCCCAGGGGGCGTAATCGCCTCACTGCAGTAAATGTTAGCACAAAAAACAATTTTCAGCCAAGAGGGCATAATCGCCCCACTGCAGAAAAATATTAGCACAAAAATAATTTTCAGCCAAGAGGGCATAATCACCCCACTGCAGAAAAGTATTAGCACAAAAACAATTTTCAGGCAACAGGGCACAGTCGCCCCACTCCAGTAAAATGTTAGCACAAAAATAATTTTTAGGCAAGAGGGCGTAATCGCCCCACTGTAGTAAAATATTAGCACAAAAAATAGTTTTCAGCCAAGAGGGCGCAGTTGCCCCACTGCAGTAGAGTGTTAGCACAAAAATAATTTTCAAGCAAGAGGGTGTTATTGCCCCACTACGGTAAAATATTAGCACAAAAAATATTTTTCAGTCAAGAGGGTGTAGTCACCCCACTGCAGTAAAAACAGGGGCGTAATCACCTCACTACTGTAAAAACAGGGGCATAATCGCCCCACTGCGATAAAACAGGGGCGTAATCGCCCCACTGCGGTAAAAATAGGGGTGTAATTGCTCCACTGCGACATGTTCCTGTAAAAAATCTCAACAACAACAAACGTGAAGTATAGGAACTCATTTGTGGGTCCCACCGGGCATGCCAGAAATGTGTACCTTAGAATTTTAACCTACTCTAGTGTGCAAAATAACTTAAAAATGCAAATGATAAAAGACTAAGGACACTTCAAGATTAGCCTAAAGAGTGATAAAACAAGAAGGAAAATGGATAAAACAAGATGCAAATGATTTCACCTTCCTTGCTATTGAAGACTCCTTGGTTGGCCCTTGCTTCGGATGATTTTGTGTGCTCCTTAGATGACTTCTTGAGTGACTAAAATGCAAGATCAACTTATGCAAAATGATTACAATTGATGGCTAGATGATGGTAGATGATTGATAATACAAATTGGCAGCATGTAGTTGTAAAATGGCTAAGTGTTGTTAATGCGCTTGAGGAGGGGGTATTTATAGAGAAACTTGAATTCTCTAGAGAATTCAATGGTCAAGATTGATCCAACAAGGTCAAGATGAAGGGCTATGGTGGGTTGAGAACCCACAAGCCCTCACATCTTGACATGTGGAGGGTGAAGTGGCCAAGGGGATATGAGATGGAGGTGAGGTGTCAAAAAGGTACATGAGGTGGAGGAAGGACAAGTACCTTCCAAGCACCTTGGGGAGTGAGAAGATCTCCTCAAAAAAGAATTTGCTATCCCCAAGTGAGGGTGAAAGGGACATTTGAGGAATTTCGGAATTCCTCAAAAATCTCCATGGGAAAAGGAGAGGTGGTTGGAGAAATAAATGTGAATTAAAAATTCACATTCTTAGGAGAGTCTAAAGGATAAAAGGTGGGCTCTAAAAAGGTGGGACTTGGTCACATGTGGAGATTGTGACAAGTCTAAGGTTCTAGAAGCCTTGGAGAGACAAAATGTGAATTAAAAATTCACATGGGGAGGAGAGACACATGGGATGAATAAATGAGAATTAAAAATTCTCATGGGAAGGAGGGTCAATGTCCAAAAAGGAAAAATAGAAGAATTGACGAAAAAGTGGTGCTAAAAAAGGCTAATGATTTTGATTAAAGTTGTGCAAACACTTGATTATGATAATTAATGGAAGATTAGAGACAAGTGGAAAATGTAGGAGGATGTGACATTAATCCTTGATTAAGAGGATGCACACCCTAAATATGAATTAATTAAATTAATTCATATTAGAGATGGATTATGGAGGATGTGACAAGGAGTGAGAAAAGAAGAATTTTAAATTGATTTTTAATTCAATAGATTAGGATGACTAAATTAAATAAATTGGTGTATTTATTTAATTTAGAGAAAATGAAAGCACCAAATAAAGTATTCAATTATTAAATTAAACACTTTAAGAGTTTTATGTGGGAAGCGCAATATTAATTAAATAAATTAATATTGACATAATTGATGAATAAAGGAGAAAATTTGATCATATGGGAGTGATCAATTTTGGGTGTCTACAACTAGATATCCCTTATCAAAGATAGCATAAGGAGCATGATTAGGCATGGATGAAGGCATAACAGGATAGATTAGAGGAGTAATTGGATTTTGGAAAGCAGGTGGAGAAAGCTTACTAGTGATGACAGTGTCAGGGGATATATGTCATGTATCTCTTGATTGACAAGACTTTCATTATCGTCATCAACATAATTATGGTTTCCCTTGACTACTATTGATGGAGGATAAGGATTCATGATGTTGAAAGGATGGATATTTTGGATGGAAACAGACTAAATCTAAAATCAGGATTTAGGTCAAGCTAAGATCACAATTAGATTAAAGCTTAGATTAGGATGATTGGATGATGTGATGAGATTGATTTTGATTATCAAAGGATGACTATGACACCGAATATTCTTTGAGATGGAAGTAGATTGATAGGGTTGAAGGTGATTGGATAGTGATGTGACTGGATTAGATTGGATAAGATTGATTGATGATTGATAAGATTGGATGATGGATTAGATAGGACGACAAGAGAGATTGGAAAACCCTATTCAAAGATTACCCTAGGTGACTTAGGATATTGATTGATCAGATTAACTTAGGATAGATGAAAATCCTAAGTAGATGTTGATGATGATGATCAAATTTAGACAGCTAGGTCAATTCAAACAATAACTTTTGAAACAATATTGGATGGGGAAAATGATTGATTGGATCAGGTAGACAGATGATTGAATTAGGTAGAGAAAAGATATGAGTGGTTACATAGATGATCAGATGATTAGATTGGGGAAACATGAGTGAATGGATGATCGAAGATGAAGATTCAAAATAGATGAATGATTACTTGGAACAAGTGAACAGATGGTTAGGAGGGGTGAATGACTGCTAGAAATGAGTAAATGACTACTACGAGGAGACAAAAGCTTGAAATGGATGAATGATTACTCAGAGTGAGTTATAAGATTATCATAATGAAAGAACTATTGCTCAAAGGTTCAGTATGGATGAATGAAATCTCTAAATGAGGGAATGATTGATCGAAATGGATGAAAAAAAGCTCGAAATGGATGAACAAATGTTTAGAATAGATGAATGACGCCTGGAACAAGGAGTATGACAACCTAGAGTGTAAGAATAACTTTCAGAATAGGTAGATGGAGGCTCAGAATGGATGAATAGATACTTGGAATGATTAAATAGAGGTTTGGAATGGCTAAACCAAGGTTCGAAATGGTCAAACAAAGGTTTGAAATGGCTAAATGAAGATTCAAAATGGTCAAACAGAGGTTTGGAATGGCTAAAAGGAGGTTCAAAGGTTTGGAATGACCAAATGGGGTGAAATTGAGTGTTCAAGGGCAAGTTCACCCCTCTACAATAAGCTGCACACCCCACTGTAGTAAACAAGAGGGCATGGCCACCCTTCTATGATAGTCAGGAGAGCGTGATTGCCCTTCTACAAAAATTAGGAGGGTGTGACTACCCTAATGCGGAAATTAAGAGGGTGTAACTGCCCTTCTACGATAGTCAGATGGGCAATACCGCCCTTCATGGCTATCAGGAGGGCATGACCGCCCTTCTACGTCTATTAGGAGGGTGTGATTTCCCTTCTACGGTAAACATGACTTGGTTTGGATGGAAATGACTATGGTAAGGACCCAAAATGATGATAATACAGCCAATTTGTCAAAACTTTCATAGGTTTCTCACAAGAAGACACTTTAAACAAGCACAATGCTATGATTAGTGTTAAGGGTATGGTCAACAAAGGTCTGAATCTAGGATGCACAAGGCTTCTAGGGAGTCCTCGATACTCTCGATATGTGAGGCACAATTGTGAACACCATCCCATCACAAGTGTGAGTCAGGAACCCCAACAAGATACTGAAGGGCTCAGACCAACTCTTCACATCTATCTAGGTATCACCCTAGTTTTGACGCTTCACCAATTATGACATGACTGGATTAGGGTACAACTTTTGCTCTCCCCCCTTTATATACCCTGCCAATACACGTGGTTGGAATCGTCCCTTGAGGTGATGAAATCCCCAAGTAGGTTCCACTAGAAAGAAGGCACTAATCATTTCCAACTACTCCTCAGGCTCACACGAAGTGCAAGGGGAAAGTGAAAACAAACCAATGCCCACTTTGGTGACACAAAACAAACATAGAAAGCAATGAATATTACTTCCTCTAATTAAACTATGTTCTTAGATTAACGAAAACAACAATGATAGCTTTTAAAATCTGAGCAAATGGATAGCCTTGCAAGCAAATTTTAGTTGTTTTATCCTTCGTTCTTCATCAATTACACAAGAATATGCTACAAAATGTTAGTAAAAACATAAATATCCTTACAAAAAATAATGTTAGGGGGTTAGGATTTGAAGACAACAAAAAATAGGATAAAAAACAAAGCTAAAATGGTTGTTTTACCTTCCGAAATGTGTTATTTTGTGGCGTATCTACCCCACTACAGTAAGTAGGAGGGCACAATTGAACTTCTATAACAATCAAAAGGGCATAGTTGAACTTCTACAGTGAACTGTTATCAAGCAAATTTCAAATTGGGGCGCAATCGCCCTTCTATAGAAAAATGTCAAAAACCAATTTTTTAACCATGGCCATCCAATTGCAGAAAAAATTCAGAAATCAAATTCTTAAATCAAGCGTGTGGCCACCCAACTACAGAAAAATGTCAGAAAATAGATTTTTAAATCAAGGTGTGACCACCCAACTATAGAAAAGTGTCAGAAATCAAATTTTTAAATAGGGGCATGGCTGCCCAACTACAAAAAAATGTCATAAATCAAAATTTTAAATGAGGGGCATGACCGCCCAACTACAGAAAAGTGTCAAAAATCAAATTTTTAAAGAGGGGCATGGCTGCCCAACTGCAAAAAATTGTTAGAAAATATATTTTTAAATCAAGGATGTGGCCACCCAACTATAGAAAAGTGTTAGAAATCATATTTTGAAATAGGGGCATGGCCACCCAACTGTAGAAAAATGTCAAAAAATAGATTTTTAAGTCAGGGGCGTGGCTGCCCAACTGCAGAAAAGTGTCAGAAATCAAATTTTTAAACAGGGGCATGGCCGCCCAACTGTAAAAAATGTTAGAAAATAGATTTTTAAGTCAGGGGTGTGGTCACCCAAATACAAAAAAGTGTTAGAAATCAAATTTTTAAATAGAGGCATGACCACCTAACTGTAAAAAAATGTCAAAAATCATATTTTTATCTAGGGGCGTGACCACCTTTCTCCATTCAACCAAATGGCATAGTCACCTTTCTATAGTCAACCAAAGGGCATAGCTATCTTTCTGTAGTCAGCCAGAGGGCGTAGATACCCCTTTGTTGTCAACTAGAAGGTGTAGCCACCCCTCTGTGACTTGTACCTACAAACAATCTCAACAATAGTGAATGTAAAGTAAAAGAACCCATTTGTGGGTTCCACCGAGCATGCCAAAAATGTGTATCCTTGAGTTTTACCTATTCTAATAATGCAAAAGAACTAAAATGTAATGTAAAAACACAAAGAACACCTCAAAGATTAGCCTAAGGAATTGTTAACACAAAGAGATAAGATGAAAGAATATTGCAAATGATTATAGCTTTTCTTTGCAACTGAAATTCTTTGGTTGGCCCTTGATTTTAAGTACTTTGTGCTCCTTGGATGGCTATTGATATGACTAAATGCAAGATTGACTATATGATGGGATGCAAATGCAAATAGCTAAAATGGCTTAGCTAAGTAATATGAATACTTGTAAGTTGAGTGTTCAAAATGACATCATGTAGGTGCAAAATGACTAAGTTGTTGAAAATGCCTCAGAGGAGGGGTATTTATGGAGGAATTTGAATTCTCTAGAGAATTCAATGGTTGAGAGTTATCTAACAAGGCCAAGATGAAGGGGTAAGGTGAGTTGAGGACTCACAAGCCCTCACATCTTGACATACAGTGGAATGTGAAGTGGCTAAGGGTGTGATGATGTGTAAGTGAGGTGGAAGGAGAGTACATGATATGGAGGAAAGACAAGTACTTTGCAAGTACCTTGGGGAATGAGAAGATTTCCTCAAAAAGAAACTTCTTGTCCCCAAGTGAGAATGCAAGTGGAATTTGAGGAATTTTTGAATTCCTCAAAAATCTCCAAGGAAAATGAGTAAGTGGTTGGAGAAATAAATGTGAATTAAAAATTCACATACTTGGTTATGTGCAGCATCATGATGGGCCAAAAAGTTGCAAATGATGGGTATGTGGCTAATGACTATTTTTTTACCTAAAATTGATAAAATGAAAAGGGTTTTTAAAGGAGATTCTCAGCTTTGCACTGATATAAATTAAGCTTTACTTTCAATTTAATAAGTAATTAGTATTCATTTTCTATTCAAATTACGACTAAAGTCCTGATTGATAAGCTAATGGAAAAACATCTATAGCTTTCAAACAGTATCATATTTTTTGAATCCAAAAGATGCATCACATTCTATACTTTGCATGCTATAGGATTAAAAAAGGAAAAAAAAATAATTTCATGAAGTTTGGACAAAGTTAAGTGGGTCAAACATACGAGTTTTTATATTTTTTAAAAATTTGTAATAAAAAATTCATAATTAATTATTTACTTGAAAAAAAATTACAAAAAAATATGCATCACATTGGACCATAAGTCCTCAACTTATATCTAAAATATTGTAAAAAAATATTATCATTTGATTATGGTTAGGGTGGTCAGACAGACACCTACTTCTTATTTTTTCCCTAAAATTTAAGTACCACTACATTGAAATTTCAAAATTTCACCAAATAGATTTTCTTTTTTTTTAAACAAACCTAGTAGTTTAGAAAATAAATTCAAGTTGCTACAGATTCTATTCTTACATATTTTTGAAATAATATAGATAACTTATTCAAATTTTTATGTCAAGTTGCCTAACTCTGATTTTTCTAGATTTTTTGCCACTTAAGGGCTTGTTTTTTCCATGATGATCTTGCACATACTCACTTGGGAGAATCTAGTGGATAAGAGATGGTCTCAAAAAAGGTGGTATTTTG
The DNA here is from genome assembly GCA_007258455.2 of Sequoia sempervirens. Lineage (NCBI taxonomy): Eukaryota > Viridiplantae > Streptophyta > Pinopsida > Cupressales > Cupressaceae > Sequoia > Sequoia sempervirens. The sequence goes on along the minus strand of VDFB02000017.1, from coordinate 29,424,800 downwards.
TCACATGTGGATGAGGTGACAAGTCAAATGTTCTAGAAGTCTTGGAAGGATAAAATGTGAATTAAAAATTCACATGGGGAGGAGAGAGACCTAGGATAAATAAATGTGAATTAAAGATTCACATGGGAAAGAGGATCAATGCTAAGAAAGGAAAATGAAAAGGTTGACTAAAAAGGGATGCTAAATGTCGCTAATGACCTTCATTAAGGTTGTTCAAATATATGATTAAGATAATTGATGAGAGATTAGAAGCAAGTGGCAAGTGTAGGAGGATGTGAAATTAATCCTTGATAAAGAGGATGCACATCCTAATCATGAATTAATTAAATTAATCCAAATTAGAGAGAGATTATGGAGGATATGACAAGAAGAGAGAAACAAGAAGAATTTTTAATTGATTTTATTAAAAAGGTTAAAATGACTAAATTAAATAAATTGATATATTTATTTAATCTAGAGAGGAAAAAGGTGCAAGGTAAAACATTTAATTGTTAAATTAAATACTTTAAGGACTTTAGGCAAAAAATGTAATATTAATTGAATAAATTAATATTGACAGAATGGATGAATAAAGAGATGAATTTTATCGTATGGGAGTGATCAAATTTAGATGTCTACAATTTACACCTTCACATAAATTTTAGGAGCCTTGTAAATTAAAATGGACCTAATCTAATGTTGTAATGTGTTCTACACATTCACATTGGATTTAGAACCCATCTAAGTTAAATAAATCTAATTTGGCCTTAATTTAATGTTGTAAGGAATATTTATTTACACTTTCACATTGTTTTTTGGGCCCTCTTTAATTTATGACCTTTATATCATCATTAATAGGCCCCTATGACCCTATATTATGCATCCCAAGGCATATTTTGATAAAAAAAAATGACAATATCAACATATATACTTAATTTACACACTTCGTGACAATATAAGTAGAAAAATAGCCCTTGTGGGACCCATTCACCACTTTGGGAAAATATGTCCCATCCAGGTGGGACTCATTCGCCCAACTTGGCAAATGAGCGAGAAAAATTGGGTTTTAAGTTCAAATTTCTCTTGTCACCCTTGGGGATCCAATAAATGGACATTTGAGTGCATTGCCTATATAAACACGCTTCCAAACCACTATTGCACATAAGCATTCATGATATCAAGTCAAGCAAGCAAGAGTTAAGCATTCTGAGTCTTCACAAGGTCATCAAGATAACTTCAAGATCATTTCTAAGGCATTGAAGGGAAAGATTCTTCTTCAATTATTGCATCAATTCAAAATATATCATTATGTCAAATATTATTGAGTATCAAGAATGTTATTTAGCTAGTGTTGTGATGTAGCATTGAAAATCCAAGATCAAGCATTGTTCTACACCTATTGTCAAAGATCAAGATCTACATCCTTCATGGCCATTTCATGTTGAGTTGCAGATTTATGAGACAACATTCACAAGACATCATTGAAGGTATAATTTTTTGTGATTCATGTTCTTTGTTCCATGCTTCATGATTTCATTTTTTGTCTCATCATTTGGTTTAATTACCTACAAGGGGTTTGATCAAGGAAAATCCCTATTCCCTAACAATCAACTCTTTTTCTCTCTCTCTTTGTGTGATTGTAGATCTAGGTGTTTTGAAATCTTAAAGATCATTAAAGATTAGGTTACAAGCTTGTTGAAGTTGTCTCCCCATTTTTTAAAGTAATAATTTTCACTAAAAAATCATCTGAATCCCCAAAATTAGTTTTTTGGACATAAAAACATGGAGGAATAGATTGAGAAGAGCAGATTCATACCTTGAAGTTTCAGAAAATCCATACTAGACTCATTTGCCACATGTGGTGAATGGGTTCCATTGTAGGTGTTTTTTAGAGATTTTTGAAGATTTGGATATCATTTTTCCCAAAACCTATTCTTGTGCAAAAAATTGATATGGGATTGATTCACCTAGATTAGTGAATGAGTCCTAATAGGACAAAATTTCAAGATTTGCAAAATTTCTAGTCTTCATTTAAGCCTCTATAAGCTTTCAAGTGCACACTTCTAGTTTTATTGATTTTTGTTTAGATTTGTATGCATTCCTAGGTCATTTATTTCAAGTTTGCATCATATTAGGGTTTTTCATTTCATCTTGCATTTCATTGTCTTTTCCAAGTCTAAACTTGTTGGTGAACCCCTCTTGTAATATGAAATCATATCCTAGAAAACCCTTCTAGTAGATCTCTTGCCTCTATTCCACTCTCGGGGTGACATCTCTAAGGTATCCTTTAATGTTAGTTGGAGAAAAGTGATGTTCTATGTATTAATGTTGAATGTTGTGGTTGTGTTGCTGATATGTGGTTGTCATTGATGTCAACACTATTAGCATTAATATATTTGAAGTTGTATAGGTTGAGGATATTCAGAAAATTGTAAAGAAATGAGTTAGAGGTTGTTAGTGGCTAAGTGAAGTTTAGTATGGTGGTATGTTCTATATGTTAAAGATCAGAGGTTGTGTAAAAAAGGGTTTCTTGCTGAGTGTATCTAGTTTACCCACGTCGAGTTTTAGAGATCTGTATGAAGATTTAATTGAGTTATGAAATTTTTTATATCGATAGTTTTTTTGTTTTTTAGTTAGTGTTCTTGATTAAAAATGAGGATATTTCAATTAGTTCAGTTGTTGTGAATGCTTCTCTATTGGCTCTTAATGTTTGTGGATGCTTTTAGATTGTGCTCTATCTTTGTTGCTCATATGTATTGATCATTGTGATTGTGGTTGGAGATTTTCTCTTACGTGTTCATATTTTTTATGTTCTTGGCCAACATGGTGTTGAAGTGTGTTGTGGATCTTCAAGGAGAAATTAATTGAAGTTTTTGCATATTGAAGATGTTGATTTAGGTCCTCACTAAGTTATGGCCAACTTTGGTTGATACACATGTATTATTATGAATGATTTGGGCCAACAGTTATATTCATTTTATAATTTCTTTATGGTCAACTTGTAGTGGTGAAATTTCTTGTTGCGAATATATAAGAGAAGTTTTTTGTTCAAATTGAAGTGTGCAAGCCTATGTGTATGTGTGAATAATGTTCTAATCATTTGAAGGTAGAGAAAAGTGTGAAGAAAAGTGAAGAAGAGTGAATAAGAGAGAAGATTTGTTCATGCACTTAGCCGAAATTGTGATCAGGCATTAGCAGATGCTATTTTATTAGTTGAAATCTCTATGGATGGCTTTAAATCCTTTTGTAAGATAGTGTGTCTTCATTTGTAATTGAGAAATGAGCTCTTGGCAGTGCACCTAAATGCAATTTCATTCCCCATATTTCCTTTTCATTATACTTTTAATAGGGTATAATTTTGTGGACTAACCTCCACCATGGTTTTTCCCCTAATAGGGTTTCCACGTAAAAAATCTTGGTGTTATGTGTGCTTCTAATGTGTTTTTAATTTTTATTTTCATGGTTAATAATCAAATTTGAGAATAAAGTTAATAAGTTGAATACGTTTTGAAGTTTTGAGACAATTGATTCACCCCCCTGTCAGTTTTCTTCTCTTATTTTTCCAACAATTGGTATCAGAGCTAATTTCCTTGGAAGAAATTTAACAACTTAAGAAGATCTAGGATGACAAGTTACAAGAAGGATAGTCTAAAATTTGATGGAAAAAATTACTCTTTGTGGACGACTCAAATGGAGTGTCATCCAAGATGCATTTGTGAACCCTACTAGAGCATTACAAGTAATAGGTGTGTTATTCCACTAAATAATAAATATGTTGAGTATAATATCTAGGCTAAGGAAGCTTTTTTGAGTGATTTGACTAATTCAAAGATGACAAATTTTGTGGATCTGAAGATTGCTTATGAGGTCTCAAAAAAGTTGGAAACCTTGTATGAGGATGATGATAATGTGAAGATTGCTAAGTTGTAAATCTTGAAAGGGAAATATGAAAGCTTGAGAATGGGTGATGGTGATAATATTAATACTTTCATGCAAAGAGTGAATGAACTTGTGTGTGGTATTAGATGTGTTTGTGGAAAGATAGAAGAATCTGATATTTTTGCTAAAGTGCTTAGATCCCTACCTGATTCCTACAAAGTCAAGGCTAGTGCTATTGAAGAACTCTAGATTGTAACAAACATAACCAAATATACATTGGTTGGTAAGTTTACTGCTTTTGAGTTGAATGAATTTGGTGATGCCCTTCCTAAAGTTGAATATGCATTTAAGGCCACTACTTCTAGAAGGGATAGATATAGATATGAACTAGGTGAGAGTTCATCTAGAAATACATTCAATTATGAAGATGAAATCAAAAAAATTGAAGAAGAAGAAAGAGAGATGGAAGAACTAGAAGCACTTATTGTAAAAAAAGGTATCAAGAGAAAAAGGTAAGTATGAAGGAAAGTTTCCTCTTAAATGTTTTTCTTGCAATAAGATAGGTCATTTTGTATCAAGGGGTCAAGAAAGATCTGCTAAACCAAGACATAACAAGCCTAGATTTTAGAAGAAATGTTACTATGTTGTTGATGAAGGTGTAACGGATGAAGAATCTGATAGAGATGATGATGAATGTGTATTTATTGTTGTAAGAGAAAATAGTCTTGTATCTACTGAATCTGCTAGTTGTATAAATGTGGAGAAATCCCTAGATGCTCAAGTTGAAGAGAAATATGAATGGGTAATTGATAGTGTATGTTCATATCATATGAAAGGAGAAAAAATTAAGTTTGTGAGCTTTGAAAAATATGATAGTGGTGTTGTAAGATTTGGTGATAATATAGCTAGTGTGATCCGTGGAAGAGGATGGATTTATCTTGATGGCAAGCATAATACTGATGATGTTCTATATGTGGAAAGCTTGAAGCATAATATTTTGAGTGTTGTTCAAATGGTTGATAAGTGATATAATCTTCAATTTAATGATGGAAAGTGCAGAATATTGAGTTCCAAAAATGTAATTGCATTAGGTACAAAGACAAAAGGTAATATATTTCACTTGAATGTTGCTAGTAAAAGTTGTTTGATTGCTCATGTTGATGAGAATTGGTTATGGAATAGGAGATTGTGTCATTTTAACTTTGATAATATTTTCAAGATAAGTTCTACAAAGGCTGTGAGATATCTACCAAGGTTGGTGAAACCTACTAATGCAATATGCAAGGAATGTCAATTGGGAAAGCAAACCAGAATTTCATTTTAGAGTAAAAAGCATTGTTTAAATGAGTTATTAGAGCTTGTGCATGCTAATCTATGTGGTCCCTCTAAGGTCAAAAGTCTACAAGGTTACAGGTATTTCATGCTACTCACTGATGATTATTTTAGAATGGTATGGGTTACTCTCTTAAGAGAGAAATTTGAAGCACTAGAAAAGTTCAAGATCTTTAAAGCTATGGTTGATACAGAGATAGGTTTGAAGATTAAGTGTCTATGATCAGATAGAGGTGGTGAGTTCACTTCTTGTGAATTTAATTCTTTTTGTGAAGAACATGGAATAAAGAGACAATTTTATGCACTGTAGACTGCTCAACAAAATGGAGTTGTGGAAAGGAAGAATAGAACAGTTGAATATGCTGCTAGAAAAATGATGTTGGAAGGAAATGTCCCTCATATCTACTGGAGAGAAGTTGTGAGTACTGTTGTGTACATACTCAACCAAGTACAAATGAAAGGTGATACTGGTAAGACCCCTTTTGAGCTATAGACTGGTCAAAAGCCTACTATTAAATACTTCAAGATATTTGGAAGTAGATGTTACATTAAGAGAGATGAAGACGTAGGAAAGTTTGATGCTAGGAGTGATGAAGGTATCTTTTTGGGTTATTCTACTAAGAGCAAGGCCTATTGGTGTTATAATAAAAAAAATGAAGAAAATGGTTGGAAGTACAAATGTTAAGGTTGATGAAGAATTTGGTACATGTTGATGGTGTTGTCTACACAAAAACAACTCAAAAAAAATATAGGATCCTATCTCTCTTGAAAGGTAAACCTCTCTCAGCAAGCCTCAAGAGATAACCCCAAGGTATCTAATATCAGGTCTTGACAATGCACAAACAACTCAGTGATAAATGTGAAAATGCTGGTAATCACAAAGGGACCTTACTACAAGCAAAATACTGAATCTTGATTTATCAGATCTAGCAATATAATGATACTTTAATATGAAGTTTTAACCCAATAATCAAAGAAATGACAAAAGATAAGGGTTCCGAAGAGATTTCTAAACTTAATATTAAACCTAAGATTAACAATGAAAATGCCCAACACTCGAAATGGACCAATCCCTCAAAAATAATTCTACTTGACCCAGATGGACCTACAATCTTATAGAAACCGTACAATATTTTAAGGTAGTAATATTTTCAAACCATGAACATTCATTCAGACAACCCTATTGCAACTAAAATTAATAAACCCTAATAATCAAACTAAGCACAATGAACATAAAGTCTTGGCTAACTTTGCAAATCAACTAACAATCAGTTGGCTATGAAAAGTATGGACTAAGAGATTGCTGCAACATTCAAGTATCAAATCACAAACATTATTGAATCAAATCTAATCTAAATATTAAACAAATCAGAAATTTTAAAGATGGAAAAACAAGAACCATGCAAGACAAGAGAATACAAGTATGGCACCAAATCACAATGTCATTTTTTTTGCATTCACATTATCCACTGTAGCAACAATTCTAGCTTTCTGTTACAATATTTGCTTGAGAGCCACTATTTTCTAACCCTAGCTCTTCTTAATTCACTCTAACTACTTTGATCTATTCTACTTCTATCTTCCAACCACTTCGACTAACTTTCTAACCCCTTACAAAAGAGGCGACATGCCACATTTATAGAAATCTGCCCAGAAACCTACCGGCCTAGCAAGAGTTTCATAGCATTAATGGCACAACAACTTGGCTAAGAGAGACTCCAAATAGGTCAAATAGGCATTAAATATGCATTCCATCCAAGTCAGCCTGGGATCCACAAGGTAGTTTAGACCAATGTGCAGGAAGATAATAGGGAAGCACAAATCATGCTGCAGCCTATCATTAACTCCCTTCCTTATCATCTGTATTGCAACCCAACATTTCATGAAATTTTGAAAGCATCCCATCCAAGTTAGCTACTGGTAGCAAGGGAAAAACCCTAAGTTGATTTTCAATGGATGCAATCTCATCCCTTGACCGCCTGATCGATTTATCCCAATCCACCTTATACATTAGGTATTTGTCAATAACTGCAAGGTAGGTGGCTGCATCATCCAACTGGTGCTCAGAAACAAAACCATCATCAAGTGGTGCGTAAACGTCCTGCCACCAATTTCTCAACTATTCCAGACTCAAATACTTGGGCCCGAACTTCCTTCTTCTTGTCATGATCTCAAAAAAGGCCATGGAGACATTATATACACCACTTAGGGTATCATCAATCTTCCCTCTTTGTTTATAAATCTTCTTCAACACTTTCTACCTAATCTGCAGTGCCCCAAACCACTCCCAAGGTTTAGTAGCTTTAGAGAAGGGAAGGATCTTGTCACTTACTAATTTATCCTTGGTGTATTCCATGATAGTCTTGGTTTTCTGTAGCAGCAAGTCTGTGTCTTCTTTATCTTGCTCTAACACTTGCTTCATCCAATCAGTTGCCATGACAACATCCTTCCCAGTTGAAATAATTTCCTTAATACCTTCATCACCCTTTATTTTCACCCCTTTCAACCAATTCATAGTGGAAAGGGTGGAAGCTTTAATCTTTTCTAGCTCGGTGATTGTCTCTTGAGGTAGAGGATTCGTAGTAGAGGAAGAAGGGTTAATGGACTGCAGTGGTTTCATCAAGTCTTCCAAGCATTTCCTGAGATTTTCATTTTCTTTCTTTAGCTCCTGCTTGGTCTTTATTTATGTGATAGGGTGAATATAATCATTAAAAGATGAGAAACAAACTAAAGAGAGTGCAAATAACAACTAAAAACACCCTACACTTCAATATTGGGTAAATGATGAACTCAATGACATAAAAATGGAACCTTTTACCTTGTAGATTTGTTCTTTGGTTGGCCCTTCGATTGTAGATGAGATGTATGCTCCTTGATGGCAAGTAGATGCAAGATGTGAAGTGTGAGGTGCAAGATAGTTGGACAAAATGGATGCAAATGGCTAAGTGTAGATTGAGAAACAAAATTTCAAGAGTTTGGCTAGCAAAATTATCTCTCTCAAAATGAGAGAAGGGGGGGTATTTATAGGAATTTTGAGAATTCCTAGAAGAAATGAACGGTTGAGATTGATCCCAACATGACCAAGATGTAGTGCTATGGTGAGTTGATAACTCACAAGCCCTCACATCTTGACATGTGGCAAGGGAAGAGGCATAGAAAAGATGATGTGGACATGAGGTGTAAGAGAAGTACATGACATGGATGTACTTCAAAGGACCATAGGGATTTGGTCAAGATATCCTCATAAAGGATGTCCTTGTCCCATGTGGGTGATAGGACATGTGAGGAATTAAAAATTCTTCAAATATCCTTATGGGGAGAGGGTAAAGAATAAAGAATAAAGCGAGGACATGTGGGAAGAAGGGAAAGAATAAAGAATTCCTTTGAGTGCATTGGGGGATTAAAAGTGAATTAAAAATTCACATGGGGAAGTGGAGTGCCTTGTCTAAAAGGAGAAATCCTTTAATACCAAGGACATATGCCATAAATGGCATGGGGAAGAGAAAAGGAATTTAATATTCCTTGAAAGATGAGAGAGGAATTAAATTCATCATAAAGGACTTTGGGAAGACAAAAGGAATTAAAAATTCCTTGGGGGATGGGAAGAGTTGACTAAAGGGGGTTATTATTAAAGTTGATGAGGGATTAGAGGAAGGTTAGGTGGCTAAGAGAGATTAGAGGCCAACTTGCAAAAGTTGGAGGATGTGTCACATCCTAATCAAGGATTAGGCATGTGCACACCCTAATGATGAGATTAGGAGAATGATTAAGATTAGATAATAAAAGATGGAGGATGGGACATGTGAGGAATTAAATAAATGTGATATTTATTTAATTCATTTGATGAAAGAGGAAGGTATTTAATTATTTAACTAGATACCTTAGGGATTAGAAGAACTTTAGAGGGATTAATTAAATAATAGTGATATTACTTAATTAATGTGGATAAGGAGATGTTTAGAAAAAATGGGATAAATTTGGATAAATTAAGTGTCCAAATTTATGCATCTACAATTTCCTTCCTCAATCTACCCACCATAACTACACTGGAGTCCTCATAATCTTCAATGTCCTATTCAACTGATGTAGGCCCTAGATTGAAGGTTTGAATATTGTAATCCTTTCCACCCACATCATCTCTATTTTTATTTGGAGTAGGGGTGGAAATATGAACAACTTTGTTATGTGCCCCATCTCTTTCAACCCTTGAGATCACTCTAGCCTTCTTTTTACCTTTCACTTTTCCAATTTTAGCTAGGAGCTCATCCCAATTCGATGGTGTGTCCTCCACTACTACCTATTTCATCTTTATTTCTTTGTCCAACCATTCAAGGACACTAGATTCCAATTGCACTTGGCTATGCCCTACTCCTTCTTATTGATCTCCTGATATCTCTTCTCCCAAATTTTTTTTCTTAGGAGTCTCATCCCTATTCCTTTTCCCTTCAATGTGTTCTTCCTCATGTTTAGGTGATGGGATATTTTCTGCTTCTTCTTCCCTTGTAGGAGATTCAACTTATTCATTCGTGACTGGCGATCCTGCATATGCAACCAAGGGAGATCGCATTACCTTTTCAACCTCAGTTTCTACACTGTAAAGTTCACCTTCATGGAGCTCCTCCCCTTCAGTATCCAGATGATCTTCAATATTTTCCTCCTCACCTAATTCACTTTGAGTTTCATGAGTGGCAGGAACATTATCTTGCGGCCTCTCTTGGGAAATGACAGGAGGAAGGCCAACCTTAAGCACACTACCCTTAGGAGAAGGAGTCGTATACCTCCTTGCATATACCTTGGCTTTCTCCTCTAAACTTTCAACATTCGCCAGTGGTGGGGAAATTACTTCTTCTGCTACCTTGGAGCTCACTTTGTCTGATAATTTGACAATTCTTTTCTTCTTAGGCACATGAGCATCGACTTCAAGATTCTGCTCTTCAATCTCCTCCTAGGCAGATTTCTTAGTCCTTGCCCTCTTCTTAGCCTTCAGCTTTCTCTACTTTTTTTCTTCCTCGGCTTCTTTTATTTGAACAATTTTTATCTTAATTTTGACAGGAGAATCCACTTTACCCTTTCCCTTAGGATCTTTCTTAGTAGATTCTTCAGAGGTTGAATGGGGATCCAAATCTCCCATTAGCACATAGGTGCACTGTACACCATTATTTTCTAGCTCCCATAGCTTATGCTTTAGCCACATCTTGGTAACTTTGATAACTAGATCCATCAATTTTTTCTGTTTTCTCCTCCTCTAACCAGTCCACTTCACCAATTGGCCTATCCTTTATCACTTCATAGGCATGATCCTGAATTAGGTTTCCATCATCCTCCAATTGATCAAGAATGGCCTTCACATTATACAAACAAACTGCATCCACCAAAAGCTGAGAGAATTTCTTCTGACCTTGTACTCATCACTACAATTGGCCCAATAGTCTTCCAAATTAACCCTATGGCTAAATTCTCTATTGGCCTTCTTTTGAGCTTCTCCTGTGATATCAAACCTTGATCTCCTAGAATGAAAAGACAAACCGAGGGTACTCATTTCTTCCTCTGAAGCCTGAGTAGAAATAATGGAAGGACATGCTTCTCCAGTGCCAATCCTTAGGGGAAAATCTCCACCAAATCCTATCTTGTGTTTGTCCTTCTTGACAACAGCATCAAAGTCACAAATTTTTCTACTTCCAACAATATAATGTTATTAGTGGGATACCTTGGAAGTCGGTATGGGGCCCTCTGGCAGCCATCAATCTGAATGAAGGAGAAGGTTGGGAATTGTATAAACCAAGCTCCATACTTCTTGATGAGCTCCTTGTCTTGATCTGAAATTCTAACATGCTCTGCTTCCTAAAGCATTCTGGTGATATACATGGTAAATGCATCATTTTCCCTCCTCTAGTTTGAACTTCCCAAATGCGATTGAGGGAAAACTTCATAAACAACATCCTACCCAAAAATTCCCTTTTATATCCAATCCTTTATAGGGGTGGAATCTTGCAAGTGCATAGACTAGATATGAAGTCATTGCGAAAGTCTTGGTCTGCAACACATTGGATAACTACTCATGGAGTATCCTAATAATCAAACTTGCCCAATGATAATCAATCAATTCTTGCTCCATCCTCACAATGGCATGGCACATCCAATTCTCGAACACTCCTGCATTCTTCAATCCAACCACCCTGCTGAGTAATGTAATAGCATCATAGTACTCCTTCTTGAACTTTTCCCTAAATAAATGCTTGGGAAGTTTGGAATAGTGAGACTTAGGATTCTCTAGCCAAGAATTGATAAATTGTTGTGACTTCATAGTCTGCTCATCATAGAACTCCTTCGCGGACCCCATGTTGAATCCCACTACATGAGATCTCTCTAGCATATCAAAACTCTGAGCAATAAAGATAGGGTTGAGGTTTGCTATCACTCTCCCTTGAGGACTGATAATCTTTTGTGTACCTTGGTCGTAATGTTTGGAACACTCAAGGATCAGCTCATAACACCGCACACTTGAAGGGAAATAGTTCACATGTGCCAAACCTGACTCCTTCATCCTTCTGGCCACCAAAGGAAGATCTTTAGCCACCATTCTTTCTTTGAACTCTTCATAGTCCCATTGTCTAATGTTTGTATCAGTCACCTCTGACCAAATTGATGTGATCTTGCTTTAAGGGATCTTACTCTTGATGTCCATCTTGATCTTCTCTACCCTAGAAATTGAGGATCCCTCTACTACCTTGCTAGATTTAGCCTGCATCCATCAAGAAAAGGTCACAATAAAAACCATAGGAGAGCAAGGTTAATCATCAATACATCATTAGAATGCATCTCATATAGCCAGAGTGTTATTAAATCTCATATGAAATGATCACAACAAAATTTGAGTTTCAAGACCATCTGCAAAATCTGAGCTAGAGAGGAATTTCGGGAAATTCTAGATCGATCGGATTCCAATGGAATAACCACGAAACACCTACTTAATCATTAAACCTGATCATGATCAATCAATAAATTACATGGGAAATCCAAATGTGACATGAAATAATCATTAAATGTATCATAAATCACAAACAAATCCAATTATCTCACGTTCCTTTATGTTTCATCAGATTTCGGGAAAATCCATGAGGGACAAATTCCCGTGAAGAACGAGCCAGATAGGAGACTTCAAAAAATCAGAGAGAACAGATTTCAAAGAAATCCGAACTTGATGAAATTTCGCAGATAGGGAAAAACTCTGAACCAATCGGCGCAAAAGCATGCACTTCAACCAAGAAAATTTTATTCAGAATGAGGTCACACTGAGTGGGTTATGTCTTGCCGACTGGAAATATAGCAAACATATCGATATGACCGAAGGGTAGTCAGGGTAAGGTCTTGGCGAATTCCTTTTGTCTAACAGACTTTCGGGGTCCAAGCAAACACTTTTGCTAGACTAAAGTTTTTTGATATGAGGTTCAGCGAAGTTGCAATGTCTTTCCGACTGAAGATATTGCAAACATGTCGCTATGACCAAAGGGTAGTTGGGGTAAGGTCTTGGTGAATTCCTTTTGTCTCACTGACTTTCGGGGTCCAAGCAAACACTTCATCCAGACTAAAGTTTTTTGATATGAGGTCTCAGCGAAGTTGCAATGTCTTCGTGACATAACACATAAGACCTATCGAAGTGAGAAATGATATTGTCATGGTGATCAAATATGAACTTAGGAGGGTTTCTCAACGAGATACAGGGTGATCGATATGACATCTCCCTGACTTTAAAGGGTCTCAAAAAAGAAAATCTAGAAGGGATGGATTATCTTGGAGGTACAGAAAAATCCTAGACTATGACACAGAGTCACAATTTTACCCAAACACCTAATCAATCAGGAATTACAAAATTTAAAACTCAGGGCAAGTCAGGCACGGACCATTCATAGGTTTTCTTTGCATTCCAGGTCCGTTTGAGAGAAAATTAAAGATGAATGGTGATGCCCTAGGTTTAAACCCTATACATCTGCCATTAACGCATATGCAAGCTCATAATTCAATCATCCTAACTGCTAAGTCATTACTATGGTTCACTAATTACTTTCAGGTGAGATTCATCAAAATGCAAATAGATGAATAAACTCAAAACCCACCTAAGAGATGAAAAATAACACAATGGTGAACAATCCTAGCATGAAATGATCAAATACATAGGAATTTGAATGCCACATGCTCTTATAACATCAACATGCTATCCATAATCATCAATTCAAAGCAAAGTAGTCAAACACATACCATTAAAGTGGGAATTGATCCTAGAATCAGCAAATGCTAAGAAAATGGTGTCCACGAAGAACAGGGGCAAGAATGCACAAGAAATCACCACTAAATCGATCAATTCAAGCCCAAATGTCCCAAATCAAATCAAAATCTCAAAGAACCAACTCTAAGGATGTAGTCCTCAACTCAAACAATGGAAAATAATAAGCATGATGGCATAAAAGAACCTAGAAATCAAGTTAAATACATCCTTCAAAGCACACATGAAGTCATTAATGCAATTGATAAGATAGTTAGGGAACCTGGGAATCTAATGATAGGGTAGAATCTGAGAAAATTGGGGACACACAAAAATCTATGAAGACTAAGAATCCCTGAGCCATAGTGCAAAACCAAAATCTAAGCAGGATCCGAGAAAATCCGACCAAGGTGGAAAATCCTGAATTTGAGCAAAAGCCCGAAATCCATCCAAAACTTAGGATTTTCAATGAATAACCTAGGGAAACACTTAGGAAATCAAAAATAAACATTCAAGCACATGCCTAAATGGGAAAAAACCTCAAAATGAAAGGGACAAGATGCCAAAACTGAAGCAAAAGAGGGTCCCTACCTTCAACAGGGAGTGTGTGTGAAAACTACACAACAATACACCATCCAGAACCTATGGATATGAATCTAATGATCATAATGATAATAAAAATCAAGGAAGGGAAGATCAAACTACAAATCAAGTGAAAACCAATCTGATAAATTAGGAGAATGAAGAAGAAGGAGAAATTGATGGAAACACAAAAGAAACTAAAGTTGAAGAACAACCTAAGAAGACTCTGAGGTATGTAAGATTAAATCATTCAGAAGATCAAATTATAGGTGAAAAGAACAAAGGTGTCTAGACAAGGAGAAAGATTGTAAAAGAATATTGCTTGATTTCTAAGACTAGGCCTACTAGTGTGAATGAAGCATGCAAAGATGAGCATTAGGTTGAAGCAATGAAAGAAGAAATGAAATAGATTGAAAAGAATGATACATGGACTCATGTTTCCATACCTAATGATAAGAATGTTATTGGAACTAAATGGGTTTTTAGAAACAAAATGAATGAGCAAGGTGAAGTGATTAGAAACAAAGTAAGACTAGTATGTAAAGGATATTCACAAATGGAAGGAAATTATTTTGAAGAGACCTTTTCCCCTATTGCTAGAATTGAAGTTGTAAAATTATTTCTTTTCTATGTTGCTCACAAGGATTACAAATTTTATCAGATGGATTCCAAATCAACTTTTCTAAATGGTGAACTAGAAGAAGTGTATGTTGAGCAACCTGATGGATTCTAGTTGACTGATAAGGAATATATTGTGTTTCTGTTGAAGAAAGCATTGTATGGACTTAAGCAAGCCCCTAGAGCATGGTATGCTAGATTGGAAAATTATTTGATGAAGCTTGGATTCAACAAAGGTACTACTGATAATAATCTATATTTCAAGAATGATGATCAAAATTTGATTGTTGAATTCTTTGTTGATGACACTTTTTTTTATAGGAGATGATGCTTTGTGCATGAAGTTTGCTAGTGAAATGCACATTTAATTTCAGATGTCTATGATTGGTGAGATAAAATTCTTTTGGGGATTGTAAAATACTTAGTTAGATAAAGGGAGATTTATATCTTAGTCCAAGTATGTGAAGGAATTGTTGAAGAAGATTGGTATGGAAGATTCAAAGCCAATTGGCATACCCATGGTGACCGAATGCAAGTTGAAAACAAAAGATGATTCTTTGAAAGTAAATCAGACAAGATATAGATCAATGATTGGTGGACTATTGTACTTAACTCAAACCAGGCCTAATAATATGAATGTTGTATGTATTGTTGCAAGATTTCAAGTTGATCCAAAGGAATCTCATGTGATTGTTGTGAAGAGAATTTTTAGATACTTGAAGGGAACTATTGATCTTGGCCTATGGTATCCTAAAGATGATGATCTTACTTTGAGTGCCTTTACTGATGTTGATTGGGCCGAAGATGTAAATAATAGGAAAAGTACTAGTGGTGGAGCATTTTTCTTGGGTAAAAAGCTAATTTCATGGTTAAGCAAGAAGTAGAATGCCATTTCTTTATCCACTACTAGGGCCAAATACATTGTTGCTGCTAACAATTGTACTCAAGTCCTATGGATGAAGTAGATGTTGAAGGATATTAGAGTTGTATATGATGAACCTGTTGCTATTTAGGGTGACAATTCAAGTTCTATTAACATTTCCAAGAATCTGGTGCTGCATTCAAAGAAAAAGCATATAACTATCAAGTTTCACTTTTTGAGAGAGAAGGTAAGTGAAAAAGAAGTAAGATTGCAATATGTGCCCACTAAGGAGTAAATTGTAGACATCTTTACAAAGACATTTCCTAAGGATACTTTTGAGTATATCAAAGGGATGTTAGGGCTCATTACCCCTCCTAATCAAAACCAAGGATGCAATGAAACTACATCATTTTATGCATTTCACAGACATATTTTGTTTTGGATTGTTGTTGTGGTGGCTACTACTCAGATGGAGTAGTCAGATGTTCAAAAATTTAGATATGTGGTACAAAGCTTAGAGATT
Organism: Sequoia sempervirens; assembly: GCA_007258455.2. Lineage (NCBI taxonomy): Eukaryota > Viridiplantae > Streptophyta > Pinopsida > Cupressales > Cupressaceae > Sequoia > Sequoia sempervirens. Next base: position 29,408,765 of record VDFB02000017.1, on the reverse strand, counting down.
CTTTGTCATTGATGGAAAAGGGAGAGAAGAATCATGTGAAAAAATATTGATTATCTAGGAAGAAGAGTTATGTGGGAGAAGAATTCATGAGGAAGAATCAAGGAGAAAATGAGTTAGATCCTAAGGGGGAGTAAGTGTCAAAGAGTTAGTTGGGTTAATGGTGCTTTTCACATCATGTGTTTCCATCAATGTCAAAGTGAGATATTGTTGGATTTTGTGGTTGTGTTGCTAATATGTGGTTTTTATTGATGTCAACACTATTCGCATTAATATATTTGAAGTTGTATATGTTGAGGATATTGAGAAAATTGGAAAGAAATGAGTTGCAGGTTGTCAGTGGTTAAGTGAAGTTCAGTATGGTGGTATGTTCTATATGTTGAAGATCAAAGGTTGTGGACTAAATTTTTTCTTGTTAAGTGTATCTAGTTTATCCACGTTGAGTTTAGAGATCCACATGAAGATATAATTAATTGAGTTATGAAGATTTTCATTTAGACAGTTTTTTTGTTTCTTCAGTTAGTGTTCTTGATTGAAGATGAGGCTATTTTAGTTAGTTTAGTTGTTGTGGATGCTTCTTTGTTGGTTCTTAATGTTTTTCAATGCTTCTAGATCATGCTCTATCTTTGGTGTATGTCTGCATTGATCATTGTGATTGTGGTTGGTGATTTTCTCTTGCATGTTCATATTTTTCATGTTCCTGGCTGACATGGTGTTGAAGCGTGTTGTGGATCTTCAAGGAGAATTTAATTGAAGTGTTTTCATGTTGAAGATGTTGATTTAGGTCATCACTAAGCTATGGCTGACTTCAATGGTTGATACACATTGATTATTATGAATGATTTGGGTTGACATTTATATTCATTTTATTATTTGTTTATGGCTAACTTCTAGCAGTGAAATTTATTATTGCAGATATATAAGAGTGGTTATTTGTTAAAATTTATGTGTACAAGCATGTGTTTATGTGTGACTAATGTCCCAATCATTCGAAGGTAGAGTAGAGTGTGAAGAACAGTGAAGAAGAGTCAAGAAGAGTGAAGAGTTGTTCATGCACTTAACTGAAACTATGATCAAGCATTAATAGATGCTATTTTATTAGTTCAAATCCTTGTGGATGGCTTTAATCTAAATCCTTTTTTAAGACAGTGTGTCTTCATTTGTAATTGGGCTATGAGCTCTAGGTAGTGTGCCTAAATGCAAGTGCATTCCCCATATTTCATTTTCATTGTACTTTGAACAAGGTATAATTTTGTGGACTAACCTCCACCCTAGTTTTCCCCCTAACAGGGTTTCCACAAAAAATCTTGGTGTTATGTGTGCTTTTGATGTGTTAATTTTTGTTTTCATGGTTAATAATTAGATTTGAGAATAAAGTTAATAAGTTGAATAATTTTTTAAGTTTTGAGACAATTGATTCACTCCCCCTCTTAATTGTCTACTCTCTTTTTTCCAACACTTAAACCATAGAGCATCCATTTTTTGATTAAACACTCTTTTATTGAGTAATTTTTATTTTTCAATATTTGCATGTTGTCCACTTGTTTTTGTAACATGAGCATTTGGTTTGTCAGTACGTCAACTTGGGTCAATGATGTATCCACTGAGTTGGAAACTGCATTATGATATGGGCCCATGTTTGTGTTCTATAATCCAATATTTTGGTTGGATGAGTTGGTGTTGATACCAAATGTATGTTGTGGGTTTTAGTTTTGAACTTTGTGGGTGAATGTTAGAATCTGAGTTTGGATATGGGGTGAAAGTTGGAATTTGACTTTGGGTATTTGGAATGAAAGTTGGAATTCAATGTATGTGAGGTGGATTCATATTGAATTATGTTTGAAATGGAATTGAGCTTGTTTGTCCATGTGGAGTATGGTTGCCAATTTTTTTAAAAGACCTTTGTGTGTTTCCTTGTAGGGGAATGTTTGTATTATGTCCTTGTGACAATGTATTGGTGTTCAAATTGGTATTTGGTGTTGTGTTTGTTTGTGGCTTAGGTCCATTGATGTAAATCTTTTGCATTTTTTTGTTTGACTTGTTTTTACCCATTGAAAAGGGGTTGGATGATGATGCACCCATAGCATTAGATGTTGTACTAAATGCATAAAATGTGCTATTAGAGAGTTTCATCATAGCTTATAAAATTTTTGTGCCAAATAGAGGTGTTGTGTTGATTGTTGTGGTATTTTGTGTTGTCCCTCCTAATCGCATGCTAGAATGAATTTGTGGGATAGTGAGATTAGGATTGGATGTAGTGTGTCCTTGGTTTTGTGTAGTCTCATTGATAAGTGTTGTGAAAGTGTATTAACATCAAAAACATGAGGAAGTTTAGCTCCACTTTGTAATAGTTTTGCAAGAAATCATTGTGGGTCTTGTGCTACTCTCTCATCCACAAGCCATGCTACTTCAAGATCCTGGGTGGCTATCTCAATCTCTTCCTTAGTTAAGTGTCCTTAGTTTTCTTTGATCATGAATTTTTTGAAAGGATTGGGAAATGATGATTGTGTATAAGGTACCCTATTGGAAGAAGATCTTTATCTCATGTTGCTAGTGGGTGAAAAACTCATCTTCTTGGGTTAAATTCCATTTATTTTATTTTCCTTTGTAATCTCATTAGGACCATAAAAGACTTGAAAATGTGATGAAAGGATATAAAGTCTAAAGAATTATAATGAAATGGTAAGAATAAGACTAAGGTATGCAAATATGTTATTTTTTGGGGGTTTTAAATATATAAGTAATGTTAAATGAGCATGTACCTATGGTCAAGATTAAGGTACTAAGTGACAATAACTAAAATTGAGATATTTAATAATGTCACTTATGATCCTAAATATATGGTAAGACTAAAACTAAAGTATGCAAATGTGATGTTATGATGAAGAGTATGGTATGACTAAATGTTATGATAATATTTCTAACCACTTTTGTGAACCTAAGAGGAGGTTACTAACCAAACTAAGATAGTTCAATGTGGCAAATATGATTTTCAAGACCTTAAAGAGGACAAATATGGCATAGGGAACCATAGGTCTAATGTTTAAAAGTTGCTAAATGGTAGGTTTTTGTGATGTTGAGTCACTTTTTTGGTTGTAATAAGGTCTATTTAGACCATTTTTTAAGTTGATTTGAGTCATGTGGGTTGGTTTTGGGTAAAGTTGCTAAATTTTGTAAAAGTTGTAAAAATTTACTAAAACAACTTTGCATTTTTGGGTTGTGAGGGAAGATTGATGGGAAAGGTCATTGATGTCACAACTTGCATCATTTAATTAATTCTTTTATCGAACCAAGTGTGTCTCTGAGAAATATGTGATAAGTATAGTTGTCATGGATTATTTTGGGGGAGTTTGCATTGTAAATAGTGACTTTAGGTATCATTTTTCCTACTTCAGGAGCTTTTAAGAGCTCTTGGGAGCTCTTCAGGAGATTTTAGGAGCTAAACTGTAGTGACTGATTCCTAAGATTTAAATCTATTTTAGCTTCTAATTTAAAATCTTGTTGACTTAATTATAACTTTATTGATTTTGATTTAGAAAAATTCCTGGTGATAATTAATGATTACTTTAATTCCTAATCTAAACACGAAATTCAAATTAATTCTATTTTGCGTCAAAATAAATTCATAACTTAATTGCTGGAAAGTAAACACTAATTTAAAAGCAGGAATGAATTGCAAGAAAATGACAATTATTCTAAAAAGCATAAAGACTAATCTCCATGAATAGATTATGAATAGACTTCAACTCCATCGTTCCATAAATTCCTAACATTGCTTTAATGAAACTCAATAAACAAACATCAAGTTTGACTGATTTCAACATCTAAATCTAATTTATCTAAGAAACCTGCTAACGATTCTAATGGTTCAATTCAATATTTATAATAAATAAATCTAACCATTCTAAAAATTTGATCTTGTCCATAAAAAACTAAAAATTTGAAATGTAATTGTAAACAAAATTAATTATCCGATTTTAACATTTACCAAGGTAGAAGATGATTTCAACGATTGAACAATTCAAAATCAGTTTCTACTACAGATTTAATATTAATAAATCAAAAAATAACAACACTTAACAAAAATAACATAAGATCCTTCCAAAGGTTGACTAGACCTTGATCTTCCTCAGGTAAGATCCTTTAACATAGTTAATTGATTAACTTCTTTCTTCCATTCTCATTGATCAAAAGTAGAATGCAAAACAAAGTATTGCTTGTGATTATAGAAATTATGATTGCAAATTATATAACTCCTAACTAAGACCAAAATATGGATATGTATAAAATATCCTTATTAGTTTCTAACATGGCATTAACTGCCAAAACTTAAGGTAACCAACTACAAATTACAAAATGAAACTAAAAATAGAACTGAAGTGGAATAAGGAGGACTATGCCAGAACTATGCTAGATTGGTGCTAGAAGTAAAAGTTCCTCAACTGTCTATGAAGAAGTTGATTTATACTTTGAGTGAATCATCATCCAGTAGGGCCTATCTATGGCATAGTCATTCCTCATTATTAAATAGAGAGTTTAACCATCTCATCAACCTTTAAGATACCCTATTAAAAACCCTTATAAAGAGGACAACAATCATGGTAATAAAGATTAATTCAGCATAATTATCTCATCCAAAGTCATCATAAAGCGACACATTTAACATAAGTTATTACTTCCAAAATATCCACTAATTTAGTTAAACATAAAGTAAACTAAGCAAATATGTTAATCTATTGTCTATCACTAGTCATGTGAATTAACAATAATCTTTTTAAACATAAAGAGCCTTAAATGAAAGTATTTTATATCTCCCATCATTTTCTCCCCAACTTGCTTTGGACCATGCCCTCATGGTTCATCATGTAGAACTATAGTGTTCTCTTTCTCTCTGTTTAGTGCCTTCATCCAAATGGTGCAGTCAAATACACCCTCCCTATACTATTCCAACAATCTGGTATTAAGTGCATAGCCATAGTTTTGTCTCATGTTCTCAAACCACACCTTCATTACTGCAGCTGGTATATTTTTTGTTTCCTTTAGCTTTGGTGCTAGCATAATAATAATCGACTTTCTGAATCTTATGCCTACCCAAAATTCTTTCTATTGTTGGATTAGAGTGATGACATGGTTGACTTTGACTAAAGTCCAAATGATATTATTCAAACTAATTGGCTCTCTTCTCCCAACTGATTTTGGAATAAGATGGTACCTTTCTTCACAGGACCATAGTGCTAATGATGGGAGTGTTGCTTCAAAATTCTTGAATGTTGCAATTTCATCAAACAAATTTGAGACATAGAGGGGATTAACATCATTTAACCTAACCACTAATCTTACAGCTTTGATATATAATTCAGCATGGGGATTTTCAGGTCTCATTGGTAACCCATATTTTCTTTGAGCTTCTTTGTACTTATCCATTATATTTAACCAATCCACCTGATTTTGCATTAAAGAAACAAATGATCTTATTTGAAGCTCACCAACATATATATTAAACATTGATTCATTATTATCCCCCATTAAAAATCTATGTTGGTAAAACTCACACATTAAATTCTGAATGTCAGGGTGGCTGTTAAAGTAACCTTTAAGGAAATCATGATCTTCATTGTAATCTAGACTCCTTCCCAAAATTAACCGATTTATTTTCCATTCTAAAAACTTTTCTCTAAGAAATAAAGAATACGTTGCAACTGGTCTTCTTATGGAAAGCATGGTAGAATTTACTTCTACCACCTGCTCAAGTGTTCTCTCATTCTCATTCTTTTCTTTTTCTAAATTCTATATATGTTCTTTCAACACTTTATTTTCTTCCTTATATTTCAAAACTGCCAAAGAATGGTATCGAGGCTGAACTAGAGTAGGTTGCACCAGAGGAGTGGGAGGAATATGAGGGATAATGGAAGGTAATGCAAGGTTGCATGGAGGAGCAATGGAAGTAGAGGCTTCTTTCACATAGAACTGTATGGATTACTACTTTAATTCTTCTTCTTTCCATTGCAACTCTTCCTTTAATCTTGAAATTTCATTAGCGCTCACTAATGGTTGCACACTAGCTTGTTGCAGGGAATCCTCTATTTTATTTAATTGTTCTCTAATCCTTGCATCATTTTTCTCAACTTTCCTTTCCATTTCTTGATTTTTCCAGACTAACTTTTGCAATTCTTCTTCTTTTCTTCTCATTTTTTCTTCAAATAATTGCACATTTCTTCTTTCTTGTTCTAATTCAGCCTCTAAATGGGACATTTGCATTGTTCTCATTAATTCTTCAGTCTCTAATTCCTTTGTATTCAATGCTTCATGGGGTCCTTCTTCAACTAAAGGCTCTTTCCCTTTCCTCTTGCCATGTTGTGGGGAAGGTATAGGGGATTTCATAGTCTCTTCTTGTTCAAAATATTCAGAGGCCTCATGCTCTTTGGATTGTGCACCAAACTCCTTAGTAGAGTCATAGACTTGAAAAATAGGGTTGTCTTTAGGAGTCAACATTGGTTTTTTAGGGGGACTTTGAGGTCTCTCAGGAGATTTTACAAGGGTACATGTATCTTCATGTTCAGAGGATACAATAGGGCTTCCAAAAATAGGGGTTTGACTTATAGGTACCTCTTTAGGAATGGACACAATAGCTTTAACATGACTAGGGTTTTCCTCATGTACTTTTTGTCTCTTATTTTTTGACCAAGTACGAGTTACCGTAGATATCTTTGGAAATTTAATTTTTCCCCTTTTCTTGGAAGATTCTCCTTCCTCCATTTTTTTCTTTTTGGCTGAGATTCTTCTTCGTCCATTTTTTTCTTTTTGGCTGAGAGTCCCCTTATGGGTCTCCCTTTTTGCTTTCCCATAGGCATAGACAAAAATTCTAACCAGCCTTGCTTCCCTTTTTTTTTTTAAGAAATGGTATTTAATTATCAAATGTATCAACCCCTAGTATTTCATAGAAGATTCCCCCTAGCTTTCACTCTCAAAATCATGGAAGAAATTTACTGAAATAAGAATGTTGGAAAATTTATCCTAGCTGAAGGTTTTGTCTGACCATACCTTAAATGTATTAAAATCCACATTCTTGGACCCAGTATCGTACCATACTACCCATCACAGGTGGAGAACTTCATAAGCCAAGTCACAATAGTCTTCCATGGCTCATCCAAATTGTTATGAGCTATGATATGCTGGTCTCCTTTGTGCATTTGTATCTCTGGCCTTCTTTCTAGATCTTGGTGAAATGCAGCCACCAATTTCTCAAACTTAACTCAACCTTTGTTAACTGATTTCCCTTCATTTGGAATCTTAGAAATTTCACTTATAATTTTTTGTGTGACTTCAATTATTTCTCACCTTACCCTAGTGACATTCACATTGAAGTTTGTCACAAATTCCCAAACCATTTCTGGTTGGAAGCCTTCATAATGCATAACAAAATTTAGCCACCCAGCTTCTTCTAACAATCTTCTAGTCTCTAAATCAAGATTGAAGTTCTCTGGTTTATAATTTCTCTTATTCCCCATCTTTCTTTGTAAAAAATGGTGGACTTCACTGGAAGACTTCAACTGATAGTCTGAATTAATTACCAAAAATGTGGAATGATTTGTTTTTGAAAGAGGAAAAAATAGGTTTTATAGGGACCCAAACACACAAAGTTTACAAACAAAAGAAAATATCATCAAAGACCCCATAAACAGAGAGGCTATAGAGAGGAAAACAAAATGACAAATCCACAACCACCAAAAAATGGCTAGCAAGGGCCATAGAAAAGACCCAAAAAGACCAGGTAAAATGCCAACAATGACTAAACTTGGGATTTTAAATCTTTTGTTGTCTTAGCTTCCATGTCATTCATTTCCAGAACCCCCCTTTTTAAGATATGGACCATCTGGGTAGTAGGAGGCACTTTTCTCTTACGGTTGGCATGGGTCCTCTTCGATATTCCTTGGTCCTCATTCTTGCTTTTACCCTTTTCCTCTTCTAGATCAACAACCGGCGAACCCTGTTGTGACTTTTCCAAATTTCTAGACATTGCATTGATGATACTGGAATTGTGCCTTACCATTCTATCATTTTTTTCCACAATAGTTTTCATATTGTTTTTTATTTTAAATGTGGAATGATTTCTTTCTTGATTTGGGAGCATCCAATTTTAAAAATAACATAACATGTCATTAATCTCATGCATTTATTTCCTTTACTACTCTAGATGATTCACATGCCACAACTTGAAATTTGCAATTCAATTCACAAGGTTGGTGGAATTCATTACACATGTCATCATGTACTTGGGAGGATTTTCAGAAAGACAATTGGGCATGTGCAGGATCATGATGGATCAAAAAGTGGCAATATGATGGGTATGTCGCTGATGACCATTTGTTTATCCAAAATTGATGAAACAAAAAGGTTTTTTAAAGAAGATTCTCAACTTTCCACCAATATAATTATTTTTTACTTTGAATTTAATAAGTAATTATTATTCATTTTCTATTCAAATTATGAATAATGTCTTGATTGATAGACTGATTGAAAAAAATCTATAGCTTTCAAACAATATCACATTTTTTGAATCCAAAACATGTTTCACATTCTATGCTTCACATACTATAGGATTAAAAAAAAAAAAATACTGAATTTCATGAATTTTTGACCAAATTAAGGTGGTTAGACATATGATATTTTATATTTTTAAGAATTTGTAATAAAAAAATCATAATTAATTATTTACTTGGAAAAAAATTACAAAAAAGTATGCATCACATTAGGACATGAGTCATCTACTTATATCCAAAATATTAAAAAAAATATATTATCATTTTATTATGGTTAGGGTGGTCAGACATAAACCTAATTTTTATTTTTTCATTGAAATTTAAGTATTATTGCATTGAAATTTCAAATTTTCACCAAATAAATTTTTCTTTTTTAAACAAACTAGTAGTTTAGAAACTACTTTCAATTTTCTATAGATTATATTCTTACATATTTTTGAAATAATGTAGATAACTTATTCAATTTTTTATGTCAAGTTGCCTAACTCTGATTTTTCTATCTTTTTTGCCACTTAAGGGCCTATTTTTTCCATGATGATCTTGCACATACCCAACTGAATCATGAAGAGATTTGTTGTCCTCAATTGATATCATCCATGTCACATCATTCCTTATTCCAACAGTCTATCACTTTTTCAAATGATTAAAAGTGGACCTATTACTATCATTAATTAACATTATGGCAGAGATGTCTAGATTCATAAATATTTACCTATATTAAATTAGTTTCACTACTTTAGAAAATAACTTCAAAAAAAATATTCATATTAAATGCACACCTTAATTTATTTTGAGCCTTTAAGTTCTTCAAGAGCCTTTAGGAGTTCATCAGAAGTTTTTAGGAGCTCTTAGGGGCTTGGAATTTCAGGAGTCTTCAAGAGCTTTTAAGGAGCTATCGAGCAAAAACAAAGCCTTCAGAGTCTTCAGTCTTCAAGATCTTCAGGAGCCTTCAGGAGCTTTCAAAAGCTAACTTAGACAGACCACCATTTCTTGTTTTTAGTCATCATTTTTTTTAATTATTTTTTTTACTAAATGTAAAATGCCAATTGTTGGTTTTCAATTTACTTCCTTTTTCTCTCAATGTAAACTTCCATTTGATGGTTTTCAATTTACCTTGTTTATTTGTGCCTTCTTCAAAGGTTCAAAGATCTTCTCTCATGGAAGATATATCTTCCATGAGAAAATGTTCAATTTTGTGTTGCACTTCATCCAAAAATTTCTCCTTTGTTGCTAGCTCATGGTAAGTTTTCATTCAATGACCATTGACCAACATAACTCTTTTTTCTCCATCCATTGGAACTAACTGGGCAACTCTATTCTCAAACACTTGTTGTATCTCATAGGGTCCTAACCATCTGGTATGAAACTTTCCTTTAAACTTTTCAAATCTAGAGTCAAATAACAACACCCAATCTCCCTCTCTAAACTTTCTAGACACAATATGTTTATCGTGTCATTCCTTCCTTTGCTTTTGAATCACTTTTGTATTTTGAAGTTCCTCCATTCTCATTTCATCAAGTCTATTAAGCTACAAATTTTTTCTTTTCTCTGCTTCTGGTCAATCCCAACTTCTACTACTATCTTCAATGTTTTCAACTCAAATTCAATTGGAATGATTGGTTTCTTTCCATACACAAGTTCATATGGGGAAAACCAAGTCATTGTTTTCCATGTGGTGTTATAGGCCTAGACTGCTTCATCTAGCCTATCGACCCAATCTATTTTCCTCAAAGAAATTGTTTTTGTTAGAATATTCTCTAATTCTCTATTTGTGACCTCTACTTGTCCATTCACCTATGGGTGATAAGGAAAATATTTTCTATCTGTTATTTGGTACCTCTATAAAAATGCTTCCATCATTGCTGACACAAATTGTGGTCCTTGATCTGAAACAATCTCAATGGGTGCACCAAACCTTTAGAGAATTTTCTTGTATAGAAAGTCTGCAACTTTATCTTCTTTTGTTGCTGGTAGTGCCTTCACCTCAACCCATTTATTTGCATAATCAGTACAAACAAGGGTATATTGTTGCCCTATTGAAGGTGGATCTATCGGTCCCACAAAATCGATGCCCAAATTTTCAAATGGTTCAAGAGCTTTTTTTGGCTGCAACCACATCTCTATGATTTTTGTAGGCCTTCCTATTCTTTGGCACTCATCACAGTGTTTGACAAAGCATGTTGCATCCTTTGTCATTATTGGCCAAAAGTAGCTAGCCCTTAAGATTTTGTGAACTATTCTTACAACTGAAAAGTGTCCTCCTTTAGGTTTGTGATGACAGACATGCACTACATCATAAAATTTCATTTTTGTTACACATTTGTGTAAAACATGGTTAGGGCATAATTTAAATAGAAGACGATTAATTCATTGAAATCTAGGACTTTCATTGATTAACCTATTATTTCTCTTATGACTTAATTCACTTGGACATTTTCCTGTAACAGGGTAATTTTCCAAATCAACAAATAATGGTGGATGAACTATTATAGCAAATAAGTGTTCATCTAGAAATGCATCATCCACTGCTTCTTGGTTATCATGTAAAACAATTCAAGAAAGAAATTCAACAACATTGTCTTTTTCTAGGATTATGAACGATAGTTACATCTAATTCTTGCAATAAGAGTAACCATATGATAATGCCTCCACCTACCACTACTTTATTTTTAGATATTTGATTACAACATTGTTTGTATGTACATAGATTTTATAGCCTGTAATATAATGTTTGAATTTATTTATTGCATATACTACATCTAAACATTATTTTTCTATTGTGTAGTTTTTTTCAATAGGATTTAAGTTTTTGCTAACATAGTAAATCACATACATGACATCGTTTTCATCTTGTTGTCCTAATAATGCACCAATGGCCAAATTAGATGCATTTGCATGTATGTGAAAAGGATCTCCCCAAACTAGTCCTTTGATAATGGGTGAAGTTGTTAGGGATATCTTGATTATTTCAAAGGATTTCTAACAATCATCCATCCATAAAAATTCTTCTTCTTTCTTGAGTAGGGTAAATATTGGTGATGCAATTTCACTAAATCCTTCTATAAATCTTTTGTAATACCCTGCATGCCAAAGAAAATTTCATAACCCAATTTGGTTCTTAGGGACTTCAATGTTCTATATGATCTCAACTTTCTTGGGATCAACCTTTATCCCCTCTTTTGAGATGTGATGTCCTAGAACAATTCCCTCTATCATCATAATGGAACTTTTTTTATGATTGAGGGATAAGCTATGAGCTTTGCAACATTGTAAAACCTTTTCTAGGTTTTGTAATGCTTTATCAAATGTTTTAGCATGAATTGTAAAGTCATCCATATAGATTTCTACACATGAAGTGGTGAAATATACAAACATTGCATGTACCACTCTTTGAAATGTCGCAGGTGCATTACATGGTCCAAATGGTAAGACTATATATGCATACGTACCCCAAGGACAGGTAAAGGTAGTTTTGTCTTGATCTTCAGGGGCTACTTGGATTTGGTTATATCCACTAAAGCCATCAAGAAATGAGTAGTTGTTGTCTACTAGGTTGTCTAGTACTTGGTCGATTAAGAAATGGGAAATGGTCTTTTTTGTGGCCTTATTCAATTCTCTATAGTCTATGTAGACTCACCATTTTCCATTTTATTTTGGAACTATAACTAGTAGAGAGACCCACTGACTATCAGATATTGGGTATGTGAATCCTGTGTTAAGCAGCTTCTTAATTTCCTTTTTAACAGTGTCATGAAGAATAGGATTAATTTTCCTTTGCCCTTGTCTTATTGGTCTGACATCTTCTATGTAGATGTGATATATATAGATTGAAGTATGGATACCTCTCATATCAGTATATTCCTAGGCAAATGCTTTGTTGTGTTTTTCTAAAATTTCTTTCAATTTTTCCTCTTGCGATGGGGATAAGGTTGAATTGATATTGAGGGGTTTATCTCCTACTACTGTAATATCCTTTGTGGCTATTTTAGAATTTATTGATTTATCAACAAGAGTATTCAGAGGACAACAATATTGTTCATGTAATGTTGTTTGACAATTGTCTTGATCATTTTTTGAAGTTATCTCTTGTTCTTCACATTCTTGGATATGTTTGTGTATGGCTACCATTGCTAATTCCACAATACCATCACCTTCTGATTCTAAATCCTCATCCACCCAAAGTTGATTTTTTGTTTGAATTGATGGTTGTGTAGGTGGATAAAGTGACAAATGCTTCCTGATCTACAGTCAATTAAGGCTATAGCCATAGCCAACCATGGTCTGCCTAATATGATTAGGTATCCATAATATTTCCTTTTGGCTTTGAGAACCAAAAATTTGACTAGGTAATCCCATGTAGCAATTATGACCATGATTTCTACTATAATACCTTATGGTTTTGTAGTTGATTGATCAGCCAACTGTAAAACAGTTGTTGTTGGCTGAATTGTTGTCATTCCTAGCTTTTCAACTATATCAGATGTAATGACATTTATGGTAGCTCCTAATTCAATTAGGATATTTGGTATTTCAATTCCATTACTACTCAATGTTATGACAAGGCTACTAGGATCATTATATTTATATGGAAGCAGTCTTCTAGATAACACATTAGTAAGTTTAGTCCCTACTTGAATTGTTGAAGGAATTTTCTTTTTCCTTCCTGGCATCTTCATGCAAAGGGATTTTACTAATTGATTGATCTTAGGTATATCTTTGATTCCCTATAATAGAGGTATCTCAATGTTAATCTTTTTCAACTCCCTAAGAAGTTGTGAATTGATTACATTCTTGTAGTTAGGGGAAGAGGTTTGAGGATTAGTTTTCCCTTCTTACAATATCTTGGGATAAACAGCTTGTTCGACAATTTGTTTCTCTTCCAACATTTGTTCTCTATTTTCTTCCTCTCTTTCTATAATTTTCTTAGTTGGTGAAGTTTTAACATTTTGACTTTACAACTGTATGTCATTAACATCTACTACATTTACATTAGGGTTGTTTGTATTAGTTTGTGAATTTTTTGGATTGCGAACCAATTGAGCTGGCATTTGGGGTTGATTCACTTGATCATTGGAAGTAATAGGGGAATTAAGGGCCAAAGGTGTTTGTCCCCAGGGTCATTTTTGTCCCTAATTTTTCCATGGTTGGAATTAGTTTGGATTCTACTGTCATTGTGGTTGTTGGTTAGCCTACCATTGGGATTGGTTCCATTGGGGATTCATCCATTCTAGTTGTCCCCAATATGTAGGTAGGGGTTATGCCTAATATTGGGGGGTCCATTGATTTTGGTTCTGCCATGGGTTTTGATTCTAGTTTGACTGTGAACCATATTGTCTTTGATTTTTCTTATACCCTTGGTTTTGAGTTCTTTCAGGGACATAATTGATCTCTTTTCTAACCACTAGTGGTTTCTTGATATTGTTCTTTATTCCTTCCAAAATATTGCAGGAACTAGTCAGTTGTGGTTTTTCACAAATCTCATAGATTTCAACCTAATTTAATGGGAATTCCCTCAAAAGGTGTTTTCCCCTACATTTGGAACAATAAATTGACAAGGGTTCAGTGGTTCTCTTTTATCCTCGCATGTTAATATGTAGTAGCAAATCAATCTTCATGTTCACCAATTCTTCCATTACTTCTAATACATCAGTGGTGTGAGCCTTGTTCCTTCTGAAGTTTCGAGTCCCCACTCTAGTTATAGAGTATTTTCTACAGATCTCCACAATGTCATCCAAGGAAAGCTTGTTAATGTCTCCTTTTCCCATCAAGTTCAAGGACTCTCTAGATTCATCTTCAATCCCTCTCAGGAAAATTGTTTTTCTGATTTCATCATCCAGCCCATTAGTACACCGTTGATGCAAAAATTGAAATCTATCAACATAGTCTTCTAGACTTTCATATTCTAGTTGTTTATGTGAAACAGTTCCTCCTTTCTATCTCTCACTTGATAGTAATCCTAATATTTTTCCAATAATTTTCTCTCCATCTGTTGCCAAGTCCTAATCGTTCTTGATCCTAAACCCATAAACCATCTTAATGTTGATTCTTTCAAAGTAGAAGGAAACAACTTCAACTTCTAATTATCGATTGAATAATCATAGGTTTGGCATAATATTTTGAATTCAAATAGGAATTGATCAGGGTCTTTTGCAGTCTTTCCCCTAAATATTGGAAGAACTAAGGGTGAAATGTTTTTCATAGGGGGTTCATCAAGCTATCTTTCAAGATTTATAGCATTTGAAAAGGTCCTATTTGCTTAGGGACGTATCGGTTGGTCACCCATTTCTTCTCCTGGAAATGGATTTTTTTTCTCCTCTTGATCAAAATCAAGATTTCTTTAATGGTTGATCCCACAATAGTGGTTTACAATTTTTGGCCAAACAAGACACTAAAATATTTTTTTTAACTAAATCTTCACTTTCAGGCACCTATAGCGGCTAAACCATGAGGAATTTGAAGATGATGCAAACTAGAGTTTAATGAAATTTTGTCTATGGATTCTAAACATATTTTTTCAAACTTTTTAGAATTAGATTGCACTTCATTTTCCATCTCCCTAAAAAACTAGTTTTTTTTCAGAAAACAACATTTTTAAAAAGTGACGCTCACCGTATAACGCATAATTTTTTTTCCATGAAGGATAAAATTCTAATTCTTTCAAATTTAGATTCATAACTCTGATATCTAGTGCTTCCACTTGGTTAGATAGTTTTTTATTGAATATTTTTTCTTTAACCAAGTTTTGAATTCAAACCAATTATAATTTAGACATAGCACAACTGTATAATGCGTAACATTTTTTGTGTGTATTGAAATTGATTTTTTTTCTTTGTTGGATAAAGGACTTCAATATCTAGTGCACTAATATTTTTAAATTATTTTTTTAATAATCTGCTATTTTTCCACACGTGCAGAAGAGAGAGCTTATTTTTGGTGAAAAATGTACATTCACGAGAAATAAAAAATAAATATAATAATAAAATTAAATTTATTTAAAATTATACTTTTTGGGGAGCTTATAATAAGAGCTACATACTTGAAAAAAATAAATTTTAAATGAATTCATTTGATCCCCCAAAAAGTAAATTAAAAGTGGTTTTTATCAGCGTTTTGATAGGTGTAAAGGAGACTCTATTATAGGTATGGTTTAAAACTAGCGGGGTTCTATCCAAGGGAGTTTGATTTAAGGTAGTTTGGTCAAACTCTCTTCAATTTAAATTCTTTAAATGGAACCTTTTAAGGATTAAATCATTATATTTTCTAAAAATATGTGATTTTAGTAAAAATTAGTTCCTCCCAGAAATTGTAAACCAGCTTTGTGGGATCAACGTAATATCAATGTTTCATGGAAGAAACCTTCCTAATTGGTCTCTATTTTGTCTCATCCAAAATTTCAAATCTCTCTTCCCTATCAACACTAAAGCTTCACACTAAATAGCTAGATTTTTTAAGCATCCCTGAAAATAGCACAAAAAATGATGGGCAAGGTCATTGATGTCACAACTTGCATCATTTAATTAATTCTTTTATCGAACTAGGTGTGTCTTAGAGAAATATGCGATAAGGATAGTTGTCATAGATTCTTTTGGAGGGGGGGGTAGCACTGTAAACAGTGACTTCAAGTATCATTTTTCCTACTTTAGGAGCTTTCAAGAGCTCTTGGGAGCTCTTCAGGAGCTTTCAGGAGCTAAACTATAGCAACTGATTCCTAAGATTTAAATCTATTTTAGCTTCTAATTTAAAATCTTGTTAACACAATTCTGACTTTATTGACTTGATTTAGACCAATTCATGGAGATAATTAATGATTACTTCAATTCGTAATCTAAACATGGAATTCAAATTAATTCTATTTTTCTTCAAAAGAAATTCATAACTTAATTGTTGGAAATTAAATGCTAATTTAAGAGCAGGAATGAATTGTAGGAAAATGATGATTATTCTAAAAATCATAAAGAGTAATCTCCATGAATAGATTATAAATAGACTTCAACTCCATCTTTCCATAAATTCCTAACATTGCTTTCAAGAAACTCAATAAACAAGCATCAAGTTTAACCAATTCGAACAACATCTAAATCTAATTTATCTAAGAAAATTACTAATGATTCTAATAGTTTGGTTCAACATTTCTAATAAATAAATCTATCCATTCTAACAATTTTATCTTAACAATAATATATGGAAACTTTGAGATGTAATTGTAAACAAAAGTAATTATCCAATTTTAACATTTACCAAGGTAGAAGGTCATTTCAATGATTGAACAATTCAAAATCGATTTCTACTACATATTTAATATTAATAAATCAAAAAATAACAACACTTAACAAAAATACTATAATATCGTTCCAAAGGTTGAGCGGGCCCTGCTCTTCCTTAGGTAAGATCCTTTAACACAGTGAATTGATTAACTTCTTTCTTCCCTTCTCATTGATCAAAAGTAGAACGTAGAACAAAGTATTGCTTGTTACTAAAGAAATTCTGATTGCAAATTATCTAACTCTTAACTAAGACCAAAATATGAATATATATTAAATATTCTTATTAGGTTCTAACATGGCATTAACTACCAAACCTTAAGGTGACCAACTATAGATTACAAAATGAAACTAAAAATAGAATTGAAGTGGACTAAGGACTTTGCCAGAACTATGCCAGATTGGCGAGCTAGAAGTAAAAGTTCCTCAACCAACTATGAAGAAGTCAATTTATACTTTGAGTCACTCATCATCTAGTTGGGCCTATCTATGGCATAGTCATTCCTCATAATTAAATAGAGAGTTTAACCATTTCATCAACCTTTAAGATACCTTGTTAAAAACCCTTATAAAAAGGACAACAATCATGGCAATAAAGATTAATGCAACATAATTATCTCATCCAAATTCATCATAAAGAAATGCATTTAACATAAGATATTACTTCAAAAATATTCACTAATCTAATTAAACATAAAGTAAAATAAGCAAATATGTTAATCTGTTGTCTACCGCCAATCATGTCAATTAACAATAACAAGTCCTTTTAAACACAAAAATCCTTAAATAAAAGTATTTTATATCTCCCATCAAAGTTCAAATGTTGGAATTCAAATGGTAGTTGGAAAATGGTTGGAAATAGTTTATACATGTTAAATATGTCTTGCTTTGGTTGAGGATTTTTTTTGGTGAATGGTTTTAGAGATTGAACAAGAATAAAACTTTGTTTTTTGCATTTTTACATTGAATTTTGTTGCAATAGAAAATAGTATGGCCTTGTACGACTTGAAAATAGTCTAAGCTTCATTGGAGCTGATATTAAAATTAATCTTATACCTTTTTTATTTTATTTTACTTGATTTCATCAAGTTTGGTGAAAGAGCATATTTACTAAAAATGGTTTGAAACCCTCATTTGGGTAGGTTTTGATAGAAAATCATGGATTTTCCCTCATTACACCATTGAATAAACCTTAAAATTGGTCTAATAAGGGTATACATGTTTTGTGTTGTGTTCTTGAATTTGCAAGAGTAGGGGGTGGAGGTTGATAAAAAATTGGTTGATGCCCTGGTTGGAAAACTTCATGTTTTTGGCATGGTAGCTGTCTAAGAGTTAGGGTTTTGTAAAAATATTTTGAGAACTACTTTTTAGGGGTTGTAAATTCTTAGGAAGACAAAATTTGACATGTTTGAGGTAGTGGTATGAGGATAGGGAGCCTGGAGATCGAAATCTTTGTTTTGACTTATCTAAATAAGCCTAATTAGGCTTAATTTGTAGCGTAGCAGTCCATTTTTTAGTGTCATGTTCCAAAGCAACCCTAATTTAAAATTTGATATGTTTTTGAGTGCTATAATGGGTATCTTAAATGGTGGCTAGTTTATGGGTATTGGGTCTACTTTGAAAATCATGAGAGAAAGGGCTTCTTTGTTGTCCTACAAATCCTAGTGGGAAATTGTGAAGTAAATCACTTTGTTTAAGGTGTTAAGACTTTGGAAAATAGTTTATTGAGTTATTTTTGATTGTGAGAACCCCTAATCAGAATAAAATTGGTATCAGAGCATAGGTATGTTTGTAAGGGAGAGAAAGTGTGAAGCAAAAGAGAGCAAGATACCTCCAAAAGGTAACACTATGGCTAAGGAAAGGAATAAGATGAAAGAAAAGACTACAAGAGAGCTTAGGAGATTGAGAAAATTACAAGATATGTGGTAACAAGGCTTGAGGCTATTGAAACTAGTAAGAGGATAGGTATGGTTCTAGGTGATGAGAGTGACCCCAAAGAAGAAGGGGAAGAGGAGAATGAAGAGGAAGAGGAAGATGAATTGGATCATGATGAGCAGAGGATGGAGAATCTATTGAGAGTAGTGAAGGAAGATAAACACAAGATAAAGATTTATGTATCTATGTATGGAGGTAACTTGAATGAGGAAGAGCTTTTTGATTGGATTGCAACACTTGATAACTATTATGAATGTGAAGACATACCAGAGGAGCAAATGGTCAAGATAACAAAAACAAAATTGAAGGGACGTGTTCTATTATGGTGGCATTATGAGAAAACTGAAAGAAGGAAGAAAGGAAAGTCAAATATTGTCTCTTGGGATAGAATGGTGGAAAATCTTAAGGGTAAGTTCTTACTAGCTGATTATGCAATTAAAATGTACAAGAAACTACAAGGTTTGAAACAAAGAGAGATGGATGTCAAAGCTTACAATGATGAGTTTTATAAGTTGAGCATAAGAGTG
Organism: Sequoia sempervirens; assembly: GCA_007258455.2. Classification (NCBI taxonomy): domain Eukaryota; kingdom Viridiplantae; phylum Streptophyta; class Pinopsida; order Cupressales; family Cupressaceae; genus Sequoia; species Sequoia sempervirens. The sequence continues at coordinate 29,389,505 of VDFB02000017.1, read as the reverse complement.
GGTCACATGGAGGATGATGTGGAGAAGGTAGATAGGTATCTTAGGGGGTTAAGATTCAACATTCAAGATGAGTTAAATTTGGAAAATCAAAGAATGATTGAGGAATTCTATCAAATGGGAATTGGGGCTAAAGAAAAGTTAAAGAGAAGGCAAGAGAGAAAAACCTAGGGGTAGAGGAAGCAACTCCAAAGGAAGAGGTTCATTTTCTAATTCAAGGCAGTCACATGAGAGCCAAGAAGATACAAGCAAAGTCCAACAACAATTTTTTGATCAGAGAAGTAGATTTAAAGGAGGTAGTTCAAGCTTTAGAGGCAGATTTGGAGGTCAAGGAAGAGGTTTACAAGGATTCACATGAAGGTTTTACCAATGCAACAAGTTTTGACATCAAGCATGGTAGTGTAATGAAGGTTAAGCCTCTACTTCACATGGAGAAGAAATAAGAGTTCAATTGGTGCAAGAAGATGACAATGAGAGTGTAAACTCTCCATCACATCATGGTGCTCTAGAAGTTGGAGAATCACTCATGGTACAAATAACTTTCATCAAAGCATCAGTAGAGAAGGAGCCACCACAAAGGAAGACTCTCTTCATGAAAACTTATAAGTGTTTGGGTAAGGTATGTAAAGTTGTAATTGATTCAAGAAGCGCAAATAACATGGTTTCAGTTGAGATGGTTGATAAACTTAAGTTGACTAAAATACAACATGATACCCCTTACAAAGTCTCTTGGTTGAATGAGGGTCAATATGTTTTGGTAAATGGAAAAATTTCAGTGGAGTTCAATATAGGAGGGTATAAGGACATAATAATGTGTGACATATTACCTATGGATGTATTCCATTTGTTGCTAGGGAGGCCTTGGAAATTTTATAGGCATGCTATGTATGATGGAAGGAGGAATTCCTATGAGATAGAAAAAGATGGATTTTCCTATTATTTGACACCATTGAAGGAGGAGGGAAAAGGAAAAACTAAGGGAGCTAATGTGATGATGGTAGGTAGGAAGTAGTTCATCAAAGTAGAAGAAGATAAGCCTATGGAGCTTGCAACAACTCCCAAACTTGGAGATATTATGACAAAAACCATGAAGAATGACTTGATTTTAGAGGGAAATGATATTGAGTTGGTGTCAAGATCTATTGTGTTGAAGGTCAAGGATGAATTGATTTTGGAGATTCAATATTGGCTTAAGAGGTATGTTGCTATGAGGATGGAAGAGGTGTTCAATTCATTGTTTTCAAAAGAGGATCTTGGTCATTCTATTCCTTTCATACCAGAGGTTGATATACCTAATCAAGTAGTAGACATAGAGGCACCACAACAAATGGATGAGATGGGAAGCAAAGGTGAAGAGGTCAAGGATAAATTACAAGGGAATGAGGACAAGTCCAAGCACACAATTGAAGTGAAGAAGGAGGTTCATAATAAGGATGAAGGAGGTATGGTTGTAGGTAATGAGATAGGCTCAACATCATTCTCAAGTGAAGAAGGAGCCACAGATCATCCAACAAACAGGTCTCTATAGTTGAAGCATATCCTCAGTTCCAAAGCATGCAAGAAGACAAGGGATAGTACCTATTTCTAGTATTTGGTCCATTGGAAGGGATTTCCAAATGAATATGTCACCTGGAGATTGGAGAATAATTAGATCAAGCCTAAATTTATTGATGCAATCATGTCCTCAAGGGGACTTGAGTCTCTTTTCCCCGAGGAGTATGGTGTAGGGAACCATAGGTCTAATGTTTAAAAGATGGTAAATGTTAGGTTTCTATGATGTTGAGTCACTTTCTAGTTGTAATAAGGTTTATTTAGACCATTTTTTCATGTTTTAAGTTAATTTGAGTCATGTGGGTTAGTTTTGAGTAAATTTGTCAAATTTTGTAAAAGTTCTATAAAGTTGCTCAATAAAATTTGCATTTTTGTGTTGTGGGGGAAGATGAAATGTTGGAATTCAAATGGTAGTTGGAAAATGGTTGGAAATATTTTTTACGTGTTAAATATTCCTTGCTTTGGTTGAGGAAATCTTCTAGAGAATGGTTTTGGAGATTGAATAAGAATAAAACTCTATTTTCTATGTTTTTATATTCAATTTTGCTACTACATAAAATAGTATGGCCCTGCATAGCTTGTAAATGGTCTAAGCTTCATTGGAGTTGTTGTTAAATTGATCTTATACCTTTTACATTTGGTTTCACTTGATTTCATCAAGTTTGGTGAAATTTAGAGTAGATTTACTAAAAAAGCTTTACAACCCTCATTTGGGTAGGTTTTGAAAAAAAATCATGGATTTCCTCTCATTCCACCATTGAATAAACCTTAAACCTAGTGGAATGAGGGTAGACATGTTGTGTGTTGTGTTATTGAAGTTGCAAGAGTAGGGGATGGAGGTTGATACAAATTGGTTGATGCCCTAGTTGGAAAACTTCATGTTTTTGGCATGGTAGTTACCTAAGAGTTAGGGTTTGGTAAAAATATTTTGGGAATTAGTTTGTAGGGGTTGGAAATGCTTCGGAACACCAAGCTTGACATGTCTGAGGTATTGCTGTGAGGATTTGGAGCTTAGATATTGAAACCTTTGTTTTGACTTATCTAAACAAGCCCAATTGGGGTTAATTTACAGTGTAGCAATCCTTTTTTTAGGGTCATGTTACAAAACAACCCTAATTAAAAATTTTATATGTTTTTAAGTTCCATAAAGGGTATCTTGAATGGTGGTTATTTTTTGGTTATTGGTTCTTCTTGAAAATTATGAGAGAAAAGGCCTATTTGTTGTCCTACAAAGCCTAGAGGAAATTTGTGAAGGAAATCACTTTGTTTGAGGTTTTAAGACTTTGTAAAATAGTTGATTGAGTTAGTTTTTATTGTGAGAACCGTTGCTCTACATTAAAAGACTAAAGTTATGATGATTGACAAAGTGGCCTCAAACTAGACTTATAAGTTTTAAAGGACCAAATTAAAGGACAAAGACTTGAATGGTGAAATACAAGTTCAAGACAACCTAAATTTTTTATTATGTTCTAATCAAAGGTCTAATAATCTTCCTATTCTAAGTCTGTAAAAGTGTATGCAACTAATGAGTGACCTAGATTTTGACCTAAGATGTAATGGAAATGAATGGAGTGTAATGGCATATCTAAAATAAGCAAGTATGTAGTATGATGAGCTGATTACAATTAGGAACTGATCCAAAATAAGAGCATGCCAAAATTTCCCTAAAATATTTCCAACTAGAAATGTGGTGTATGACCTATCAAATGTGTTTTATTGTCTTGAAAATGTGGTGCACAATTCTCAACAAATGCATTGATTTGGTTTTGCAATTGTGGTTTTCAGTGATAGATGCAATGAATAGTGTGTTTTCCCTAGTTTGAGTGTTTTTGAATGATTTTTTTTTTGGTTTTTGTGAAGTGTGATGGAAAACATTGCAAAAATCATGTCTTGGTTGTTTGAATGTCCAAATTTTGTGAGTGTACAATATGTATGTTCTAGGGTTATTCCCCTAATTTTCATGGGTCTAAACATAATTCAAAGAAATGTCACATACATAAAACACTTCTTACTCTAAGGTCAATGACCAATGGTAGAACTCACAAAACCACAACTTGGAATGTCCTTCGACGCAAGTGGAGGGACACCTTTAGGGGGCATATGCACTCTTATCTTGTGAGAGAGGATAAATAGGGCTCTCCAAGATTGGAATGTTGACCCAATTACCCTCTCCCTAGAAGGCTACAAGTGAAAAATGTATCTTATACTATGTTGGGGTTTTTTTGTCTCATCTCAAGGGTGCCATATGGTGAATTAAAAACCTTAAAAGTGTGATGTGTGTCCCCTGCACTGAGAATGATGCCAATAAAATCAATTCATAAGGGTGTGACTCTAACTAGTTTTTCTTTTAGTCACTACTTGATGATTTCATAGGTCTCGTGAGCATACAAAAAGTCACTTAATGCTTTAACCAATCCTACTAGTGGTACTAAAAATACCTCATGTAAATGTGGGTAGCTTTCACTTTCAGATAGAAACTATTCAACAAAGGCTAAAGTAATTTTTGGCTTGACTTCATTCTTACCCTTTTATATAGTGACCTAAGGGAAAAATGGCTTTGGGTTGCCAATGAGTTCTTTGTATGGATGTGTCTCAAGGGAAAGCCCTATCTAAAGGGTTATAATAAAAGTGAGACAAATACAATGTTTTATGATCTCCAATGTCATGCATAGATGCATGCAGAGAGCATACACATGTACTTGCTCCCACTAGAAAATGTTCATTAACTTTTAGAAAATCAAATGTGTGGTGTGACAATGCAAGTGTTAATAAGTGTTTTTGATTCCCAAGATCACATAAAGTGCGAGGGAAGAGCATACACAACTCAAAAAAAAATCATAAGAAAAAGAAAACAATAGTTCTTTTTAATTCCCAAATTGAAATGCGACAATTGAAAAGACACTTGGTTCCTTTTTAACCCAATTAGTGTAGATACAAGTTTTCATTCTTTTTAGCCCAATGAGTGTAGATGCAAGTTGTTCTTATTAGCCCAATGAGTGAAGATGCAAGTTGTTCTTTTTAGCCTAATGAGTGTGAATGCAAATTGTTGTTTTTTAAACCTAATGAGTGTGTCTTATCAAATTCCTATCTTAAACAAGAATAAACAACAATCCTGCAAAAGATAAGTTAGTAATTCCAAAGGAAAATTCATCCTCCAAATGCAAGCCACACACTACCAACCAAAAATTAGTAACACAAAAGAACTATAATCTACCATAAAAGGCATAGAATGAAAAATTTCTAATTAAGAACCTATTTAAAAAAATTAGGCAACTGCAACTCACTATTCTAGAATAGATGTAGAAAACCATATTGCGATTGCAACATTTTAGATGAGAACTGTGGCTCACAGTTGAAAAAAAGTTTAGTGGGGCCCAAACAAATGTGGCACAAAAACCTGAAAGCCGCAAAACACTCAAATCTAACAAAATATGGAAAATAAAAAAATAGAAATGATGCAATTATTATGTCGAGATGTGAAAATAAAACCAAAGAGATGAGAAATAATAGAAAATCTAAAAAACAGACTTAATAAGATGATTTCCCCAATATTCAAGCAATTGTGGCTCTTGGGATGATGAACATGGATTTTTTTCTTCACAAATGTGTCATAAGATCTGGCGAATGCATTGTGTCATACCACAGATGCATTGTACTATCTCTCAAATGCATTGTTTGGCCTTGTAGTTGCATCATAGACTTGAAACTAAAAATTTCTCAAAAATTCTTCCAAATATGTTTAGTTTACATTAGGTTCACCAATGTAGAATAGGGTAAAATCAAGGTTAAAGGCATGAATCAACAAAACTCAAACCCTAGAGCTCTAAACCGCCAATGAAGCACAAATGAGCATAGAAACATAAAACATAAATAAATATTGCCAAATATATCTATGCCATAGTTGATTCATGTCTCCATTGTTCTTTCCATCTTGCTTTATATGCTTGATTGCCCTCAAATTTTGAGTATGCAACAATAAGCTTAGTGATAATGATACAAAAATATTGAAGATTGTATTTTTCTCCTTGAATGTACTTCCTTTGAATAGCCATCAATGTAGGGTTGAAATGACAATGATAGGTCTCTTTTATAGAAAAACAAATGTGAATGAAGGGATAGGAATAAAAGACAATAATACATAAAAATCAATGGCCATGATTGAAAGATGTAGTTTGAAATAGGATTAGGGCTAAATTTGGGAAAAGATAGGACTTGGTTAAGGATGGATGGTTGAGATTAAATTATAAAATAATTCAATCAAGGGTGGAAATTAAATGAGATGAGAAGAGATAATAATGACATGGATAAAGAGGTTAGCAAAAAAAAGAGATTGTTGGTGAAAATTAATAATTATAAAATTATTTAGCTTAGGAAGGAAAGTGAATAATTAAATAATTTAAACAATTATTTAATTATATAAGAGGAGGGAAAGTTGAATTTTTAATTAAATAATAATTTAATTCAAAAAGTGGAAGAAAATGACAAATTAGTAAATAATTAAATAAATAAATTTATTTGATTATAGAAGAAGAAGATTGTGAATAATTGAATAATTCAAATAACTATTTAATTATAGTAAAAAATGACAATAATTAAATAGATAAGGATTATTTAATTATAGAGGAAAGTGGACATTAGTGTCATTATTAAATAAATATAATTTATTTAATTAATCAAAAGGAAGAAATAAAAAGAAATTAATTAATCAAGTAAATAATTAAGATTATTTAATTAATAGAAGAAATATGATTTTAGACAATAACCAAATAATTAAAATTATTTAATTATTAAGGAAACAAGGGGTTGAGGAAAAAAATAGTGTTTGCAATGAATGACAATTTTTAGTGTCTACACATATATTTAATTTTCTTATCATATCTTCTAACAATAAGATCAAACCCTTCTACTCAAGCTCTCACTTAAGAAAAATTTAGTTAAAAACACTCTAATTAGGACAACTAAAATATGTTCTTGTTTCAATGATTTCTAGATTTGATTGTGTGAGAATTGATACAAAAAATTCTAAAACAATAATCCAAAAATCATTGAAATAGAATATTACTTGTTATGGAAGCTTGATATCATTAACCCAAAATATGATTTGATTGGGATATAATAGAAAATGAAAGGAAGAAAGCTACACGGAAATTACTCCTAAGCTAATCTTAGATGATAGTATTGTATAGATTTTAATATTTTATTAATATATAAAGAAGCACATATAAAATATAAATAAAATCATACGGCAACACAAGTGTACATGGAGAAAATCCTTTCCTTTATCAAAGAAAATTTTAAAGTTCCAAACCATCCTAATGTATTGTTCAATAAACTAAATACAATTATAATACACACTCAATGAAATCTTTTGCAATAGTATAATACATTATATGAATAAAATTAAATTTTACAATTTTCATCCAAATTTCTAAGGCCTAAATTCCTCATATTATTTTTGAAAAATGAGTAGCTCAAACATAATTTGGGTGAATATAGTTATTCCTAATGCTAAAAAATTTCACACTTGTAGTAGTCATTCTAAGTGGTAAATACCCTAATAAAACACATAGACACAATTTTCCACTAATGACTACATGATGATATAGAACCAACTCTTTCATATCCCAATTTTTCTTATATTCAAATGTAAATATGACACATAATGGTTCACCAAGACATCAAGAAAATTCACTGCCAACAATTCACTCATGGGAAAATTCACTGTCGTGACAAATTCACCTAAAAATTTACCAATAGAAATTTATAACAAACTTTTAATGCAATGAATTTTCCACTGCGGTGAATTTTTTGAATTTGTCATAGCAGTAAATTTTCCCCCGTGAATTGTGAGATAGTGAATTTTCCTAGAACCATTCACCAAACAATTATGTACACTATTGTACTAGTGAAAGAAAATACCCTACCTAACTACCAATTTATCCTTATTTTCTAATTTCCCACCATACATCTAATAGAAAATTAAACCAACCATAACAAATCGATAATAGTGAGTGAAGAAATAGTCATAATCACAACTGTTATGATGAACAAGAGAATGAAAGATATCGAGTAGATGTCATGTAATACATATGAAGGGCAAGTAAGCGGAGTTACAATTGAGAGGTTAAGCTTAAAAACTCAGTGTATTTTATTTGCATTCATTCACTAACTCCTTTCCTTCCTCAAAATTATTCAATTCAAACCACGGTCAGCCCATGAATTTTTCATACTTTAATAATTTTCAAATAATATGTAATGTTAATTTTAATAAAATAATATAAAAACTCATAGAAATGATAATATTAATTTAATTTTTTTCAGACCTCACTTGATTTTAAATATAAAAATAACAACAATAAATTGTATTCACATTTTTCAAAAAAAAAGATAAATGAGAAGAGTTAGACGGCTTTTTATATGATGTTGATGAAAGAAATAAATTAATTTATAAAAAATAAAAATGGGGTAAGATAATATCAATCTTTTGAATATACGTGAAACATTCTTTTATTTATTTTAACTTGTTTTAAAATTTATATGTTTAGATCTATGCATATGATTTAAAGTAATAGATAACAAATTTTAGAAATCTAAGGTAATTCTTTGGATTAGTTAGAAAAACCTCTTAACATTGACAAATTATTTTTTGAGTTCTACATCACTTCTATATTATGCAAATCTAATTAAATACTACATATAATTTAGTTTAATTTCATTTTAATTTTAATTACTTACATTAATGACAATGTTATAATTAATATAAATTAACTATACTTTATTAATTTCATTTCTTAAATTAACTTAAAATAATGGATTATCAAATTGTTTTATTGAATGAGATGTGTTTTGTATATTTTTATTCTTATGCATTATGTTCTTAGAAAAATAAAAAGAAAACAAAAATATAAAAAACATATGTTGCATATCACATCTATTGACTAATGTGGAATTTGGAATAGCAAGCAATAATTGCTCATATTGTACCCCAAATTTTAGGGTAGAAAAATACTAATTATTTTGACGTGACATTTGTGGCTTGTAATCAATCTCATGGAAATAATATGTACTTTTTCAATGGAGATTTTGGACCACGCTCCATTTTCCACCATTTTCCATCATAAGAAGAATCTTTGAGAAAACATCAATTCAAATTCACACAACTTTCTAAAAAGTCTTTCAATTTTATTTTCAATGTACTATAAAAATTCAATATTATATGTGATTTATGGACTTTAAAAAAGACAATCTCTTATAGATAAGATCTACCCATTTTAAGTTAAATATTTTATTTCATATCATTCAAAGAAGCTTTTTGAATGAAGATTTTGTAGATCCCATTTTCTACCATTTTCCACAATAAAACGAAATCTTTTTGAAACATCAATTCACACAACGTTTAAAAAATCTGATTAGAAATTCTATATAGTTTTTTAATTGTACGAAAATCATACCATGCTAAATTTGATGTTCTTTTAGGTCGTTTAATAAAGAAGAGGAAATAATCAAATGTGTAATGTCCAGATTCATTATTGGAGTGCACTTAAACCGTTCCGTACGGTATATGTGAAAGCTGCAAAATTATTTTTTAGCTTTGTCTACGATGATTAGTTGTAAAATTATTGCCACGATAGTCGAAGACACAAAAAAAGTTAAGTGTTGAAAAATTATTTTCACTTTCTAAATGCGAGAGTGTAAAAAAAATACTTACAAAAAGGAAGGATATATATATATATATATATATATATATATATATATATATATATATATATATATATATATATATATATATATATATATATATTCGGATGTACATAGATGGGTGATTTGTATAATTAAAATACAAACCAATGGGATTTGATAATCATGGTCTGTTGTTTTTTTTATTTTATTTTTATCTATATTGTATTTTTTAAAATAATTGATAATTTATCTATTTTAGATAAAGAGTCTATGTTTATATTTAAATTTCATTCATTTATCCTTCATAATATATATGCATATGTATGTCTCATCATCTCAATATTGTAGATTAAAGGATGGACAACTTTCATGACAAGATTTTAGATAAAATATATTCAAAATGATTTTACAATGTGTATAAACAACTTTCAACATGATTTTTAAAGGCATCAACTTGAAGTACTTGGAGAATTTACCCATAACCTAGGTTCTAGTTCTACTTTAAATTTAGAAAACATATCAATATATAACTAGACAAGATTGTGTGCCCCCAAAATTGAGGTATAAACTAATTAAATACTATTTTTTTTACCCATGTATAGAAGGCTTAATGTAGTTAAAATCATTGGTTCCAATGAATTGATTAGATAAAAGAATCCACCAAGATATCCAATATGTTATCAAATGAATGAATAATTTATTATCATTATCATAGTTTTGCATGGTTTCATAAATAATTGAACACCATGACTTTAAATTTATCTATTACTAACGTAAAATATTTAAAGATTATGAAATATTTTTTGAGATAATGAGGTTAAGTAGATGATTTCAGCTTTGTTGATTTTTGGTTCTTAATTTTCTTGTTTGGTATTTATTCCTTGCAATAGCTCTTGACAAAGGATGGGGGGTGAAGGGTGTAGGAGTAAATATGAAAAATCATCTAATAATTAACTAATCATTAATTAATTATTAGGTTTATTTTAATTTATTCACTTAAGCCAAACTTATGAGTATTTTTTATTATTAGATTGAGTTATATATAGGTCATGTTTCCTCATAGCATATGATGAGGACACTTGTCCTAATATAACTTACTACTCACCTAGGGTTTCATCTAAGTTTTCTATATATATATATATATATATATAATATGAAATGTCTTTTAAAATCAATTCTCTTCTCAAGGTTTTATAAGCATATTGATCAATGGAATTTTCTCTTTTCATGTGATAATAATTTTGGTTTTGGGTAAATTTTGGGAGCTGTGAATTTTCCTATCAATTCCAATATGATATAGATCTCCAAATCTATAGTTTTTGATCTAAATTTTGGATGATCTAGCCATGAGGTAAAAATTGATTCATCCTATCCTTAAGATTGGTTGTTAATTTACCAAAATATAAGTAGTCACAAAAAAAGAAAAAAATAGCCAGCATAAATCTTAAGGAAAAATTCCATATAGTTGTATGTTATAAATTGTCACCCTTGAAAATTTCAACTTATGGTTTTTTCTCCCTTAAATTATGGGACCTAATTGAGCATTTAATTTCTTAAATTATGCATTTTAGGGCTCATTTTTAGTATTTTTGGATCAATTGCAAGTGAGAAGCAATTGCATTTATCTAAGACCTTGCCCCCAACACTTATAAACCTAAAAATTAGGGCAAAGACACTCATGCCCTAGGCATGAGTGTCCTCGTATTTTGGCTCCAATTTCAAATATGTCAATCTTAGCAATTTAATATTTGTAATTCAAGTGTCTAAAGTTGGTAATCAAGATTTAATTTTAAGGAAATCAAATAAATGCCTCTAAATACTTAGTTATTACATCATTTGAATATCAAATAGTAAGAGGTGACCATTAAAAGAAATTATTATCATCAACATTGTTCAAGATCAAGTCAAGAGCAACATTTCAGATCTTTATTGCAGTAATTCAAGATCCTAACATTATGCCAAATCCTATGTGAGTTTATGTGTGTTCATGTTATTATTGTTTTGTGAATGCTAACACAAACACTTTTGTAGGTCCCCAAGCAATCCAAGAATTCAAGAAAATCAATCAAGAGAGATCTAATTCCTTGAGGTGATGTGCATAACTTCATTCTTTCAAGGAAGCCATTGAAGGGTGGTGAGTTGTAGCACTTTGTGATTTCATCATTCCTTCCTATCCATTATCATTTTATCATTGAATTACCATTGTGGAAGTGGAAAAACTTACATGGGGTTCGACAGAGGCAAGCCCCTAAATGGCACACCTAAGTGCAAGAAGTTGGGTCTGCTTTTAGTGCAAGTGTCATTTTTCAGCTTTAAAATATCTACTAATTCATTTTTATAATAGGTACCCATTATAAAGTGGGTACTCATTCCAAAAAGTTTAAAAAATAACAATCCATATTTTTCATTTGGATTTCGGCTTAAAAAAGGTATGGTAACCTAACCTTTAGCCTTAGACCTGCAAGTACAAGGTCATGACAACGTCAAGAGGGAAAAAAGACTATCAGTATTTAGAACTAACGATTTTATTTTTTAAATTATTTTGTGAAATTAAAACCCATTATAGATGAGACTATCTAGATTTTAAATATGTATTTTTTTGCAATTGGATTTTTTTTTCATTTCAAAGTAGTGCATAAACTTGAAATAACAAATTTTATTTTTTTATGCAACCTTTAGTGACTTTCCAGACTTTGTCTTTAAAGGTAATTATGCAACCTTCACTACCTAGTTGCTCTTCAGAGATTAAATTTATTCTCAAATTGGGAACATGCGTTACCTCTTGTAGCAACCATTCATTTCCATTTTGCAACTTGATTTTTGTTTTTCCTTTTTTGACAATATAGTAGGGTTCATCATCGCCCAAATATACCAATCCAAAATCACCTTGAACATAATATACAAAATATTTTCTATGGGGTATGGCATGAAATGAAGCCCCTGAATCTATTACCCATAAATCATTAGCATTATCTAAAACAAAAATTAAAGCATCTTGTAATTTATTACTTGAAACATTAGCTTCCTTACTGTCATTATGTTGTTCACCTCCTTTATTTCCCTTTCAAGACCAATAATTCTTCTTCAAGTGTCCTGGATTTCCACGGTGCTAGCAATCCATTTTTCCTCTAGATTTAGATCTTTTCCTTTCTTTGACTTCCCTTGTGATTTCCCATGATTTTTTGGGCTTCTTTCTCTCTCTGTTGTTTTTCCCCTATTATCTATGTAGTTAAAGTATTAACCAATGTTCAATTCTCACCTATTATTTTTTGTCACATTTCCTCAATAAGGATAACACCAAAAACATCATCAAATTTCAATTTATTTGAGCTAGAGACAAAGTTACTTATAGCCATTACTAGAAGCTATTCCAACTTTTGGAAAAGAACATAAAACTAAGAGAGCCCTCACCTCTTTATCAAAATTCACTTTTACAAAAGTTAACTGATTGGTAATTGTATTAAAATCATGTAAATGATCTTTCATAGATCCACCTTCAATCATTTTTAGATTAAAAAAATGCTTCATGAGAAATACCTTATTTGAGGCTGAGATTTTTTTATATAATTTAGCCAAATGTTTCATCAAATGCATTGTTGTCTTTGCTTCTGTTATATTGAACACCATAGATGGTGGCAGGCACAACCGAATGGTTCCCAATTCCTTTCTATCTAGAATCTCCCATTCTTCATTGAACATTGTAGCATCTTTCTTTTATTTTCCTTTCAACGGCTGCCATAGATCCTTTCGATACAAATAATATTCCATCTACATCTTCCATAATTGATAATTTTGGTTGTTGAACTTCTCAACCCTGAATTTTCCTTCTTCCATTGCTCCCACTCAAATCTAGAGGTTTCCTACCAATCAACAAAAATACATGCAACTCTGATACTAGTTGCTAGGATTTAGGCAGATCAAAGCAATAAACATTAAAAATTATATGCAGATTAAACAACATAGAAATAACAATGAAAAATAACACAAAAGAGATCAACATAGAAATTTAATGTGGTTCACCCAATATGGACTACATCCATAGAAACTCATCCATCAGTGATTTTATTATCTAGTGCAAAATAGATTACAATCTTGTAAATTACACACACCATAACTTACATCCCAACCGCTTATAACAATATTTTTGAAAGCTCCCAAAATTAGTGTTTCATTTTTTCATTTGACATGTGAGTTGGAAAACCTTGATGTCTTAATGGGAATTTTTTTCTGGGGGCTACGCCCCTAAACCCCCACTCAGGGCCTGGCTTGAGCTCAAACCCCGACAAGGGTAGATTACGAGTGTACAATATTTGCATGATCAATCACCACATATCAATAGTATGCACTCTTATCTTGTGATAGAGGAAAAATAGGGGTCTCTAGTATTGGACGGATGACCCAATCACCCTCTCCCCAAAAAGCTACAAGTGAAAAAGGTAGCTTATACTATGTTAGGGATTTTGGTCTCATCTCAAGGGAGCCAGATGGTGAGTAAAAATTATTTGGGGTGTAACGTGCATCCCGTGCAGTAAGAATGACACTAAGAAACTCAATCCATAAGGGTGGACCTCTAACTAGTTTTTCTTTTAGTCACTACTCGAGGACTTCACAAGTATCATGAGCATCCAACAAGCCACTTAAGGCTTTAACCAATCCTACTAGTGGTACTAAAAATACCTCATGTAAACATGGGTAGCTTGTAATTTCAGATGAAACCCATACAACAAAGGCTAATGGTAGTTTGGGCTTGACTTTAGTCTTACCCTTTTATATAGCAACCTGAGGGAAAAATTGCTTTGGGTCGCCAATGAGTTCTTTGTATGGATTTGTCTCAAGGGAAATCCCTATCTAAAGGGTTATAGCAAAACTAAGACAAATACAATGTGTTTGATCTCCAACGTCATACAAAGATGTGAGGAGAGAGCATACACATGTACTTTCTTACACTAGAAAATGTTCATTAACCTTTAGAAAACCAAATGTGTGGTGTGACAATTTGCAAGTGTTAAGAAGTGTATTTGATTCCCAAGATCACATAAAGTGTGAGGGAAGAGCATACAAAACTCAAAACAAAAATAATATCATAAGACAAAGCAAACAATAGTTATTTTTAATTCCCAAATTGAAATGTGACAATTGCGAAGACACTTGGCTCTTTTTAATCCAAAAATGAGTGAAAATGCAAGTCCTTTTTAACCTAATGAGTGTAGATAAAAGTTTTTGTTCCTTTTAGCCCAATGAGTGTAGATGCAAGTTGTTCTTTTCAACCCAATGAGCGAGGATGCAAGTTGTTCTTTTTAACCAAATGAATTTGAATACAAATTGTTGTTCTTTTTAACCTAATGAGTGTGACTTATCAAAAGATATTTTTTATCAAAATAAAAAATTTCCTATCTTAAACAAGAATAAACAACAATATTTCGAAAGATAAGTTAGTAATTACAAATAAAAAATTATCCTCCGAATGCAAGCCACACATTATGAACTAGAAATTAGTAACACAAAAAAAAATCTAATCTACCAAATGGAAAAAGCATAGAATGAAAAATTTCTAATTAAGACCCTAATTAAGAAAATTAGAAAAACACGACTCAGAATGGCATAGATGTGGCTCACTATTTTGGAATAGATGCAACAAACCATATTGTGACTGAAACATTTTAGATGGCAACTGTGACTCATGGTCAATTACAAGTACGGTGAAGCCCCAAATATATGTGGCACAAAAACCTAAAAACACTCAAATCTAACAAAATATGGAAAATCCCAAAATAGAAATGATGTAATTATTATGTAGAGATGTGAAAATAAAACTAGAGAGATGAAAAATAATAGAAAATCTTGAAAATAGACTTAATAAGATGGTTTCCCCTATATTGAAACAATTGTCGCTCTGAGGATGATGAACATGGCTTTTTGTCTTGGAAAATGTGTCACAAAATCTCATGAATGCATCATGTCATACCACAGATGCCTCTTACTATCTCTCATATGTGTCGTTTAGCCTTGTAGTTGCATTGTAGACTTGAAATTCAAAATTTCTCAAAAATTATTCCAAATCTAGCTAGTTCACATTGGGTTCACTAATGTAGAATAGGGTAAAAACAAGGTTAAAGGCATGAATCAACAAAACTCAAAACCTACATCCCTAAACCAACAATGAAGCATAAATGAACATCGAAACATAAAACATAAATAAATATTTCCAAATATCTCTATTCCATGGTTGATTCACCTCCATTTTTCTTCTCCATCTTGCTTTATATGCTTAATTTCCCTCAAATTTTGAGTATGCAACAATAAGGGTAGTGATAATGATAGAAAAATATTGAAGATTGTATTTGTCTCCTTGAATGTACTTGCTTTGAATAGCCTTCAATGTAGGGTTGAAATGAAAATAGTATGTCTCTTTTATAGAAAAGCAAATGTGAATAAAGGGCTAGGATTAAAAGACAATAAGATATAAAAACAATGGCCAAGATTGAAAGATATAGTATGAAATAGGATTAAGGCTAAATTTGGAAAAAGATAGGACTTGGTTAAGGATGGACGATTGAGATTAAATTATAAAATAATTCAATCAAGGGTGGAAATTAGATGAGATGTGAAGAGATAAGAATGGAAAGGAAAGACGTTAGCACAAAAAAAAAGGTTGTTGGAGAAAATTAAATAATTATAAAATTATTAAGTTTAGGAAGGAAAGTGAATAAATAAATAATTAAAACAGTTATTTAATTGTAGAAGAATAGGGAAAGTGGACTTTTCAATTAAATAATAATTTAATTCAAGAAGGGGAAGAAAGAGACAAATCAGTAAATAATTAAATAAATAAAATTTATTTGATTATAGAAGAAGAAGATAATGAATAATTGAATAATTAAAATAACTATTTAATTATGTTAGAAAATGACAATAATTAAATGGTTTATTTAATTATAGAGGAAAGGGGACAATAGTGACATAATTAAACAAATATAATTTATTTAATTAATCAAAAGGAATAAATAAAAGTAAAGAAATGAATTAGTTGAATAATTAAGATTATTTAATTAATAACAGAAATATGACTTTACACAAAACCAAATAATCAAAATTATTCAATTATTAGGGAAAAAAGGGGTTGCCCAAAAATCTAGTGTTTGTTGGCAAGGACAATTTTTAGTGTCTACACATATATTTGATTTTCTGATCACATCTTGTAACAATAACATCAAACCCTTCTACTCAAGCTCACTTAAGAAAAAAAAATTAAAGACACCCTTTTTCTGAACATTAAAATATATTGTTTTTCAATGATTTCTGGGCTTGATTGTGTGAGAATTGATGCAAAAATTCTCACACAATAATCCAAAAATCATTGAAAAAGAACCTTATGTATTGTGGAAACTTGATATCATTAACCCAAAATATGATTTGATCAGGCTATAATAGAAAATGAAAGGAAGAAAACTACATGGAAATTCCTCCTAAGCTAATCTTAAATGATAGTATTATATAAATTTTAATATTTTATTAATATATAAAGGAGAAGCACATATAAAATATAAATAAAATCATATGACAACACAAGTGTACATAGATAAAATCCTTTCCTTTTTGGGACAAAATCTTAACACTCCAAAGCATCCCAATATATTGTTCAATAAACTAAATACAATTATAATACACACTCAATTAAATCTTTTGCAATAGTATAATACATTATATGAATAAAATAAAATTTTACAATTTTCAGCCAAATTTCTAAGGCCTAAATTCCTCATATTATTTTGAAAAATGAGCAACTCAAACATAATTTGGGTGAATATAGTTATTCCTAAAGCTAGAAATTTTCACACTTGTAGTAGTCACTCTAAGTGGTAAATACCCTAATAAAACACATAGAAATTGTTTTCCACTAATGACTATGTGATGATATCGAATGAACTCATTCATATCTAAATTTTTCTTATATTCAAATGTAAAAATGACATATAATGGTTCACCAAGGCATCAGGAAAATTCACCACCAGCAATTCACTTGTTTAAAATTCACTGTCGTGACAAATTCACCTCAAAATTTACCAACATAAATTTATAGCAAACTTTTAATGCGATGAATTTTTCACTGTGGTGAAATACTGGTAGTAAATATTTTGAATTTGGTAAATACTGAATTGTGAGACGGTGAATTTTCCTATACCCTTCACCAAACATTTATGTACACTATTGTTTAGTGAGAGAAAATACCTTATCTAACTACCAATTTATCCTTATTTTCTAATTTACCGCCATACATCTAACCCTATTAGAAAATTAAACCAACCATAACATGCTAAAGTTAACAAATCGATAACAGTTAGTGAAAAAATAGTCATAATCACAACTGTTATGATGAACAAGAGAATGAAAGATATCGAGTAGATGACATGTAATATATATGAAGGGCAAGTAAGCGGAGTTACAATTGAGAGGATAAGCTTAAAAACTCAGTGTATTTTATTTGCATTCATTCACTAACTCCTTTCCTTCCTCAACATTATTCAATTCAAACCACGGTCAGCCCATGAATTTTTCATACTTTAATAATTTTCAAATAATATGTAATGTTAATTTTAATAAAATAATATAAAAACTCATAGAAATGGTAGTATTAATTTAATTTTTTTGGGACCTCACTTTATTTTAAATATAAAAATAACAACAGTAAATTGTATTCACATTTTTCAAAAATAAAGATAAATGAGAAGAGTTAGACGACTTTTTATATGATGTTAATGAGAGAAATAAATTAATTTATAACAAATAAAAATGAGGTAAGATAATATCAATCTTTTGAATATACGTGATACATTCTTTTATTTATTTTAAATTGTTTTAAAATTTATATGTTTAGATCTATGCATATGATTTAAAGTAATAGATAACAAATTTTAGAAATCTAAGGTATTTCTTTGGATTAATTAGAAAAACCTCTTAACATTGACAAATTATTTTTTGAATTCTACATCACTTCTATATCATTCAAATTTAATTAAATACTATATATAATTTAGTTTAATTTCATTTTAATTTTAATTACTTACATTAATGACAATGTTATATTTAATATAAATTAACTATACTTTATTAAATTCATTTCTTAAATTAACTTAAAATAATGGATTATCAAATTTTTTTATTGAATGAGATGTGTTTTGTATATTTTTATTCTTATGCATTATGTTCTTAGAAAAATGAAAAAGAAAACAAAACGATAAAAAGATATGTTGCATATCACATCTATTGACTAATGTGGAATTTGGAATAGCAAGCAATAATTGCTCATATTGTACTCCAAATTTTAGGGTAGAAAAATACTAATTATTTTGACGTGACATTTGTGGCTTGTAATCAATCTCATGGAAATAATATGTACTTTTTCAATGGAGATTTTGCTTTTTTGAATGGAGATTTTGGACCACACTCCATTTTCCACCATTTTCCATTATAAGAAGAATCTTTGAGAAAACATCAATTCAAATTCAGACAACTTTTAAAAAAGTCTTTCAATTTTATTTTCAATGTACTATAAAAATTCAATATTATATGCCATTTATATTTTTAAAAAGATAATCTCTTATAGATAAGATCTACCCATTTTAAGTTAAATATTTTATTTCATATTATTCAAAGAAGCTTTTTGAATGAAGATTTTGTTGATCCCATTTTCTACCATTTTCCACAATAAAACGAAATCTTTTTGAAACATCAATTCACACAACTTTTAAAAAATCTGATTAGAAATTCTACATAGTTTATGAATTGTACGAAAATCATACCCATGCTAAATTTCATGTTCTTTTAGGTCGTTTAATAAAGAAGCTGAAATAATCAAATGTCTAAGCTCCAGATTCATTATTGGTGTGCACTTAAACCGTTCCGTACGGTATATGTGAAAGCTGTAAAATTATATTTTAAGCTTTGTCTACGATGATTTGTATAATTGAAAATACCAACCTATGTGATTTGATAATCATGGCCTGTTATTTTATTTTATATTTATCTATATTGTATTTTTTTTAAAAGTAATTCATAATTTATCTATTTTAGACAAAGCTTTTATGTTTATATTTAAATTATATTCATTTATCCTTCATAATTGGATTGGTTTTTCTATTTTCAAATAATTTTTAATAAAACTGGTTCATAAACTTGAAATAACAGATTTTCCTTTTTAATAATTTTTTTAATTTTTAATTTTTATTTTTTAAATTATATGTGAATAATCTTGGACAATTCTTTTCAATTTAAAATAAAAAATAAAAAATGATAAGTTTAGGTTTACTTATGTTTGACTACACGAGGGGTTTTAAAAAAAACAATTGGTCAATAAAAAATTAATAATAAAAAAATATTGGTATGGTTTTGAAAAAATGACTTTTAAATAGTGGTTTTTAGACATACCTATTGAAAATCAATTTGTATCATCTAGGTATTAAAAAAATTACATATTGAAAAACTAGACTCTGAGTAATATATTTAAGTGCTTCAATTTTTTAGGTTGAATGTGACAAATTCTAACAATTAGGAAAAACACTTGCACTTTTTGGCCAAAAAGTGGACTGAATTTATTAGACTGTAACCCTTCCTCTCTCTTCAAATGTGTAGCTTTTAGGTTTGAAGGAGATTGAAGAAATTTTGAAGACCATTTATTCATTGTTGCAATCAAACCCTACATCTTTTCAATTATGGAAACTCACCTACAAAATTATCCAATAATGTTTAGACAGATTTGTAACTGGGAATTTGAAGCTTAGATCTAATATCAGAGGCTGTTAAAAAAATCCAAAAGATCTCTACAAGGACACTCATTACCTAGCCATCTCTTTCCTCCAAAATCAACTTCAAATTTGCATGATGGGTGCATAAGACCGCCTTTTTAGATCTGTTATCCAAATTTTTGTTATAGTTTTCTAGTTATCAAAATCTTGCATTTTCAATCTAGGGCACATAGTTTCATAGGGTTATTTGGGGGAAATAAATTCCAATCAATTTTCAAGACTCAAAAGGATCAAATATAGGTTTGATTGACTCACCTTTTATGGTTGAAAGACAATCTAATTTCCTTGTTGATTTTCATCATAATGAAATCCTAGAAAAAATGGAATTGACCCTAGGTTTTGGACATTAAACTTAAGGATTCCTTTTTTCTACATTTCCTTTTGGTGAACCTCACATGTTCACATTACTTCTAAAATCAACCATAATTCACCCTAGACCTAGGTTTTTGCATTGCATTATATTACATTTCTCATTTAGGGTTTCATGTTTGCATCATAAAAAATCATAAAAAAATCCATAAATATATATATCATATTAAATTCAATATTCAAATTACATTAAATAGGTCATTAAAGTCTAAAATTGTTCATTGCATCCTAATTGTATCTTTAATTTAGGTCAAAAAAGAAAAAAAATTACATTGTTTCCTTTCAAAATTGCATCAAATCATTATTTTCAGAGTTTTACATCTTGAAATTAGTCAATTAGTTTATATTATTTCTAAAAATTGCATTCAAAATTGTCATTTACTATTCAAACATTTTTTTATCATTGTTACACATTTGCGTTTTCAAGTTCATAATCATAAATTCAATAAAGTTTGGAATAATATTCACTATCAGACCTATTTACACATAGAGATCTAAGAATCTCAAGTAGTAATAAAGATGGTCAAACTTTGAATTTCCTAAACTCTGTCCAGGGCATAGACACCATGGGTGCCTATGTCCTACTATTTTTTGTTCAAATTTCACTCAAATCTCTATTTTTGTGCTCTTTGTCTGTTTCTATTTTATGATTCTAATTTGGATTTTTAAATTACAAAAATTAGTGTTTTTGATATAAAAAGCAACAAAATAAGGGTGTTGTCCCATCAAAACAAGGCACCAAAGGCCATCCAGAGTAAGCACACTAACAACACAGTGACAATAGAGAACATCGAGCCATCACTGACAGCAAGTCATATAAAAAACCAAAAAACAACAGTAAATAAACATAGTCCATCATGCAAGCATGATACATAGTAAACGAGTCCAGAGACCCCCAGGGGTCAAACCAGAAAAATAACATTAACAAAAGAATAGTCAGAGAAATTGATAAAAACAATTAAACCCAAAGGCCTAATTTTTTTCCTCCCTGCAAGGTTTACCCTAGATAGCAATCACCCAATCTGTCGTGAGGAACTAAAGCAGCTCCTTAAAACCAACATCATCATCGCCATCAGCTATAGACTTGTCCTTCTGCAACAAGCATAAACTGGTAGCTGACCTATGGATGACCTTCAAGGAAAAGTGTGACACCTCCTGGACCTTTTTTTCCAATCTCTCCATTCTCCCTTTTAGCTTGCCAACTTCTTCCCACACCAGCTCATTTTCATTGGGATTTTCCTGCAAGGGGGCTTTTCCTTTATCAGTAATAGAGGCTCGGGGGTTAATTTCCATCACATTGGCACTGGTAGGGCCCTTCTTCAAGCTTTTAGACATATGGGATGTGCTATTCATTGAGACAGACTAGTCATCCCCACCTGCCACCTTTTTCTCCAAGCTTTCACTATCACTCCCATTCTTATAATCCAAATCCAAGGCCTCCTTAAGACTTCCCACCTTGTCCTGCTTAAGGACCAGCCTATGAGATCTATTAGGGGTGTTGGCTTCATCAGTGATTTCGATGTCAGTCAATTTGATGAAGACATAATTTAGTTTTCTTAGAGGCTTTAGCCTTAGGTTGTGGGGTGGGGGCAAGATGCTTCTTTTCTTTACTCGCATCCCCCAGGCTCTTGGGAGGGGATGTGCCATGGGGAAGGGCTTTCAACGCAAGGTTTTTTAGGCATTTTTTCTTACTCGAGCTTGGTGTATCCAAAATGCTAATAGAAGGGGGAGTAGAGGAAACTGGGGTTTCATCAAAAGCAGGGAGAGATGGGACTTCTTGCACAGTGATAGGACGAGCAAGGCAAAGGGCCATATGAAAATGATAGAGCCTAGGCATAAGGCCTTGGTGCAGGATAGTATATTTTTTTTCCAGAAATTGAAGCTTCATTAAACTCCACCACAATGCTATCAAGAGAATGAAACAAAAATTAGTGTTACATTTGAAAATAAGGTGTCAATTTTTTTAGCTTATTGAAAACCTAAGAAAAATTGTTGCATTTCAATATTGGCAATTATCAAACTTGTAGAAAAATTATTTACATTTTTTGAAATATTGTATAATCTTAGTCAAAATAGTTTCATTTTGGAAAAATTTCAAAACCCTAGATTGTTACAAAATATTAAAAACTTAAAATATTTCAAAATAACACCATAATTAATTCCAAATTTGGGTTTCAACATTATTACACAGTCACCTTCTATCACCGGTGCCTCTGAAACTAAAATTTTAGATAGAGCCCTAGTTGGACATAGGAACCTTGGGTGCCTCTTTCCTACTAATTTTTCCTCATATTTTAGGAGAAAATTCATACCTACTATTAGTTTGTAAATCTAGGTTTTGAATTCTCGATCTATGTTTGTAATGGGTATGTAAGTCTATTTTTGGTAGTAGTTTTTCTTAACAAGCGTAGATGTAGTTTGGAATTGAAATTTAGTGATTAATCTTGGAGAAAGCATAATAATCTAATCATGTTAGATCTCTTTCCACAAGCACATTGTATATTTACCAAGCCCTTTAGTTTTGATGACTTTGACATGTTACATAATTCCCTTGGGAACTTCATCTAACCTAGATCATCCACGAAAGTTCCTAACATTCCAAAAAAATTAATTATTGATACTCATGCCAATAATGTTAGTCATTCTCCCAATATCTCTCTTGATTGTGAGAGTATCTTGACACAAGAAAATGAAATAATTGATACATTTCTTAATGTCACTTTGCATAATCTTCATTCACCTCCCAAAATATTCCCTACTTGTAAGAACACTTTGGTGCAAGAGGATGCAATCATGGATAATCAAAAAAATTATAGTTATTACTCTCTCAATGCATCACCCACTTGTGAGGAAGGTACATGGTGTTAGATGATCCAATCATTGAGCATCATGAGAATATTTTTTTGTTTATCTCCTAATACTTCTCCTACCTGGAAATATAGTATGTTATAGGAGGATAAAATCATTGATAGATTTCTTGTAGTAGACAATAAGATGGATGGCATACATGAAGATCCTAAGGTGACATTAGATCCCCCCTTGATAGAAGGTCATCAACATGAAGATAAATTAGTTGAGGTTATGAAAACATAATTGACAATTGGATCTCCTTTAATTAACTTAGACCTCCTAGAAGTCACTATTAGCCTATTTTCATCTTTGGTTTAAAATAGCCTTCACTAAGTTCTCATATTTGATTAAAGAGTCTTGTCCATGTCTTCAAGGATTTTCAAGTGTTTCAAAATTTCTTTAAATATGAGAACTATTAAAATATCTTGTGTCTACTTTATGAAAAAAGTGATAGAGGGCAGTAAGGTAACATGAAATGCACTCGATGATCTCTTGAACTTTCAAACCTCAATGACAATGTTCAACAAATTGACACTATGGTTTGGATTAGTATGCCAATCAACATAAGGTCATGAAATATCAAGGATGTGCAAGTAAAGATGTTACAGATCATAAAGATACTCAATTTGATTCAAATAAGGTCTGAAGCTACAAGAACTTTGAAAATAGTTAAACATTGTATCAATGAGAATAGAGCATGCATGGCAGGTGCATTGAAAGTCATTGCACTAAAATATGGAAAGATCAACTTCTCTTTGAAGCTCTTGGATAGAGTTTTTTTTTTTTAAAACCATATAGTTGTTGTTTGGAGGGATCAGAGAATGTTCATTAACAAAAAAATTGAGTATTCTTGTTTACTTGAAGCTTAAGATAATGCAATCCCAACTGTCAATGTGTTTTCCACTAGTGGATATCTATTCTAAAAGTGACATTGTTATTTTGGGTGAAAGATTAGGCATATGCATAGGTACTGATTGATAATAGTTGTCATTAGATTTCAAAGATTTCTTTAAGGATAAAAGTTTTTATCCAAAGTCTTATAGTGGAATCCACACCATTTATGATGAAGGTTGCAATGAATATCAATGATCTATTTTTTACAATGTAGATGGACATCATTCTTTAGATCATCAAATTCATTGCAAAACAAAAGTTCATCTCAAAAAAGTGTAGTATGTTCTTGAAAGGAAAAAAGGGACTGGCAATAAAATTATTACACCATTTTGATGATCTTTTCATATGTTTTCTTGTAGAAGCTTTGTTTGAAAGATGACTTGGAGTTGTCATGGAGGTTTAGAGGGTTGCTTTTATTAAATTTGAAGATAGTTAAGTAGTCTCAAAGGATGTAAAGTTTTGTGGATCAGACTTAGTGGATCCTAAATTTTTTGTTAAGGAAGGAAGTTGGGGTAGTTTTTCCAAGAGTTTCTCAAATTAAAGGAAGAAAATTCAGATATAGAAAACATCATTCTTGGAGAAAATGGATTTAAATTATCTCCATTATTGACTACAGTGGATAGTTTCTCAGGTAGAGAGGATGATTGGGAGCTGCTAGTCATATTTATTACCATAAATGGTCAAGCCTAAGGAATTCCTATGTAAAGAGAGCTAGAGTAGTATAGACATGATTTTAGTCATGATTGTCAAAGTTATCATGAGCAACTGACAAAGAACATGGGAAAGTTTGATGTTGAGTAAGTAATGCAACATGCAAATAGAGGTGGAGTTGACTTGATAAAGTGAGAAAAAAAAAGAAAGGAAAGGATTCATGAGCCATGAGTCAAACTTTGGGGGAAGGTAAACCCTTTTGTTTTGGCAATATATATAAAGGAAATATATAAAGCTTCATAGACATGTATGGTCCTTATTGGAAAACACCTTGATAAGTGGTGGTGGCTTAGCTACATATCATCGACATGGTATAAAAGGAAAATAAGTTAGTTTTGTTGGAAAATGTGCCTCAAACATACTGGCATGGAACTCCTAAAAGAGCAAAATCGGTGAGACCCTTGGAATTTCTTGCCAACAAGTAGCCATATTCTAAAGTCTTGAAGGGATCAAATTGGTGTGACCTGGACCTGTCTTGCCGATGGAAGTCATTGGTATGACTTGAATTATCGAAATGAAATTCCAAACTCATTATGACAATGGAAGTCTGGCTAACATCGGTGTGACCTGTGATCTATCCTACCGATAAGAGATTGTTGGGGAGACTCTTGCTAATGGACATGTCAGGGTGACTTGAACTGTCGATGTGACTTCCTATTCTGATGTTGATAGTATTACTCTTGTTGATGGATCTACTCCTAATGAACACTGTTGTGACTCTTGTCGATGTACATGGTCTTGGTGTTATTTGGGACATCGAGGAGACTTGAACTATCGATATGACATGCCAGTTTGTCGTCAATAGAGTTGGTCATGCTGATGGTCTTGTGATCGAATAGACCTCACCAAGTCTAAGCAATAGACTAGTAGAAGACTGTGCAATGTGTAATGGTCAATGGGTAGTTTGGAATTGGTGAGATATGGTATGGTGTCTCACCGATATGAGATGTAGTTGAAGAATTTTCTTTGACTGACTATCATATGTGGTTTGTTTTGAACCAATGAGAGAAGGAAAATGTAAATCATTTGTAGTTGGATTTTTGTGACTATTCTCTTGTGGGAGATCAAAACATCATTTGTAAATGGTGAACAAAAGGGGAATTCTCTATAATGGTTGGATGATGAACAATTCAGATGGTGGTAGAGTTTTTTGATTGATCAGTGTTTGAATTTCATTGTATGCTTTTGAAGAGCATTGTAACTGTGGTGTTCTATACAAGGTTGACCAGGTAAATGTTACTACTGTAAAATTGACATCTAAAAGGAGAGTCTGTAACTTGTATGTAATTTCAATCACTGTAATACAAGTGATTTTTCTTTGGTGTGTGGGTTTTTCTCCCGTAAGGGTTTTCCCACATAAATCCAGTGTCCAATTGTGTCTGTGTGATTATTTCTATGTTTTTGTTATTATTTTCATGTGCATCTTAATAAACTGTAATTACAAAAGTTTAAGGTGTATCTATAATCTTCCCTATAGTTTTGACATTAGGAAAGTTGTTCCACACCTTAAGATTTCCTTACAAGTGGTATTAGAGCTTGGCAAATTGTGTTATCTTTGTGGGTATGTTAGGTTTTTCGTGTCAATTTTGTTTAGTGGGAGTCTTCTAGAAGTATTGTAATTTAATTACATATTATAATGGCAATGCCAAGTACCTCTAGAAACAAAGAAATTGAGAAATTCAATGGCAACAATTTTGAGTTGTGGAAACTCAAAATGGAAGATCTATTGGTTGATTGTGATCTTTGGATTGATGTGTCTAGAATGAAACCTTCTGGAATGAAGCAAGAAGATTGGGACTTTGTAGATCAAAAATCAAAGGGGGTGATAAGGCTCTGTTTGGCAGACTTTGCTCTTCTAAATGTTCATGAAGAGAAGACTGCATCTTCTTTATGGAAAAGACTAGGAGACATTTATCAAGGCAAGTCCTTGGCAAATAATTTTTTCTTGAGGAAGAAGTTGTACTCTTTGGAAATGCAAGAAGGAGTGTCTATTAATGATTATTTGAATTCTTTCAACATGTTGATTACTTAGTTAATATTTGTGGGTGTGAAGATTGATGAAGAAGATCATTGTATGCTATTGTTATGTTCCTTGCTAGCTTCTTGGGATCACTTGGTGATGGCTATTGGGAGTACAACATCCACTTTTAAGATGGAAGACGTTGTTGCTTCTTTGTTATCATAAGAGATGCAAAGGAAATATTCTAAGATGGAAAAGGAAGCCCTTGATGTTTGAGGAAGATCAAAAGAAAAAGGAAAAAAGAATGACGTGAAGTCCAAATCAAAATCAGAAGGGAGATCAAAGTATCCTGGAAAAATTTCCAAGGTGAAGTGTTGGAACTATGGGTAGCCTGGTCATGTCTGAAAGGATTTCAAAGAGGAGAAAAAGAAGAAGTAGAAAAAATCTTCTGACAATGATTCTTCTTAGAGTGAAGCAAATGCTTTCATTGTAGCCTTGACAACTCAGGCATCAGATGATGTCTAGTTGATTGATTCTGGTGCATATTTCCACTTGACATCTCATTGAGATTGGTTCACAAAGTATGCAAAATATGATGGTGGAAAGGTGTATTTGGCAAGTGATTCATCTCTAGAAATAGTTGGTCATGGAAGAGTCAGAATTTAGTTCCCTAATGGAAGAGTGAAAGGAATCAATGATGTAATGCATTAAAATTTACATTCTATTAGTAGGTTGAATGATGTTGGTG
>VDFB02000017.1:29350808-29361843 GCA_007258455.2 Sequoia sempervirens | reverse complement strand
AGCACACAATTTTCTACGCTACATTTAGCCCCCACTTTAGCATGCATACGACTTTATGTGCATATGTAAGCTAAAGAAACACAAACAATAAAAGGATACTCATATAGGTTCAATCAAAACATGGGAGAATGAAGCCCCTAATATAGCTATATGGAAAACCATAATGTTAGGAACTACATCTTGCAACACACACTTGTTATTTATTCAAAACTCCTCTTATCTAACTTCTTCTAGAAAAAAAATTAGAGGGTAGATGTATGCCCTCCCTTGATTCTAATTACTTTGTGGAGGTAGAATCAAGGTAGCAGTCTAACTGTATCGAATAAGGTAAGTCATACCATAGGGTATTTCCAAGTACCATACCTCATAATGATAGAAATTTGATGAGAGCATGAGAAAAATCACAATTTCAACACAACAAACAGTATTGAAAATGGATTTTTCTATCCCTCATTATGCTAGTTTGAATGAAAAGCACTTTTAACCCTAATATAGTGAAACCCTAATTTTATCATATATAAGAGTAAAAATTGAAATAATTTGAACTAATTTTATCTTTTACCTTCTTGTAGCTTGAATTTTTCGGAGATTAATTGGAGATGTCAATTCGGTGAGAGTACAAGCCTTCAAGACTAGATGTCATGTGGGAAGAGATAGCCTGAGGTGAGCAACAAAATCAAGTGAATTGATTTTTCTACCTTAGCTTTGTCCTTACACATTTATTTTATATTTTTACATATTTCTAGGTTGATTTAGGATCCTGGTAGAAAATTTTACAAATCATCCATTTTTTACGAAGTGTTCCCTTTTTTTGCAAAGTGTCCCCTTTTGTTAGAAAGTGTCCCTTTTTATCACAAAGTGTCCCACTTTTTCATAAACTATCTCGTTTCTTCACGAAGTGTCCAGAAAGGGAACTAAAATGTCTAAGACCCTTAGTAAAGTACACTAGAACAACTTTAGTACACTTTTTATATTGTTGATGTATATATTTAAGATTTTAGAATGCTTATATGATATATTTTTTACTTTTTTTTTAGATCCTGCCTCTGTCATGATAATATCTCAGTAGTAGACCATTCTATCACTTATGAGAGGTGGGATGAAAACACTTGTAAATTTCATCTTCCAATAGGCAAGATGGTGATCACCTTAGAGGACATCCATCACATTCTTTGAGTTCCAATTCTAGGTGAGAGAGTCCATTTTATAGGGGATCGATCATTTCACGAGATGAAATATGTTATATAGTTTTATCTTGGAGATATGATTCTGGATGACATTGTGGGGCCACCCATTGAGCTATCATGGCTACTTTATTCATGAGCACCACTTTTGGTGTAGATTATTATTTTCACAGTGGCATTAGTACTCATCCCCAATGATTGGGGAGCACATCTAGATAGAGGACTAGTTCACATGATACAATAGATGGCGCATTAGAGGACCATATATACCTAGGGGTGCAACATCCTTGCACACTTGTATTGTGATCTAGGGTGGTTTTCATACTACAAGGTTGATAGTATGTTTCAATGTACACTACTATAGGTGTGGTTCTTGGAGCATATCACATGCACTAGGCCAATAGGGTTTCCATCGATATTAGCCTGAGGATACCATCACACATTTAGTTATCCTCTAAGGTGGTTATGGAAGTATGAATATTTTCACTTTTGGAGGGTTTTATTTGACCGATTAGATCAAGATGAGATCTTATGGAGACCATACCAGCTAATACCTTAATTTTTAGATGAGACCTGATAGTTGAAAATATTATAAATGGATATATTTCTACTAGGTAGACATGATTATGTAGTATGACCCTTCTACTATGATCGTGTCATGCAACAATTTGGTCAAATATAGTTACCACCAATAGCATGACCTTTCTTTAGGTGGTATTTGCAGAGTGCTCAGAGGCCTAGGGATACATGATGACTCACCAATGATGATGTCATATAGAGTGACTTTGATTATGATGATCATGATATTCCCTTAGTTTTAGACATTGATGACAAAATGACCAACTCTTTTATTCCTAATGGATGAGCTCACAGGCTATGTAGGACTATTCCTAGATCAAAGAGACAAGGAAGAGGATAGAGTTGAGGAGACAAGGCTTTGAGCTTCAGACCTATTCACAAATGTGAAAGATGAGAACTACGATGAGGCCATAGACCCAGATTATGATGGGAAAGAGGACAAGGATGAGGATGAGGAGCAATTGATGAGTGAGGACGATGATATAGAGAATGAGGATCTAGTTGGTTGTGAGTGGAGATAGCCATCTCCCACTCATGTTACTATATCATAGTTAGTAGCTACAACATGCACCGGTACCTACAATCATGGAGAGGCTAGAACATCCTCCATGCCTCCTGCCAATGTAATGAAAAGCTATCTTTTTACACAACCAATTCCAACATCTAGGTGATGTATACTTTTGCAGATTGCGATTATGCTTTAATAATTATGCTTCTAATTTTCACACACACAAATATATCATGAGGGATTAGCCTTTTTGGTAGAGCTTTTCTTATCCCCAATAGATGGGGTATAATCTAGGTCTGTGTGATAACCATCCGACCATGTAGAAGATTCAACCTCAATTTCCATTCTTGCGTCATCTTCTACCTCCTCAATCTGGCATTTCCCACTAATCTTCTCCTTCTTCTCGGGCTTACTAGGATTAATAGGAACAAGGGACTCAATAAAAAATTATATTTTATATGTTCCACTATCAACAACATCAAACCCTCATGTCAGAAGGGATTTCTAGGATGCCTTATGAAGTCTACAATCCCATCTTCCAATGAAAAAAAAAGATAGAAAGGGAAAGAAACAAGCTTGCCATGACATAAATGATTAAGCAACACAAAGTGGTTCCCATACAGAGTCGTGTACCTCTCATCCAAGGTAAAGTAATGCATCAATGCCATGACAACCTCACCCTCAAATAGGCTTGATTTTGGTATGCTCATAATCCCCACATTGGATTCCAACCATTTTTTCCTTCTCCTTTTCACACAAAAAGGTTCATTTTAAAAACCCCTAACACATATTTATCTCTATAAAATTCCCTTCCTTGAGTTGGCATCCTATTACTTCCATGATAAATTCATCATTAATAGTGACATCCATACCAAAAAAATTCAGCACCTGACCATGCCAAGCTTTGACAAACTCTTGCGAGACATTCGACTCAAACCCATGTAATTTCTCCATGAATGGGGTAACCCCTCCTTTCTATAAAATTTTCCACACATCAACATTTTCTTTGATCTCATAACATGAGAATGGATTTGTCCTACACCTATCCCCACCCATCTTCATTGGTGACAAATTTATAGGAGAGAGACCCCATAGAAAACAAATGCAAATAAACAAGGTAAAAGATAAAATTACACCCATAACACATACAGACATTCCTTTCAAGGTACAAAGAAAAATCATGGATAGAATCCTCCTGCACATACAACTCATACTCCCACAATTTCCAATCAGCGCCACCAATGTTAAGTGTCTTATCAACATGGAATGATAATATTTAACATGCCAACCCTTAAGAACACCTAAAGAGATGCCCACCTCCAAAAAATTAGAAGCTATCATTATTAAGCAAGGATATAAGCTCCACCAGCAGGTTATCATTAACCTCCCATGATCTAGCTAATGCCACACCGAGATTCACCAACAAATCTGGTAACCCATTTTCCTTATGAAAGGCATGGGAAATATAAACTTTATCAAAATCATTTAACATAGAGAGGGAATCCACAATAAATCTTTTAGTAAACCAAGAAGGAGGGGAAATTTTCCTAAGGCAATTACTAATAGTCAATGAATCCCCTTCAACCCAAATTTTGGAAATCCCCTTCTCCCTAGCTAGATTAATGCCATGATAAGCTGATGTTGCTTTAGCATAGTGGTTTTTATGGATTCCCAAAGGTATCTTGTGATGTATGTTAATGAATAAGAAAATTAATATTTAAAAAATTAATCGAGGAAGTTACAATAATTTCATAAGGAAAAGTTATCCTAGGCCAATCCCCTACAACCATAGCATTACAATTCTATGAATAATAAAAGATGGCACTTTCAAGCATGTAAATTCCCTACTTTAGTCTCATTCAAATTGTAACTCCTTTTATGTTATAAATTGAAATATTCATAGGATGATCACTCTTCATGGTCCTATTGATTTCCTCACAATCATCAATTTTAAAAATGAATTTATTTAAAATACAAAACATAGAAATAAGTTATACAAATGTGTTCCAATTTAGCTCACAATAATTTGAGAAAACAAACATTAAATTTAGACTTGAATTTTAAATTTTAAAATTCTTAGGTTAGTCACAAGCACCTTGGAATTGGACCTAACGGTCATAGAATTTAGGATCAAGAGTAGACACATGAAAAGCTATGGTGATATCACCTGAAATGCATGAAAATAAATGTTAATGAAAGTGCAATTGATAGAAAAAATAATTAAGTTATGATTGAAACATAGTACAAGAGCATGCCACTTGTGAATATGTAATTGTATAAAGTCATTCCCTCAATATAGGCACAAAATTAAATAGGAATTAGCATGGTCATGGTAATTTCACACTTAAAATTATGATGTGATAGTCATAATACTATGGGTATATTATACTTAGTGATTCAAATTAGAGTCTTATTTACAATAAAAAACTTTACACCCTTTTGCACAAGATAAGAATTTATAATCATTTTGTGCCTTCCTGTTATTTCTTTTTTAGAAAACTTGTTTGTTCAAAGACATTTGAAAATCCATAAATGTTGCAAATTTTCTATCTAAATGATTTGAATTATTGTTTCTTGTAGTCATGATTTCAACATCAATTTATTTTTCTCGGATTAATGATCCAAAAATATTTTAATGAGGTCATTTCTAAAATATTGAGAAAGGTATGCCCATATGCCCAGCCCCCCACCCGTTGCCAAGAGCCATTGCAGAGAATAGAGACCAAGCAACAAATGAAAAAAGCTCAAAGCATCTACACAACCTCATTATCTCAAAAAATATTTCATAACCTTTAAATATTTTACATTGGTAATAGGTAACTTCAAAAAATCATGGTGTTCAACTATGTCTACCATGTAAATATTGTAATGATAATAAATGTTTCATTCATTTGATAATATGTTGGATATCTTGGTGGGTCCTTTTTTTCTTAATTTAATTTCTAGGAACTAAGGCTTCTAACTCCATTAAGCCTTCCATACAAAAGTATTTCTATTTTCTAGTTTTATTAATTTATATCCAAATTTGGGAGATATAAAATCTTTCCTAGTTATATTGATGCATTGTATATGTATAAGTAGAAGTGGAACCTTGAATTTGGATACATATTGCAAATACTTCAAATTGATGACTCTAAAAACCACATTGAAAGTTGTGTATGTACATATTGTAAAATCATTTTAATAAGTAGGAGTATTTTCCACAGTGTGTCAAATGTTGATATCGCTATCAACATTCAATTGTATAGTTTTACGAGTCAAACTCATTGACCCATTGATGAGGGCCACACCACTCAAAACCCACACAAATCATGGCAATAGATACCAACACAAAAGATGCAAAACAAAATAATGACTCAATTTCAATTATTTTCTAGAAAATGAAGTTATAGGTTCAAAACTTACATGCTACAACCTCATGGGCTTGATTCATTACACAAAATCAACTCTAAAAATAAAATATATTATTCAGAGCCAAAATCTGCACAATTGGAGCCACCTTCTACAACACTCATTTAACCATTTTGTATTTTACCCCAATAACCACCCTAGAATTTTCTAGAAAGTGTAACTTTCCCTTTTGTTTTGGTGCCAAAAGTCCCACCATTTGATTTCCGACCTAGGAAGAAATTTTAATGAAATTCACTTTTAGAGGGGAAACTTCTCAGGGACATAACTTTTGATCTGGGTGTTCAATTGGCTATTATAAAATATCGTTGGAAAGCTCTCAAAGAGATCTACAACATCAGACCCACTAGAGGTCCACTCATCAAATTTTTTATTTGTTTTAGGGCCCCTAATGTTTTCATATCTGAATTTGAAGTTGCATTTGAGAAATTTCCCAAATACAAAAACTTTAATATCTTCCAAACCATGCAAGGTATTGAAATGATTATTTTGTGAGAATTTTTTTTTTTAGTTCTGCTCCTTGGGGTAAATTTTTAGGTCCATACAATCCTGTTTAGGCCGACTTACTAAAAATAGTAAGTGACCATTGTTTTTGTTTTCTGACTATCTTACACCTATTAAGTGCCATCTCTATTCCTCCGGGCCGGTTAATTTCGGTTTTGCGTTTGTCTTTGTTCGCTTGATAGTTGCCAGATTGTTGTTTTATTACAGTGATGATACACTAGACATCGAAAGATCATTTGATTGTGTTTGTGTGATGTAATTATGGTAGACATGTGTGTGACATGGCCCGCGGCTTCAGAGTTTTAATGTGGATATCATGATGTGTTTGATGTTTAAGATATTATGCCTGTCGGTCCTGGTGAAGAAGACGGTGCAACACTACTCACTTGTGAGTATCCTGTTGCGTCGTGATTCTCCTTCACGGTGTGTTTTCCAATATGTGATAATATGTTTAACTTGCGATGTTTTATGTAGATACAGGTACCGGGTATCGGCTCCACCTGCTTGTCAGGTCTGAGTGTACCCTAATCCAATTAAATCATGTTGATTCAGAGATAGTGTCTGGTCCTTGTTTAACCATCATTCTTCGTTGAATGAGTATCCTATTGTCGCCTGTGGTCATTGTTGTTTTGTCTTGTCGTGTCAATTTTGTCAATGTTATTTATCTGGAAATTAATTACTGTGTAATTTAGTTAAGTGGCTAATTTGTTGATATATTGATTAAATGCAAATCTGTTTAAATAGTAGAATAAATATTTATGTTATGTTTATTGTTAATTTGTTAATTAATAATTAAGCAGGTCATTTAAATTAAAAGAGAATGCAAAAATTTGTTAAAAAGAATTTCTTTAAAAGTAATTAAATAATTACTTGTGCAAATATGTTTTATGTGAAAAGCAAGAATTTTTAAAAACAGTTGATTTTAAAAGTTAAAATATCTGAAAATAAGTTTTGAGGAAAAATATCTTGATATTTAATGTTTTTAACTGCATGAGAAAATTTAGGAATGCATGTTTACTATCACTTAAGATGTGACTTGAGATAAGGGATTGTATTAATTAGCCCTTAGGGGTTGCAATTTGATACACGGCTTTGCACGAGAGAATTTTTGCATGGCAACAGCTTGGAGAAAATTTTGTACGGCAATCCTTCTGAAAAAAGTTTTCACGACAGGGAATAGAGAAGCTTCAGATTTTGTATGCAAGCACAATTTTGGGTAGGATTGTCAAGATTTCTTTGTCAAAGATTTGGTGATTTTGGGCAGATTTGACTAGAGCATCAGATTTTGCTTCATCTCAACTAACAAGCTTTATCAGGTTTTCTTCCTTGTTCTGCAATTTCTTAATTAAAAGATTCTGAAAGTACGCCGGGAAACTGGGAACTGCACTAGAAAATGTTTCTTTTTAATTTTGGTTGTTTATTGGGTTAATGTATTCACCAGTTTAGGTATAATTTCTTGATTGGAGTGGAATTTGAGTTTAGACCCAGTAAGTGTTGTTTAGCGTAGAGAAAATGTGTATTTTAATAATCGGTTGTAAGTAATCTAAAATTGTAAGCATCAGCTATGGTCATGCCTCGGGGAATTCTTTCTTTTATTCCATAAACTGAAAGTCGTCAGGATAAAATTTAGTAAATCAAATTGTACATATACTATTATCTTAAACTAAGTAGTTTCCATCCATACAGCCTACGCTGTGGACGAAGAAGGTAATTGACTGGTGTTTTTTTATAAAACCTTTATCTCATTTACTATGAAATTTAAGCCATTGCTTGAATGAGAATTTTTGTATGAAGTTGGGTTTGTTGGTTATGCATTTGTCTTTGAAACCAACTTAAGAATCCTTTATATAGGAAGGTGTATTTTTAATTTATTATTACATTCTTCGATACGCTGAGCACAATCAGGATCGATAATTATTTATACGAATTAAACATAGATTTAGATGTTATCTACTTGGTAAAATTTGCAATCCTCCTTGATGCATCGATGAGCCCTGTAGGTACCACGAATCTGCTACTTTGTTGGCCTTGTTTTTGAAACTAAAGTTTCTCTTGAGTCACCAGCGGTGCTCTCTTTGCTTTTTCAAACTCCTTTATTACTATATTTTGTCTGTGGCACTTAGCTATTTGTAAAACATAGTTGTTGGGATTTAAATCCTCCACTATATACCCATGTCTTGAGGTTTTTTTCACTTTCTCATTTTCATCGATTTCCTTACTTTTGCACTGTGCCACATCTGCCCATTTTTGTACAGATGCTTTAGAATGTACATAAATCACAGTATTGTTAGGATCCAACAGGGAATTAAAATTGTATTTCTGGAAATACTTAATCTCTATTCATATATGATCCTTAGGAACCATCGGTCATGGGTGTCTCCTAGATAGCCAGCACAGACATGGAGGTCAATTGTGGACGCCTAATGATCAACTATATATGTAAAGCAATAAGGATTACTGAGGTGTGAGGTATGTACAGCCCTCATCCGCTAAACCTACTTGACTGCATGCGCCTCGAGCACAAGTGAAACTTACATTAGCATACCTTGAGGGTTTCAATAAATTCCATGATTTTGAGAGCTAATAATATTGAGTTAGTCCTACTATGTAGCTTCCTTTGTAAGACGCTTGGACTGTTGTTCTCCAATCATTTGTGTAGTGTTGACTGGTCGTTTGCATGGTGCATGATCCTCTCCTTGTTCTGGTCTTAAGTTTTTGCTTTAGTTAACCTGGCTCTTGCTTTTATGCGTCCGTAAAGTCCATCCTTGTGAACAACGTCTTCATCTTTATCTCTCCATTAGCGTTCACTATAAATAGAAGTTTCTAAATTTTCGTTTGGAAATTCTCATAGTTAACTCAAATTTAATATGTTTGCATAACGCCACTTTTGGTAGGATTGTCTAAAGTGTTTGTTGTGTTAATGAGTATAAGTAGATCATTTTCTCTTAACTGTTAGTTAAATTGCACTTAGCTGATCATTATTGCATGGCGTAATAACTATATATAGGGTTATGTGGATATCGTGAGATCTTAGGTACATTTGGGTATTGTAGTTTATAATTGTCAAGAGTTGTATTATGTAATTGATTCGATTATAATAGAGCATACATGTCACAACACACAAATATATATATATATATATATATATATATATTAAATAGATTGGTTTTTAAATGTTTGGTTAATTAATGTTGAGAATTTATATTATTTTTTAATGAAGAATAATCATAGGTTTATTATGTTAAGATAAGGCTTTTTGAATTATCTATATATATTTATAGATGCATATTGTGTTTAAGTTTGACGAAATTATTATTTATATTAACTTTCTTATATTAAAGTTTGAAAGTATCTAAATGGTGATTAATTAAGTTGAAATTTTTATATTAAATTTATTACTAGGAGATTGGAATTCTTTTATATATGTCTTGATGTAGCAAGTCAGATTTAAAAGAAATTGATTTAGAATTGTGGACGAAATAGTTAAGTTGTCCGTAGGACTAGTATTTAAGCTATGATTGAAAGTTATTGTAATTATAGTTTTTGATTCGCTAATAAAATCGTTATTTGATTTGTTTTGAAAGTTAAGATGACAATTGGTAAAAAAAAAAATATATCTTTGAGATATGATGTTTAATTATCATAAAGTGAATGATGTATATGCTTGACATTTAAATTGTGATTTAACGAAATCATACTTTGAATTACTCTTTTAATATTGAATAGTGTTTAAGGAAGCTTTGTGGGATTGATTGTTTTGAAATTATTAAAGTGCAAGATAAATTGATTTGAGATATGAAGTTCTAGTTTTCCAAAGACTAGGGAATAAATTTGCATAGTAAAGTGTTTATGCATGTTTTTTATCATTTATTTTGTAATGGTCTATTTTGGGACTTTGGGACTTAGTCATGCACGTTATGTTTTCACAATTGGAGGAATTGTGCATTT
The DNA here is from genome assembly GCA_007258455.2 of Sequoia sempervirens. Lineage (NCBI taxonomy): Eukaryota > Viridiplantae > Streptophyta > Pinopsida > Cupressales > Cupressaceae > Sequoia > Sequoia sempervirens. The sequence goes on along the minus strand of VDFB02000017.1, from coordinate 29,351,712 downwards.
TATGGTCTTGTCATGATTGTAATGAATATACTCGTGAGTTTTCTTTATGTGCATGTTGGATGTCATATTTTGTTGTTAGTAAAGTTATGATATTGTATGTTGGAAGAGTGGCTTTCGTTAGGGGCCGAAACCCAAAGTGATGGCCAGGGTAACCTATCAGGAGTTATTAATACAGTGAAAATATTAATAATTGTACCTGGGATTCATTAATTAAATTCAGATAAATGAAATGCCTCACCTAGTACCTTAATGCTCATTTAGGTTAAGGGTAGGTTGAGAAGGCCTAGAATGGCTTAATCGTCTACCTTGTCTTCCCGAAAGGTAACTCGACTCCACATGAGTTTGTCTAGGGGCCGAGAATCGGTAGAGACTGCCAGGGTAACTCTAGATGAGGGCTGGTAGTCTAGGAAGATTCACCAGGGTAACTTAGAACAACTATGTGATGACACTCTATCCTGAAGCATGTTTGTGGTCTCTTTTTTAGAGTCACTTGTGTTAATATTTTTGCATTTGAGTGTATGCTTGTGATCTTGTAATTCAAATTCTGTCATGTCATTGCATGATGTCATCCATGTAATGTAACGTATGTTCTTTGGTGTGTGTTTGATTGTCTTCTGGACCTGTCATTATCTCCTAGCATGGAGGGAGTGGACCTTCGGGTTCCATGCGGTTGGGTGGAAACCGTTCTACACTTTCATTGGATACTCTTATAGATGACATTATACTTGTAGCTAGTTCTTGTTACTTGATGATCATGACAGTGGACACAGAACGTATTCGAATGTGGATATTTGTTATGAGGAGATCTATACCCTCATTGTATATATATCTCATGTTTATGAGTGTACTTATTGTAACACCATTATGATGTATTGAGATTTATGAGAATCTCACTAGATGTAAT
>VDFB02000017.1:29145437-29350708 GCA_007258455.2 Sequoia sempervirens | reverse complement strand
AAGAATTCCATGAAACAAATACAAGTTGTATATAATTGTATAATTTTGCATGGAAAAAATATAAGTTCTATATAATTGTATATAAGATTCTTGAACTTAAGAATTCAATGAAACAAATATAAGTTGTATATAATTAAGTGTGAGAGATGATGTTATCAAAGATTCTTGATCTTAAGAATTCCATGGAACAAATATGCACATATAATTGTAATTTACACAAAATGATTTACATCTATGTACAAGTTACTATAAGTTCTCACATGAACATGTATAGGGTTACAAGTGAACTTGAAAATCATGGATATAATCTAAGTCAAAGATTCTGATTTAGCCTGCTCTTCAATAACATGTAGAATTTTTTGATGATCTTCACTATCTAGTCTCCATTTTCTTCAGCCACATGCATGTAGAATTGCGTGAATATGTAGGGTGGTAGCAATTATCAAGTGACTATATTGATATACCTTGTTATCAAGTTGATAGTCAACAAAATAAATCTCGTATTGAACAATTGTGACTTGTTTTAGATATGTCCCTTGCACCACAACAAAACCTACATGGTAAACATGAACCTTCTTAGTAAGACATATGAACATGTACACCATTTTCATGCTCAAGGTTTGTAAAATATATATTTAATGTTTATAATAGTCATGCACACACATGTGATTACAATGTATATATAATTTTAAATTCAAACTCACCTGTGGGAAATGACATTCCATCACTTGTTTCAGGTTGTGTTATCTTACTCCTCTCTTCTGTGCAATGCAATAAATAATAGCTAACACCTTTGATGTTTCCAGGATCTGCTATGACTGCAAAAACATCTCCTATACACCAAATTTACACAAAAATTCTAAAAAATTAGAAATGTCTCTAGACTTTAAAGAACATTAACTAGATATATATAATATATGAAAATTATTGAAAACTTACACATGTACCTTTTCTAACCAATCTTGATATATGGTCATAATCAATTGAAATCAAAGGAATGTCATTAAATATTTCTTCCTCATTTTCATCATATGTTTTTGAAACAACTAGTGGCATTGTATCCCATTTATGAACATATCCAATTTCTTGGTTGTTGCATACATGATCAGAGTTTCCTGCAATGCACTCAGCGCAAAAACAAGAGTAATCCCTTGTGTGTAATGTCCATCCATGACGACTATTTGAATTCCCAACACAATGCAAAGATCTTGTTTTTTCTACCATCTTGCATCCATGCATTGATCTTCTTTCCACACCTAGATACATGTACAACAAAAAAATTATGTGAACACACATGTATATATATAAGTTTTAAATTTAAATAAATTCAAATTTTTGAAAATGTAATTTATACATACCTGATATCTCCCAAAATAGTCTATGTGGAATGTGTCATTTTTTCTCGAAGATATGTTGACCACATTTGATGCAAGCTCCTACTCCATCATGCTCACCCTTTCCATACCCACTCTCAAAATAACTCCAAACATGTGGTATTTTGTAGATTTTATGATATATACAAAGTGCATATAATGGCCATGAAGATTTGAATTGTGCCACACATCCATCTAACCATACAAAATAATTTGCAAATTTTACACCCTTGCTTCTCAAATTGTCAAAAAAATTGTAAAGCAATGTTGGACAAAAAGAGTGTCATGCTCTTTATCATCACTAATATAAAAGTGATATTCTTTCTTTATGGATCGTTCTTCATTTATACTCTCAACACCATCCAATTCTAATTGTGCATGTCAATAACACACATGAACCATAATTGTGATTTTCTTTGAAAAGTAATATTCTGATTGAATCTCCTTTTGATGTACGAAGGAGTAATTTTCTGCAAAGTCAACTATAGATAAAACTAATCCAAATGGAAAATTACTCTCAATATTTGGAATTGTTGTGCTTGCCACTTAGCCAAAAAGGAATGCTATATGTATGGTTGTATCAAATTTCAAAAATCTTGCACAAATTTTCCAATAGGAATCCCCTCTTCTACATAGTTCAACCTTGTGGATTCTTTCCCAAAATTTGTTTGCAACTTTACATACTTGTACCTGTGTGAGTAAAATATGTGAATAAACTCAATAAATGACACAATGAATGAAACATTACATTAGAGAATTCAAATAACAATCTAATCAAATTGAAATAAATAAACTCTCTAAAAATAGTACTTACCTCTTGGAATTTACTGTCTTTGTTAGGTCATTATTCTCATTTCTTGAAGGAAATTTAGCCAAATTTCCACATGTCTCACAAATTCCTTTTATGCAGTTTATTTGAGGTCCATTTTCATGATCACATAAAATAGCCTTTATGAAAAAACTTGTCTATTTAGGAGGTGCATTTTTGAATCCACAACTTTCTTCTCTCATCTTCTGAAACACTTAATAGTAGAGATCAAATTCAATATGACAATAGCAACAACAAGTTTCAAAAAACTTGTTTATCTGAACATAATATGGCTTTAACCTTTGAAATATTGTTTTCCCAATCTTTATATGAGGATATGTAATACAAAAGTTCATATACATCTCAAATTATGTTATGTCTAGTGAATGTTTGATATAATTTTCATAAATACTAGGCCCAATCCTATGTCTCATAACATCTCTAGTATTTGATGATGGATGAGTTTGATCATTCCAAAAAATTGAGATCAAGTTCCTAACAACATCTTCAATCCTATCAGAATAGGGAGTTCTACACATAATTGCCCAATTATCTTCTCAACTCTCATCCAAAAACTTCCTTTTTTTCTCATATTTTATTAATGTGGTTCTACTATAACCAATTTTAGCTGAAAGTGTAGACAATTTTCTTTTTCTTGCTATAACTTGATGTACAATATATGTCAGCGTCACCCTTCTTATAGTGGCTTTATCCACTGATTGAGATCCTTTCCCAATGGAATCTAAGCCATGTTAAAAGTTTTGAGCAATATCCTTTTGTAATCCCATGTGTTTCTTCTTATTTGATGCCGAATGTAAACCCAACAATTGTAATGACTCTTTTAGCTCATTACAAAGAAGTAAACATGATAACAATTGGGTTTTTTAAGTGTATCAAGATTATTTAAATGATGATTTATTATTCCATTTACAGATTTAGTCATTGACCTCTTTCTCTTATTATAAGGTTGGTTGGCATAACATTTTAGCTTCTCCATATCCATTTCAAGTGAATGATCTAAATTTCTATAAGAAATTTGTTTCATCACCTTTTCAGCAAGTTTTATATGCTTATGCATATTAGTAGAAGGAAGTAATCTTGACCCCTCCAACATGCATTGCTTGAACTTGGGCCTCGTCTGTATCTTCAAGGTCCATGTGTTCTTCAATGGATTCATTTGATCCAATATCTAGATTTGGCTCAAATTCAACATGAGAAATTCCTACTTGTTGAGCCCTTTCTACATGTCACATTTTGCAAAGAAAAATGAGAAATGATTCTATATAAGTGAAGTTTATGTATGCAAGCAAACAAAGTGATAAGACATGATGCTATAAGTGACAAAAGTTTTGAACAACTAGCTTTATATGCTCATCCATACCAGTAGAAGGAAGTGATCAGACCCCTCTCCAACAAGCATTGTTTGAACTTGGGTCTCCTCCCTAACTTCAAGGTCCATGTGTTCTTCACCAGATTTTTTTGATCCAATATCTAGATTTGGCTCGACTTCTACTTGAGAATTTCCTGCTTGTTTTAATTTACATGCAAGGAAAGAAAGTGAGAGACTATGAGTTATTTACTTGTGGAGTTGAAACAAATAAACTCAAATATTCTTAAACTTAATAATTCTGTGGAACAAAAACAATTGGAAATAGATGATAAGCAATTTAGGTAATGTCTATGCAAGATGACTATTTTTTAGTATTAAAGTTTCCAAGTTAAATCTAACATGGTTTTCATAAAAGACATGCATATTTATAAGAAAAAAAAATTGAGGTGTTAATAAAAGTCCTAAACACACAATTGAGAGAGAGAGAGAAGAAACAAGCATGTGTAGGTACTTGTTTCTTTCTATGATAATTTTCCATGTTTTGTTCATGCCTCTTTTGTTCTTCTTCTTTTGATAATTTTCATTGAGCCGTATTTTTTATTTTTCTTTGTTGTCCCATTTTCTTCTTCAAGTTAAAGATGTCTCCAAAATCTGCAAGCTCCAACTGATATAAATGCGAATTAATCTTGCAATTTGATAAGGAATAATGAAAAAAAAGATTGTATCTATATGCATATGGGGAAAAAATTATTCTAGTGTATGGAATAACTACATCCTAGATCATTAAATGAATCAAGTGGTAATCAAACAAGCTATTTCATTGTGGAGTTTTTTTTTTTTTAATGTATAGATATGCAACATATATCTTAGAGTAATTTTAGAATTTTTTTACTTGTCAGAACTTAGACAATAGAAGTATAATTTGAATTGAATTTTCTTAATGTTTCAAAGAATAATTTTTTTGTATAATTTAATAATGGTGTAGATTAAGAGATTATTTATGAAATAATTTAACATAAAAAATTTATAACTTAGAGGGAAAGTGTTTGAAGGATGGTATATAATTATAAAAGGAATGTTCCTACCTCTTATTTATAATTATATTTTGTAACTCATTTATAAAATATTATTAGTCTACTTGAGCTTGACAGTCATTTATTTTATAATTTTTGACTTCTTACTATAAAATTCAATGAGTGTGCATGAAAATTATTTATTGTGATCAACATGAATGACCTTAATTATAAAGTGGCATGTTTATTTCCTAAAATTATACTAGAGATCAAATGTATATCATATAAGGAAATGTAAGTTCTAAGAGATCATCAAATAAGAAAATGTATGTATATTGAATATAAGAAAATGTATACATATATCATATAAACATGTAAACATAAGCAAACACATCCATACATGTAAATAGATTCAATGTATAAACATGTAACATGTTATAAGCAAAGAGCCAAATGTATGTATATAAGCAAATAGCCAAATGTCTATATATAAGAAAAGATCATCAAATGCTGAATACTAAAAATCATCATATAAGAAAATAGCCAAATGTATGTAAATAAGAAAAGATCAAAAAATGTCAAATACTAAAGTCATCATATAAGAAAATACATGTAGTAAAGATCATAGATCTAGTGTAGGGCCTAATATGAATGTCGAGTCCTAGTCAAATGACCATCTGAATGAGAATAGTCCTGCTTTAATGGATGTGTTGACCATTGCAAATAAAAATGTGTACAAAATGTGTTAAATACATATAATTTATATTAAATTTAAATTTTATGAAAGTTATTTTTAAGAATGTACTTGTATATTTTTAAATATCTATCTAGATCTATGTGCATACATATGCATGTACATATACATCTGTATATATATATATATATTTAAAACTCACATGTACACTAGTAGCAAATTCATCCATAGAGTCATGTCGATGGACACGATCTGGAGGAACAAGGCTAGGAGTGACATGAGGTATGTTCACCTACAAGATATATACATATATTAGTACATGAATATCTCTAAGTTAAAACTAAAATTTAAAAAAAATTAAGAAGGAATTGAAACATGCACATGGCACACATACATGCACATCGTGTAATATCGGAATGACCTAAGTCCTCTGAAACAAAAGCCTCCACCATATCAACTATATGGTCAAGCGACGAATCAACATTTGCATCCCTCTTATCTATCCCATGTCGTGCCATAAATGATGAGTGAAGAGGACTATATAGGTGAGATGGAATCAGTGATGACAAACCAAAACTAGTTAACATGTCAGTAAAACCCATAAATTATGTAGCTGTAGAATGATTTGTAGGTGGATCCTGATGTGAACTAGTGTTGGGCTAAGAGTGATGGGATCCTGGAACTAAATGATATCTGCATCTCAAATGATCTCTAACATGCTCTATACTGATCCCATTATCTAATGTAATGTGGGAGTATGCCTCCAATAGGTCCTCATCTAAACAATGCAGTCATATGTGCCATATCTCTTGTAAGTGCATAAAGTTGTGTAGAAGTAGGGATGTTAGTCATTGTAAAAGGATCCATGGTGGTCCACTATACTAAAAATGGTGTGGATTAGGAACATCTAGGCATCAAATACTGACCTACACGATCATCAAAGATCCTAGTGGTGGTAGCCACAATGTCATCTATATTGTCAATTGATTCCTTTTGGGAAGCAATGACAACCTCATCTACTATGGAGGCTAGAGCTGGGGTGAGAGCAGGAAACCTCTCACCAACCAATACCCTAAACACTGTGGGTGGTTTATCTACTTGATGATAGGTGGGCCTATCAACAATCCTACCATGCCTCTGACTAGCATATGGTGGAATGTCTAGGTAGTTGACTTTGAGGCCCAAATGGACCTCAACATACAACTGCTGAACAAAATACAATGGAATCCGGTCATTGTTTGGGTATAGACCATGTGTTGCAAGAAATCATGGGTAGATTAATGAGGCGATAACATGATTGACACATCTAGTGACTTGGTATCCCCTAACCTTACACACATTTTGATAAAATAGAAAACAAGTGGCTTTTATCATTTCTTTGGTCACACTATCATGTATTTGTTTAAGGGGAACATCACCATGTACTTCTTCCCACATGTGAGAAAGAATAGTAGCTACTCTATCTGGAGAATATGCACTAGTCCTCTCAAGTTCATCTTTTAGTTTTTCTAGACTATGCAATATTAACATGCATGGTCTAGTATATATCCTTGGGTTTGCACCCTGTGCTAATGAATCTCTCAATTTTTTAATCTCATTAGTGGTATTTAAAAAGAAATTTTCTGCAAGTGGAACGTCTTCATTTTCAATGTTATATATGTATGTACACCTAAAGGAGCAATGAGACCTTGGTAAATAATATATCTAGATATAGAGAATATATTTATCTAAAACAATTCTAATAATTCATCTACTCATCAATAATATTTTCATACCATTAACAAAAAAATTCAACATCTATCTAGTTTTTAATAATCAAAACATTGAAATTACTAGATTGCACACAAAACATAATCTAAAATAGTTGTAAATTTTAAATATACAAGTGTGCACTCTAGTACAAAATGTGCCAATAAAGACTTTAAAAATATTGATAAAGGTTTCATCTAAGATTTATTTCCTACAACTAGTAATAAAGGGAAAGCATCATTACTTAACATTGGTGGTAATGTAAAATCAATTTAGTCATTATTAAAGGTACAAATAAGAGAATAAAATTAGAGAGATGATATAAGCTTGTAAATATGATTTCTAAATTATTGAAGCAATACTTTGATAATGAGGAAACCAAAAAATTAGAAATAAACTTCCTCATATCCATTATAAACAAAATCTGATAGTAGGAAGGGACACATGCACATGTATAATATTTATCATGAATGAAGAATGTACAAGAACATGATACTAAGGAACAAAGGTTTCTTATAAGTACACAACAAACCTAGATGAAGATTTAACCCTAGTACAAAAATAAAGCAATAACGAAAGAATAGGAGAAAATGACTTGATTTAATCTTTGTACATATTTTTTGTATTACCTCAAATCTTATAGATAATATAAAATCCACCATGCGAAAATATGATTATATTTACTCATTTAAAGATAATATTTAGTAGTTATTTTATTACTGTTATTTTGTCACTACTCCTCTCCTCCCGACTGCATATTTTGATAGACTTTAATGCTAAAGGTAGATGCATGTTCGTGTTTGATATTCATGAAATGATGTTTATCTCCACATTTCCTAAAACCTCAGTAAGTTGGGTTTAGCCATTAACTATTGATGAGAAAGGAATCGGATAAAGATCTTTGAATGGAAAGGAAATTGTATTCACCAACTATAGGAGTAAAGGCACAAACATGTGAATTAAACTTCTATCAGTACAGATCCACTGACAAGGATACATTGCGCCATCCACAACCACCCAAAATAGACTTTTGATCACCTCATCCCACCCATATTTCTCACGTTGGATTTTAATTCAAATGCCATAACAAATTATGGAGCTAACTCATAAACTACAGTGGAAAAGAATTTAATGCAATTCTATCTATAAATTGAATGTATGGGCCTACATTTTGGGGCATCTTTGATTACCTATGTATTCGATGTCTTGGAAGGGATTCCAGAGGAGTGTTATACTGCAGATTTGTGCAGGAGGTGAACGCGGGTATTAGGCGCCTCCCTACTTCATACCCCCAACCAGGAATCAATGCTCAGGGTAGGATTCAAAGCATTTTTTTTTTTAAAGTGACTGTGTGTGTGGTATCATTGGCACCCACTTCTTATCTTATCATCATACTTCAAAATTCCATCAAATTTGGCTATGGATTCATATTGTTTTATATGTAAAGTGTTAATCTAGATAACATATTTTCCACAATCTCAAGAGTAGAATGGTTTTTTTTTTAGAGATAGTGTATAATACAATACACACCTGAATAATATTTTTAAATAATGATCAGTCCAATACCAGAGTCTAGTGGAATTAATACATGCAGTAATCAAATTTAAATAAAACATTTACTATTAGGAATCATTAGTAACTATGCAAATTGTGAGAATGTAGCATTATAAAGGAGGAAATGAGAGCAGTTAATATTATGTAGAAGAAACAATTGGTAAATAAGAAAATTATTTATTATCAGGGTTATGAGATTCAAAAAAAATATTTTTGACATAATTATAATTTTTCTTTCTTTCATTCAATACTTGTCACCAAATTGATATTCTAAGGGGAAAAAAATTACTCTAATGCATGTGCCTTATTTTGCAACACATACAATGATTACTTCTTTTTAGCTTAAGAGTAAATCGATTAAATGATACTGCCCTTCACTTCTCCTAAATATTAGGCATGTTGCTAGGGGTGCATCCTCGTATAAATATTTCATATCTAATGGAATGCGCATCCCATTAGAATCATGAGCAAAGAAGCTTCAAGTAAAAATCATCTCCCCATGATTTCCTAAACTTTAGGCTAATAAGATGCACACTCTTCTTTAAAGCCTAAATACTAGCGAAGAAAGTAGCCTTAACGGAATCTTTCCTTTAAAAAGAGGAAGAGAATAGTAGGTGTTAATATTTTTAAAAAAAAAATATTAGTTAATTTTTTTTAACTTTTTCAAATATTCTATTTAGATAAATAGTATAGGTTAATATCTTTAAAGAAAAGATTAGTTAACATTTTAAATTTTCAAGATATTTTTTTTTTCAAATACTTCTTTTAAGGGAATATTCATAGGAAGATAGTTTCCTTTAGTATAATATTTATTTTTAGAAAAATGTAATTGTTATCTAGTGTGGTTAGGCTTGGAAATTTTCAATAGATTTAAAGATAGCATTAATCCCAAAACCATGTAATAATATCAATAAACTTCTTTGACATAGATAGTTGAAACAAACACTTGAAATTATAAATATAATGAGTTAAATAAATAAATAAATAAATAAATAGAAGTTTCCTAGACATTTATTAATATTGCTCTTTGATTGACTATAGCCAAGCATACAAGTTCTTTTTTTTTCGACTCTAGTAAACCTTCTATTAACACATATTGGGTCTAGACTTCAATTTCAAATATAGATGAATGAAACCTATTCTTACCTAGTAGTAACCTTCTATAAGAAATAGACAACATAAAAACTTCATCCAACAACCCTAGCTAATGGATAGTTTATTACTTTTCATAATTTAGTCATGAAAATGTTGATTTCCTAGTGCTACATAAACTATCTAGAAGTGTTATATGTTTAAAAAATAGGACAATAAACCTTGCAACAAATATTGATGATATTAAAAAGTGATTTCTTTTAACTTGCTAAGGGAAGTAGGGAATAATATATGTTATGAAATTTTCTGAAATAATGCATGCATTCAATTTAAGTACTTGCTTAATTTATGTTGCTTGGGATTAATTTTATGAATGGATATGGTTTAGCTATTGAATAAATGGTTGAATTAAATTCTTCAATGTTTATGACACTTAATTACTAAGATTATAACTTATTATATGTTATTGACCAATGCTTGTTGTTTCATCTAATCATCATGGATTTAGATTCCTAATGAATATTGTTAAAGTTACCATGCATTATGAGCTTTCTTTTCCTAATTAATATTTAATTATGTTAGATATAGATTTGGAAACTAATCAAAGAAGGAAAAACAAAACCAGCAGCGTTTGATATTAATGGTGCCTCTAGTTCATGTTTATGGGTAAAGTCGTTGCGCTTGAGCTACTGCATCTATAGCCTAATACAGCTGCAATAACGACGTTTGTGGCATCGTCCCTATAAATCACCGGGGATAAATAACGAACATTGGCTAATTTAATCCAAAGGGGGGGAAATCCACTTTGGATCGATAATCTAAAAAGATAAAGCAAAAATGAATCAAATCCGCTAGTGACAACCTAGAAAACTGTAACTTAGGAATTTTCAATTCAAGATATAATCGTGTGGATAATTTATTAGGAAATCATTTAAATAGGTCAATGGAGATGAACATCATTAGGGAGTAGGGTTAGATTAATGTTATTAGATAAACAATAAATGGTCAAGGCGATCATTTATTATCCATGATTCCCATCGTGGGTAGCAACCGCAGAGGAACTGTCTAGGGGAAATAAAAACCCTAGAAAGGGTTGTGTACCTGCTTTATAATAGTTCACATAAACATAGCCTAGAAAATAGAACTACATATTTTATGCCTTGATCCCGTTTGGAAGTAGGGTATGCAGGCAGTTTGGGAAACAAAGGATGCTCCCAGTACTCAGGCGTTTGGGAATGGGGTTAGGGGTTGGAGAGATCAAATAACTAGTTATAAGAGATAATCAACTAAAATACATACAACTATACTCGGAAGAATCCCATATGGATTGCTTGATTGCCCAGGGCCATTAGGCTAAATTCTAAGGCGGGTTTCAAGTTTAGAATTACAATTTACATACCCCTGAGGATGACGACCTCGGTACACTTTTGGTAGAAAGTGTGGTCATCAGGGAAGTGACTCAGGATCTGGATGATCTCGATGAGTTCAAGACTCTAGCCAGAGCACATACCTATCATATGATAGATGCCTGCCTCGTTTAGGTGGATGCCTATTCTGATTATATGAATAGATGTATTCCTATTCCATATGAATAGATGAAGTGAATTCTTGTTCCGTATGAATATATGATATACCTATCTTGTATGTATAGAAGTTCCTGAGTATACTTGTGAATGAATACTTGAAAAAAAAATAGTGGTATTTCGGTTAAAATTAATTAGGTCCTTGCATATTTTTATAAATTTCTTGGATAAATTAAAGTAAAATAAATCAATTCTTACATTTTTTAAAATTTAAATGTTGCCTATACAAATTCCACAACTAGATATAATGGACTAGATCTTTCTATAATGATGCACAATGATCACTCCTTGATGTTCTAAATCATTGTGTGGGTATTTTACTTCATCCCACCATCTTCTTTAGTTTTCATGATCAAGGTAGGTATTCCTAATGAACCTAGGAATTATCCCTTGTTGACCCATCTTATTTCAACCTTTATTTTGTTGATGATTATACTTGAAACTCTCATTTTTAAATTTTATGCAATAATGAATACCTATCACACTTGGTGAAACTAATAAACCAACACTAAGATCAAGTTCCTCTTCCTTTATCTAATCCCAATTTTTCATGTTGACTTCTTGTATTCCTTAAGAAAACTGAAGAGTATAATAGTATAAAAGAACTTTAGTATATAATATTTATCTTTGAGATATATTATTTAAACTTCACCTTAATATCATGAGTTTCTTCATAATTCTATACAAAAGATCCATATTCCCTCTTCTATAAGCCTATTGAAATAGTTGCCCAAATTTGGTGTATTATATACTAACATTATGGAGATTACATTTCTTCCATCTAAACTTCACTTCAATGTGGTTTAATAGAAGATTATTTATCTTCTAATCATTTTTGGTACTAAACCTATATGAGAATTAAGCATAGATTGATTGAAAATGATTTTTTAATCTTAATATTTGTAGTCATTAATTCCTAAAATGTATTTTTGTTTATACTTCTAATCTTACTCTTCCTGAATTTTCTATTAAAGGTTTGTTATTATTCGATGAGATCCTCTAGGAACTATTATTTTCTTATCTAGAATCAAGCCCTATTTCAATTCACTTGTTATTCCATGTTATGATAGGGAATAAATTTCTTATTATAAACCCCTTCATGGAAAACCTTCGATTCATGCAATAGGGATTGTTCCATCTAATTGGACACCAATATTGTAAAGTTTTTTATATGGAAGTAAAACTTTCATTATTACATTAGATAATGATCTATTGTATGATTGTAAAATTAGTGATGAACTACTTTTATTTTTATATTCCCCTCTAGTTACCTTAAAAATAACTACATATATTTCTTTTATACAATTATTTAAGGGGGCATATACTCTCACAACCCTTGTAATTTTGACATTTTTCCTTTTATATGTGTATACTGTTTATGTTGGATTATATATGATTTTTTGTCATACTTTGCATTATTGGTTGTATTATTCTAACACACACACACACACACACACACACACACACACACACACACACACACACACACACACACACACACACACACACACACACACACACACACACACACACATATATATATTGTTGGGATTGTGGATGCACAGTCCTTGAAGCTGCAGTCTTCGATGTAGGACCTTTAAGCCAGGAAAGATAATCAACCACCCAGAAAGTGTTGCAACTAGGCATGCACAATGGAGATTCAATATTGATATGATATATTGATTATTAATGTACAAGATGCCTGAATATATAGGCAAGAGCTAAACCCTAATATGCATGAGATGTTGCCATGTGTCTTGATCTAACAACATGTGACAACATGTGAACCCTAATGGTGATGATCATTAAATGAGGGGATAAGTTCTAGAAGGACAACTCATCTTCTAGAGGGAATCTTATCTCCTACAAATAAGGAAGGGAATATTATCTTATTAAATGATTGATCTAATAATGCAACCTAGGACTTAATTAATTAAATGCAAGACCTAAGTTAACTTATGCTAATTAATTACACCAACATATATATATTGTAGATTTTTGTGTTTTTGACATGCTTGTTTTGCATATCTTAGTTTGAAAGGGAATTAACTCCTCGATCATTTAACACACTATATATCAATCTATGTATCCAAATTTTTTGATTATTTCCATGTTTTTCTTTTAGCATTTATTTTTTATACTTTAATTATGTTTTATCATATAGTGACATTAGCCCATTAAAGTGAAAAAAAATATGATGTCAAGAATTGTATACACTACAATATTAATTTATATTTCATGCTCCCATTTTAGCATCTATATCCATAGTATAATTTTAGGGCCCATTTAACCCTCTTCCCTAACCTTCTCCTAGATATAAGTGGCAATCTCATATTTTCTTACTTAATTATGTTAATTTCATATTATTTTTTATGTATTTGTCATCTTGTAACATTTTATTATTTATGTATTGTTTCAAACATTAGATACAAAATTATATAAACATCTTCATGACTCTAAAAATATCCTAACAATTTTTTTTTAAAATCATTCTTCTTACTTCAATAAAAAATTCTAACTAACTAAGACATTTTAAATTATTTTTAATTAAATTTATCTTTAATTAATTAAATATTTTATCAAAACTCAAATACAATTATCCTCTTATCATTTTTTTTTATTTAAACTACTTTTTAATACAAATTATTGTATTTTCAAAATGCATGTTCTCTCACAACCATTTTAAAATAATAAATTTTCCTATTTTATAAAATACTTGCAATAGTCCATTCTTGACATCTTTACAAGGAGCAAAATAAAGAATCTTCATTCTAATCATACAACTATATTTTTGAAATGCATGTTATTCATGCTGCTATTTTATAAAATACTTACAATAATCCATTCTTTATACCAAATTACAAGAAACAAAAGAAATAATTTTCATTCTAATCATATAATGTCTTATAATAGCTTTCTCTATTTTCATAAAATGTTGGATTTTATTCTTAACATCTCAAAAATGTCCTTTTTTATAACTAATTTTGAAAGGATTGAAAAAATATCTACAAAATTCTTTTTTTTTTTCTCATTATTTGTCCAATTTTTCTAACACATTTTCTCCAAAATTTTATCTCATCCGATTACATTATTTTCTTCCCTATTTTAACACCAATCTCTATTTTTTATTCAAATTTGAAAGCATTATGTACTTTTATATGCAAAAGTGTAATATATCCCTCATACGCTCCATTTAATCCTTAAAATTCTACAAATACAATATAATAGTATTTTTTCAACACTTATATTCTATATATTCTTTACATTGGAGCATTCTTCATTCTACTCTTGCATGAAACAAAATTACTATTTATTTTTATTTTCCTACACTACAACACTTGGTTTCTCTTTATTGCATGTTACATTTATTATACATTATTATTCTTGGCCACTAAAACATTATATGCTCTAGTTATATCTAACATTCTATTTCTAACTTATGTTATAATATTTCATTATATATACTACAACAATTCTTCATACAATTTTTATATAATTTCTAAATTGACTACAATAAAAATTTCCTATTTGAAAAAATTATTCTGATTTACTTTATTTTTAACTTATATTCATTCTTCAAGCACATTATAATTTCTTTACTTGAATATTATTTATCATAATATAACTTTGCAATGTTTTTCTACATATTATTTGTTTTCTTCTTTAATGTTGTAAGTTATGTTACTTTTATTGATCTTTTCTCTTTGAAAATAATACAAACTTTTTCTTTTTTTCATTTCTTCCTCTTACAAATATTATTCACTCATTGAATAATATTTTCTCAATTTAGTAGAATTTTTTTACTATGCCTAGTTTTACTTAAATGTATGCAAAATAGGCATGCATATAAACACCACACAAATTATTTTGAAAAATGCCACAAAAAATTTGATATAATTTATATAAAACTATGGTAGATGTTGCACTTCATTACAACAATTCATCCAATTAAGATGTTTATTGATTCACTGAAAAAATAAAATTATTCTTAAAATTATTCTCTAGAACTAGACTCATGGAGTGACCAATTTGAAAATCAATTTGAACATTTCAATCACTTAGATAAAAATTTATCCAAAGAATAATTAAGATAGTGTTATGCAACCAATAATATAGAAGCAACAAATCTAGCCTAGATTAATTTTTCTAAGGTTCCATTCAAATATAATTTTGAATTCAAGTTTAGAAGAAAAATAAGTCTACAATAATATTCACAAATAATATCTCCATGTTGATGATTTAAGCAATTCCTTCAACACAATCTATTAATTGATATAGAGATAAATAAAATATGGATATACAAGTGTAGGCTAGTAATATCCTCAAGATGGAACAAAATTAAATTTTGATTATACATTTTGGGGAAATCTTTGGGCTATAGATGTTGACTATTTTCTTCATAATTCTAATAGTTTTAAATTCTAATTAGAGGTTTGAGTAAACATGGTTTAAATATGAACAAAAATATTAGTAGGAAGATCTCATTGTTATTATTGCTAGTATATAAGAAATGATATAATGAATTAGTAATAGAAGGTAGTGTTTTTCCAAAGGTTGAGGCCCCAATTGGGGTATGTGTTCTTATGAAAAAGAAGCATTGAAGTGGTCCCAATTTTTTTATAATATCATGCATATATGCATTGCTATTGGGGAAAATATTAGAAATTTCAAGCAAATGCAATTGGCAGCTCTAAAGCCAAATGAATATTAAAAACTTTCAAGAAAATGCAATTGGCAGTTGTAAAGCCCAATTTTACAAAATGAGTTTGTTTAAAAGGATTTATAAACTTTCAAAAAAATACAATTGGCAACTGTAGATCCAAATTTGGTTGAAAACTGAGTTTGTTTAAAAGGATTTAGAAAGTTTCAAGCAAATGCAATTGGTAGTTGTAAATAAAAATTTTAAATAATGGGTATTTTTTAAAAAAAGTTTTAGAAACTTTCAAAAAAATGCAATTCACAGTTGTGAGCCAAAATGAGAGATTGAAATAGGGTATATTCAATATAAATAATAAAATTTTGTTCGTATAATGTGCCTTCAAGTTTTAAATGAAAATTTTGTTTGGAATTTTCTTTTCATTCAATTTTTTTTCATTTCACTAGAAAAATTTGGTCTCATGGAATCCATTGGAGTTTACAAATTTACAAACAAATGGAATTTTAAATCACCATGAAAGAATTCCAACCTGCTAATGGATGTCCAAGTCGATATTTAAGTTGAAGAATTTGATATTTAAAGTTGAAATGGTGGTCCCATTGCAAGTTTTCATCGTTGCCTATCAACACATTCATTGTTCACCACACACGAGCTTAGATAGTTCATAATTTTTTTGTTTGATGATGATAGGGTTTGATTTATAAATGTACCCTAATTCAACAGGATTCAACCAAACATGGGTTCAATCGAACCCATTTAAAATACAATTTCTCTATTGACCTTTGTAGGGTTTGGCGAAACCCATAAAGTGGTTCAGTTGAACCATATGGTTTGGTCGAACCATCCTTTCTATTGAAATTTTTAAAAAGTTGATTTTCCTTCCTCTTCTGAATTGTAAACCACTATTATGGTTTCACCCAATCACAAAAAAATATCATCACCTAGATGTTCAATTGGCTATGTAAACATAGCCTCGTCCTTTGTAGGAGGCATGGAGGATGTTCTAGCCTCTCCATGATTGTAGGTACCGGTGCATGTTGTAGCTACTAACTATGATATAGTAACATGAGTGGGAGATGGCTATCTCCACTCACAACCAACTAGATCCTCATTCTCTATATCATCGTCCTCACTCATCAATTGCTCCTCATCCTCATCCTTGTCCTCTTTCCCATCATAATCTGGGTCTATGGCCTCATCGTAGTTCTCATCTTTCACATTTGTGAATAGGTCTGAAGCTCAAAGCCTTGTCTCCTCAACTCTATCCTCTTCCTTGTCTCTTTGATCTAGGAATAGTCCTACATAGCCTGTGAGCTCATCCATTAGGAATAAAAGAGTTGGTCATTTTGTCATCAATGTCTAAAACTAAGGGAATATCATGATCATCATAATCAAAGTCACTCTATATGACATCATCATTGGTGAGTCATCATGTATCCCTAGGCCTCTGAGCACTCTGCAAATACCACCTAAAGAAAGGTCATGCTATTGGTGGTAACTATATTTGACCAAATTGTTGCATGACACGATCATAGTAGAAGGGTCATACTACATAATCATGTCTACCTAGTAGAAATATATCCATTTATAATATTTTCAACTATCAGGTCTCATCTAAAAATTAAGGTATTAGCTGGTATGGTCTCCATAAGATCTCATCTTGATCTAATCGGTCAAATAAAACCCTCCAAAAGTGAAAATATTCATACTTCCATAACCACCTTAGAGGATAACTAAATGTGTGATGGTATCCTCAGGCTAATATCGATGGAAACCCTATTGGCCTAGTGCATGTGATATGCTCCAAGAACCACACCTATAGTAGTGTACATTGAAACATACTATCAACCTTGTAGTATGAAAACCACCCTAGATCACAATACAAGTGTGCAAGGATGTTGCACCCCTAGGTATATATGGTCCTCTAATGCGCCATCTATTGTATCATGTGAACTAGTCCTCTATCTAGATGTGCTCCCCAATCATTGGGGATGAGTACTAATGCCACTGTGAAAATAATAATCTACACCAAAAGTGGTGCTCATGAATAAAGTAGCCATGATAGCTCAATGGGTGGCCCCACAATGTCATCCAGAATCATATCTCCAAGATAAAACTATATAACATATTTCATCTCGTGAAATGATCGATCCCCTATAAAATGGACTCTCTCACCTAGAATTGGAACTCAAAGAATGTGATGGATGTCCTCTAAGGTGATCACCATCTTGCCTATTGGAAGATGAAATTTACAAGTGTTTTCATCCCACCTCTCATAAGTGATAGAATGGTCTACTACTGAGATATTATCATGACAGAGGCAGGATCTAAAAAAAAAGTAAAAAATATATCATATAAGCATTCTAAAATCTTAAATATATACATCAACAATATAAAAAGTGTACTAAAGTTGTTCTAGTGTACTTTACTAAGGGTCTTAGACATTTTAGTTCCCTTTCTGGACACTTCGTGAAGAAACGAGATAGTTTATGAAAAAGTGGGACACTTTGTGATAAAAAGGGACACTTTCTAACAAAAGGGGACACTTTGCAAAAAAAGGGAACACTTCGTAAAAAATGGATGATTTGTAAAATTTTCTACCAGGATCCTAAATCAACCTAGAAATATGTAAAAATATAAAATAAATGTGTAAGGACAAAGCTAAGGTAGAAAAATCAATTCACTTGATTTTGTTGCTCACCTCAGGCTATCTCTTCCCACATGACATCTAGTCTTGAAGGCTTGTACTCTCACCGAATTGACATCTCCAATTAATCTCCGAAAAATTCAAGCTACAAGAAGGTAAAAGATAAAATTAGTTCAAATTATTTCAATTTTTACTCTTATATATGATAAAATTAGGGTTTCACTATATTAGGGTTAAAAGTGCTTTTCATTCAAACTAGCATAATGAGGGATAGAAAAATCCATTTTCAATACTGTTTGTTGTGTTGAAATTGTGATTTTTCTCATGCTCTCATCAAATTTCTATCATTATGAGGTATGGTACTTGGAAATACCCTATGGTATGACTTACCTTATTCGATACAGTTAGACTGCTACCTTGATTCTACCTCCACAAAGTAATTAGAATCAAGGGAGGGCATACATCTACCCTCTAATTTTTTTTCTAGAAGAAGTTAGATAAGAGGAGTTTTGAATAAATAACAAGTGTGTGTTGCAAGATGTAGTTCCTAACATTATGGTTTTCCATATAGCTATATTAGGGGCTTCATTCTCCCATGTTTTGATTGAACCTATATGAGTATCCTTTTATTGTTTGTGTTTCTTTAGCTTACATATGCACATAAAGTCGTATGCATGCTAAAGTGGGGGCTAAATGTAGTTTAGAAAATTGTATGCTATTGAAAATGGTACAATTTTGCAATTAATTTGGACCCATTTTAGCACCCTTTCATTAAACACCCCTTTAAATCGTCATTAATAGGCCCCTAAGACTCGTTATTTTGGATCTTGAGGTTTGTTTCAACTTAAAACCCAAAAAAGTCCACAAAACATAAAAATTCTAACCAACCCTGAAAAATGTAGGGTGGGACTCATACACTACCTTGGGTGTGTGAGTCCCCCTAGGTGGTGTTGATGGGTGTTTTGTACACTTTCTCAACATAGGAAGTGCATACATACACTACCTCTCTTGAAAGGAAATCTCTGATTACAAGTTACTGAAAATCTCCCCAAGGTCTCTCGGGTGTCAGGTCATGACTTGCATGGAACTCCTCAATTGATGTTTGATGCGATTTTACTGGTAATCATAGGGAAAAATTATGTAGCTGGATGCGAAGTGGATCTTAAAATTTGAAGTTTTTGAGATAGGAGTTATGGTGTAATTTGTTGTAGGTTCAAACAACAAATAAAAAACTTTGATGTTTTCTTCAATTTTTGGCTTTACGATGTGCAATGAACCTTAGCATAGGTTGTTTCTTAAAAAAAGGGGAAAAATACTAGGGAAGAAAGAAGGTTCCTGGATTTTTAACTAATTGTGAACAATAATCATGGATTTCCTGCCATGGATAGCTTCCTTCAAAGAAAGTTTCACTTAACCAAAAAATTCACAATCTCAGGAAATTTGTGCTATATTCTAAGGCTTGCAGGTATTTCACCATTCATTCACCATATCCATGCACAAACAAAGATAAAATGTGGAGCAGCTTTGAATTCAAGCCCAGACTAACTTTACATAGGTATTTACTAGTAGCAAACAAGTATGGACTAGTTAGGCATCTACATAGTAGCAATTTTTATGACTACGGAACAACATTACCAAAATATATTTGAGAATTTTAAATCTAACTAGAACAAAAATGTAAATCTAAATAAAGCATCTAACGATGGTTATTGAATCATGAAACATGTGAAGAACTCAAAAAATTCACCAAGTCAATGTATTTTCATTAAAAAAATTTGTAGCATGTCTTTACAACAACTCAACTCTCTTGAAAATGAGAGGAGACCCCATATTTATAGTGCCCAAAAAGTAGAATGAATGGCCAAGATTCAATCTTATTGTGTGTCCTAGATTCACTACAAACTAGGGTTCTACGTCTCCCCCAAATATATTACAATTTAAAATACAGTTTTGTCTTCATCCCTATTTTTTCTTCTAGTGACAACACTACAACATTTTTTCTTTAATTGATTGCTCTTTTTTTTGTAGCTATTCCTTTAGAAGTTCCTCACTGACAATAGGGCGGCCCTCTTACTTCTTCAAAGTTGAGTATTCCATGAATTTAAAGATCACCGGCTGGAGTTTTTCAATTTCCATGATCTCAGATCACAACACTTGATAACTCCATTCCTTGGAGTTGTCCTCAAGTCTTTTCCAGTCTTCATCATATTTGGCAGTGTGATATCTGAGCAACTCTGACTGGGCTAAGGCGTAGGTAGCAAAACTCATGAAATTCATTATTATCTCATCTAAGATCCCATCCTCCATCTTCTTATGGAAATGGGGCTTCATTTTCTCATAATCAATTTGCACCGCGGGTACGTCATATCTTGTCATTACCCTCAAATATCATGTGCAATATGCCCTAATCTACTTGACCCATTTGATATTTGGATCCACTTTATCTATTATCTGCTCAAACCTTTCTCTTCTATTATCAAAGTCTCACTTCCACACATCCACTATCCAATGATCATCCCTTTTGAGTGTGCGCTCATTTTCCCATGTGGCTTTTGGTAGCTAAAGGATGGCCTCGATATTTGGATAGGTAGAATTATACATTGTAGGGAAGTCAGTACATAGCTTCTTTGTACCTTCCAAGGACTGCTATAAATCCAAGAGCTTGTTGGCTATTCGAACAACCCAGTTGATACCCATGTTCTTGATGTATAGAGCTTTTTAGAACTGGCTCTCTACATAGTTTTATCCAAGTTCTTTCTCTTTTCTAGTTCATCAATTTGTTCCTTGGAAAATAGTTGGAGTGGAGCCATGAATGTGGTAGGCATGTCTTCAACTGAAGACCATTGTTCGATCTAATCTCTCAAGGTGGTGAAATGTACTTTAAGCTCATCTTTTGAGAACTTATATTATTCTATTAGGTGCACCACCATAGCCACTGACTCCTTGAGATGCTACACCTTTTCCTCTCTAGTAGCAATTCCCAAGTTAATGGTGGAGAAATTATAGCTTACTCCCTCTTGTCCTACCACTGATGTTGCTATTTGTACATTTTGAGGCCTGGAAGCATCTATTGTTACCTTGGATCTAAATTTGTGCTTCTTCTCCTTCCTGGTTGAGATCTACTCCCAAGCTACGATAGCTTCTAGCCTTGCTTTTGGATCCTTTGGTGTAGGAGTTTTCTTTTCAAGCTGCCTCTCCATCTAGTTAGGCATAGTGGATTTTCCTTTGGGAAATTCTCGATCACCCTCACCTTCCTTAGTTTGGATCTCCATTTATTCACTTGTGGGATCCCTTTCATTCATTTTGGTGTTGACTCCTTCTTTGTCAGAGTCTTGGATGAACATGAGGCATTTGATGGGAGGCTTAGTAGGAAATCACCCCCGGGGACTTTCCTCTATCTCAATTCCCTTTTCTTTTCTTTCTTCAACATGTTTGTCCCCATTCTCATGCTCCTCAGGCTTGTATTCTTCTATATCTCCTTCTTCTCTATAAGGAAGTGGCATATCCTCCCCTTGTTCCATTGTAGGGATTTCTACATTTTTTGCTATTTTTCCACCTTCCTGCTCTTCTCCTCTAGGAGGTGACCTTCCTATCTCTTCCTCATCATGCTTCAATTTTCTAGCCATTTCCTCTTTGAGATCATGATTGAAGGTTCGTATGATGGTTCTACCACCTATATCCTCCTCTTCATCTCCACTTTTGGAAGATCCTATTTCCTCTTCTTCATGAACCACCCTATCAATTGGCTGATGTTCATACCCTGAGTGTTCATGGTATTCACCGGCTTCCTCCTCCATTGCCTTTGAGGATTATTTCTACCACCTCTCCCATTCTTCTAAAATTAACAATATGGCCTCCATTACTGGTGGTCTAGTTGGAGGTTTCAAAGGTGTAGTAGTGGCAAGGACCTGCACTAGGGAAACTTGAATGGTTGGGTCCAAAAAGATCTAGGATATCTTGGAGTGGATGTTCTACATGTGTCAAGAGAAAGCCTCTAGTAATGCTAGTGTGGGAATTGGAGTTGTCACTATTGCTAATGGGAGTGATGTAGTAGGTGAAATGGTGATGGAGGAAAGTAGGGTAGTCACGGTGGAGGAAGAGTCATTCATTATTATGGACCCAGTTGGAGGTGAGGAGACAAGATAGACTGAGATGTCCACTACAGGTGAGTATGTGGTGATCATGGCCTGGGAAACAAATGGCATGGCAGTCAAAAAAGGGGGAGCTAGAGGAAGTTCTGCTCAAGATCCACTTTGTCTTCCTCACCCTCTTGAATTGTTTGCTACTCTCTAGCACTTCCCATCTATTTGGGCCTCTTAGAGGGTGGGCCTCTCAAATATTTCTTTGTATACACCTTGGGATCTAGAGAGTGCTCAATTTTAGTCCCTTTCCTTTTTCTATCTTGTGAGTGAAGGAGATTTGGATGTCCCACCTATTGAAGTTGTAGTGCAACATCTTCTATGGAACTAGGCTCACTCTTGAGCCCTTCATATGTCAAGGCAACCCCTTGTTGCTTTAATCATGCTACTTTCCCCTTAACCCATTCTTCAGTTCAAGCCATGATTGGTTTGGTTACAATGTTGAGGTCATCGACCTCCTGCTTATCCCAAAATTTTGGAGGTAGTGGATAGTTAACGACTATGTTAAATATGGGGTCCATAATGGTGCTTTCATCCTCCTCAACCTGGTATGGTATAGGAAATAGTTGTACCCCTCTTACAAAGTATGTAGTCATCCTCATGTAATGTCTTGCATGCACCTCTTTTTCATCCTAGCAGTTTGCTCATAAATCTTCAATGTGATGTAGGTGGGCATACTCTTGTCCTAGTGCCTTTCATACATGCCCATATGGGTCCACTTGTGGCCGAGTAGTGTGTACACAAAAATGGTACTCTGCCAATTGCTTGTTAGAATTCCCAACACACTTGAAAGTTTGTAGTTTATACATCCCTTGACCAAAGGCTAAGGGATAAGGGAGCCTTTCCAATTTTTTACTACCAAGGACTATATGCACATGTTGCAACTACTGGGAGAGTTCTAACAGTATAATCCAGTCATTGGGGTACCAAAGTAGCTTATTCGGCCTTTTTGTGAAACCTTGGGCACAGGTATATGTGAATTTGGGGAACTATATGAATAGGAAGGCATATTATTTCTAGAACGCCTATGCGCTATGAGAGACCCTTCTCTCAAAATACCCTCTAACCAACCTAATGATGTGGTTGAAAAAGGCCTCATTCACCTTGTAGTACTCCTTGAAATTCATGAACTAGAGCTAGGGATATCTTTCATAGAATTTCAATCTTCAGCCTGGCTCCTCATCCGGTGCCACAAACAATCCATTGTATTTCCTTTTCTTTTCCAGTGAGTAGACCAGATAGGAGGTCATGTAGAACTTAGATCTCTTCTTTAAATTTATAAACTGCTCATGGAATCAGTCACTTATGATGCCTCCCTAGTAGAATGAGGCTTTTGTGGTGACATATTCATCCCCACGGAATATTTTTTCAACAAAATATACCATCCATTCTAGGAAAAGCATAGCAGTGGGGAGGCCCATCACCCTACACAACATGGTTACTACAAGGTCATGGTAATCCTCATAGAAATCATTTCGAAAGAGTTCTTGAGGAACCTTTGCAGCACTGCCCCTTTTCTCCTTGAGCTAGTACTGATTTATTAATTTCTTGTAGCCCATCGAGTTTTCATCCCAAGTTGCCTTTCCTTCCTCCATGGTGGGAACCTCCATCTCCTCAAAGGTGGGGATGTGAAAATTTTTAGTAATTCCCTCAGCTGACATGCCAACAAAGATGTTATCATCTCTATTGACAATGGTTCTTGTCTGGGGCTAGTAGGCATGCCAAAAATCCATGACCAATTTAGGGGCTATGAGAGATGGGGGGAAGCTTGTTGCCTTTGCAATCCCACTTTTCTGATCAATCTTTCATTGTTAGTCTTTGGGTGAACTCTGACCTTTTGTTTGAATTCATCAATATCGACGTGGTTGATATTAGTGTCTGTGATTTCCTTCCAGTTTATGATGATTCTTGAATGTAGAGGCTCACCCTAAAACTGAAACTTCATCTAGTCTTTATCCTCCTTTCCATGAGGAGTCTTTCCTACTTTCTTTCCTTTGTCCTTTTCTACAGTTTCCCCCAGGGTCCTGCACCTGATTCCATATATCCTACAACCATAGACATAATGAGTACAACCATTTATGAAAGCATTAACATTAGTAAAAATCCCATGGACAAAATCCAATTAGACATCATATGATTAATGAAGTTAAATATTTACTTTTATATGTCGTTAGCCACTTTCTCAAGGGATTTTGGACAATTCAGGCCTAAGGGGCTGGACTTCCTTGGTAGGACTATTGTTTTGAAAGGGTGAATAGGCTGGGGCAATCTGAGTGATTTTTCCCATCTTGACATTTTAATGGTTTGAAAGGCTTGTGTCGAAGAGGATCAAATTTGAGCACGTGGGTCAGGGTTGGTTTTCAAATTTGAGGTCATCTTGATCAATTTTGGAGCTCCCAAAGCTTCAGATCCAAAAAGCTATTAGGAGTTTCTTGTCTAAAATGGCCTAGAAGAAATGGAGTTTTGGGGTAGGATCTCCAAGGTACGGGACCCAGAAGGTCAAAAGATAGCAAATGGTTTACTTTGGAACTCGAGGCGCTCGAGCCCGAAGGAGCGGAAGGTCGCCAAGGTTTTTCTATTTGGAATGGAAATTGTAGTGTGGAAACCCGGTGGGAGCAATCTAGCAGTCTAGACATGATATAGCATTTGGTTACTAGTTTTTTCTTTGATAAGTGTCCCAGCAAATGAAGGAGTGGAACTTGG
This sequence comes from Sequoia sempervirens, assembly GCA_007258455.2. Taxonomy (NCBI): domain Eukaryota; kingdom Viridiplantae; phylum Streptophyta; class Pinopsida; order Cupressales; family Cupressaceae; genus Sequoia; species Sequoia sempervirens. Next base: position 29,325,366 of record VDFB02000017.1, on the reverse strand, counting down.
ATGTTAGGAAGACAGGCCTACTTCGCCCTTTTGAACCGGCTGAGATGGGACAGAAACCCGATGGGTGGAGCCTGATGGAGGTAGGGATGGCAAATGGTGGGTCAAGACCCAAAGGGCATAAAGGCATCACCCCACAATTGTTTCAAATGGTGGATACTCGATGGTAGTCCGTGGATGGAGACTTGGTGTTACAAATGCATAGTTCACTTAAGTTTGAACTCTTCCGATGGTGAAAGGAAATATAGACTTTGGAGGGTGGAAAGGCACATTCCCTTCACCATTTGGGAATGACAGGGTTGAGGTAAAGTCCTGGGCATGGAAGTCTAGTAGACCAAACTTGGAGTGAACAACAACAGTCTAAATTTTTTTGCAATTTTAAATGGGAAAAAATTGACAAGCTAGGGCCTAGGGTTCAGGAAAGCAAGAGCCTTCCACCATTCATAACAATGAACATCTCAGGGGAAACCCGACAAGGGAGACCGGTGGGGTGGGCCTGGGATGTCGAGGTGGAGTTTTTTATTTTGAAAATTGTTTGATAATTCAAACGGCGATCGACCGATGAATGTCTGGGGTGGTAGGCCCAATAGGGCATCTCACAATTTTAGGAGGTGATTTGGAGGTCTTCTTAGATTTTGTGCACATGGGTTTTGTGGGTTTTGTCATGTTTTGTCAATTAAATGCATTTTTTACCCATTTTGTTGATTATTTGAAGTGTAAAATTGTAAAAAACCTCTTGGTGGAATGGACAGCGAACCTACCTCAAAATTCTAATGGGAGAAGTGGTGAAATCCACTAAGGAAGGTCCAATGATGATCCTAGACGTGGGGGCGACAAGCGATGGATGGACTAATCTCCTTTGGCAAGCAATTTGATCTCTTTTGGAAAACTTGACAAATGAAAATGACAAGTTGGCCCCTATATTTATGCAAATCTATGCATTTAATGCCTGTATGGTTAGCTTGTGGGTTGATGGAGTTTAAATTTATGGACGGTGGTGGGAGGCCCGGGATTCAGGGGCTGGAAAGATGTCATAGGCTGGTCATTTTTAAACATACTTTGGAAGTTGACGATGAAGGGAAGCCCAAGGCACAGATGGTAGAAATCCATCATAGCTTAGCTATTGAAACAATGAGGTTGAGATGGAGTTTCGGGGATGGAAGTTTGGTGGACTAGACCTAGTGTGGACAAAGGTATCCCAAACCTTGCAAATTTAAACTGATAAAAAACAAGGATTTGAGCCCTAGGGTTTAGGAAGGTGGGAGCCTTCTGCCATTTAGAACAACAAACAACCATGGGAAACTTGGTGAGGGAGACCTGGCAAGGTGGGCCCACTAGGCCCTAGGGCTGCTGGCAAAAGCAAACTACTAGGTAAGATTTGGAAAGCCCCAAGACTTAACTAAGATGTGGGGGATGAAACATGGTCAGTTTAGGATGAGGATTTGGAGGTATGTTGACCACCTAGGACACGAAAACAGGGGCATGAAAAATGAGGCAGTGACAAAATGACCTGACAAGGTGAAAGAAAAGAAGGTCCCTATTCCAAATGTGGTGTGTGTGCAGAGTGCACAAAAAATGGTGACTGTACTAGGAAATGCTCCTGAGTGTTCTATGGATAAATGTTCATTCTGGACCCAAAATCTCTGGTTTCGTAGTCTAGGAGCAGACTTCCAAGAGTGAACTAGGAGGACAAGATCCTAAGTTGGGTCAATCTACAAGGTATCTCAGAAGTGTGTGTATAGTGAATTCATTCCTTTATGCAGGATTGGGACAAGTGGTTTCTACTCTAACTAAGCAAACTACGTAAACCATCCAACACCAAAAGTAACCTGGACATTTCCCCACTGCTAGGTAGGCATCCATAACCTTGACAGATTTATTGCTGTGATCCCATAGATATTGCTCTACTACCAGCCGGGTGTCCATAGCCCCAATAGAGTTACCCGTACACTCATACAGTGACTTGATTTTACAATTTTCTTCCTTTGGTATGTTTTGATGTTTCTTTCAATGTTATTTTTGTCACTTATCTTTTGTTCGACTATGTAAGCACCAAAGCCTATAATGAGTTTGGGAACCATAGTGGTCACTAGAGTGGACTTAGAAATTTTCACTCACTAGGGTATCATAGCAGCCATCATATAGTCCCTTGGAAATATTTAATATGTGTTTTGTGCAAGATTTGAGATGTGCGTAGAAGGATCCAACCAAGAGTCAAGTTCTAAAGCAAAGTTCAAATGAGGAAATCATTCCTAAGCAGCCTTCAAGGACCAATAGTCAAGAATGAATGTTCAGCTGAAGAACACTAAGGATGGACAACAAAGAAATTCATTCTTTGAATGGGCACGACCACCACAGTGGGATGAAGAATATCCTCTTCAAAAATAAATAGTTGGGAAAAAAGAAAAACAGAGCAATGAAAAATAAGAAAACATAGGCAAGCCAAAAGACAACCTATTCTAACCTATGTACAAGTGTTTATAGGAAAGAGCTTGACAGAGCTTAAGCTTGGAAATAATGCTTTAGGTGTTGCCCATTGAATGGCAATGAGACGTCTTCACTAGTTAAGATCTTTAGATGGAAAGCATTGTATCCCAAATTTTAGCTATTTGAAAGGGGGCAAGCCAAAGCTTGTTGAGTTTGTTGTGTCCCCCTTTCTTTTCATGGGCATTGTCCCAATAAAGGACTAAATTTGCAATTCTAAAGGCCTTGATTTTGGGTCAGTGGTCGAACCATCTCTTAACCATGGCCTAATGTTTGGAAATTTTTTCTATTGGATGGTCTCAAAATTCTTCTAAATGCAAGAGCTTAGCTAACCGAGGTTCCCTACAACCCCTCCCTTCATAAAAATTGTTGATAAATTGGAGGGTGGGAATCTTCAAGTGGATAGGAAATATGGGCTCTAGGCTATAAACAAAATGGAATGGGGAATCACCAAGGGTAGCCTTGTGGTGGGTGCGGTCTACCCAAAGGGAAAATTAGAGCTAGGTATGCCAGTCCTTGGGATTCCTATCGAGCAATTTCTTGATCACCATGATTAGGTTCTTGTTTGTGGACTCAACAAGGCCATTTCCTTGAGGGTAGTAATTTGATGAAAATTTAAGGTAAATTCCATAGTCGAAGGCCCAACTAGAAAATGTTAATGAAGTAAATGCAGGTCCATTATCACACACTAATGCATAGGATAGCTGAAATTATTTAAAATGAAACTTTCCAAAAAATTTGTAACTACCTCAATTATGCATTGCTTACATACAATTGCTTATGTCTATCTAGTGTAGTAATTAGTAGCGGTAAGAATGTACCTGTGTACCGTAGATGATGGAGGGCTTACCGGACCAATGCAATGGAGACCCCATTGTGCAAACAGCCTCACCTCCACCATGGGCTGTAGTGGGACAACAAATTTATTCTCCTTGGCAGTGGCAGTCTAACATGTGTGACACGAACAAACATGAAAATATGCATCCTTGAAGAAATTTGACCAATAATACCCTCGCTCTTAATATTTGATGTGTATTGGAGGGATCGGTCTACTTCCTCATTTCCAAGGCATCTCAGGTAAATTCCTTAATGATTCTTCTTGTATAAGGGTATGCATATGATAATCATGGAAAAAATAGGTCCTTAAGTGGCAATTTTTTTTTAAAAATTAGAGTTAGGCAACTTGACATAAAAATTTGAATAAGTTATCTATCTTATTTCAAAACTATGTAAAAATAGAATCTATAGTGAATTAAATGTAGTTTCTAAACTACTAGGTTTGTTTGGAAAAACAAAAAATCTATTTGGTGAGAATTTGAAAGTTTAATGCAATGGTACTTAAATTTTAGGGAAAAAATAAGAAGTAGGTGTCTGTCTAACCACAATAAAATGATAATATTTTAGATATAAGTAGATGACTCATTCCCCAATGTGATGCATATTATTTTGTAATTTTTTTCCAAGTAAATAACTAATTATGAATTTTTTATTACAAATTTTTAAAAAATATAAAACTCGTATGTCTAACCACCTTAACTTGGTCAAAACTTCATGAAATTCAATTTTTACTTTTTTAATCCTATAGTATGTGAAGCATAGAATGTGACGCATGATTTGAATTCAAAAAATATGACACTGTTTGAAAGTTATATATGTTTTTCAATCTGCCTATCAATCAGGACTTTAGTCATAATTTCAATAAAAAATGAATAAAAATTACTTATTAAATTCAAAGATAAGTATAATTTATATCAGTGGAAAGCTGAGGATCTCCTTTAAAAACCCTTTTTGTTTCATCAATTTTGAGTAAAAAAATAGTCGTCAACCACATACCCATCATATTGTCACTTTTTGGCCCATCATGATCCTGCACATACCCATAAAATGGACCCTTGCAACATACATGTAACTGTTGTTTTTCAATCTAAGAGCACACTTTTGGACTCCTTATAAGTGAGGTGGACACTTTTTATTTATAAAATAATAAACATCCTCGTACCACTCTCCCAGGGAAACATCTTCGAGCTGGTATTATTGAACAGTGAGTTTAGGTCCTACCTCTACTGTTGCTTCAACAATCATGCGGGTAAGTTTCTATCCTCTCACAAAATTCATTAGTTGGATTTCCATACCATACTCTTAGAGCAATGTCACCCATTTATCTCTTCATTCACCCAATTCATTTTGTATGAGCAGTGGTTTCACTGCGGGGTCAGGGATAATGGCAAACACTTTGTTGTGCAAGATGCAATGCCTAAATTTCTTCACTTCCCTAATGAGGGAATATGCTTTTTTTTCTACATTGTGGTAGCATAATTTAGCATCTTTCAGAGGAGAACTCATGAAGGAAATTAGGTGTTCATTCCATTCATCATCTTTCTAAGTCAGGATGCTAGCACAAGAATGCTCTAAAGTGAATGAATAGATGTAGAACATTTTCAGATAGTTCAAATTGACTAGTACAAGCACCTCAGTAATGGCCCATTTGATTTCTTCAAAATCCTATTTGGCTTTGGGAGTCCACTCAACTTTTACATCCTATTTTAACATGGAATTGAGTGGTTTAATGATCTCAGTGAAACCCATGATAAATTTCCTGACAAAGTTAATCTTTCCGAAGAAGGATTTCAATTCTTTCTTGCTGCCTAGTGGCAAGATCTTTAGCAAAGATTGGATATGTTCAGGGTCTATGGAGATTCCATGATCTAAAATAACATGTCCAAGCAACCTACCTCAGACACACCAAAAATGCACTTCTTTGGGTTAAGGGAAACTCCAAACTCTCTACACCTTTGAAATACCTTGCATAGACCAGAGACATGATCACTCCACCTTTTAGAGAACATGGTTAAATCATCCATGTAGATGATTATGCACTTCCCAATCAGATCTTTGAAGGAAATATTCATGGCTCATTAGAAAGTGGCACTGACGTTGATGATCCCAAAAGGCATTCTCCTATAAGAAAATGCTCTCCACTTGGTGAACATTGTCTTATGGCAGTCTTGGTATTGCACCATAACTTGGTTATATCCAGAGTACCCATAAAGGAAGGATATAATTTTAGAGCCATTGACAATCTGCAATACCTCATCCAATGAAGGCACTGAGTGGTTATCCTTCTCATAAGCTCTATTCAGATTGCGAAAGTCTACACATAATCTAATTTCTCCATTCTCTTTTTTTACTAAGACCAAGTTGGCCGCCCATGTGGAGTGCTTGATCAGAACGATAATTCTTGTTGAAAGTAACCTTTGTACCTCTTTGTAAATGATGGACTCTAACAAGGCATTTATAGGATGTTTCCATTGGTGAAATGCCCTAGCTTCTGTCTTGAGAGGGATGGTGTGCATGATGATGGGGGTATGATAAGTCTTAACATCCTCATAGCTCCATGCCACCACATCATGATACCTCTGCAAAGCATCGATGATTCCCTTCTTTTCCTCAAGTGTGCACAATTTTCCAATAAAAATTTTTTTGGTCTCCTTGGGGGTCCCAAGGTTGTGAGCATCACACTCGTTGCTTATGGCTTCCTTCTTTGTTTGCTGATTTTGGTTCCCAATCTGGACCAAATCAAATATGTGTTCAAGCTAAACCATGCCTTTGGAAATTGTGCTAGTTTTGAGATGGAAAACTCCGTCTATATCTAATTCGGCCTCCTCCAAATTAGTTTCATCAATTATTTGGGTGGCGAAGACATTAGAACTTGTGATCAACTCAAGGATATGTTTATTGTCATTAAAGACCTAAAAATGAGTGATATTATCTCAGATAAATAGTGTGGATGTCAATTCAACTATGAATTTCTTAAGCTTGAACAAGGAGATGGGTTGCAAAGTGTTAGCTACCTAAGCCAAGGCATCGGTTGTATAGTTTCTGAGCACGAGGGATCAATTGTATATTAAATGCATCTACACCTTTTAAAAGATCCTGAACCCTATGCCTATAGTTTCCAAGTCTTCTATCATGGAAGGAATACAATTTTCTAACCTATTTGACTATGAGTTAGGAATCATTGGACACTTGCAGCATTTTGAAATTTTTCTTTAGGGCCATAAGAAGACCATGGACTAATGCCTCATATTCTACCACATTATTGGTGTAATAAAAATGTAGCCTATGGGAAGGAAGAAAGGTCTTACCCATTGGACTGATGAGTTTGAACCCAACACTAGTTCCTTGTTTTGAATTTGACCCATCAAATCAAAGCATCCAAAATCTAGATAGGTCTTTGACTTCAGGGTCAACTGGGCTTTCATTTATTTCTGGTGGGGTGGTTGCCTACTTGACCTTCAAGGAATCTTCTAGCTCAATGTATTTAACAATAGGTGGTTTTTCTAGCACCTCCTTTGGTGTTTCTTTCTGAGGGATAGTTGATTTTATGACATGATCTACCACTGTTTGGCACAAGCAATAATCAAACTTGGAGTGGGCAGAATTGTGAATTCTAGACCAATTTGGTAGCAAGAGATCTTGGAAATCCATGCAAGCACCCAAACTAAGTTGGTCCTTTGTGTATTTTTCCATGAATTCCTAGAAACCATTCAGTAGTCCCAAGTTGTCATCTTCATCGAGATTATCATCTGGCTCTACCAACATCTTTGTATTTTGAGGAATTTGGGTGAAGTCGATTGGAGGGCTGTATTGTACCAAGAATACTTTTGTAACATATTCTTCTTGGGGGTCAAATTCATTTTTGGTAGGAAAAAGGACACTAATTTCCAAATTTTGTCTCAAAAAAATCATCTCATTTAGGTTGTTGTACTCTGTGATCATGTACTTCATAGGAGGCTCGTGGTCTACACAGATTTGATTTGGCAGCCCTTTCCATCGAAGCCACATGTGAGAATGGTCCATAGTAGCATATCCATTCAATGTTCTAGTGAAATATCTTCCCAAAATAATGCCATATGCATCAGGAATGTCTGCCACTTGGATATCAATGACTTGTTGTATCCTTGCATCTACAACAATTTGCATTGGGATCTAATTCATTTCTCCCACAATGTTGATTTTCATTTTGTCCAGCTAGGTCACTTTTCTTCTTGAGGGTGTGGGAGTAATACCAAGGGCCTTGCGTACTGCCAGGGGTATAACATTGGTGGGTGCTCCTAAATTAAGTAGGTAGTTGTGCAAGTTCTTCCCAAATATCTGAATGGTGATAAAGATAGCGGGAGTTTCAAATTTTCCTTGGAAGAGGCCCATGGATCTATCTATCTAAACTATTTGCATCCTATTCTTATCGCCAGTTCTATCCTTGGTCTTCCTAGATAGCTGATCTTTGGAAATATTCCTATTGTTCTGATCTGGTTCCTTTTCTAGCTACTTACCCATAGATTGATTCGAGGGAGCATCCTTACTTTTTCCTATACTATCCTAAATTATAGGCTCCTATTGGGGTTCCTCAAAAGTGACTCTTTTAGCTGATTTCTCTTGTGTTGTCTTAGAGGATGGGGTCCCATTAAGTACCTTGAAGAAGGCATGCCTTATAGTAGGGACTTTGAGTAGTTCAAAGGAAGATAAACTGATTTTTACTTTCTTGAACTCTTCTACCACATATTCACCCATTTGTTCAATCTTAGAGGCAAAGGCTTGGCCTATAGTGGAGCTAGAAGGTTGGGACTTTGCTTGATTTGAATGGTTTTGTGACTGTCCTTGAAGCTAATTTTGTGACTGATTTTGGGGCCTATCCTTATGGAGATACTGAGTGGTTATATGAGGAATGCCAGGGTTATTGTTGGCATTAGGGTCAGGCAGGGTAGTAAAATTGTTTTGTGGAGTAGAAGTTGTAAAGGGTCCACCTACCTGCCTATTCCTTAGGAAGTAGAAAGTTTCTCTTTGGTGGAACATGTGAACTTCATCTATATGTATTTCTTCCTTATCTAGTGGACCATTATCTATTGGATCAAAAAGATGAGTCAAGGTTTGTTCATTACTTACCTCCTGCACCTCTTCACTCTTAACGAGGGTGGGCTTGACTTCAGGTTCATTGTGGCTTCTTTGTGGAAATGGCCCTTGGTTTACCACGAGACAGGAAGAGTCATAAGCCTCAGAAGGAATGATGTATCTGCAACTGACACCCTCAACAACATTTTGGACGTTGACTTGGAAGATTTCAGTTGCTGTCAGGAATTCAAAGCAAACTAGCTCGGAATGTCTACTAGTCTTATGAATCCAACACCATTTGGACAAGGCTAGCTTAGTGAGGTACACTCCACTAGTCATCTTTTCATTGTTGGTAGGCTAATCAAGAGGAGTAGGGAGACCTTTTTTATTGGGTCTTGTATTCCATGTATGATTTTTCCTCTAAGAAGGTCTCCTTTCGAAGTTTTGATTTGAATTATGTCCTTTATCATAGTTTGGCCCAAAAGAGGTGCTTGCTTCCTGGTTTTCTCTACCATCCCTATTATCTTATCTTTCCTGATTAAAAGTAGCTTGGATGCTACACTAATATGCTTGTAACTTAGTATTTTAATTCTTTAAGTGTGTCATTTCCGTAGACATTTTCCTTATCATCTCAGTCAATTCTTCCAATTTTTCTTGCTTAGCAGTGTTGCTCAACTATTTTACTAGATTTTGGAAAAAGACATTCAGGTCCACTGGTTGATTTTGATGTGCTAGAGGGAATTTTGGTCCTAGAAGAGGTGCTTGCAGTTGTTGAGAATACGTCTGTAGTTTTTGGGGAGCTTGAGAATATCTTTTTTGTAGCTAATGTTGCAAATAAGAGGGCATGGGAGGTGCATGATTCATTGGTTGTCCAAGGTGTGGAATGATGGGCAACTGATGTAGTTGGTTCATAAGAGGGGTCTAGTGAGTGAATGCCTAATTAAGCCCTTGGACTTGCATCAGGTGAGCTATCGGTCCTAATAAAGGCAGTAGATCGGAGATGTTTTGACCCATATCTACACTGGCAATAACTGCCTCTACATAAGTAGTTACTAGTGTGGTGAGTGGCAGACACATCCTCTTTACCAAAGCTGGCATGAGATTATCTAATGCTACATAGTAGATTGGGAGGGCTGCAACATCGTTATGCATGTACGGATCCTAAAGTATCATGAATGCGTGATGGAAGCAGTCATTAAAGGATCCAATGGGCTCATTAATTTCTCTCCTAATGGACATAAACTATCAATATAGCTTTGAGGGGCTAATCAGAATCTTATATTTTTGTAGGAAAGTGTTGTTCATAAGGTCACACATGGTGATGGACCCCCTTAGAAAATTGATGTACCAATAGAAAGCCTCCTCATCTAATGAGCATGGAAAAAGGTGGCATGCAACATCTTCATGACCGACTTGCATATCTATGATTGTTATTTCAAATATCTTGATGTGTTCTTCTACCATTCTTTGTGGGTCACGAGGATTGAATTTTGAACAAAAGCTCTCTAGATTCTTGGGCATGTCGTGGTACATGCCAAAGTGTAAGGGTGAGGGATTTTGTAGCAACCAATCCATGGTAGGAGGTGGAGGTGATGTTTGCTACTGAGGAACAACAATCTAGAGTTGTACCTATAGTAAAATAGCATCCTGGGACTGTACTTGGGTTGCGGCTGTTTGGGCTATACCTTAAACTTGCAGGGATGGGAGAGAGGCAACTTCCTGGCTACTCGAGATGAGGGATGAAAACACAGTTTGATATGGCTAGGTGGAGGATGGACAAGAGTGGAATGGAGGTGAAGGTGGAAGGGAAGTGGGTGGGGTGGGAGAAGAGGAAGAAGCAATGTTTCCTCCCTTAGTTCATTTTTCCCTTGTGCGGGGCTATAGTTCTTGAAATTCTCCCTTGTTTGGTGTTGACCATAGGATTCTTTGAAATCTTTCGAGGAGAATGATCCAATTTGATCTTGCTTCACATGGACCTCCTTCTAGCGCCAATTTTGTTGATGTGTGTTTTGCACACTTTCTCAACATAAGCAATGCATACATACACTACCTCTCTTGAAAGGAAATCTCCAACGATAATTTGCTGAAAATCTCCCCAAGGTCTCTTGGGTGTCAGGTCATGACTTGCATGGAACTCCTGAGTTGATGTTTGATGTGAATTTTATAGTAATCACAGGGCAGACTTATGTAGCTGGATGAGAAGTGGATCTTAAAATTTGAAGTTTCTGAGATAGGATTTATGGTGTAATTTGTTGTAGGTTCAAACAACAATCTAAAACTTCAATGTTTTCTTCAAGTTTTGGCTTTAAAATGTGTAATGAACCTTAGCATAGGTTGTTTCTTAAAAAACTGGGAAAAAGAGAATGGAAGAAACAAGGTTCTTGGATATGCAACTAATTGTGAAAAGTAATAATGGAGTTCCTACCATGGACAACTTCCTTCAAACAAAATTTCACTTAACCAGAAAATTCATAGTCTTGTGAAATTTTTACTATCTTCTAATGCTTGCAAGTATTTCAGCATTCATTCACCATATACATGCATGAACAAAGATAAAAAATGTGGAGAAACTTTGAATTTGAGCCAAAACTAAATTTGCACAACTATTTACCAGTAGAAAACATAAAAAATTATGGACTAGGAAGGCATCTACACAGCATAATTTTTTGTGACTATAGAACATCATTACCAAAATCTATTTGAGCATTTTAAATATAACTAGAACAGAAATTTAAATCTAAATAAAGCATCTAACAATGGAGATTGAATCATGAAACATGTGAAGAACTCAGAAAATGCACCAAGTTAATGTATTTTCATTAGAAATTTCTGCAGCATGTCTTTACAACTCAACTCTCTATTGAAAATGAGAGGATACCCCTGATTCATAGTGCCCAAAAAATAGAATGAATGGCCAAGATTCAATCTTATTGTGTGGCCAAGATTCACTAAAAACTAGGGTTCTACCTACACCACAAATATATTACAATTTAAAATATAGTTTTGTCTTCATCCCTATTTTGTCTTCTAGTGACAACACTATAGCATTTTGTCTTTTTTTGATTGCTCTTTCTGTTGTAGCTATTCTTTTAGAAGTTCCTCACTAACAATAGGGTGGCCCTCCTACTTCTTCAAAGTTGCATATTCCATGAATTTCAAGATCATCGGTTGGAGTTTGTTGATTTCCATGATCTCAGACCACAACACTTGATAACTCCATTCCTTACAGCTGTCCTCAAGTATTTTCCAGTATTCATCATATTTGGCAGTGTGGTCTCTAAACAACTCTGACTGGGTGAAGGCACAGGGAACAAAACTCATGAAATTCGTTGTTATCTCATCTAACATCCCATCCTCCATCTTCTTCTGGAAATGGGGCTTCATTTTCTCTGGATCAATTTGCACCACGGGTAGGTCATATCCTCTCATTAGCCTCAAATATCAGGCACAATTGTCCCTAATCTCCTTGAACCATTTGATATCTAGATACACTTTATCTATTATCTGCTCAAACTTTTCTCCTCTATTATCAAAGTCTCACTTCCATGCATCCACTAGCCAATGATCATCCTTTTTTGTTGATGGTGTTTTCTGTACAGCAACAACTCAGACATAATGCAATATTCTCTCTCTTGAAAGGTAATTTTCAACAAGTTATTAAAAATCACCCTAAGGTCTCTCGTGTGTTAGGTTATCACAATGCATAAACAACTCAGATAATATGTGAAAATGCTAGTAATCACAAAGGGACCTTACAAATGAACAATGCTGGAAGTGAATTTCATCAGATGCAACAATATGGTGATGCTTTCAATCCTAAAACTAACCCAGATTCAAAATAAATAGAAAAAGAAATAAGGGTTTAGAAAGATTCTATTATATTCTAACTCTTAAGATTAACAATGCAAATGATAAACACTTGAAATGGACCAATCCCAATGAAACCAATCTCTGCTTGACCAAGATTAATCTGCAATCTTACAGAAATAGTGCAATCTTCTAAGGTTTTAAAGATTTTCAGATCATGAACATTCATCCAAGACAACCCAATTGCAGTTGAAATGAATAAATCTCCATAATTGAACCAAGAACAATGAATATAAAGGTCCAAGCTAACTTTACAAAACAACTAACAATCAGCTAACTGCAAAAAGTATGGACCAGGGATTGTTGCAAACACTTCAAACATTAAATCATGAACATCATTTTATCAAATCTAAATTTGAATCTAATAACCATGAGAAATTTTAAAAATAGAATCATAAGAACCATGCAAGATAAGCCAACACAAAAGAGATCACTAGAAAATCACAATGCCTTCAATTGTATTGAATCACCAAACTCCAGCAACAATTTCAATGTTCTGTTACATCACTTGCTTAGAAATTGACTAGCTTCTACCTCAACTCTACTACTAAATTTGATCTCTATCAAATCTTCTCCTAATCTCTCACCCCCCTTACAAATGAGGCACAAACGCCATTTATAGAAAACCCCCAAACATGTTGGCCCAATTAGATTTTACAATAATAACGGGCCCCAAAATAGGTCGGCCAGGAGAATTTCAAAATAGGATAAGGTTTGCATTAAATGCATGAATATTATCCATGTTGGCCCACAATCTCCAGCAAGATCAGATCCACGTGCCCTCTAGAAAGTCCTCCAGATATAGACAGTTTTGGCACAGATTCTTAGGTAGGTCCTATTTTGAAAATTTAAATTGAACACTTCCAGATTTTCCTCTTTTGGCACGAATCCATATGCAAGTCTCCCTTTTAATATTTTCTTAGTCTTGAAAAATAGATATCATCATTAATAGCTGACATGTCCAAATTAAATTTGAATAAAATCTTGACCTTTTCTAAAAAACTTACACTTTTATAAGGAAACTTTCCATTTTCAGAATTTTTTCCATTTTTGGAAATTTTATTTTCAACATCTTTTTCAAGAAATTTTCATTTTCAGAACATTTAAAAAAAAATCATTTTGGAAAAAATAAGTAAATATATAAATAATTATTTTCGGAAAAATTTCCATTTTGGGAAATTTCAGGATTTGGGCCCTTCCAGGGAAATCAGACCAAGGGGAAAATCCAGAAAAATCTGGGCCAAGCGGACTCCAGACCAACGTTCAGGAAAATCCAGGCGGACAGGAATCTGGAAAAATCTAGGCAGACAGGAATCCGGAAAATTCCAGCCAGACAGGATTATTGGAAATTCCAGGCAGACTGGAAAATCCCAGATTTTGTTCAAAACTTAGTTTTTTCGAAGCACAACTCGGGGGAAGGACTTGGAAAAGCAAGATAAACATCTAAGGACCTCCAAAGGAAATGAAATTAATAAAATTAAGGGGGCCAAAAACACCAAAAGCCAATCCGGGAAATTCCAGGCAGATTGAAAAATCTCGGATTTTGTTCAAAACTTAGTTTTTTTGAAGCACAACTCAGGGGAAGGACTTGGACAAGAAATATAAACATCTAAGGACCTCTAAAGGAAATGAATCAATAAAATTAAGGGGCCAAAAGACACCAAAATCCAATCCGGGAAATTCCAGGCAGACAGGATTATGGGAAATTCCAGGCAAACTGGAAAATCCCAGATTTTGTTCAAAACTTAGTTTTTTTGAAGCACAACTCGGGGGAAGGACTTGGAAAAGAAAGATAAACATCTAAGGACCTCTAAAATAAATGAAATCAATAAAATTAAGGGGCCAAAAGACACCAAAAGCTAATCCGGGAAATTCTAGGCAGACAGGATTATGGGAAATTCCAGGCAAACTGGAAAATCCTGGATTTTGTTCAAAACTTAATTTTTTCAAAGCACAACTCGGGGGAAGGACTTGGAAAAGAAAGATAAACATCTAAGGACCTCCAAAGGAAATGAAATCAATAAAATTAATAGGCCAAAAGCTAGAGCAAAAAGAGGGTCCCCACTTTTAGTGGGGCGTGTGTGCAAAACTGCACAACACTTTTGAGTGCAAGCTCATTTTTCCATGTGGCTTTTGGTAGTCAAAGGATGGCCTCGATCTTTGGATAAGTAGAATTATACATTGTAGGGAAGTTGGTGTAGAGATTCTTTGTACCTTCTAGGGACTATTGTACATCCAAGAACTTGTTGGCTATTCGAATAGCCCAACTGATACCCATGTTCTCAACGTATAAAACTTGTCAAAACAAGCTCTCTATAGTTTTATCAAAGTTCTTTCTCTTTTCCAATTTTTTAATTTGTTGCTTGGAAAATACTTGGGGTAGAGTCATGGATGTGTTAGGAATGTCTTCAACCTAAGACCATTTTTGGATGTAATTTATCAAGGTAGCCACCTGTGCTTTAAGCTCATCTTTTGAGACCTTATCTTGTTGTATTAGGTGCATCACTATAGACACTGACTCCTCGAGACGCTCCACATTTTTCTCTCTAGTAGCAGTTCCCAAGTTAATAGTGGAGACATTATAGCTTACTCCCTCTTGGCCTATCATTGGTGTTGCTATTTGCACAGTTTGGGACCCAGAAGCAATCATTGTTACCTTGGATCTAACTTTGGGCTTCTTATCCTTCGTGGTTGAGATCTACGCCTAGGCCAGGATAGCTTCTATCCTTGCTCTTGGATCCTTTGGGGCAAGAGTTTTCTTTTCAAGCTGCCTCTCCAGCCAGTCGAGCATAGTGGATTTTCCTTTGGGTGATTCTCTATCACCCTCGCCTTCCTTAGTCTAGATCTTCATTTGTTGAAGTCTTGGATGAACATGAGGCATTTGATGGGAGGCTTAGTAGGAAATCGCCCTTGGGGACTTTCCTCTATTTCAATTCCCTTTTCTTTTCTTTCTTCAACCTATTTGTATGTGCACTCATGCTTCTTCGAATTTTCTTCATCTATATCTCCTTCTCAATAAGGAGGTGGCATATCCTCTCGCTATTCCCTTGTAGGGAGTTCTATATTTTCTACTATTCGGCCACCTCCCTGCTTTTCTCCTCTAGGAGGTGACCTTTTTGTCTCTTCCTCGTCATGCTTCAATTTTCTAGGCATTTCCTCTTCAATAACATCATCAAAGGTTTGTATGATGGTTCTACCACATGTACCATCCACTTTGTATCCACTTTCAGAAGACCCCATTTCCTCTTGTTTGTGAACCACGCTATCAATTGGCTAGCATTCATACTCTGGGTGTTTGTGGTATTCATTGGCTTCCTCTATTTACTTTGAGGCTTCTTTCTCCTACCTCTCCCATTCATCAGAAATTAACATTGTGGCCTCCATTGTTGACAGTCCCGTTGGAGGTTGCAAAGGCATAGCAATGGCGAGGACGTATGCTAGGGCAGCTTGAATGGTGGGGTCCAAAAAGATCTGGGAGTTCTTAGAGGGTATGTTCTACATGTGTCACAAGAAGGCCTCCAGTAATGCTAGCGCAGGCATTGGTGTTGTCACTGTTGCTAATGGGAGCGATGTAGTATGTGACATGGTGGTGGAGGAAAGCGAGGTAGTCACAGTGGAGGAATACTTAATCAATATAATGGGCTTGGCTAGGGGTGCGGAGGTGATATGGACTGAGATATCAACCACAGGTGGGGATGTTGTGATCATGGCCTAAGAAATAGATGGTAGGGTAGTTGAATCAGGGGGAGCCGAAGGAAGTTCTCATTGATCCAATTTTTCTTCCTCACCCTCTTGAATTGTTTGCTACTCTTTGGCACTTCCCATTCATTTAGGACTCTTACAGGGTGAGCATCCTCAATCTTTCCTTGTATACACCTTGGGATCTAGAGACTACTTAGTTTCAGTCCCTTTCCACTTTTTGATCTTGTGAGTGGAGGAGATTTGGATGTCTTGGCTATTGAAGTTATAGTGGCGAGATATTCTATGGTACTAGGCTCACTCTTGATCCCTTCATATGTCAAGACAACCCCTTATTGATTTAATCAGGCTACGTGTCCCTTAATACATTCTTCAGTTTGAGCGATGATTGGTTTGGTTACAATGTCAAGATCATCGACCTCATCCTCATCCCAATCTATTGCAGGCAGTAACAAGTTAGGGACTAGATTAAATTTGGGATCCATAATGGTGCTTTCATCCTCCTTGACCTGGTTTGGTATAGGAAACAACTACAACCCTCTTACGAAGTATGTAGTCATCCTCATGTAATGTCTTGCACACACCTCTTTATCATTCTGGCAGTTTTCCTAGAAATATTCAATGTGATGTAGGTGGGCATACTTTGATTCCAGTGCCTTTCTTACATTCCCATATGGGTCCACTCGTGGGTGAGCAATGTGTAGGTAGAAATGTTACTCCACCAATTCCTTTCCAAAATTCCCAGCACATTGGGAAGTTTGTAGTTTATACATCCTCTGATAGAAGGCTAAGGGATAAGGGATCCCTACCAAATGTTTCTACCAAGGACTGTATGCACATGTTGCAGCTGTTAGGAGAGTTCTAATAGTATAATCCAGTCATTGGGGTACTAGGGCAGCTTATTCAGCCTTTACGTGAAACCCTCGGCATGAATATATGTGAATTTGGGGAACTATATGAATAGGAAGGCGTATTGTTTCAAGAACACCCATGATCTGTGAGAGACCCTTCTCTCAAAACCCCCTCCAAGGAACCTAATGATGTGGTCGATGAAGGCATCATTTACCCTACAGTAGTCCTTGAAATTACTAAACTGGAGCTAGGGATATCTGTTATAGACTTTCAATCTTTAGACTAGCTCCTCATTGGGTGCCACAAACAATCCACTGTATTGCCTCTACTTTTCCAATGAGTAGACCAGATAGGAGGTCATGTAGAACTTAGATCTTTTCTCCACATTCATAAACTACTCATGGAAGTAGTCACTTATGATGACTCCCTAGTAGAATGAGGCTTTTTTGGTGACATATTCGTCCCCACAGAGGATTTTTTCAACAAAATATACCATCCATTCTTGGAAAAATGCAATAGTGGGGAGGCCCATCACCTTTCTCAACATGGTTACTATGTCATGGGAATCCTCATAGAAATCACTTCAAATAAGTTCTTGAGGAACCTTTGCAGCGCTGCCCCTTTTCTGCTTGAGCCAGTACTGATTTATTAATTTCTTGCAACCCAACAGGTTTTCTTCCCAAGTTCTCTTTCCTTCCTCCATGGTGGGGACCTCCATCTCCTCAAAGGTGGGGATGTGAAAATTTTTAGTAGTTCCCTTAGCTGACATGCCAGGGAGGATGTTCCTGTCTCTATCGATGATGGTTCTTGTTTGGGGCTGGTAGGCCTATTGACAAGCCATGACCAATTCATGGGCTATGAGAGATGGGGGCAAGCCTGCTACCTTTGAAATCTCACTTTGTCTAATCAATCTTTCATTGTTTGTATTTGGGTGATCCCTGACCCTTTGTTTGAATTCATCAATATCAATGTGGCCAATATTGGTGTCTGTGATTTCCTTCCAATCTATGATGATTTTTGAATGTAGAGGCTCACCTTGAAACTAAAACTCCATCTGGTCTTTATCCTCCTTTCCACAGGGAGTCTTTCCTACTTTCAATCCTTTTTCCTTTTCTACAGTTGCCCCTAAGGGTCCTGCACTCAATTCCATATATCTTGCAATTATAGATATAATGAGTACAACCATTTATGAAAGAATTAACATTAGTAAAAATCCCATGGAAAAAATCCAATTAGACATCATATGATTAATGAAGTTAAATCTTTACTTTCAGATGTCGTTAGTCACTTTATGAAGGGATTTTGGACAATTTGGGCCTAAGGGGCTAGACTTGCCTGGTAGGAATGTTGCGTTGAAAGGACGAACAGGCCAGGGTAATCCAAGTGATTTCTCCTATCTTCAAATCTTGACGGTTTCAAAGGCTTGTGTCAAAGAGGGTTGGGGTTGGTTTTCAAATTTGAGGCCATCTTGATCAATTTTGGAGCTCCCATATGTTCAGAGTCAGAAAGCTGTCAGGAGTTTTCTTTCTAAAATGGCTTGGAAGAAATGGAGTTCCATGGTCGGAACTCTAGGGTCCAGGACATGAAAGGTCAAAAGAAAACTCATGGTTTACTTTGGAACTTGAGGTGCTCAGGCTTAGAGGAACAGAAGGTCACTAGGGTTTTGCTATTTGGAACAACAATTATAGGATAGGAACCCGGTGGGAGCAGCCTGATAGACCAGACCCAGCATAGCATTTGGCCGCTAGTATTTTCTTTGATAAGTGTCCCGACAAACGAATGAGCAAAACCCAAAATTCAAGAATATGGCCCTACTTCATCCTTTTGAACCGATCGAGATAAGACATAAACCTAGTGGGCGAAGCTCGATGGAGGTAGGGATGATGAATGGAAAGTTAGGACCTGGAGGGTAGAAAGGCATCACCCCACATCTGTTTCAAATGGTTGAGACTCCATGGCAGTTTGGAGATGGAAGTTCGTAGACCGAGACCCAGTGTTATGAAGGCACAATTCACTTAAGTTTGAACTCTTTTGACGACAAAAGGAAATATAGACTCCAAAGTCTAGAAAGGTGCAATCCTTTTGTCATTTTGGAACAACGAGGTCGAGGTAGAGTCCTGGGGATGGAAGTCTAGTAGACTAGACTCAGAGTAGACAACAACAGTCTAAAATTGTTTGCAATTTTAAGCGAGCGAAAATTGATGAGTTGGGGCCCAGGGTTCAGGAAGGTGGGGGCCTTCCACCATTCAAAATGATGAGCACCCCAAGGGAAACCTGGCAAGGGAGACCCGGTAATGCAGGACTCAGAGGTCGAGGTGGAGGCTATATTTCAAAAGTTTTTTGATAATTCTAATGGCAATTGGCCGACAAATGTCCAGGGTGGTGGGCTCGATAGGGCATCCCAAAATTTTGAAAAGGTTTTTCATTTTCTATGGTTTAAATGGTGATAGGAGGACATGAGCTCAGAGAGAGTGAATTCCCAACACAAATAATGATAGTGGCGAGGTTTAGTTTTGGCCCGATCTTAGGAGGTGATTTGGAAGTATTCTCAGACTTTGAGGACATGGGTTTTGTGGGTTTTGTTGTGTTTTGTCAATTAAATGCATTTTGAACCCATTTTATTCATTATTTTAAGCATAAAATCATAAAAACCTCTCAGTGGAATGGAAAACAAACCTATCTCAAAATTCTAATGGGAGAAGAAGTGAAATCCACTAAGGAAGGTCCAATGATGATCTCATACGCGGGGGTGGAAAGCGACAAATGCATTGATCTCCTTTGGAAAGCACTCTGATCTCTTCTAGAAAACTTGGAAAATGAAAATAATAGGTTGGCCCCTATATTTATACCTAGCTATGCATTTTAATGGCTTCATTTAATGCTAATGCCCGTATGGCTAGCTTGTGGGTTGGTGGAGTTCAAATTTATAGACAGCGGTGAGAGGCCCGGTGTCCGAGGGTCAAATAGACATCGCAGGATGGGCTTTTCTATACATAATTTGGAAGCTAACGATGAAGGGAAGCCTAGGGAATGGATGGAAAAAAGCCATCATAGGTTAGCCATTGAAACGGTGAGGTCGAGACAGAGTTTTGGAAATGGAATTCCAATGAATTGGACTCGATGTGGATGAAGGTAGCCCAAACCTTGCAAATTTAAACTGACAGAAAATAAGGAGCTGGGCCCTAGGTTTCAAGAAGGTGGGATCCTTCCACCATTCAAAATGGAAAACAGCTAAGGGAAACCTGACGAGGTGGGCCCTCTAGGCCCCAAGGTTGCTTGCAGAAGAAAATTTCCAAGTAAGATCCAAAAGGTGCTAGGACTTAAATAAGATGGGGGGATGAAACAAGGTTAATTTAAGATGAGGCTTTGGATGTACGCTGACCACATGGGACACCAAAATAGGGGCACAAAAATAGGCAATGATAGAATGACCGAACAAGGTGACAGAAAAGAGGGTCCCTATTCCGAACAGGGCATGTGTACTGAGGGCACAACAGGTGTAATGCACCACGCGAAAATGGAATACTTAGTAGTTTAGTGGTTGGGATGCCTTTCTTCTCTTACTTGGGTCTAGGATGCATAGCATATGCTAGGTGGCATGTGGAGTGGGGTGCACCCTTAAGTTGCAACCTTCAATGTAGTGGGTATCAGGGTTATAACGCTGGATAGCAGCATCAACTACCTCTGGGTAGTAGTGCACAATTGGTATCATATATTGAGGTAGACCTCTAAATCAAATTTTCTTTGTTGTAGATTTATCTGCCTTTGCTTTTGTCAACCTTGCACAGGATGCTTCCCTTAAGGACCTAGGGTTTTTTGTGAGCCATAGATGATAGATATTATCCCATTTTCCCCCAACCCTCTTCTTGTTTATTTTGGGCCTTTTTAGCTCTTTTGTATGGGCCCTCCTAATCCTGCTAGGTATATCAGGTGTAGCATACACCACATCCTCGTAAACATATGCCTCCTTTGAAGAACGTATAGCTGTAAATAGGTCCTGGCTAATTTCTTCTTGCATTGGCTGAGATGAAGTCTCGAACATTTTTCCTTGGGTGAAGATCTTTGGAAGTTCTTGGCTCCACAATTTTCCTTGGTTCTAGATACACAAAAGAAGAATAAGTCTACACCTTTAGCTTTGGTGTTTGTGAAAAGACTTAGAAATATTAAGCTTTTTCATCTCTATTTGGAAATATTTCCTTAAGGTGGTAGGCGAAAGCATTCCTTTTGCATTTAATTTGGCATGTACTGTTAATTTTGCAATTCACGCAAAATGAAATGCTTGCCATTTTGAGGCAGCCAAAGTTCATCATTACATTTGGTAATCATGTGATACGTTGTGATCCTCTTGGAACTTGAGCTGGGTATTTTCTTTCTAACCTTGTATTAGCATGTACTGGTAATTAATATCCCAGTCAGAATGATTATGCCAAAGAAAATGATTACAGCCTGAAAAGATATGAATATTGCCTTAGGATTTGAAAAACACTTGTGAGATGACACAATAGCCTATGTCCATACGTCCTACTATCAATGAGTGCCACCTTTTTAAAGCTAATTAATTAGCTCTTATTAATTAAGCACACATTTAGTTGTACTCTTGTAGATGCAACTAGCCCAGAAATGTGAGCAAACATAGGCACAACTTTCCAGTTAGTAACTAGCTTATTATCAAATTTTCTCAAAGAAGATTAGCATGCATCTTGTCACTTTTTCTATAAATAGGCCAGTAAGTAGTGAGGAAATCATACTTAGCATTCGAGAAGTGATAGGTTGGTAGCAGAGTTTGAAGCAAGCCTTCTCATAGATTAGGTGATAGATAAATTTCGGCATTAGCTCAAAGCATAGGAATAGTGTTAGAACTATGGACACCCCAGTTTGTTTAACCTCATACAAGTCACAGATGGCATTCCTAGGGGAGATATCTACTAGGAGGCTGAAACAAATGACTAAGAATAAGCATTCTTTAGTCCTGATAGCCATAAAATGGGTTCTAGGTAAAGACTATATAGAGTATGAAGACAAGTATTGGGTGAACGCTGACATATGATCACACTTTGTGGCATCCATTCTAGATATCAACATCCCTCAGCCTCTTATCCTGAAACTTGTTAAAGAAATCTTCCCCAAAAAGTACCTGAATGGTCTCGGTGAGGTTGGTGCTCATGCTGCTTACAGAGTAGGCATGTTGTCAGCCAGCGACCTTCGTCATTTTATTGAGGAAGAAGTTGTCATTTGGATATTGTTTCTCAATGGATTCCATCTATAGACTCACAATGAGCACCAGTAGAGGGTTACCTAGGCCCTACATTTCTTGTTCCATAGCTACAATGTAATACCCTTCTACGATGTAGATTGGTATACTGATTTGAGGAATCTAGTATTCCCTCCGCTAATGGCGGTTGTGCCTAATGATGTTGCTAGTGCTACCGAGGAACCTATGAATGAGGAAGAGGTGGATGCTGCTATTAATGCATCAATTTTCGCTAGCCATACCTTTGGAAGAAAACCCTTGCCTACTCTGAAAAGTTTCCTTTTTTACTCCATTTCCCACTACTACTCAGAATGCTTGCCTTATAGTTGTAAGTAAGCCTAAAAAAAGGCTACCATATATATAATAGCTCAAATACTTGTGAATTTTGAAATATGGCTTCCCAACCACTTTTGTAATGTAAAGAATATATATAAATAGACATATATCTCTTTTTATAGAAAATACATGCTCTTTCCTTCATTCTATATTTTAGTTTTATGGGCTCTCAACTTTCCTTATGTTACTTTAGCTTTATGGGCACATTATGTGTAAAGCAATCTTGGTATTCCACCCTTTGTAATAATGGGCTAATTTCATAGAAGCACAATAAATTTTTGGAAAAGAATGGCAAAAGAAACCAAAATAATAATTTAAAAAACACTATTCACAAATGTACAAAAATAGAGCTCAATGCCTAATGGAACAACTTAAGATGAATCCCATTGACCAGGATTCCTATGGGTTCCTATTCCATATCTTCTAGCTCAAAAGAATTATGTTCTTTGCAGCGAATAATTTTAAAGGGACCCTCCCATAAATTGTCGAATTTACAATGCGAACCTGGCTTAGCAGCCCTGTTATCATACTTTAATACTAAGTCTCCAAATTTTAGACCTTGGTCAGAAGCCCTCTAGTTAAATCATTGTTTGACCACTTCTTGGTAGTTTGTCATGGCTATTAGTGAATTTTCCCTTTTTTCTTGTACTTCTAATAGTTTGGCAAGCCAAATTTCCATGGTGTCATTTTGTTTTATCTCAAGAGATTTCAACAATTGCAGTGCTGGAATCTCCATGGATATAGGTAATGCCTCTTTCCTATATACCAACTCATAAGGAAAAGTCTTAAGGACTTGCTTAGGAGTTATGCGATTTTCCTATAGCACTACTCAAAGGTTTTTATGCCATCCCCTTTTGTGTTTTGAACCAATCCTTTTAAGGAGCTAGACTAGGCTCTTATTTGTTGACTCCTCTAGACCGTTTCCCTGTGGGTAATAGTTTGATGATGTCTTGAGGAATATTCCATTCTTTAATGCAAAGTGACATACCTTTGTGCCTAAGAAAGCTCTGGCATTATCTAAAATGATAGTTTTTGGAGGACTGAACTTGGTCACCAACTCTTTGAGGAAGTCTATGATCTGTTTTTCTGTTGCATTCTTAAGTAGAACAACCTTCGTCCACCTTGCGAAGTAGTATGTGGTGGTCAGAATCCACTTGTGTCCAGTGCTAGAAACCGGGTTGATCATTTTGATGAAGTCCAGGCCTCATTGTGCAAACGGTTCATCTGCCACTATGGGTTTGAGAAGCATTGCAGAATTATTCCTTCTGTTAGTAAAGAACTAGCATTTTTTGCAAGACTTCACTAAAGAGTGGAAGTCATTAAAGAGTGTAGGCCAATAATAGACAACACACATGATTTTAATGGTGGCAGTCTTATCAGAGAAATGTCTACCCACAACGCTATTGTGGAACGCGTCGAGGATCCTCTTCGCTTGCTCTGAAGTGACGCATTGCAGGAGAACACCATTGAAATTTATTTTGAAAAGGACTCCCTCTATTAGCGTATATCTACAATTTTGTAGCCGGTAATATCTTCTTCTTTGGGATGAGAGACCTAGCAGATACTTTTTGGTTTGCATGAATCTCATTCTATCAATTAGCCAACCACATTTTGATTTTGGTTCATTCATCAAGATGAGTTCCAGTGGATCCTCTGCAGCAGGTACCTCCTCGTTCTATGCCATGTTCTCACATAGTCCTCTTAATTTAATAGTTTTAGTAGGCTTGACTTCAATGTCATACTCAAGGATCTTGGTGATCCAATTAGCCCTTTTTTCTATGATCTCCCCTTCCATGATATATTCATACACACTAGAATGTACGACATACACAAGCACCTTGTTGCAAGAAATTAGATGGTGGAACTTTTTAAGCCCTTTCACTATTGTAAAGGCCTACCTTTTGACAAAATTATAATTTTCTTCATATTCCTTTAGGGTCCGGGAGTAGAATGCTATTGGATGTTCTCGTGCTTGAACATCATCCTTTTGAGTTAGGACAATAGCAATATTGGACATGCTACTGAACACATACATTATAAAATCCTTAGATTGATCTAGATTAACTAGTACTAGAGCTGTGGAAATAGCTTCCTTAACCCTTTCAAAAGCTTCTTGAGCTTTGGTCATCAACTTGAATGTCTGGTCTTTCTTTAGCATCATGGTGATCAGTCTAATTATTCCTACGAAATTGGAAATAAACTTGTTGACAAAATTTACTTTTCCCAAGAAAGACTGAACACCTTTCTTATTTACCAGAAGGGGAAGTTATTTGATAGCCTTTACTCATTTTGGGTCAATTGAAACCCCTTCCTTAGATAAAACATACCCCAACAACTTACCTTGCAGTAATCTGAATACACATTTCTTTAGTTTTAGGGAAACTCCGAACTCTTGGCATTTTTGAAAAACTAATTCTAAGTGATCAAAATGATTATCCTTAGATTTAGAGAACACAGTAAGATTATCTAAATAGATTAGAATAAACTTATTGATTAGTTCGCTGAATGCAATGTCCATCGCGTGTTGGAATGTTGTCCCTACATTGGATAAACCAAAAGGCATTTTAGCATATGCAAATGTCCCTCACTTTGTGGTGAATGTAGTCTTGTGTTGATCTTCTTCTTTAACTCGGATCTAGTTTTAGCTAGAGAAACCATCCAAGAGATGAAACATTTATGATCCTGCAACCATTTATAGTATTGACTCTATCGAAGGGAGTGGATAGTGGTCCTTTAGGGATGCTCTATTTAGGTCTTGGAAGTCCACACATAAATGAATATCTCCATTCTTCTTTCGAACTGGGATGAGATTTGATACCCAAGTACTATGCTTGATTGGGAAGAAAATGCACGACTCAATGAGTTTAGTTAGCTCTTGTGCCATTAATGCATCAAATTTAGGGTTGACAGACCTATGTTTCTATCAGACTGGTTTTTCACCTTTTGTTAGCTCAATAGTGCGCTAAATGATATCAAGATTATACCCCACCAGATCATCATAGGACCAGGCCACTACATATTTTTTGTAGAAACTGATGAGTCTTTCTTTATCATGGTGCAGGACATTTTTCCCAACTTAGAGATTCCTACAATTGGAGACCCGAAGATCCACATAGTCACTTTTGTTTGCTACAAACTTTTGTTTATCATTTCGGGCATCATCACAATCAAATGTTTTTTGAGAGTAACCAATCCTTTCAGAAGTTTATTAGATTTGAGCTGCATAATTTTTCCTTCATAAGATTTGGCAATCTTTGGTTGAAGTTGATCAGTGAACTCCCTTGAGTACTGGATAAGCGAGGTGATGTGTTCATCACTTTAAAAAACTTGCCAACTTTGATCATTTTCGGGGATTGCTGGTCAGACTAGTACTTGTACTAAATTTTTATTCTGAAGAAGGTTAGAGATAGGATCAAACTGAGCACCAATCATGGTCATGTGATCTATGCTACTATTTTGTCCTTGGGGAATAGTCTTGATGTTGAAAGCTTCAAAACCATCGACGAGGTCCCAAACTCGGTGTCGATAGCATCTCATGTGGATATTATTTTCCATGAAAATTCCTCAAACTTGGTTGACTATTACCTTAGAATCCCCAAACATGATAATTGCTTAATGCCCATTCTTTCTACAAGGCTTAAACCTTGAACCAATCCTTCGTATTCAACCTCATTGTTTGAACAGGCGAAATGAAAGTAGAAAGACCTCAAAAAAAATTCATTTTGTAGGGATATTGGATATATCCCTGCTCCAAGACCCACTTTTCTTCTTGCTTCATCAAAGTATAGTGTCCAAAGCTCATTTTCTTGGGCACCTTCAGACTCTTTGGTGACTTTTGGAAGCACTTGGTCTTCATCATAAATTACATAGGTGCCCAATCATGTAGCATGATAATTTCCAAAAGGATCCTTGTCCATGTGCTCAATCAAAAGAGCATCTTATTTAGCATTCTGATCTCCACTCACCTCCTCTTCTTCTAGAAATTCAATGCAATACATTTCTTGCTTGCTGATAGAGGTATGCACAACTTCAAAATTGATCAAGGCTTCATCCGCTACATGTTTAGAATGTAAAGCCTCTGATTCTATCTTCATTTTTGCACCATGCTTGGTCCTAAGTATTAGATGTGACCAATCCAAGGATAGGAATCTAACCACCTTTAAAGTAAATTATTGGGATAGAAAGAGGCCAAACATCAGAGGAATATCTATGATCATAGTTTCTTGCGACACCGTGATACTAGGGCAAGTGAATAGAGTTAAAGGAAGTGATTTGATGAAACCAATGGTCTCAATATTTTTCCCATCAAGCTACATTACCCCTATTTTCATAGGTTCATAGCTGAGTCCTAAAGCTTCAGCTATTTGTTTAGGCATAACCATTGTACTAGCACCAAAATCAATCATAGCATTGTGCAATAACTTCTTTCCTATAATGAGAGTCAAAAAGAATGGTTGAGGTTTTAACTTATTCTTGTTCTCAGCAAGGAATTCCTTTGTATTATTTATAAGGACTTTAGTTGGCTGTATTTGATTAACCACCTTTGAACTATAAAACAGCTTTGTTGGTGCCGAGTTGACCTCTTCTTGAAGTGTTTTCTATAATAGCATCTTTTGTTCTAGGATAGCTAGAATGTCCCATAAAGACACATTAGCGGATTATTTCTTAAATTTCTCTACCACATTAAAAGGTGACAAACTCAAAGGTTTCTACTCCTTGGTTCTTGTTATAATAAGATTTTTCCAGGGTTGAGATGGTGATGGAATGGTTGAAGTACCAGGAATTTGATTGAAGACACCTTTGAGTCATGAGCTCGCTGGTTGCGAAACAACTAAATAACCAATGAATCTCATCTTTGAGCATGTCTTATAATCAGACTACACTTACGGTGTTTTGGATATGAAAGCTTCATTAGAAAACACCATTTCTTCTTCCTCCATCAAGGAGAAGAGCACATGATTAGGAGCAATATCAGATTCTTGTTCTAAAGATATTCCTTCCATTTGTGTGATAAGGACCGCACTCTCCATTTTCGGTGAGGCATCTATATAACCTCCATATTACATTGTTGTGCCTTGGCTATGTTGCACTGCCAGTTTTTTTTGTAAGTTTCCATCTGAATAGTTCTGGGGCATATGCTCATTGTTGTAGGGGAAGCACGATGGATTGATATCATCAATAAGGTTGTTCTTCCTTGTGGTTAATTCTCTACTC
The DNA here is from genome assembly GCA_007258455.2 of Sequoia sempervirens. Lineage (NCBI taxonomy): Eukaryota > Viridiplantae > Streptophyta > Pinopsida > Cupressales > Cupressaceae > Sequoia > Sequoia sempervirens. The sequence continues at coordinate 29,297,777 of VDFB02000017.1, read as the reverse complement.
AATCTTGATGACACACTCATAAGTGGAGTAGGCACCGAAACCATTTGGTTTGCAGTTGGGGTGGGTGAATTAGCACGAGGCATGCCCTAGTATTGATTTTGCTGATAAGGAGACCGTCTTTCGTGATAGTTTTGATATGTAGGCTTCAGAGGCCTTGTTTGGTTTCACTTAAGAGTGGTTATATCATTTTTCATGGTTTGCAACATCTCTTTGAGGTTGCTCATTTCATCCTTGGAAGAACCTAATGTAGAAGCCACATTTTGTGGGCTTGCCGCATATGTGTATATTGACTAGGCAGTTGCGGGTGTGCTAGTTGATGTGACCTTGTGCAGAGATCGATATTTTAGGAAATATCGACATAATAGGTCAGGGAGGAAATTTTTCACAATCTATTAAATGATTCTTGGCTTTGATAGAGATACCATAAACATCTAGTAGAGTAGCTCCTCCCAAAGACTTGATCATTAGGGAAATGTCAGAATTGATAGAATTTAGATAAAATATAAACACCAACTTAGGAGTCAAGCATATGGTAATAGGAATCCTCTACCAATTTGCATGAAATCGGTGTTAAAGTCTGTCAGAGCCTCGTGGGGGGATCATTTTATGATAGATAGTTGATAATACAATGAAGAATGATCTTCATCATTCGATAACCTCTCATAGAATAGATCTCTGAGCTCATCCTAGGTGTGAATTGAATTAGGTGTCAGTATTCAGTACCAATCCAACACCTTTCATTTAACAGACATAGTGAGAATCCTTAGGGCTACATTCTGTGTTGTAATTCCATGTACCAGATATATGTCTGCCACATCCTGCAAATGTTCTGCTGGCGTTCTTGAGCTGTCTTTGGTAAACTTTGGTATAGCTTTCATGGAAGAAACCAGGATAGCGCCCCCAATAGCAAGTGCTACTGGGGCTACTAGGGGACTTCTGGCATCCCATTCCACATAGTTTCTGTTGGGGGCTGACAACATGGTGAGAGGAAAAAGCAGCGGGAATGGAACAGTTACTAGCTGATTTGTGACTTGGACCGTCCGTAGGGAAGGTACTAGTAAACTGGGGTTGCCTATGGTTTGAGATCTAGTTATAGGCCAATGGCTCATACACCCTTCTAAAATGAAATTTCATTTAAGCTTAATCCCATTGGGCATGCCAGAAAATGGAACAAACTGTTGATGCCAAAAATTGATGAGGTAACATAGTCTTATGGGAAACTTAGTCTAAGGGGGACCTTTTGCGCTAAACTGAGTAACCTATGGATTTTTAGAGAAGCAAACTTCTTCTATAATGGGAATTGGAAAGGGAAAAAGAAGCAGATATAATAAAATAAACTCTAACCTAAGGTGATTCACAAATATTTAATTATGGGCACATCACAGATTTAAGGGCCTGAATGGTGTTGTAGTGTTCCAAAACATCATAGACTTGAGATTATAGCATAGATAATTCATTCATTGACATAAAATATCATTGCATACATTACTACTACCGAGAAGAGTCCTTAGATATGATCTAAGTAATAAAACCTGCATCCAACATATATTGAAGTTCTCAAATGAAGTGTTAAGATAATAAAAAGCATAATTCATAGTTTGATCAAATAGCATAAAAAAAAAGAAAGGCTAAACAATTGGCACAGTCTGAGAGTTTTTGCAATAAAATAAAATAGTAACAAAGGCCTACATCTTTTCTTAAACTAATGCTTTCCTTCAAAAAATTCCAGACACCTTTCCCACAATAGAGAAAGTATACATAGCAGGAAAAACTCCCACCGCTTTGGAGAGTAGCAACAAAAAAGATTTTGCAATCCCTGACAATGATAATAGAATCAAAATATCCCCAAGGCCGTTACAACATACACAATCTAGAACCGAGCATCAAGTAATCCTAGGAATAGGTGCATCCTCTGCAATGATGGTTGTGGTCCCAGCTAGGGCTGATCAGACACATCCCTTTGTTTGAATGATTATGACACACATCAACTAATAGAATTGTTTCATTCATCTGGTTCATCGTCTACATATGAGATTTGCTAGTTAGGCACGTGGCAGCCTTTTATTGATTGTATGAATTCTTCTCCTTTGCCACTAAAGACTTGCGTTAATGCAACACGTGTTGAATGGGCCGAGCTTTTCATGACAATAGAGGAAACGTTTACCAGCTGGGCCCAAAAGACACATGGCTACATTTCAGTGCCTGTGATTGTTATTTCATCTCTGCGCTGAAAGATTTGTGAATGGTTGACACATATCAAGTGTACACTATAGCTAGAAATTATGTGGCCCGCCAAAACCTTTTTAGACATGAAGACTTCATGGCAGCCCCTTGCAGCCTGATGATATATCAAGAATATATGGACAAAAGAAACCCGCAATGACAACATGTGGAAGCATAGCAGAGCCTGCTGGGATGTGAAAGGAATGCTAAGACTCAAATTTGTGAAGAGTAGACACGTGGAGTGACAGAGAAAAACTTAGATGAAAGGTTGAACTGTTCCTATGAAGCGCGGGCCAACGCGTGAAGGAAAAAACTAAACACTCGAAGGGAGCTAGTTAAATATTTGTTAACAGTTACTAATCACTTTTTCTTCTTTTATTTTCTCCCTATTATATCTAGCACTAATTGATTAACTTATTATAAAAACTTCATTTATTAAAAAAAATCAATGTAATGATTATATATCAATATCAATATAGCATATAGTCTATTGAAATAATCATTTGTAGTGAGATTTACTAAAATTTTTAAATTTATTGCTGCCCTCAAACATTTGTAATTCATGCAATGTAATCCCTTAACAGTCTAAATTCCAAAAGGGCATCAATCTTTGATGAATTGTTACCTCGATACTATGCCAGTTATGGGAATTATGTCGGAGGCATCGGGATCACATAGAGTACCTCTACAATAAACTCTCAAATTTTTTTTTTTATCTCAAAGTCATTTTTTTGTGGTGTCCAATTTTGACTTGATCGAAAAAGTGTCAATTACAAGCAGTGTAAAGTTGCAAAGTGGTGCAAATTTCATTTTGCAACTCATGTGACCAAAAAAACTATTCCAATGCATGTAGATGGGTAATTTTACACTAGGAATGGTCCTCTTTTTCACCCAAATATGCAAAATCACTTTGAGATACAATCAACCAGTTTGATTCCTGAAGGGTCCAAAGTGCAAAAGGCAAGCAATCTATGATGGATTATTACTCAGAAACCATGAGACTTATGAACTCTTTTTCTAAGCCTACAAGATTGTGTAGGGACCCTCTACAATAACCTCTCTCGGATTTTGTTATCTTGGAGTCATTTTCCCATGGTGTCCAGTTTTCTCTTAATAGAAAAGTGTTAAATGCAAGCAGTGTAAAGTTGTAAAGTGGTGCAACTTTTATTTTGCAACTCATGTGACCAAATAGACTATTCCAATGCATTCAGATGGGTATGTTTATCCTAGGAATGGTCTTATTTCACACCCAAACATGCAAAATCACTCCAAGCTACATTCAATCGGCTCGATCCCTTAAGGGTCTAAAGTGCAAAATAACAACAAGCTTTGATAGGATATTACTTAGAAAAATTGATGCTTAAAAAACCTCCATCTAAGCCTATGAGATTGTGTTGGGTCCCTCAACAATAACCTCTCTTGTTTTTTGTTATCTCAGAGTCATTTTTCTATGGTGAATTGATGGAAAAAGTGTCAAGTGCAAGTAGTGTAAAGTTGCAAAGTGGTGCAAATTTTGTTTTGCAACCCATGTGACCAAATAGACTATTCCAATGTATCCAGATGGGTACATTTTTACTAGGCATGGTCCTATTTCACACCCAAACATATGGAATCACTATGAGCTACATTCAACTAGCTTGATCCCTTAAGGGTCCAAAGTGCAAAAGGGAAGCAATCTTTGATGGAAAATTACTCAAAAACCATGATGCTTACGAACTCTTCATCTGATCCTATGAGATCACATTGATCTCCTTTGCAATAAGTTCTCTTGGTTTTTTGTTAGCTCAGAATCTTTTTCATGTGGTGTCTAGTTTTTAATTGATGGAAAAAGTGTTAAATGCAAGCAATGTAAGGTTACAAAGTGGTGCAACTTTCATTTTGCAACTCGTGTGACCAAATAGACTATTACAATGCATCTAGATGGGTAAATTTACACTAGGAAGGTCCTCTTTCACACCCAAACATGCAGAATCACTCTGAGCTACATTGAACTGGCTCGATCCCTTAAGGGTCCAAAGTGCAAAAGGGCAACAATCTTTCATGGGCTATTACTCAAAAATCATGATTCTTAAGAACTCTTTGTTTGATCCCATGGGATCATGTTGGGCCCTTATACAATAACCTCTCTCTTTCTTTTTGCTATTTTAGAGTCATTTTCTCATGCTGTCCAGTTTTCACTTGATGGAAAAAGTTTCAAATGCAAGCAGTGTAAAGTTACAAAGCAATGCAACTTTTGTTCTGCAAGTCATGTGAGCAAAAAAACTACTCCAAAACATCTGGATGGGTATGTTTATGGTAGGAATGGTTCTATTTAACACCCAAACATGTGGAATTGCTCTGATCTATGTTCAACTAGATCGATCCCTTATGATGGCATTCAAAACAATTGAAAAGAGAAACATACACATGACGGTTGAGAAGTACTAATAATATGATCATCCTGAAGTCTAGCAAGCACAAGGTGTTTTTTAATTATCCTCCTTGACCTTAAAACAATATACAACCAATTTTAATTTCGTACAATGGTGGAACTTGGAAACATTTTATTTTTCCTGAATTAACAACTTTGCTTGTGAAGCATTTTTTCATTTTCATTTGAAATGATTCGCTATGCTTGAAAATTGGAGTCTAAGAGAAACAAGTGATGCTCTCACATACATTTATTATTTGTTTTGATAAATATTTTTTTTGATAAAGGAAAAAATAGGTTTTACAGTAACCTAAAACCACAGAGTTTACAATAGAAAGGAATAAGCATTAAAGATACCAAAACAAAAATACTGCACAAAGAAAAGAGCCCAAGAAACATAACAACCACCAACCCAAGCCAATCTTTGTCCTATGAATGTATAATTTCCCCTTAGGTTGTCTTTGTTCCATAGCTTTCAAGAAGGATAGGCTCTTCATGGTCTTGTCTATGGAGATTTTATTCAAACTATTTACTACGAGTAAAACCATCAATAATAATATGATGAGATGATGCTATGTGGGGCCTACTATATGGATGATAAAATTGATGCAACAAATAGACAAAAGGAAATGTCATAGCAAGGAAAGTGAGGAGGTGTCCCATTGCCAAATTACGTTAGCAATTTTTTCCTTGTGTGAGAAGCTATCCATTCACTGTGGGCAGGAAGGTTGTTGATGTGATTAAGAAATGTGTTTGAAATTGTAACAAGTAATGTTCTTGGAAAAAACTGTGTTCTAGGTTTTTTCATTATGTAGGTTGAAACCAAAAAATTAGAGAGGTTTTTCTCATTCTATAGGTTGAAAGTGAAACATTAGAGAGCAAGGGGGAATTGTAGCCAAGGGAGATGACCAAAAGACTTGAGGTGACAGGTTTTTATGTATGGTTTCATGTGTTTTTGTATGTACATAATTGTGTTGTTCTTGTGGGTTGTAGGTTTCTTAGTGTTTTGAGAGTTTGGAATCTTAGAAAATAGTATGAATTTCTTCAAAATATTTTATTATTAAGACTGTAGGAATGTAATGAAATGCATACCATTTTATAAACACCCATTATTTTCTAACAACCTTTAACACTCTATGTTGTTGGCTCTTTCATTTTGCAGGTTAAAAGTGAAAGGTTGGAGAGTAGGGGGAGACCAAAAAAACATCTTAAGTGAGTTGAGGGGTTTCTAATAATTTGGGTTGTTAGTTGTAAAGGGTTTTAAAACATTGTGAGGGTTTTTGTTAGTAAATTGTTTTCAAACTTTAAGTGGGTTGTAGGTTTTGTAAAACCTAGTGTTTTGCATCTTAGAGTTTTACAAAAGAATATTAATGTATTTAAAATATTTTGTTATTTAGACCTTAGGAATGCAATGAAAGACACTATTTTATAAACACCAATTGTTTCCTAAGAACCATCAACACTCTATGTTTCACTACTTTCAACAAGTTTACTCATTGTTGGTGATGATGACAAGAAATCAATGTTCTTTCTATTTGAAATACACATGTAATATACAGGCTTAAAAAGGATGAGGTTTTGGGTATGCTGTGATGCAAGTTGTAGTTTTGTAAACACCTAGTGTTTTCCATTTCATTGCATTGCACATATTTTAAAATGAAAGCATTTCTTCACATTGCATAACTAATAAGTAGATTTTTATAGATAGATGAAAAAATTTAAATTACAATATAGGTTTTTTTACAAAGTCAACCTGAAAGAAGTTATGCTATTACTTCATATTGCATAGCTAATAAAAGTACCCACAACTATGGGGATTTGTACCTACAAAACCAAGTATATTATCAAATATATTAATTCCTTCATTCTAGAGTAATAATTGCAGCTGCCAATTACTTTTTTTTATCATGGAATTCTATGAGGCCATATTTGTTTGAGGTATTTTTCCAAAGAGTTCACTACTATGCCTATGAAAGCATATTAGTAAGCATAATAGTAGGCAATACCATAGACAAGGAAATGAACTGTTTGAAAAAATGCCTCAAAGAAATGCGGTCTCATGGTCAATGGAATGCCATGCCAAGCCATAGACAAGGAAATGGATTGTTTCTATGTATGATTTATTACCTATGGCTTTCCACTATGTTTTGGTAGACATATACTCATCTCCAACTATTTTTTTAAAATTAATTATGGATAGTTCAAGTGATAATTGCAAATATATGATGATAATTCGAGTGATATTTACAGATGGAAACCCCATAACTATTTTTTTTAGAAAATGGGAAACACCTTATTTAACAAGCAATGTAGTTTTTCTCATAGATATATATTGTCATCTTTAGTGGATGTATCAACAAATTATTCTAAAACTATATACCCAAAACTATAGGGAACTCCACCTATGCAACCAAATACTATTCTCAAAGATATTAATCATTCATACTAGAGTGATAGTTACAACTTCCAATTGCATTTGTTTGTCATGGCATTCCAAGAGACCACATTTTTTTGAGGAATTTTTTGAAAAAGATCATTTCCTTGTCTATGAAATCATATTAGTAAGTAACACTGTAGACAAGGTAGTGAACAATTTGAAAATTTAACAACATAGAAAAGGAAGTGATTGGAATTCCATGACAAGTCATAGACAAGGAAACAAAGAGTTTCTATGTATGATTTCTTGTCTATGGCTTGCAATTGTGCTTTGGAAAAAAATATTCTTGCCTCACACTATGTTTCCCAACTTGCAATCATACAATGCATGCATATGGTTTTTGGAAAACATTTTGTGTTTACTTTCAAAGAATAATAGTAAATTTTGATTTTCATGGCATTCCAACACCATGGTGATTGGAATGAAATAAAAATACATAGAAAAGGAAATGAATTGTTTATATGTATGATATCTTATCTATGGAATGCCACTATGTTCTGGCAGACATATACTCACCTCACACTATGTCTTCCAACTTGCATGTATATGGTTTTTGGAAAACATTGTGTGTTTGCTATCAAAGCATAATAGTAATTATGGATTTTCATGGCATTCCAACACCATAGTTCATTGTTCATTTCCATGTTTTTTCTTATCTATGGGTTTTCATTATGTTTTGGGAGACATATACTCACCTCACATTGTGTTTTCAAACTTGCAATAATACTGTGCATGTAGTAATTATGGATTGTGATGGCATTCCAACACCATAGTGATTGGAATGCCATGACAAGCCATAGAAAAGGAAATGAACTATTTTTTATGTATGATTGCTTATCTATGGGTTTTCATTGTGTTTTGGGAGACATATACTCACTGCACATTGTGTTTTGAAACTTTCAATAATACTGTGCATGTAGTAATTATGGATTGTGATGACATTCCAACACCATAGTGATTGGAATGCCATGACAAGCCATAGACAAGGAAATGAACTATTTTTATGTATGATTTCTTATCTATGGGTTTTCATTGTGTTTTGGGAGACAAATAATCACCTCACATTGTTTTTTTAAACTTGGAATAATATTGTGCATGCAAATGGTTGTTGGAAAACATTGGGTGTTTACTATCAAAGCATAATAGTAAATATGGATTATCATTAAATTGCAACACAATGGTGACTGGAATGCCATGAAAACCCATATACAAGGAAATGAACTATTTCTATGTATGATTAATTATCTATGGGCTTCCACTATGTTTTGGTAGACATATTCTCACCTCACACTATGTTTTCCAACTTGCAATCATACTATGAATGTATATCATTTTTGGAAAAAAAAAAAGTGTTTTTACTATCAAATCATAATAGTAAATATGGATTTTCATGGCATTCAAACACCATTTTTATTGGAATGCCATGAAAATCCATATACTAGGCAATGAATTATTTCTATGTAACTATTTGTATTTCTTTTTCTACGACTTTTCATGGCATTCCAAGACCATTTTGTTGGAATTCCATGACAATCCATATTTAATATTATGATTTGATATATTTTTTCAACAATCCATATTTACTATTTAGCCATGGCTTTGGAATGCCATGAAAATCCATATTTATATCTTGTTCAAAGGAACCTATTTTATGCTTTTAGCCATAGCAGCAAGGTAGTGAACTATTTGATAAAATTTCCAAAATAAATATGGTGCCATGGTGATGGAATGTTACGACAATCCATTTGCATTTACTATATGGACTACCATGGCATTCCATCACCACAGGACCACATTTCTTTGAGGAAATTTCTTAAACAATTCACTACCTTGTCTATGCTACCACATTTTTCATACATGTCTACCAAGGAATTTTATCAAACAATTCACTACTTTGATGGTATGGCTAATATCCTAAAATAGGTTATTTTCAACAAGCTATGCATGCTTGCAAAAAATCTATCAAAACATATAGTAAGCAAGAGCATAGACAAGGCATTGAACTCTTTGATAAAATGCCTAAAAGAAATGTGGTCATGTGGTGATGGAATGCCATGGCAATCCATATTGTTTCCTTTCCACTATATGGATTGCCATGTCAGTCCATCACCATGAGACCACATTTTTTGAGGAGTTTTATGAAATAGTTCACTTCCTTTTCTATGCTACAACATTTTCATACATGTGTACTAAAGCATTTAATCAAATAGTTCAATTCCTTATTCTTATGGATAAAATCCTAAATAGGTTTTTTTAAACAAGCTATAGATTGTTGGAAAAATTATATCAAAGAATAATAGTAAAATATTGAACAATTTAAACCTATTAATGATAGTCCAAAAATCCAATCACATGAACTCTTGAATCAAGTACCCATTAGAAGGTAGTTTAATTACACTCAAGCGTACAATAGTCATCATGATAATGGGTAGTCCTATCAATGAAATTCATTATGGTAGTCAAAATCACAAAATTTTATTAGACAATAAAGTCAAGGATAGTATTATCTTGAAGGTGAGAATAACAAAAGGAAATGCTTGATGGAGTAATAACCTTAAGGACAGTCATGAGAAACACTCTTCATCATCAAAGGTGTCTGGTCAATGAGATGAAAAGAGTTACAAATGACTATGCAATATCAAAGTATGACAATGGAAAGTAAGACCTATGATAATGGTTTCATATGACCGTTGAAAAGGTAATTTCTCTTTAATAACAATAGTAGAAATAAAATAATGATGTTGTCAGACCCTACAAAGGAAGCTAGGGTAGATCTTGAGAAGTTGTTAGGTGAGGTTTTCATAAACAGTTAAGAGACAATAAAATCAAAATGGTTGGCTCTCAAAATCAAAATGAAATTGACAATTCTCAAGGAAAAAAGGGAGAAAATTAAATGTAAGCATGGAATAGTCATTCCAAAAGTATTACCACCATGATTAAGGATATTCATTCAACTATCAAAGATAACATTTCATGGGTAGTGTTGAAAGAAAAATAGGAAGCAATACAAAGGCCTAATATGATACAATTGTATGAATGAATATTTATTCCAATATTCAAGTGAGAAATTATGATAGAGTATAAAGAAGGAAGGAGATAGATGAGTACTACAACACAAACATAAAACAATGGTTTTGAGAAGGACAATGTCCTAAAGCATATAGAGAGGTTTGTTATATGATAGAAAACCTTAAGGAAAATAAAATGGGGATGAGTAGTCATAAGAAAGAGACATATGATAGTAAAAGGGGAATGAACATCCATAAAATCATTATATAAAATAAAATTTTATCAAAGGTGAAATTTACAAGTGCCCTAGTAGACTATTGGAGGAAGCTATAGGGATGGTATTACCTAAGTCATTGAATTGCTAAGCCTGTTAAGACAAGGACTAGGGCTGGTTGTTGATGTGTTTAAAACCCTCAAGACACAACTAAAGTTCCTTTCCAATGGTTAAAGTAAGTCACCAACCAAGTATAATAGAAAGTAAACCTATTATAACTTTTCATAATGAACCTCTTTTAGGGTTTAAGAATAAACTTTCAAGCAATGAAAAAACTAATTAAAACATCAAACAAACCTAGTGGGCTTGAAGACATGTAATTTATTTGTAACCTTTGATTCTAACCATATACCTTTGATGCAGAATATTATGCTTTTGACATTGGTTGAGATCCTTGTAGAAACATGAAGATCTCATCAAAAAACACCAATCATGTTTTTATGCCCAAAACCTATACACTGAATACCATTAAGTCAGAACATCAAAATATATTAGCCATCAACAATAAATTATGAATGATGAATGTGCAAGGAGTACTTGTTCAATACCTTTGAATTTTTCATAAAACAAATCTATCAAACTTTTGCAACAACTATCAATACTTTTTGCATCAACACCATGTGAATAAGTAATTAGTGAACAACAAGGAATTTGACATGAATATCAACAACCACTTTTCCTGTAGATCACCAAATGAATGAATAATTTCTTTGAAATGAATCCATGACAACACAATGAAGTAACTCATTCTACATGTAGTTGGAATCAAACACCTTTTGCATTACCAACTCCATTTACCTTTGAAATCAATGAAAAACAACATCAACATAGAGAAGTATGAAAAATGTTGAAGTATACATAAGGAATTTTGTCTATTTGATGGAATTACACAAAGGGTTGTAGTCATGCCTTGGATTTAAATATAGTTCAAGGAAATACCCAAATATGGTAGAATTTGAAATTTAATGACCAATAAGTTGTGAAGGTGTTAATCATGTCAATAATACAATTTATAACTATCTAATAGACAAGGTAGATAGTTACTGTTTGTGGCAATTAAGGTGTCTTGACAGTGAGAAGAGATGAATTATATGTCAAACCTAAGACCTTGAATGGGGGATGAGAATTTTAAAAAGTGTTCTATAAACCTAATCACAATCAACAAATCTTAGCATTTTCTTCTCATCTCCTCCATCTGTTGTTGTGTACCTATAACTATTGTTTGATCATGCATAATAACCTCTGGCATGAAAGAAATGGAATGACCAATATCCCCTTTTGAATAAAATGAGTGGAATATCCCTCATACCATCATAGCAATATACTTCTTAAGCCAATCCCGAATCCCCAAAATTAAGTCATTCTTCATTTTTGTCGTCATAATGTCTTTAGGTTTTGAAGTGGCTGCAAGGTCCATGTCCTCCTCTTATTCTACCTTTATGAACTCCTTCCTACATACCATTGTCACATTACATGCCATGGATTTTCCTTTTTCTTCCTCCTTCAATTGTGTCAAGGTATAGGAGACCCCATCTTTTTCTATCTCACAAGTATTCCTCCTTCCATCATACTTAACATACCAATCAAATTGCCAAGGCCTCCCTAGCAGTGAATGACACACATGTATGGGTATTATGTCACATAAAATTTTGTCTTTGTACCCTCCTATATGAAACTCCACCAAACTTTTTTCATTCACCAAAACATGTTGACCTTCATTTAACCAACAAACTTTGTAAGGAGTAGTATGTGGTATCCTTTACAAATTAAGCCTTTCAACCATCCCAATGGAAACCATATTATCTATTCTACTTGAATCAATTACAACTTTAAAAACCTTACCCAAGCACTTACAAGTTTTCCTAAAGAGAATCCTCCTTTGTGGTGGCTCCTTCTGGGTATGTGCAGGATCATCATGGAAAAAATAGGCCCTTAAGTGGCAAAAAAATCAGAAAAATCAGTGTTAGGAAACTTGACGTAAAAAATTGAATAAGTTATCTATATTATTTCAAAAATATGTAAAAATAGAATCTATAGAAAATTGAATGTAGTTTCTAAACTACTAGGTTTATTTAAAAATAAATAAAATCTATTTGGTGAAAATTTGAAATTTCAATGCAGGGTACTTAAATTTGGAAAAAATAAGAAGTGTGTCTGCCTAACCACCCTAACTATAATAAAATGATAATATTTTTTTATAAGATTTTATATATAAGTAGAGGACTCATGTCTAGATGTGATGCATATTTTTTTGTAATTTTTTCCCAAGTAAATAATTAATTATGATTTTTTTATTACAAGTTTTAAAAATTATAAAAACTCGTATGTTTGACCACCTTAACTTGGTCAAAATTTCATGAAATTGAATTTTTATTTTTTTAATCCTATAGTATGTGAAGCATAGAATGTGACACATGTTTTGGATTCAAAAATTGTGATACCATTTGAAAGTTATAGATGTTTTTCAATTAGCCTATTGATCGGGACTTTAGTCGTAATTCTAATAGAATATGAATAATAATTATTTATTAATTTCAAATTAAAGCATAATTTATATTGCTGGAAAGATGAGAATCTCCTCTAAAAACCCTTTTCATTTCATCAATTTTGGGTAAAAAAAAAGTCATCAGCCACATACCCTACAAATACCCATAATATTGCCACTTTATGGTCCATCATGATCCTGCACATACCCTTCTCTACTTGTACCTTAATGGGGGTTCTCCTTACCATGAGTGATTCACCAAATTCTGGCTCGACATGTTGTGATGGAGAGTTCACACTTTCACAATCATCTCCTTGAACAATATAATTTTTCCTTTCTCCTCCAACTGAAGTAGTGGCCTAATTTCCAATGCATTCCCATGCTTGATGTCCAAACTTATTTTATTTCTAACATCTTCCTATGAACCCACCAGATCCTCCTTCTTGACCTCCAAATTTGCCTCTAAATCTTGATCTACCTCCTCTAAATCAACCTCTTGCATCTACAACTTGTTCTTGGACTTTGCTTGTATCTTCTTGGCTCTCATATGACTACCTTGGATCAGAAAAGGACCATATTTCTCTAGAATTACTACCTCTTCCTCTATTTTTCTTTTCTTTCCTTTTCTTTAGCTTTTCTTCAGCCTTAACTTCCAATTGGTAGCTTTCCTCTACTAGTCTTAGGTTTTTCAAACTCAACTCATCTTGAATGTTAAACCTTAACCCGTTAAGATATCTGCCCACCTTCTCCACATCATCTTCCATATGTCCTGCTCTTATACTAAGCTTTTAAAACTCCTTAGTATAGACTTTGAAATCCATATCTCTTTGTTTAATATTTTGAAGTATCTTGTATAGTTGAATTACATGATCACCTGATAAGAACTTTCCCTTAAGTTTGGCCACCATTCTTTTCGAGACAATTTTTGACTTTCCTTTCTTCCTCCTTTTAGTTTTCTCATAATCCCACCAAAGTAGGGCATGAACCTTCAATTTTGTTTGTTTTAACTTTACCATTGTTACTCTAGTATATCTTCACATTCAAAGTAATTATCAACTGCAACTATCCAATCAAAAATATCTTCATCATTCAAGTTCCCTCCATACATAGGTAAATCCATATTTACCTTGTGTCTATCTTCCTTGATTGTCATCGGTAGCTTGACAAACTTTTGATCATGAAGGTCCAACTCTTCTTGGGACTTGTACCATAGAAAAAAGCCAAATTGATTGATTTGGGGAATAATTGATGATAAATTAGACTTAATGAGGCCTTTATTTGGTGTTGTGAGGTGTTTTTCACATCCAAACTAGGTCTTGGACCCTTACAAATTGAACAAAATGCATTTATTGATGTCTTGTAAATGTGTTGTAAAGTGTTGTAAAAGACTTTCACACTTTTATAAATTTAATGAACCCATTTTACCTTAATTCAACATTATAAAATGTATTTAAATATATCCTCATATTAATCTACAAGGCTTGTAAAATAAACTTAATGTTTTTTATAAAGGAAAAAATAGGTTTTACAAGGACTTGAAACCACCAAATTTTACAACAAAATAAAGAGGACTAAAAATTCTAGCATAAAAAATAGGTTGCAATAAAAGAAAAAACTAGAAAAAGCAGTAGCCAACCTAAAAAGGCCAAGAAGGATAATAAAAAAACCAACAACAACTAACCCATAGTCTTCATAATAGACTCAGTCTCTGCCTAGGCTATGTGGACCTCATTTTAGTGGTGTAAAGTGTATTTAATCATACTTTCAAATTGAATTATATGTCCCAAACCCTAATTGACCTTCTCATCATCACAAATATGCCCCTATAACCCCATATTGTGCATCTCAAGGAAATATATAATGAAATACCTAACAAAGTCATCATATAAACCTTATTTCCTTACTTCCTAGCATCCTAGCTATGAAATGGGACCCTATGGGACTAATTTCCCATATGTGGAAAATCAGTCCCTGTCAAGTGGGACTGATTCACACAAGGTGGTGAATGAGTCCTATTTGGACCAATTTTGACTTGAGTGGGAAATTCTAGAATTTAGGTTTTTTTTTTCTTCATGTCAGCCTTAGAGATCCAATTAATAGGAAAATAAGGTGATTTTCCTATAAAATCAAGTCTCTAAATCATAATTTAGATATCTTAACTCATTCACACATCTGTTATCATTCATTCATCATCTATCTTCTATATCAAGTCAAGCAAGCTAGGATTTCATCATTGTATGTTATCAAGATAGCTTCCTAAGACATTCAAGATCAATCATTGTAGGTAATAATTTCAATATTGCATGCTTTATTACATTCTTTATCCATTTTGGTTTAATTAACTACAAAGGGGTTTGATCAAGGATGACTGCCATGCCTTAACATCCAACATTTCTCTTTCTGATCTTTATGTTTGTAGATTTAGACATTTTGAAGGTTTAGAAATAATTGAATATCAAGTTGAAAAGTTTTTCAAGTCATCTCTTTATTGGATAAGGCAAAACATCAACAAAAAGTTACCTTCAGGCCCAAATTTGATAGTTTTAGAACTAGACACCTAGAAAAGAAAAATACGTAGACCTAAGGCTCCTGTTTCCACTTTTGAATCTTCAAAAATTAAAAAGTGGATTCATTATTGATGGGTGGTGAATAAGTCTGACTCCTAGGCCATTTTTTGGTTCTCTAAATCTTTGGATACCCATTTGTTTGAAATGGGCTCCAAAATAGTTTCATAGGTCTAAGACTAATTTTCCCAAAATGCTGAATGAGTCCCACCAGGCCTAAAAATTAGGATTATCGGCATTGTAGAAGGAATTTATAGTCTTCATCAATATCTCAGGTGCACACTTTTACTTTCATCCATTTCTCTTGCAATTCGTATTAATTTCTAGTTCATTTTTGCATATCATAATGTGTTTTCAAACAAGTTACATTTTTTAGTTTCCATTCAATAATCAATAGCTTTCATTGGTTTCCTTCATTTATATCATTTCATTTATTCATAATTTCATCATACATACTCTATTTTGAGTGAAGCACCTAGATTTTGGGTGTGATATCTATCTCTTACCATTAGGTGAAAGACCATAATTGAGCAAAAGAGACATAGCATTTCACACTCTTAAAATCTATGGTTTAGGACCCTTATTGGTAATTATCCTCTTCGCCTTATTCTTCATGGTCACTCACATCACCTATGACCATACCTATCCTTTGACTAGTTTCAACAAACTAAAGCCTAGCTAGCACCATATCTTGTTGTTCCTTCAATTTTCTAATCTCTTTTGCACTCTTCTCTTTCATTTAATTCATTTCCCTAGCCATAAGGTTACCTTTTGGAGGCATCTTGTTCTCTGTTTTTGCACACTTTCCATCTTACTGACCAACCTAAGCTCTGATACCAATCTAATGTAGATCAAGAGTATCAAAGGTCAAAACTCACTCAAAAAACTACTAACCAAAATCTTTATACATCAAACAAAGTGACTTTCTTAAGAAAATGCCACTAGGCCTTATAGTACTCCAAAATAGTTTGAAAAAGCATATCTCCTAAGGATGACTTGATCATCCAATTTCAAACACATATTTAAACACCTATTTTTCTCCTTTAAAACATATCTTGAAACTGGTTAGGGTTTCTTTGCAAAGGATGCTTCAAAATTTCACTTTCCTAGTCTCAAATAGGCCTAATTCCCTAAAATTGGTTAGGTAGCAACAAGGTATTTGATCTCCAAGCTTCAATTATCTAAACCAACACCTAAAGTAGGTCTTATATGATTTACCTGAACATTCCCACTCATTTCAAACAATTTCTCAAGATCTTTTCACTAAACTCTAAGTCCTATGTAGTTCTAGTGCCTAATATATGAGGAAATTAGGTTGGGGCATCCATCTTACACATGCTAATCACCAACCCCCAGTCCTTCAACTTCAAGAAGGAAAAATATATCCTACCTACATCCATTCGAATAAGATTGAAATTTTTTCTCTAGTGCAATGTAGAGAAACTCATCTTATTTTCCCAAAACCAACCCTAGATTAGGGTTACATGTAGTTTTAAGAAAAAAATTCTCTAACTTGCTCAAAATTTGATGAAATCAGATGAAAAAAAATGTAACAAGAAATATAATCAATAAATCATGAGCTCCAATATATGTACTCTCATGCCATATACAACTATACAATTCTGGGAAACAACAAAGAAAGCCTTGACACCACAGGAAAACCAATTTTATTTTTGTTTAATCTCCAAAATTCACCACCCGAACCTTGTCTCTACCTCAACAATTCTTATTTAAACATTTTTCAACACAAAATATCCATTCTTCAACTAATTTTTAAATCCCAACAGTTCACCTTCCCTAATAACCAAAAATGCAAAAGTTGCTTGTGCAACTTTTTTCAACTTTTTTTGCAAAATGGATAACTTTTAACAAACTAACCCCAAATTCCTCATCTGATACACAAAAACATAAAAAATGGTCTTAAAAGACCTTATTAGAAAAAAAATGACTTATCCAACACAAAATAATAGCACTTGACTCCTGTTTACATGAAGACCTAGGTGCCCTACACCAATACGATAAGGACAAGTGCACAAAATAGTTGTAGGATGGAAAACACAGTGCGTTGTGACTCACTAAAGCCAAAAAATTTAGAATGTTAAAAGATTTTAGGTTTTTTAAAAAAAATTCTCATAAGAATGATAGCATAATGATAAATAACAATTTAAACGATAATGATAAACAAGATCTTATTCCTTAGTCAAGCTAAAAACTAAAGGCGATATGGATGGATAAGGATTAGTGATATGGGATAATGATAGGACATGTAAAGATACACCCCATATTAAGGATGAAGATATATGGATCAATATATGGAGTAATATGGGTGGAAGAAACTACTGACAAAGGAACCCAAAATGTTTTCTCTTATACAAAGGATAAATAGAGGACCTATGGAGGACTCCAAAGATGGCATGTCAAAGTAATAACATACCACCTTGCTAAGAGGTATGAAAAGTTATAAAAACATGACATGGATATGGAAGATAAATGGATATGAAAGGAAACATGAGGTGGATAACAAGTGCTATAGAGGATGGAAGACACACATGGTATAAAGCATGCATTAGATACTTGTTCTTGCTATTTTTCCCTAATACTTTATGTAAGATCAAAGGAAGGTGGATGGATAAAATGGAGAGAATGGATTATAGATGAAGTAATATGATGGATAAATGAAAATAGGATAATCAATAATGTATTGTGTTGATCATCAAATTTTGTACCTTTTCGACAATCTTATGAGAAATTCAAGGAGTGGGGGACCAATTTGCAGCTCACTAAATAACCTTTGGGATTTTTATAGAAAGTAAGATCTTCTTTTTGTTGGGAGAAAAGGTAGAAATAAATGTGAGTAAAACATTAAGATGGTGATGCACCAAATATTTTACAATATTTGAAACATCCACTTATTTCCTATGAATGATATGATAGATACATAATACCACAGACCCTTCATTATTGTGAAGAGAATGATCAACAAAGGCTTAGTGAAAGAATAGTGTAGTCTTTCAAATCTTCTTGTGGAAAGCACCCATTAAGGTTTTTTTGGACATAGGAAAACTCTACAACTTAACATAAATATCTAAAAAAATATAGAAAACCCTTCCTCCCTTGACAACATAATATGAAAAATAACAACTTTTACAAAAAATGGAAAAGTTCACAAACATAATACGATTTATGAAAGCTATCATTCAACATAGAAGATAAATAGCATGGAAATTAGCTACTTAAAATATCAAAATAAGATTAACACAATTTGATGTAGAGGTGGTGGAAACCCAAGAGATAAATTTGACACAACTTCTCTCAAATATGCCACTATAGCTTCAAGTCACCAAAAAACAACTAAAGACAATATATTTTCAAGAATATTGTAAAAATATCAAAAAAAAAATCTACATAGCACCCACTTAACATAAAATTCAATTCCTCATTCATTCATGCAAGGTTTCTTTGCAATATCCTAAAGAACCATCAAACCACCTTGCAAAAAGGCTACAAGATTAGCCCTATTTTACAAAGAAAGTACCTCACAAATACTAGAACCCTGCAAAATTCCTTCAAAAATTCAAAGGATATGTGTCAAAACTTTGAATTATCCATTTTTTTGTGGCTACAAGGTTTCTACATAACTGAGCCATCAAACCCTCCTTTTTAGGTGTAAGAACCTAGGGCTTCCTTGTTTTTCACACAAACCGACTACTAAACATCAACCAAAGCTTCAAACATTCATAATAGGGTCTTTACAGACCTTTCATACCATTATCAACTCGACTCAATTCATAGCACATCAAAACTCTATTTGAAACCTTCAAATTTACAAGAAAATAGGCACTTCCATCCTAGGGTTTCACTCCATTTGCACAAAGGTTGCACTTATTCTCCTACCAAAACATATATAACCCTATAATAATGTGGATCCATGCCCTCCCACCAAGAAACAACATAAACAATAGGTGGGAGGCTTAAAACATGATTACAAATTCAAAGTAATGCCTTGCTTCCTGTCACTAGCTATTCTAGAAAAATAGAAAGTTCTCTTCAACCAAAACAAATTTATAACTCCAAAAGAATTCAAAGGAAATATATTTGAAGTGTCTGCCAAATAAACAAGAGATTAGAGCATCCCACTCTAGTATGGGTCCGTACAAAAGTAGAAATTGTTGTAGAATAGAGTAAAATATAGAAAACTGCTTGTAACTGGTAGAATTCTTTATTGAAAAGGTTTCAAAATCCTCTTCATCAACCTCCCTTCAAGTAAGTACATCATATTTGAATTGGTTTTCGACCCAAAATCAACTTCCCAATGCCTCATAACTACCTTATAACAAAGTTTGAATGATTAGGACCATTAGAGGCCTAATTACCTTTTTTATTACATTTTAGAAGCACATTAAAATGGCTAAGAAATGTTTGAAACCATGTACCTTAAAACTATACTAGAGGCTTGAAAATTGCCTCATTACCTTCATAAGACCCAACCTTGCACCCCCCTAATACAAACTCCAAGATGTGCCTTCAATAGGTTACAAAACATTTGTAGGTGCAAGATCAACCTAAATAACTCAATTCATTACATTATGGTTGGTCTCTCAGACCTTATTAAACAAAATGAACATAAATACTAACATGAACCTACTAGACACTCCATTAACCCAAAAATGAACATTGTGGTGTAGGTGCTCCTACACCAGAATTTTTTTAACATGAATGGAAACATAAGTAATAAATTTGACAAAGGCCATAACATGCATAGTTTCAAAGATTTACTCTAAATAGATTGAAATTTAATATCAAATTAATTGAAAAATAGAGGTTTGATTCCAATCTAAGGATATTTTGAGTAAAAATATAACATTTCAAAGAATAGCAGTATTCTATAAAACTTTCTACTTCTAAAAACATAAAAACTCCCTACTATATCTATTTCCTTTGAAAAGATTTTTGAAGTAATATTTCTAAATTTTTCTTTTGATACCAACCCCTATTTATAACTACAAGAAGAGAAAATTACCACCAACTTTCCAAAAGCATAAACTGCTATGTGCCTACACTTGATAGCTCATGATCTAATCTTAAATCTTGATTAGATTGCAACAATATTTGCTCATTAAGTCACAATTGTTTCATTAATGGCTTTAGATATTTAGTAAAGATTGTAGTCAAAAAATAATTAGATTCTAACAAAATTTTGATTGATCAATCATATAGATTGATGGCACCAACTCGAAGGATCCACCTAAATATGAGACACCCACACATTCTAACAAACTCCACCCAAAAAGGTCATTTCATAAAATTAAAAACTACCTGAATGAATAGATGACGTGTCAAGTGAGAAATCTTAGACTTATGAGAATGGCTTTGGAGAAAATCCTTGCCAAGCTAACAAATGTCTCAACTCATGCCTGAAACGAAAGAAATATACAAAATCTACATAGCCACCATGTGGCATATTGTGTTCCTTTTGGATCAATATTTTTCATTAAGCGCATACTTCTCTTGAAGTTGAAAAAGGTAAAGGCTAAAAACCAAAAGGACGAAAAAAAATTACTTTATTATTTTGGTCACTCATAAGGGGAATTTTCTTATGAAGGCATGAACTTAGAGCTTAGGTAACTCTTGGAGCTTGAGGAAGGTGGAGTATTGTACTTCACAATCAAAATTAGTGGGATAGATGAGAGTGTAGAGAATTTCGTATGCTTTATCCAACTCAAAAAATTCCTCAAAAGAAAGGACCCACCTTGATGAAACAACCCCAATGTGGTAATAGAGCTGAGAAAGGGGAAGGATCTCCTTCTCAATTTTTTCAATAGTGGGTGACAAGATTATACCTGGGAGTACTGTAAAAGGCTAGACCTAGTGTTTGATTACATTTGTAATCTACTTGAAATTGATGGAAATCCTCCATCTAGTGAGAAAAGGGAAGGCAATTTGAAATCAAGTAAAACATTGAAACCCCTCTTGATCTCATTGAATTTTCTATTCAACACTACCTAGCATTCTTTTCTTTCTTCTACAACCTTGTAGTAGTTGATCAATTCACTTGCTTTCCTTGAGGTAGCACTTTGATAAGGAATTCTTATGCCTCCTAAAGCTTCTTTAGTGGATTTGTATAACTTAGAAATTAGGTTTTCTGATTCCATAGCCCAAGGAGCATAAATTTGTAGAATTTGGCTAGCCACCAAGATAACCTTTTCATCTAATTCTCGAGAATCCCTTAGAAACTACAAGACTGGCTTTAGAGTAGCAACTACAATTATGATCCTTTCCCGATGCATGGATATTAGTCTTTTCAATATCAAAAGGATCTCAAATCCTTACACTACAACTAATTCCTGATGGAATTGAGATTCACTTGCCTTTTCTCCTCCATCTCATTCTTCCCCTAGAGGGAATTTGTTATATTGGAGCTCAACCTTCCAATCTCTTTATCATGAGCCTGAAAAATGGACTCGATCTCTTGTTTCTCTTTCTTTTCCCTCTCTATTTCCACATGGGCATTTCGTATATTTTTGGAAGCCTAAGATCTGGCACTTTCCAATTCTTCCTACATGTTCTCCTAGATATGTTGGTATTTTTCATTTTTCTGACATTCAATAGCAAGCTCAACCCTTAACTTTTTTAGCTTCGCATAAAGCCAAATCTGTTCATTTTGGGCCTCCTCAAGAAACTTAGTTACTTCCCCCTACTGATCCTCTATTTTCCTTATGTGAGCCATTTCCACCTCTCTACCATTGATTTCCACCTGCAACCTTCTCATTACGTCTTTTACATTTATCAACTTTTCCTGACACTTCTTTAATTTCTTGTCTAGCTTCTCATAATCAATATAGACCACTTTCTAGGTGGCCTTTTCTATCACATGGGAAAGCTTCACTTAAATATAGGCTGATACCTTTGATCTCACAATCTTCCATCTGTATTTCTCCTTCTAGCTTGGATATTAGCAGCTTCATGGTAGAAATCAACAAGGAATTATTCTCTTCATTGAAACAAGCATCAATTATCTTATTAGTTGGTTGTCCCATGAATTTTATCTATAGTTTTTGTTTTCTATTTTGTGAAGCCACCTTGTTTTCATTGAAATTATCTTGATGATTCTATGGAGTGTAAATGCTTTATGTAACAATAGATGTACCTATAGGGAGATTGAGTAGGGTGATGGAAGGAGAAGCATCAGCTATATGAGATTGCAAAGAGGAAAAGGGGATCTTTATCATAGAAAATGGCGGGATACCATATGGGGACTATAGAGGGGGAACACCCATCAAAGTGAAAGGGGGAGTGGGAAAAAAGGTGACATTTTCCTAGAAGCAAATAGATTTGGTGAAATTTGTAACATCAATGCTTTAGCCTTTTCAATGAGGCCCTTGATAGGGTGATTAAAGAATCAATCAAGGTCAATGCAAATGATGCTCACAAAGTGTGTGGGGTTTCCTCATGAGGCTCATCATTGAATATTATTAGGGGTTCATTTGGAATGAAAAGATTAGAATACATGGATGGAGGACTCTTTTCGATAGATGAGGGTAGAGGAATCACCAAACATGCAAAGGAAGAAAGAAGATGGGGAGAAAAACTTACCTAGACTGCTGAAGCCAAATATCTTGGAAGAGTTGAATTAACTTCTTTCTCTCCTTTGGATGGTGTAGTGGGTCCACCTAGGTCTTGGACTCATCTCCTCTTTGTATGATAAAAACCAATAGATTCAAATCCCTTGGTAGTCAATCTCACCAAAACTTAGCCTTTTATAGCCACAATGGACCTCTTTTGGGGAGTGTCGGGTCCTCTTTCATTTTCCTTGGGCACTAATGGAAGATTGACCTATGAGTTCCTCTATTTCGACCCCTTTCATTTGTTAGGATCTTGAGGCTAGGAACTGTAAAGTGAAAGATCTCCCTGTTTAATCTCTTGATTTCTCTCAAGATTAATATCCTTAGTTTCAACATCTTTGTCATAAATTTCATCAAACCTTTCATCATGTGGCTAGAGATCCCCATACATGGCATTGAGTCTCTTCATTTCCTAGTGAAACCTCTAGAAATATGACTTCTTTCTCTCTAACCACCCTAGCCACTTCAATTGTGTACTTAGAGACTTTCCCATGAAAACATTCAGCTAGTACTCCACCGTCTTAAAATTGAAGTCAAGCCATGGTGGCCAATCAAATGGTATGAAGGCTAAGTCAATGTACAATTTTGGCTTCTCCTCAGTCAAGTTCTTTCTTGATTCAAATACATTCCTCAAAAGTAGAAACACTATTTGTTATAAATTTAGGGAGCCTAAAAGGCTCCTTAACAAAACCATGAAATTTGATGAGTGTGAACACAGCTCGTAGAAAATAATCCACTGAGGTCTGTGATCCTTTTATCCATTCCAAGACTTCTAGAGAAAAATAGTGTAAATGGTGTAGGGACAAGTACACAAGTACTAGCCTCATAAAATTATCCACAAACAAGTAATAATCCCATGTCTTTGAAAGCACATGGGTCAAGACTGAAATTGGTTAGCATGACCCCTTTACATGAAACTAAACAATGAAAAGTATCTTTCGAGGAACTCGGAGGTTTGGTGTCAGATCAAATGCACTAGAAAAGAAAAATACTTGAACTTGCATTCACTACCATAATTCCTCAACTATTCTAGCATCTTTCTAACTATTATCTCTATAAAATCACTATATTTCTAGCTCTTTTCCCTCTTGAGAATAAATTCCATGTCCATCTGAAAAGGATAAACCTTTTCATCATTATCATATCAATAGATATAGGCAAACATTGTGAAAACAACCTAAAGTTCTATTTTGAATTTTGTGCATGGAAAAGGAAAGAGGAGTTGACCTCCTTTCATCTTCTCCTCAATTTCATCTTCGTAGAAAGCCAATTGTTTAGTTCTAGTTTTGTAGAAATCTTCCATTTCTTCTTGGTTGAACCTCTCGGCACCCCAATTTATAAGGATACTATAGAGAAGGGGGATTCACTACTCACAAGTTCTCTTCATTTAGAGAGCCTCACGAGGTGAACTTCCCTAAACTACCTCAAGGAAGAATGTGAGAGTTCTAGAATAAGAAAGAGTGAATCACAAATATTTTCTTGATAGACTAACAAGCTCTCAACCAAATGATGATAGTGCAGAATATGGATAACAATGCGGCATGTTGGCATCTTGGAGATGCCCTATCATCTCGTACAAACTAGAAGGAAAGTTTATCATAGACAATATCCAAGTGACTACTAAAAATAATATTGCTAAGGACCTATAGGATGCGATAAAGGGAAAAAATGTAATAGAATTGAACTAAATTGAAATCGAAATGATAAAGTAAGAGAAAAATAGATAGAAGAATCTCACAAAAACCCAAGTAATGGAGCCACCAATAAGTGAGTGTCTTCAATACCTACATGCATAATATCTAGATAAAGTGTTGGG
The DNA here is from genome assembly GCA_007258455.2 of Sequoia sempervirens. Lineage (NCBI taxonomy): Eukaryota > Viridiplantae > Streptophyta > Pinopsida > Cupressales > Cupressaceae > Sequoia > Sequoia sempervirens. The sequence goes on along the minus strand of VDFB02000017.1, from coordinate 29,272,937 downwards.
GTTGTATAGGGGTTTTCCTCAGTCAAACCCCTATTTTGGTGTTCCCACCTCCATGGACAACTAGATAGATAGAGAGAAATGAACAAAAAAGGACAAAGAATGTGGTGAAAGAAATCCTTCTTTAGGAGTAGAACCTACACCACCAAGTATGAGTGATAAAAGTGATCCTTGCTCAAGGAGGGGAACCCATATCATAAAATGTGAGTGATAAAAGAAATATCCACTCGAGGAGGAAAACCTGTATCACAAAGTAAGGATGTAAATGATAGGAGATATCGAATCCCAAGATTCTCACAAGCATGAGATAAGGGAGATGGGGCTACAAGAGCCAAGAGTTTTGTAAGGAGTGTTGTAAGAGTTTGAGAGTGTTGCAAAGAGAGAAGCCAAGAAGGCTTGAAGATGTTGTAGAAGGATGGTATAACAAACAAGAGAGTTGTGTAAGAAAGAGAAAGATGGAAGAATGTCCAAGATAGAAGCCAAGAAGGAGAAGAGGGACCAAATGGATTGAAGAGATGAATTTTAAAGAGGGATAAGAAGCTTTTGAAAAAAATTCAAGGCATCCCAAGCCATTACTACCAAAAGAAGAGGCTGAGAAGTGGAAAACATGCACATAATCAATCATTTGAACATTGAAACATCATAGGATGCTAGTGTGGCACATAGATGTCCATGTAGTATGCTAGTTTTTGAATGCATCATGCTACAAAATGATTCAAATGGAAAATAAAAAGGTTTAATGCAAAGCTGACATGTGAGGTTAGTTGCTAAAAAGGGGTGCTAAGCATCCTGAGAGGGGAAAATAGTTGATGCAAATGCTAAAATGGTCCTACACAAGATGCTAAGGGAGTGGACACTAAAGTAGATGAAAGTATGTATGTGAAATTTTAAGGGGTGTAATTTTATGACATTACATTTTTCCTTCACTTTAGTAGGCATATGAATCTAAACTAATATGCATGCTAAAGGGAATCTACTAAACATAAATAACATCATTATGCCAAAAGAATACTGTAGACGAAGGAGATAACTCTTTGAACCACATAAGCATACCCCAAGATTGAAGACCTACAAAAAAAATGTATTAGTCAAGGAAAACTTGCACAAGACAACAATGTTAGCTCATAAAAACTAAAGGATTTAAATTAGCAAAGTTAAAGAGACCTCAATGTATAAGGTTGTCTCAGTACTATGCATTGTCCACAAATTAAAGGCAATAACACATATAAGAATTCTAAAATGAAGGGAAGAATGTAAGTATTGATTGCTCCAAGAGAGGAATACACTTATAAGTTAGGGAAGCAACCAATTTTGAAGATAGAAAGAGCACATACTTAGAATGAAGAAAATGGATATCTTCAATTTTGTATATATAATTGGGAAGAGGAGAGAAGCGAAAAGTATCAAGAGAGAGTGAGAAGAAGGAATGGAAATTCCAAGAGAGGTGGATACACAAGTACTCTCTCCTGAGGAGGCTTGAAAGAAGTTCACCTAAGGCCTATAGACTAGTAATGGACAAAGCCCACAAGATGAAAGTGTCTTATAGGCCTGCAAACCTTCAAGGAGGTAGCCCCCAATATCTCTCACATGATGGAAGCCCCAAGAAGTATGCACCTTATAGGCCAATAGACCTAAAAGAAGGTAAACCGCAATATCTCTCACATGAAGGAAACCCAAAGAAAAAAATTTCCTTATAGGCCCACAAACCTACAAGGAGGCATCCCCCAAGATCTCTCACATATAGGAAACCTAGATGAAAGCACTTTAGAGGCCCGTAATCCTACAAGGAGATGTATCTCTCACATGGAGGAAACCCAAAGGTGTAAGCACCTTACAATCCCATAGACCTGCAAGGAGGTGTCCCCCAAGATTTCTCACATGGAGGAAACCCAAAAAAGTAAAGGGTCTCAACAGAGTCAAATTGAAAAGCGGCTTTACATGCACACCTATAAAGTCACATGTTTACCCATAGATAAAGCATGTTGAAAATAAAGTGGCCATGGAGGTAGTCAAGCGGATTGTCATCTAGACCGTTAACAAGTTGAAAGTCTTTCAAATGGGTCCCTCGGAAACCCTTCAAAAGAAGAGGGGTCCACTCAAGGGATGCACTGTTTGAAAAGTGACGTCTAGTTAGGTTTCCCTCAAGCTAGACACTGATGAATTCATTTGAGAGAAAATATTTCAAAGGGTTCCCCTTGGGAACTCTTTAAGATAAAAATGGATCCACTCAAGGGATACTTCATTTGAAATATATAGAGAAGGGAGGGGGGTCCTTAAGGACACACATCTCTAAAATAGGTTAGATAATTTCCCTCAATGCATAGGTGAGGAGAACCATGCAAGATACTTAAAACAAGTAGGATAGAGGTAAACCTTGATATCACTTGTCATTTGAAGAAGAGGTAGGTGCATTATAAAATAAATGAGTGATGGCACTTGAATCACAAAGTTGTACTCTATCACTCAAGAACTTACATTCACTAGTGGAATGGCCAAGCACTCGATGAAATGCACAATAAGAATGTTTTTCTTTATCATGCTTATGATATTTATTAGGTGTAGGAGAAGGAAAATTAATCAAGAGGGATTTAAGAAGCCTCAACAAAATACACTATTGCTCTGATAAACAATGAGGAGTAGGGAGCAACCCTTTCTCTTATGGAGAAAATTTTGACTGCTCACAAGAACAAGATACAAAGGTAGTAGACAATGGAGGATCTACATGGAGAGTATTATTACAACTAGGGGGATTATGCTCTTCTATGAGATCTTTTTCATCCTTCTTGATACGACTATCTATATTTGCCTCTTTAATAGAAGTAAAATCATCTTCCCCAGAAGGGGGAGGACTAAGAATAGTACAATTTATGCTCACACTATCCCTCGATACAAAAGAATAATCATCTTTGATAGTAGGTTTGGATGATTTTATTGGAAGGATCAAGTGGATTGAGTGAAATTTTGATCCCCAATGTAGGGTTCTATAAAATCTAAAAAACCCCAATCATCACCAAGGCATGAATTCTCTTTAGAAGAGGAAGAAGTAGACATAAGATTTATTGCTTTAGAAGGGTCTTCTTTAGGTACATCTATCTCAAGAGTATCCTTTGTAGTAGGTATTTCTAGAGTAGACATTAACGCATTGAAAGAAACTAAAGGGATAAGGGTAGGCACAACTAAAACCTAACTGGTAGCTACCAACTCACATAAGTGCATAGACTCAAGGTCAACCTTAACTGTGACTACTCGAATATTACAAATGAACTTAATACATTTATGAAAGGTAGACAGGACTACACCCATAGCTTGAATCCATGGTCTACCAAGAATAAGGTTATACGGTAACTTTTTTTACATAACATATACAAGGGTAGGTATTGTAACGGGTCCCAAACTGAAAGGAAAGACTATCGTGCCTAGGGCCTATCGACCGACATTATTGAACCCATGAATGTCAACAAAATAAGCATTAAGAGAATATGAATCAATATTAGTCTTAGGAAATAGATCAATGCTATATATGTTGAGTGTTGAACCAACATCAATGAGAGTATGTCTAATAATGGTGTTATTAATGCTAACTATAATCATTAGAGGATCTGCTTGCTTTTGTACTTCCCAAGGTGAAAGTTCATATAGATAGAATGTAATATTTGGTGAATCTACATGAATATGAGCTATCAATGCATCAACATCTATCGGCCTAGTGGAAGAAGGAAAGAGGATCTTTGTAAGGATTCTTGAAGCATATGTTGATAAATCAAAGCACATTGAAACAAGTCCCATAGTGAGATCTTAGTCGAAGTAACTTGAGGTTGCTCAACAAGATTGTAATCACTAGGTGCTTTAGTTGTAGGTTTAGGATCTTGAATAATACTTGGTTTTTTATTCTTTTTATTCTCATAAGTATGGGCTACTATTTTATAAGAGGGATCCATAGAAATATAAGGATAATTGCTATCAAATGGAAGATCATCAATAGAACAAATCCTTTTAGGAGAAGAACTAGCTAGGGTAACATAAATAACAAGTCTCTTAGGACTTTGAGGGGTTGTAGAGACGTAGATTATACTTATAGACTCATGAAAACTAGTGGAAGAATTATTTGAAGATATATCCTCAACATCAACCCAAGGAGGATCGCATGTGGAAGGAGTTTCATCATTCGCTAACACATCATCTCTAGAGGGGGGTACATTATAAAAAAGATGAGATTCATCATTCATAAATGCATCATATATAGAAGAGAGTGCATTGAAATGAAGGGTAGATTCGTCATTCAAAATTGCATCATCTCTAGAAGAGAGTTCATTGGAATGAAGAGAAGGTAGAGAAACATTAAGAAAGGTATCAATGATCTCATCTTCTTGAAAAAAAAATCCTTTTATGCAAGAGGAATTTCATGAGAAGGATAAATGACACCAAGTGACATGGGTAAAGCCAAGTCTCCATCACATGTATGAAATAGAACATCATTAACATTTTGAATATAATTAGATATTGAACTCATAAAAGAAGATATTAAATTCATTTTGAATATAGCAAGATAAATATAATAAATAATGAATAAACAAGTTAGCTAATAACAAAACTAAGAAAATTTGAGAATCTAGATTTTCATACATTTTCAATATTTTCTAGGTTCTAGTATTTTTTCATTTTCTAGAGGTCTTTGGAGAAGATGTTGATGTCAGAACTTGTGTCAGTCCCTAAAATTTGATAGTCAAAGGCATAGTATTTTAGGGACTAAACTAGTTCTCTTGGAGACCTTTCTAACGGTACAAATGGTTTTTAATTTTGAGCACTAAGTCAAAGGTTATGACCCCACAAAGTTGGGGTAAATAAATTCCCAATTTTTTGAAAAATACTCCTCTACACATTGGGTTCACCAAAATATAGAGAAGGGGGATTTTCCACTCATTATTTCTGTTCATTCAAAAAGCGTCATGGGGAGAAATTCTCTAAACTACCTCAAGGAACATCGTGAGAGTTCTAGAATAAAAAAGAGTGAATGAAAAATATTTTTTTGATAGATTGACAAGCTCTCAGCCAATGGAGAACAATGCGGAATATGAATGATAGTGTAGCACACCAACATCACAGAGGTGTGCTAGCATCTCATACAAACTAGAAGGAAAGTTTATCATAGAAAATAGTTGAGTGACTACTAACAATAATATTGCTAAGGACTTATAGGATGTGATAAAGTGACAATGTAATTTAATTAAAGTAAAGTGAAATAGAAATGGTAAAGTAAGAGAATAAGAGATAGAAGAATCTCACAAAAACCCAAGTAATGGAGCCTCCAACAAATGAGTGTCTTTAATACTTGCATGCATAATATATAGAGAAATATTTGGGTTTGTCCAAGGGTTTTCCTTAGTCAAACCCTCATTTTGGTGTTCCCACCTCCACGGATAGCTAGATAGATAGAGAGAAATGAATAGAAATGGAGAAAGCATGTGGTGAAAGAAAATCCAACTTTAGGAGTAGAACTCAAACCATCAAGTATGAGTGACAAAAGATACCCCTCTCTAGAAGGAGAACCCATATCACAAAATGTGAATGATAAAAGCAATCTCCACTTGAGGAGGAAAACCTATTTCACAAATTAAGGATGCAACTCATATTAGATATGGAATCTTGAGTTGCTCACAAGCATGAGATAAGGGAGATGGGGATGTAAGAGCCAAGAGTGTTACAAGGAGTGTTTTAAGAGCTTGAGAGTTCTGTAAAGAGAGAAGCCAAGAGGGCTTGAAAGTGTTGTAGAAGGTTACTATAAAAACAAGAGAGTTGTGCAAGAAAGAGAAAGATGGAAGAATTTCCAGGATAGAAGGCAAGACAGAGAAGAGGGACCAAGTGGATTGAAGAGATGACTTTTAAAGAGGGAGAAGAAGCTTCTCGAGTTGTTTCAAGGCATCCCAAGCCATTACCACTAACAAAAAATGTTGACAAGTGGAAAAAATGCACAAAAATGGTCATTTGAACATTGAAACTTCACAAAATGCTAGCGTAGTGCACAAATGTCATGATGCAATACGCTAGTGTCTAAATGCATAATGCTAAAAAATGGCACGAATGGAAAAAACACAAGGTTTAATGCAAAGCTGACATGTGAGGGTACTTGCTAAAAAGGGGTGTTGAGTGTCTTGAGAGGGGAAAAGGCTAGTGTAGGGGCTAAAATGAGTCTACACAAGATGCTAAGGGAGTGGACACTAAAGTAGATGGAAGAATGTATGTGAAATTGAAAGGGGTGCAATTTTATGACATTACAAATACATAACATATCCTAGATGGTTGTTGCATTGATTGTAACCCTTATCCTAGCACTAACTATAACCCCTATTTCCTTGTAAAACCTATTGCCACATGCATCTATTAGCTTTGGGCATGGGTGAATAGTGGGAAACATGAATTGTGGTGAACCACAATTCCAGAGTCATGATACAAAACATTCAGCTACCCCATGTTTGATCATTCTTTGTAATTCCCCTTCCCTAAGACTTTTAGGGTTCTCCACCATCTTTGGGTCAAAAATGTTGTCTACAAAATATAGCATGGCCTCTTTCTTAACATGGTCACCTTCCTGTATCGATTTGGTATGGAAAAAAAGGTGTTCTTCTAGTGTTGGGGCATTGGAGAATGAATATGTCCTAAAATATTGACATATCCTAGTCTTTTAGACAAGGATCCATTTTTTCTACCCAAAGCTGATGTTTCTGCCATTGTTATACTGAAACTTTGTAGAGAGATTCCTCAGAGAAATGACTACTTGCATTTTGTTACTTAAAAAAAATTTCATTTGGGTGCATTCAATTCTTCTTGCAGGTAAAAGCACAAACCTATGTCACACTTTCAGCCAAATAAATTAATCTGACCGGATTACTTTCAGCTGACCAACTTTTAGCCGATAATGTTTCGACCGAATCCATGGGGTAGCCACATGGCGCCTATGTGGCTCAAACTTTTCGAGTGAGTTACTTTCGGCTGAAATGTTATCGACCAAAAAGGTGTCAACACGACGCCCATGTGGATGGACCTATTCGGTTGAGTATATTTTGGCTGAAACAATATCGACCATAAGGGTATCGACCGAAATACGGTAATAAAAAAAAAAAAAAAAACTAGGTCCACTATTTGGAACGCTTGGGCGAAAGGATTGAGGGCGAGAGCTTGTTGGCCAAGGTCATCAGCAATAGTGACTATATTTTTCTAGGTTCCATCTGGGGCCATTCATTGGATTGTTTGATTCGCCTTGTCTCGTTTGTGTCTAGTTTGAGAAATTTGTTGGTTGTATTCTTGGTTAGGGTTTGATTGAAATGCAAAAAATGAATTTTTCTGATGGATATTGGCCGAAAGGTATTGAATATTGTGATGTTTGCGATAAAGTTGAAGGAAATATATAAAATTGGGCATTGACAAACTTGTAATCCTTGCAATGGCTTGGCTATGAGGACTCATTACCTTTTCAAGATTCCAAGTCATTTTGTGTTAAATTTTCCCCGAAGATCGGTTCAAAATTTGTGTTTACTTTGCCAAATTTGAAGAGTTCAAACTTTTAGGCTCTCTTGCCTATAAAACGAGAGAAATATATAAGAATAGAGAAAAAAGCTTACTCACAGAGAGAATAAATATTTATATTCCTAAAAATAGAGAACATTTCTGCCAGAGTGATTGTTGAACAATAAGTAGACCACTGAACATTTCTGCCAGCAAGGCTTAAATTTGATGGCCGTATGACCATATTTAGAGATTTTTGCTATAAAAAACAATCAAAATTTTAAGAAGATTGTATCAGATGAAAGGAGAGATTTTGGATTGACTGTCAAAATTTATATAGAATTATAATGATATATATATATTTGATCTATATATAATTTTACTTACACTAAGGTATATCATAATGTTTTAAGGGTGCCTTTGAATAGATAACCATCATTAAGAAATTTGTTGAAAGGAAAGGTCGACCATCAAATTTAAGCCCTATCTGCCAGAGTGATTGTTGAACAATAAGTAGACCATTGATAATGAAAGAACTTGATTTGGAAGTTCCATTAACCTCTGAAGATACTCATCTCATTTTTGTGGATCTGATTCAACTTGAATCATCTGCCCTACCTGCAAAAAGTAATGTTGTATAGAAGTTAGTCTAATATGCTTTTATAGAAGAAAAGAAAAGTTGTGATATTTAACTCATTATAAGTCAAATTTAGTTGCCAACATCCATAGTCATACAGATTCATAAAATATGTGTATTCAAGATCAACAATTGTTGTTGCAATGCCCTTCCATATATTGTTTATGAGGTTCAAATAGGTCTTCTAGAAGAAAAAGCTATGCACAATTCTTCTCCCTTTGTGGAATTTTACAGGACCTTTGGAGCATTTATCATCCTTCATTGTCCTGATAACCATTCTTACTTCATCCCTTGTGATGTTTTTTCTAAATCCATGGCTTCTTGGCTAGAATTTTTTTCTTCCAACCACTATCTCACATGTTTTCTCATTCCTCTCTATACATTGGTTTACCCAATCACTAGATAAAACATTCTTTTAGAAATCAGATAAAGCTTTGCATTTTTTATCATAATTTGTATATGCTTAGTTCTTGATCTATATTTGCTTAGTTCATATTTTCAGGATTGTCTTGCATTTGTCTTTAGCTGAGAATGATTGCTAATGATATTTTCTGAATGCCCTTCTCATAGCACGTGCCTCTACTTTCCTGTATATTCTAGGATATCTATATTGCTGCCATTGTTTCTTCACATTTTTGGATTGCACATAATGAGTTGGATGTAGCCATGTCAATTTTTTGGATAGTTTTGAGTCTTTGATGGCTTTTGTGTGCTCTTCATCCTTCAAATGAGAACCCTTCAAATAGAAATGGTATATTTGAATGAAGGAAGATATGTTCCATTGGATGCATGGTGATTGATTTGCATTGTTGTAATGAGAATAATGGAAGCAATCCTAAGTCCTGTCTTGCTGTAATGTATACAAGTGTTGTGTAACTGGTTTGTGTTTGATTGATTATATTCCCTTAAATAGCGTAGGCTATCTCTAATGAAAACATACACATATATATGCATACACACATACACATACATATATAATACATGTACATACATACACACATTTTCTAAGAGTTGATCTAGAAGAGAAATCCTCTCCTTGTGATGAAACATGATAGCCATTTACTTGGTATTTGCAAATACTTCTAGTTTCCAAATCTTAAGGAAGAATAAAGTAGAAAACTATTCATTAGGTGAGTAGAAGAGAAAAACATCACTATGCATAGGGATGAGTCCAAACATGAAATACTAGAGTCCATGACCATAAATTTGTTTTCCCAAACTTGCAAACTCACCCCTTGACAAAGCATAAATCTATTGTAGACTCCAAGGTACTTTATAGATACAGGCATTAATTTATGAGCTACACAAGTCTTACCCCAAAATCTTCTTCATTACCATTCATTCTTTGGCCATAGAGCTAAGTAACCTGATTGTCACATTTATATTTTCTAGAACACTTTTACATTTATCATATTACTACTACATTTATAAAATTAGTTAAATTAGGTAATTGGTTTGTGCTTGATTGATTATATTCCTTTAAATAGCCTAGGATATCTCTAATGAAAACCTATTTTCCTTCATGTTTTTATGAACTTGATTGATCCTACTTGACATGTTTTAATTTTAGGGTTTCTTCTTCCTATTAGGGTTTTTTAAATCTACCCTTTTTTTTGTTTAGTATTCAAATTTGGAAATCTTTAAATATTATCTTCATTCGTTACTTTGTCCTTTTATATTGGAGTTTTTGAGATTTGTTGTGAAATCTCTTTATACACCTTAACTAACCTTAGCTAGTCCACTAGTGTTTCATTTTCAAATCTTATGTCACTAGTATTTCTAATTTTTCCAATTTGAAAGTATATTTTTAATCTTTATTTTGATGTATTTGGGTTGTACCACAAGTCAATTAGGATCCTAATCTTCCACCCAGGAGTGGTTTTCTTAACCTTAGCATGACCCAGACCAATGAGAATGATTTATATTCTTATGTGTATGTATATATGTGTGTATGTATGTATGTATTATATATACATATGTGTACATGTGTGTATGTATGTATGTATATTCATATATATATGTATGTACATGTATGTATATGTGTACATGGACATATATGTGTATGTGTGTATGCATGTACATGTATTATATATACATATGTGTACATGTGTGTATGTGTGTATGTATGTATGTGTGTATGTATGTATGTAGGTATGTATATGCATATATATATGTATGCACATGTATGTATATGTACATGCACATGTATATGTGTATGTGCGAATGCATGTACATGTATTATATATACATATGTGTACATGTGTGTATGTATACATATGTATGTACATGCACAGATATGTGTATGTGTGTAAGTATGTATGTATGTATGCATGTACGTACATGTATTATATGTACATATGTGTACATGTGTGTATGTATGCATGTATATGCATGTATATGCATATATATATGTATGTACATGTATGTATGTACATGCACATATATGTGTATGTGTGTATGTATGTATGTATTATATATATGTGTATGTGTATGTGTGTATGTATGTATGTACTTGAGTATATACATGTGTACATACACACATACACATATATGTGCATGTACATACACATATATATGTATATACATACATACATACACACATACACACACACACACATATATGCATGTACACACACACACACACACACACACACACACACACACACATATATATATATACATGTATATATACATGCACGTACACACATGCACTCCCACATACATACATGTGTACATACAGATATATGCACATGTAGATATGTTTATATTTTATTCCTAAGGAATTTATTTCAAAGAATTTTAACTTTATTACTTTAATATGTTTTAAGTTAGATCGAAAAATTAAGGAAATGTTAACCTTTTTATAATTTAGTGTTTGATTTAAAAAATAATTGATTACAAAGAAAGGCTAGATCATATGTGACCAATTGTAATGAAGAGTATTTTTTTATTTTGATCAAAATTTTAGTATAGAGTGGTTGAAAGGATAAATATTTTTTTTCCATATTTACTCTTGGTTGAATATTACATGCATCTATGATTTAATAGGTTCACATAGCTCGATAGATATAAAGTTTGAACTAGATCTCATTAGATACATTTAAATTCAAAAATGTTTTCTAGTTTTGAAACTTGAAAATTTTACCTTTAATTTAAATATATATTTTTTTAGTTTTGAAAAAAATTCAATTTAAATTTGTTTAGTTCATTATGTAATTTTGTTTTAATGATATGCAGATCTCTATCTATTTATATATATCATGGCCGATGAGGAATCTCATCATTCCCCTCGTTCTGAGGGAGAAGCTCAAACTAGATCAAATATATTTTAGGATAGTATTGCTAGATTGGACAATGCTCTAAAATGTTTAGAGAAAACAATTCACAACTCACCCAATTTGGCTAATTGAGATAGATTAGTCACTATTAGACAAGAGTTTATTAAGATGATTGAGACAATTCGATCATACAATCATTATGACGAAATCAGCATTGAACAGTTTTATTTTTCTCTTTCCAGGAGTGTTACTGGCATAGTGAAACATAGAGAAGTTGCCAAATTAGTTTCAGGTGAAAATGTGTTATCCATGTTCCCATTTTATAGAGGAAAAAATAAAATTAGAGGATATGTGGTTACGAGGTGTGAAGATCCTCTTGTTGCACCATTCATATACCCTAGATGGTTGGCATCACATCATAGATGGCCTCACAATGATGAGCTACCATTGTATTTTGTCAAACAGTTATATGTAGAATTTCATTTACATATAGAGGTGGACTACACATCTTATCCTGAGCATGTTGGCCAAGGTAAAGGCCATTTTTCTGAAAAACCACAGTTTAGACCTTCAAATTTTCCACCACCTATGGACAAGAGGGCATTAGTTGGCCCAAACCTTTTGGTTCTACCAAAACATTTGGAATTGGCAGCAGCAAGGGAGGCAGCAACAGGGTCCACTCAGAGTCAGATTTTTGAAAACATTGCCTCTATTATGACATAGATTGATCAGATTTCATCTGATTGACTTGGTAGATATTTATTACGCCCACGGATCAACCTTCCTCCCACTAAGGCTACATTTGTATCATATGATCCATTTATTAGTACCGATATACCTACTCGTATAGATGTCAAGCATATGACCCACACAACTCTGCGTAATACGTGTAGACTCTCAATTTTGGATTTACTAGCAGCATATCAAGTTATCAGCGAGGACCATGGGATTGCTCTTGACAGGGTACTAGACTTTATTAGACAACGATATCCTCATACACATATGAGCCACAAGGTGGAAAATGTAGCTCAGGATATTCCACATCAACGTACAAAATCCCATGCACATCATGTTTCTGTTGATCCTTTAGCTTGTCCAGGTGGTCGTCAGAATGTTACAGGTCATGTTGAGGCTACTACAACACTTGATCCTGTCGATGGGACATATAGTCAACTTCTTTTTGCTATTGATACTGTACATGCTACAGAGCCCCCTATGATGTCTTTACATTCTTGTGATCTTAGTGACATTGGTAGAGCCATCAAGAAGGGACAACAGGTACTTTCAATTTATAATTTAAACACATGTATATATTTTTAAAATTGTGTTCTAAAAATTTATGTAATGCATTTTAAAAACTTCTAGGGGTTTAACTCTTGATTGAAATTGTGTACTTGAAAATTTTAAGCAGTATGGTGATTTCCTAGACTTTGGAAATTTGGAGCATGATGGCGATCCCATGCAGTATGCAAATGAGGTACATTTAAATTTAATTTTAAAAAACTAATTACTTGGTGTTTAAGTTTGAACACATTGAACCAAGTACATTGTAAAAATTTTAGATAATTTTACATATATATGTGTACTTGAAGACATGCAGGGGTTGGGACAAGGCTCAGGACATAGATCGAGAGATATTGGATCAGGACATGGATCCACACATCTTGGATCAGTAGAGTGATCGGTCTATGGATTGAGGGAGAGGTCAAGGGAGAGATTGAGCCATGGATTGAGGGAGAGGTCGAGGGAGAGATCGAGCCATAGAACTAATGATTCTATTCATATCAGACATCCCTCTCTTTGAGATTTGTTTTATAGTATTACATGTTTGAGATCATTTTATTACATGTTGGAGACACTTTTTATGATTTATGTATTGAACATTTGGATGTGTTACATACTTATGTTTTATGGTACACATATATATACTTGTTATAATTTACATGCCACATTCATATAGTTGTGTTTTATGGTTTGAATCTAGGTTTGTTATATATGTGCATTATTATGGTTTGATGAACTCACTTACATTACATCTATAAATACATCATGCATTAAATTATTTTATGGTTTTATTTATTTAGTAAGGAACAAGTACCTTTATTTAAATTTATATTATGGTACTTATTCAAATGCACTTGTTGTACATATAGATAACTTTACATTGTGAAATCAAAATGTTGGACTCCACTATCTAATGGTTTCTATTTGTAATTTTAAAAAGATGGACATGTACATGTAATTAATTTAAATAAATAGTTCAAATGAATTTGTCTTTAATAAATAGGTCAATAAATAGAAAAAATTGAATGCAAATATGCTTGAGATAAATGCTATACATTTTAAAGTAGAACATAAAAATGCAATTGGAAATAGATGATAGTTAGATTGAATTCTTTAAAGCTCTAAATGTTCATTTTTAAAGTCAGTAAAAGTTAAATACATTTAAATTGTGCATATATCATGCTCTACATTAACCTAATTTCTAATTCCATATAATCTAATACACATGTTCATTTGAATGTGCATGCAAAGAATTCTTGAACTAGATGATGAGCTATACTTGTGTCAAGTTGAATGTAAATGAAATCATATATATATATATTTGAAAGTGTTCACTTAAGAATGAACCATATAATTCAAATAAAGCATGCAAGCTATAAGTGGAGTTGAATGTAAATGGAATCAAATTTCTAGTCTTGAAAGTTTAAGAATTCCATGTGGAACATTTATATATATGTAATTAGAAATTGATAAATATATTTAAATCTTGAAAGACATGCACATTTAATATTAAATTAAAAATTTATGACAATTCTATATAAATTAAAAATTGATCAAGTAGATCTAGATCTTCCTAGATGACAATTCTATATATAAATTAAAAATTGATCAATCCATATTTAATTGTACTAGAAACATGGACCAAATTACATGTACATGGTCTCAAGCTATACATGGTAAACAAAGCTAAATTGATGCCAAAATGTAGCTATCTCAAGCACCCCAAACACCATCAGTATGATTCACTACAATGTTCATATATTCCAATGCACCTTAAGGTGAACAAGAAAGGCCAAACCAAGAGAACCTGGATACAATCTAACATTAACAAAATGGATAAATAATTTAGTTCTATACTTAAAAGATAGGAGCTAATATTCTTAAGCAAATTTGGATTTTAAAGATGAAATCAAATTATAAGGTCAAGTGATTTTTTATTAGGAGATTGGATTTGAAATGGATGATAGTCTAGATTAAGGATAAGGTCCCTAGATGTTAAAAAAATTGGGTGATGACGAAAAGACAATATGATGTATGGACTAGAATGAGACCAAGTAACCAAATTTTGATGTTCAAGTTATGCTTTTTTATTATTAAGGATGGAGAATGGACGTATGGTTGAGATGGATCTAGATGGATAATTTTTAAATGATTCTAGGATGAGGGATGCTTACCTAATGAAAATAATACAATTAGGATGTGATTATTAGGATACATGAAAATCAAAATGATCATTTAAAATTATTGAATATCGTGCATTAGTAATGTATAAAAAATAAAGAAAACTAGAGACAAGATTTATGTCTAGATTCTTCACCACTCAAACACCAAATCAACTAGATAATTTTATATAAGTTTGTGGAGTTGAATGTTCAAATGAAATGAAAGATTTGATTGTGAACTTAAGAATTACATGGAACATAAATAAATTTAAATGCAAAATTGGAACATAGACTAGGTTTTGTACATATTGTTGCACGTATATATATATATATATATATATATATATATTCAATCTAGCTCATGTATATAGGTGGAGTTGAACAAATATTTAAATTCAAAGATTTGAAAGTGAAAGTTTAACAATTCCATGTCAAACATAAAAATTTACAATCAAGGAATCTAGAGAAATGATATAAAGGAATTTCTAGAGATTGTCAAGAGTGAACTTAAAAGAATGAACCATGCCCAACATGTAAAAATGCAATTGGAAATTTAGATGATATAAAGGAATTTAGGCAAAATGTAAATTAAACCATTTTTAAAGTCACTGGGTTTTGTATCAAGCATACATATGATCTAACATAAATGTCACATTCTAAAAAAAAAACCATTCTAAATCATGTCACATGTCCAATCAATACAAATATATATTATCTAGATTTGGAGTCATAAATGAGTACATATGTATCCAAAAAACAACTTAAAGCTCCTGGTACATAAAATCTGGATCCTCTCTATCTTTAATTATCTCTAAAATCTTCTCATGATCTTCAATAGGCAACCTCCAATTTTGTTTGGCACGTCCTCTTTTAGGTAAAGTTTCTAAATTTATTTTTGTTGCCAAAACTAAGTGACTGTAATGTAGAACCTTTTGTCCTAGCCTATAATCAACAAATATAATACCATTTTTATCTATCTTTATTTGTTGATAATATGTGCATTCAATAATGACTGATCCAATGGGATACTCTTGTCCATCACCATTTGTCATCGATTCGACCAATTTTCTTTTTTGGTTGTGTACATCTTAGTAGATAGTAATCTACACCTTCCACATTTTCAGGATCTGCAACTACAACAAAGATATCTCCTATACACACACCACATATTTACATATTTAAGTAAATTATACATTTAAAAGTTGTAAAAATTTATATTTTATGTTTGAAACTTACTTAAACATAGAATATATATATATATATATATATATATATATATATATATATATATATATATATATATATATATATATATATATATATATATATATATAAATTTAAATCTTGATTTTAACTAAATTAATCAATTTGGACATACGTATAACAACTAAATCAGATACACATTTGTAATCAGCTGAATATAGTGGATCATAGACATCAACATTGTCATCTTCAATAAAAGGAGACATTGATATTAATTGTTTCATTTCCCATTGTGAAACATACCCAGCTCTAATATTCTCACATTGATCAATATTTGCATTGTCCTCAATGCAATCAATACAAAAACATGATTTTTCTCTCACATTCATTGCATAAGACCTACTACTCCCTGTTGTCATGATTTGATGTAGATTTCTAATACCATGAATTTCTTGACAATTATAAGGATTTGATCTATCAATATCTGTTTAAATTGAAACATGAAAATTCAATTTGAAATCATGTCTGTACTTGAACTTTGAAATTCAAATTTTTATCAAATTTTGACTAGACATACATACCTGTAACTTCCCAAAAATACCATGCGTTGTATGTTGAGTCACAAGCAGAAAAGTGACTTTTGTACCATTCAACAATTTCGTTTGCATTCCGTATGGCATTACCTACAAGTTACACACAAGTTGGCACAATTTGTCACCTATTACTTTCAAAGAACTTAAAAGAATTTAATTTAGTTAAATTAAATATATATATATCTAATATTTTAAAAAGTATGAAGCTAAATTGGACATACCAACAAGTTCATGTTGACGAAGTGCACACTTCACACATGCTCCTACTCCATCGTGCTCTCCTTTTCCATGTCCACTCTCATAAAAATTCCACAAAAATTTGGCGTTGCATCTAGCATGTTGACTGCTTAACCAAACAAAGGCTTTTGTAGACTTAAATTGCCCTATGAAGTTACAAATAATTAAACAATTGAAAACCAAATTATCTTCAAAAAATAATTTAAGTCTCAAAGTTTTAAAAGTAAATATAAATTAATTAAAAATAATTTAAAAACCAATGTACTTACCAGCACATCCATCATACCATATCCAATGTTGTTCTTGATTTATGCCATGTTGTCTTAGGTCTTCAAAAAAAAAATTGAAACAATGAGCTACATAGCTTCTATCATGATTTGTATCATCACTAATATAAAATTAAACCTCTTTGATGATAACTCTATAATCTTTGCTACTTTGTATTCCATCGACTGCTAACAGTGCATGCCTATAGAAAACTTGCACAAAGATTGCAACTTGCTATGAATCATAGTATTGACTTTGAATCTCAGTTTGAGGACTAAATCTATAGTTTTCAGAGAAATCTACAATAGAGAGAATACAAGCTGGTGGAAAACAATTCTTTGAATAACGAAATTGCTTAGATTGCCATCTTGCACCATGACAATGTTGGATATGTGGATATATGATATTGCAAAATTTACTCATGAATTCATTGTAAGGCAATCCACTCTCTTTGAGAACAATTTTTTTGGCCTCAAGTCCTGACTTCGTTAAGTATGTCTCATATTCAAATCTCTTCCAAGTAACTTGCATTTCATTATTATCAACATGTAAAAGATTCTTCAAATCTCCACAATCATTACATACATTTTTTATACACTGAATGTTGAATTCATTTGAATTTTCTGATTTTTCACATAGAAGAGACTTCACAAATTGTGTTGTGCTTCCAGGGATGGCTAAATTTTGATCAATTGTTGCCATAACTTTTCTATATGATTGTAGGTGTAGATCAAATTCAACATGATTTAGACAACAAGTTTTACATACTTTATTTATTCATACAAATGATGGTCGTAGTGTTTCAAACAACCTTTGACAAATCTTCACATTTAAAATTTCTTGTTTAAATGCTTCAAAAAGTTCACTTTGTGTTGTATCTATAAAATGTTTTGGATGAGAAATTTTTGTACCATCATCACCTATTATTTGTATAGTATCCCTTCTATTGGAAGAAACACGAGGGTGGGTGGTCCAATATTCAACAACTTGTTTCTTTACATCTTCTGAAATTCTATTTTTTCGAGGAACCCTACAAATATTTACCCAATTTTTCTAAATTTCTCCATCTATTTCATCTCTCTTTTCAATATTTCTTTGAACAGTTCTCCTAGAAACATTTAGTAATTCAGAAATTGCTTGAACTTGTCTTCTATATGATAATTTCTTACTAGAAATTACACTCATCAACACTCTACATGCAACACTTAAATCACTAGACCAACTCTTCTTTTCAATACATTCTAATGCTTCTTGCAAGTTTTCAACAATTGTTTGTTTTAAATCTGATGAATTTTTCCTATTATCAACCCCTAACAACTCCAAAACAGGGGTCATTTCTTTTCATCTAAATAACTTTGCAATTAACTGTGCTCTTCCAATTAGAGATTTCTCTTCAAAAAATTCATCCCATATTTTTTTAGAGTGTAATTTTAATGTGCTTTCAGATAACATATCTTCAGATGAAATATTATTGAAAAGAGAATCTTCATCCATCTCCATCAAATTTTCCATACCATAGTCCAAAACATTTATATTAGTACTAGGTTCAGTTTGTTCTTGTACCTGTATGTCACCTTGATCATCAATATTTTCCATGGGTTGTTGTTCAGTAGATGTTCCTTCATCCGCTTTTCTCTTTCTTTGTCTTACTCGTGTTCATCATACTTCCTCGATCTAGCCCTTGGATTTGCCATCACAAATTACACTCAAATTTGAATGATTGCCTACATACAAATTTGTACACACATAAGCTTTCCATGAAACATGTACATGTAATATAGCATAAATATTTTAAAAAGCTTGTAACTAGATGCAAAACATAAACATAAAATATTTAAACAAAAGTTTTTAATAAACATAAACATGCAAAACATAAAATATTTTTAATTGAATAATGAATATATTTCTACACATATTTCTTTGATGTTAATATTTTAATAAAAAAAAAGTGAAAACAAACTTCAAATGCATTTTCAATAAAAAACATAATCAATTAAATAAATTAAAGATCAATACACCTTAAAAATATCTCTCCTCTTCTCCAAATGCCTTTTTTTTTTGTCGAAATAAGTCTTGTAAATTTCATAAATGATAAACCTTCCAAAATGTTGAAATAAATCTTCTTTAATCAAAAATAGTTGAGAAAATTTTGAAATATTTGTTATTTTTGAATTTTTTTAATTTGATAAATTTGAAAGAAAATAACTTTATTTTATTTCATTAGTTTTCGGCTAAGTAATTATAGGCCGATAAAGTTTCGATCGATTAATTTTTGGTCGATTCATTCCTGGCCGATAGGGTTTCAACTGAAACCTGATCAGCTGAAAACATCTAGTTGGCATCCTACATGGTAGCTTACTCATCATTTTTTAGAATTTTCTAAAACATTTAGTTTTGGCAGAGTATTTCTCTAGTCAGATTTATTTTTTTGTAAAAAATAAAAATACCCTTTTGTAGAGCTTGAAGTGTAGAATCCAAATATAGAATTTTTACAATATTTTGATTAGTTTTAATATCTTTTATTTTTAAAATAATGCAAGTAGGTTTTAAAAATAAAAAAAGAGGCTGATTTGATATTAAAAAATGATAGTAAAGTTTATTAAAATGTTTTAAATATTATATGAGGCATAAGAGGAGAGAGTCTACTGCAAAAGGGTATATTTTGTTTTTTGAAAATGATTGAAAAAATTGAAATTAGTTGACAGCCTGCAAAACTATCAAATTTTGACATGTTTGACTTTAAAACGTTATTACGAGAAAAATATACATCAAAATGTGTTTTTTATTTTCCATGCACAAGATATTGAAATTACCTATTTGGAAAAAAAAATAGGGAGAAATGAAGTTTTTTCATTTTGTTTCTTTACGGCCCATGAAGTCACTCTTTTATGAAATTTTCAGCATTCCAAAATTTGTCCTTAAATTGATAAAAACATAATAAAAACAATTTTTTTAAATTTTTTAAAAATTACAGGAATAAAGTACACCAAAAGTTCTACATTTTATTAGTTTACACCATTTTGAAATTCAAAACATAAAGACCACTTTTATGTGGTCGAAGTTCATAATTTTTTTGTTGTTGGCCGATTCCTTTATAAAGTGTGACACAGGTTTTTGCTTTTACCCACATATATTTCATAGTCAATAAATCAGTTGAGGAGGGCCTCTTCTTTGTGGATCCAATCACTCATGTCTTCCTCATCTTCTAACACCTCTACGCAATACCTCTCCCTTTGTAAGAATGAGGTATGCCCTACTTCAAAGCATAGGACTGCACTGTCCACTATGTGTTCTAGATGTAAGGATTCAAACATGATCCTCATATTTTCCCCATGCTTGGTTTTCACTATTAGGTGAGACCAATTGAGTTCTAAATATCTCCCAAGTGTTGTTGTAAAGTCCATTTAAAGGCACATCTTGAATAATTGGGGGATGTCTACTATAACTACTTCTTGTGTCACTGTTTGGATCAAACATGAGAAAAGAGTCAAAGATAGATCCTTAATGTGGCCAATGGTCAAAAATTTCTTCCCATATAATTGCATGATTCCTATCTCAAGAGGCTCATACTTGAGTTTTAGGGAATCAAGTACTTGTTTAGGCATGACTGTAGTACTAGTTCTTGAATCAATCATGCTATTATGTAAAATCTTATCTCCCACAATAAGTGTTAAAAATAAAGGCATGGGATTTGTATTGCTTACCTATTTCTCCTTTTCTTTTTTGGTGATGTTCACATAAGCCACCATGGATCTTGAAGGTTGGGGGTTTGACGCACAAGCTCTTTGTCTTTAACTTGATCACATAGATGAATTACATCTATCAATGGAATTTGTTCTTCCTTATTTAATGCTTCCTAGAGCAAAGTATTTTTTTTAGGAATGGATATGACATCCCAAAAAGGCATGTTAGTGGGCACCTTTAATTATTCAACCATGTTGAGCATTTTGACTGGCAGGGTCTTGGGTTTGAACGGTGGTATCTCTCTCGTCTTTGGGAGGAGTCTATTTGATGTGAGTGGATTCAGTACTTTGTCCATCTCCTTTTCTGGAAATGATAGAGCTTACGACTATTGAGAAGGTCAGGAGATGACCTATGTAGATTTATTTTCCTACATCTATGGTTGATGTAGTTGCAGATGTTGTAGAGCTAGTTGCACATATTCTCTAGTGGGCCTTCTTTTAGACCTTGTGTTATAATTTGACTGTATTTGTGGGGAACTAGTCATCAAAGCATAATTTGTAAATAATACATCCTCTTCCTCCATCCATGGGAAAACCACTTGGTCTAGTGCAATATCCAACTCTTATTCTAAAGACATTCCTTGTGTTTGTGCTCTAAAATAGGCATTCTCCATTTCAAGAGACTAATATTCTTTCATACTTGGGAATGTGCCCTGACTTCTATACTCTACTATTTTCTATTGTAGATTTCCCCTTAGATAGTTCTAGGGAATATGACTATCATTACATGGGAAGAACTATATGTTCTCATCCTCCACCAAGTTGTTATGGCTTGGGACTAAATCTTTGCTTGGACTGCTCTTGATAGTGCGAAATGGCATGGTAATTGGCACTATTTGGTTTATGGATGTTGGCTGTTAACCTCCCCCTTTTGATTCTCCTTGGTATGCATTATGTTGATAAGATGGCCTTCCTCCTTGATAGGTCTGCATGGCTTTCTTTGGAAGTACTTCTTTCTATCATCAAATGAGGACTAGCTCATTACCAAAGGATCACATGAGATTCTTCATATCATTGAATTTCACTGCTAGTGAAGAAGAGGTTGATGTGCTTGGTTTCACAATGGGGTATATGTACATGGATGGTGGTATAGCTGATGTGGTTGCTTGTGGAGTATAGGTGTGAAGAGTAATTTCTTCTCAAGGGCCACCAAAAATTTCTATGAATATGGGCATCGGCAGATGTGGTGGAAGCTTCTCAGCATCAATCAAACTATTGTTTGTGCACACAACTAGATCATATGTGTTAGGGAAAATATCTCCCCCCATAGAGGTTATCATTACTATGATGTCTGAATTGAAATCCTTTAGGTAAAACATAAATTCCATCATGGTTGGAGGCCTAGTAGTGACAAGAATTCTTTGCGAGGTTTATTGGAACCTCGTGTTGAACTTGCTCACGACCTCTTGTGGGGCCCTTTTGATGGTGATTAATTGATGCAAAAATGAGGAGCGATCTCCCCTTTTTGAGAAACACTTGAACAACCTCTCTCTGAGTTTATCCCAAGAGCGAATAGAATCATAAGCCAAATACCTATACCAATCCCAAGCTTTTCTCTTAAAAGATGTAGACAATAATATAACATAAATATTTTATTCCACTATGTTATGTACTTTGCATACCTCCACTATATCTTGGAGAAGCTCAAAGGGGGTTTTGAAATCCTCATTGGAAAACTTTGGGATGGCCTTGAGGTCATTGGTGGGTATGCTAGGCCATATGTCTAGGGGCATAGGTGGTTGTAGTAGACTACCACTATCCCATCTTACAAAATTTCTTGGAGGGGGGAAACTAGATGAGCAATTGAAAATATATTCCTATGGATAGGGTATACTGGTATTCTGATTTGAAAAGTTTGGATTCCTAGAGGAGTAGATAAAGCTTTGGATCTTAGGATAAAAATTCTTTCCTTATTTCTCCTTATAGGTGATATGGAACCTGCAAGTACTCTTCTCCTTGATACTGAGGTAGGTAGCTAAGAGTACTAGAAATGGCCTCTTAAGGACACTCTTGTTTGGATTCTAGGCATGGAATTTTGAGCCTCTTTTCTTAGTCTAATTTTAAGAATATTTCTAATTTCTAATTAGACATTATAAAAACTTTTGTCCCACTAGGAATGCCATTAAAAGAACTATTGATCATCAAATCTTGCATCTCTCTGACAATCTTAAGGGAAATTCAGCGAGTGGGGGACCAAATAATGCCACACTGAATAACCTCCAAGATTTTTATAGAAAGTTGGCTCTTCTTTGTGTTTGGGGAAAAGGTAGAAAGAAATGTGAATAAAAAGTTAAAATGGTAATGTGCCAAATATTTTAGAATATTTTAAACCTCAACCTATTTCCTATGAATGATATGATAGACACAAAAAACCACAAAACCTTTATTGTCAGGAAGGGAATGAGAAACAAAGGCT
This sequence comes from Sequoia sempervirens, assembly GCA_007258455.2. Lineage (NCBI taxonomy): Eukaryota > Viridiplantae > Streptophyta > Pinopsida > Cupressales > Cupressaceae > Sequoia > Sequoia sempervirens. The sequence goes on along the minus strand of VDFB02000017.1, from coordinate 29,249,620 downwards.
TAATGAAAGTACAGTGCAATATTTCAAATATCCCTATGGGAAGCACCCATTAAGGTCTGGTCAAACATAGGAAAACTCTACAAGCTGATAAAAATATCCAGAAAGTTATAGAAAACCCTTTCTCCCTTTATGACATAATATGAAAAATAACAACTTTTATAGAAAATGGAAAAGTTCACAAACATAATCTAATTTTTGAAAGCTATCATTCAACATAGAAGCTTAACAACATGGAAATTATCTATGTGAACTATCAAAATAAGCTTAACAAAATTTTTTTAACATGAATGAAAACATGAAGAAATTTGACAAAGGACATAACATGCATAGTTTTGAATATTTCCTCTAAATAGATCAAACTTCAATATCAAATGAACTTGAAAACAAAGGTCAGATTTCAATCTGATTATAGTTTGAGTTAAAATATAAGATACCAAAGAATATAGATATTCTATAAAACTTTCTACTTCTAAAAACATAAAAACTCCTTATTAGATCTATTTCCTTCAAATTAAATTCAATTTTTTTTCTAACTTTTTCTTATGTTGCCAACCCCTATTTATAATATGAAGAAGAGAACAATGCCAAAAACATTCCAAAAGTAGAAACTACCAGGTGCCTACACCTAATAGCCCATGATTCGATCTTATATCTTGATTAGATTGCAACAATCTTTGCTCATTAAGTCCCAATTGCTTCATTAATGGCTTTAGATATTTAGTAAAGATTGCAGTAAAAAAAATAATTATATTCTAACACATCTTGTTTAAAATATTATCAATCAATCATACAAATTGATGGTACTAAATTGAAGGTTCAACCCAAAAGATAATACACCCACCACATTCCAAAAAACTCCACCTAAAAATATCATTCCACAAAAAAAAAAACATTCTAAATAAATATATGATGTGTCAAGCGGGTGGGAAATCTTAGATTTATGAGAATGGCTTTGAAGAAAATTTCCACCAAGCTGACATGTGTCTTGTATCATGCCCAAAAGGAAAGCAATATAGAAAAGCTCCAAATACACCATGTGGTGCATTGTGCACCTTTTGGAGCAGCCCTTTCTTCACTAAGTGTAGACTTCTCTTGAAGTTGAAAAAGCTTAACGACAAAAACCAAAAATATTGAAAGTAAAATTTTCTTTACATATTTTATGAATGCAAAAGTATTTCCCCCAAGTGTACAAGTAAGGGTACATGGATGGATGTGAAAGCTAGTGGTTATGAATGGCCATGGAAATGGAAGTTGATGAAGGAGTATGGATATGAATTGAGGACTCAAGTGTCTCTTTGTGGAAGATAGTACCACATTGACTAAATGTTTCTTATAGACCATGGCTAACATGTCCCCAATTAAAGACATTGGTAGGAAAATTGGTAAAGATAATGGAATGGATAGGGGTACGAAAAAGGGAGTTAAGGATTTATGAAAAGGATTGGATTAAAGATATGGAATGGTGGATGAAGGTTGGATGGAAGTATGGAATGGATTCATTATGAGGGAATTTGGACAAGAACAACATTGGCACACACCTTGAAGGGTGGTGAAAGTTGAAGGATTGAGAGTGGGTTCGGATAATAAACTTGGGTATATAAGGAACCAAAATAGATTTGGAGGATGGGGAAAGACTTCTGATTGGATAATGAGATGGAATATACTTAGATGGAGGAATGGATGATGGTGGAATAATGGAATCTTTTTTTATTAGGAAGTTGGGATACCAATATTTATTTTTTCTTTGAATGCATGGATTCTCTTGCTTTCTTTAGAACTCACATTGTTTTCACTTTTGATTTTTCTTTATATCCTTTTGATTTTTTCTTAATTGGAACCTTCCATTTTCTTGGAAATGTTTTTCTTTTGATATTGGAGCATATTTTTCTTTATATTGGCATGTATTTGTAGTGATACATGATGATATTTAGGCTTTAGTGAATTCTTCAATTTACTCATTTCTTGTTTGGTATTCCAATTGCTTGGATATTCCATAGAGGGATTTTATGAAAAGAGGGGATTTTAAAGTGGAAGGTGTTGGAAGGAAGTCAATGGTATGTTCCTTTATTGTTCTTGAAAGGGTATGTAAGGATATGCATTAGGAACATATGGGCCCAAGATGGATGGAAGAGTTGATGGATAGGGTCCAACAATAGATGGAAAAGATGATGGAGGAGGTGGAAATACTGTTCTAAAGGGAGTCCTTTTGTGTTTGAAAGAGCTGCCAACATCTTGAGAAGGAGGTATGTAGCCAAGCCCTTTAGAATTTAGATGTGTTTTAATATTAGGGTGTTGAAGTAAATGGAACTCATGAAGGCATGAGGTATTCTAGGAGAAAAGTAGCTTTTATAATGGTGGATAAATCAAGGTGATACATTTGTGGCTCATGAATGGGATCTTGTGAAATATTAGGATTATCATGTGATGTGAGGGAAATGATTATTCCTTGGGGTTCTTGAATTTATTGAATGGATGGAAAGCTTAATTGAATGAATTTATGGACTACGATTATGGTATTGAATTGAGAGACTTGGATCATGAGATGGTATGGCTTCATGACATGGAATGGAATGATGAGATGGACTTTGATCATGAGATGGAGTACTGTGATCTTCACATAAAGGGGAATCTATGATATCATGATTTGGATCAATGAGGTCAAGTGAGTGACATTGTTGACTTTCTATATGTTGTATGAAGGTGGGAAAACATGAAATGGATCTGAGGTGGATAAACATAGGATGGATGAGGTGAAAGTGTGTGGAACTAGAAGACTAGGACTGCCATTTTGTGAAATAGGATTTTGCATAAGGTATTATATTCCTTTAAGGGTGACTTTTGGCATTCCTTTAGTGAAATAGGATGGATAGGTGTTAGTTGAACATGGAAGAAATTTTGGTTTCTGATGCAGTCAAGGTAGGAAGTTTCAACAATGAACTATCCTAACTTGCAACCTAGTCAACTAAATCCATGATCATAATAGATATGTAACGAAAGCTAATAGCTAATCAACAAAAAGATAAAAGATAGTTTTGAACACATGACATAGATATATCTTGGGAAAACCCTAATAGGAAAAAACCCAACATTCAAAGCTCTTTCCTCATATAATATAACTTCAAATAAAATTACACATGCCTCAAGGGATTTACACATTCTATGCCACAACCCAAGGATTACACAAGATTTATACATCAATGATCTTCCTTGATATGATTCTGCTAATTCTCAACTTTTTGCTTTGTAAACTTCTACTCTCTACTTTTCCTTCTCTATTCTGCTAGTTTTCCAGATCAAAACACTTCTTTATTTTGCTTCCTAACTTCAAGTTATCAATCAAGTCCTCTTTGATCCCTTGTAACAAATCCTTCTCCTTCATTTATATAATCTTCAAGTCTTTTGACTATTAACAAGTCAGCCTAGTTATAATGGCTACTCAGGTAACATGTACACATAGATAGGTTGGACCCATACGTAAGGTATTTCTTCAAAAATACATAGAACTTCATACAATTCTCCCTAAAGGTCGGTTAGGTCCTTAAATTACTTGAATAATACTCCTTTTGGCTCACAAGTCATGAATTTTCTCCACAAACCAATTAGACTTCACTAGACATTGTTGGCTCTACTGTATGAACACAAGTAATCTTCTAATAAAAATATCTCTTTAGGTACAAACCCAAATGATTTGCATTTTTGATATGTCATAGCTCATAGTGTCTAGTTACTAATTCTAGCTCCACAACCTATGACATGTATATGTGGTAAAATGTGGTATTCTCCAAGGTCACCCTCTTGGTACTGTACAAATTCACTATCAATTGTCTCAATTGTTTTGAATGCTTCCGGATGCTCCTACACCAGACTCTCAGAGTTATTTGAAATGTGAGCCTCTTCACTTTGGTTTATATTGTGTCAAGTTCATTGTTTTCTCTTTGAATTGGTTTGATGATTTTTCCATAGGTACTTGCAACTTCTTGAAGGTCGGTGGCCTATTCAAGTCCACCCTAAAAAATTTCCTCAAGTGTGATTTGGATTTGATGCTCTACTTGTAAGCCTTGCACTACCTCAATGATCGATGGTCTAGGGAAATCTTCTTTGCAAGTTTCCTCAATTTCATTATCTGCTTTAATCAATACATACATGCATCCTATGGAGCAACTAGTTACTTCTTGATACAATAGTGAATTCTCTCTGCAATACTATCTAATCTCTGATTTCAAATATAATTTCCTTTGCACTCATCAAGATCTTATAACTTCTTTACAGGTATGTGCAGGATCATGATGGGTGAAAAAGTGGCAATAAGATGGGTATGTGGCTAAGAATTATTTTTTTACACAAAATTGATGAAACGAAAAGGGGTTTTAAAGGAGATTTTGAGCTTTCCACCAATATAAATTATGCTTTACTTTGAATTTAATAAGTAATTATTATTCATTTTCTATTTCAATTACAACTAAAGTCCTAATTGATAGGCTAATTAAGAGTATGTGCAGGATCATCATGGAAAAAATAGGCCCTTAAGTGGCAAAAAATTCTGAAAAATTAGAGTTAGGAAACTTTATGTAAAAAATTGAATAAGTTATGTAGTGTCCCTTTTGTTTCGACATACTGTTTAGTTGATTCCACTTGATAGATTCTTTAGATTACTTTGATACTATGTTGTTTCTTTTCTGAGGTGATTCTAGATACTCTATTGTTTTGATTTTGTGGATGATACATTGACATCCTAGTTATTTGGTTATGTTGGTTCGATGATACTATGATAGATTCATTCATGATATGGCTTATTGGTTATGATTATTGCTTATATTATCATGTTGATATGATTGTATATGATTGATCTTGCCTGTTGTGTCGATGGATAAGACAGTGTAGCATTACTCATTCGTGAGTACCCTGCTACACTATAATTCTTATTCACGGTGTGTTTTCTAACATGAGTATATATATGTTTTAACCTTGATTTTTTCCTACAAACACAGGTACCGGGTAATGGCTCCACCTACTTGTCAGGTCTGAGCGTACCCTAATTCAATATAATTATGTTGTTGGAGGTATTGATAGGTCCTTTATAACCATCATTATTTTTTGAACGAGTATCTATGTGTTACCCTATTTTGTTGTCCAGTTTATTCTATCATGTTCGTTAGTATTGTTGTGTGTTTGTGAATTAATGTTTAAAGTTTTGCAAATGTCTGTTAATGTATTTATAAATGTTTGTGATTTAATTTATTAAATTAGATTAAATGAATTATCTAATTTAAATGTTAAGTTGAAGTTAGAAAATTGGAATATTAATAATAATAATAATAATAAATAAGTTTGAATAGCTTAGAATGAATTTAGTTGTATAACATAAAAATAAACAAATTATTCAAAGCAAATAATTAGTGATTAAATGAGATATAATCAAATGCATGCATGAGAGTTTTAGGTGGAAAGGGATATTTTTAATTGGTTACCAATTATAACTATTGCATGTTGAATCATACAAAAGAAATTTCAGTTATACTTTGGCTTTAGCACAATTTTTTGCTTTTAATAAGGCACTTTTCTTGGTTCTCAACCAAATTTGAAGGGAGGTTACACTCTTTTTGGTAGTGAGTAATGAAGAAGGTAGTGGTATGACTGCATTTAATCTCTCTTGGAAATTGATATAGAGGGGGGAAAATCCGCACTGTTGCAGGGCTGGAGATATTTTCTGATTATAGTCTATTGATTGAACAATTTTACTTTGGGGATCTTGGCTTTGATTTCTTGGGGGGTTTGAAGATTTGGGTTTGATTTCATATTCTGCTACAAATTGTCTATCCATAACTTCTATTCTTAGATCTAGTACATATTCTGTCCTCCAAGTTTGAGCACAGCCCTCATCCTCTTAACCTGTGTGACTGCATGCACTTGGAGCACAAGCAAAGCTTACAATGTTTGGATACATTCCAGAATGCTTCAATAATTCAAAGATTTTGAGAGCTTCCTTGTGAAATCCATTTTGTACATATTCTGCAAGCATCACATTTCATGAAAGGCCATCTATATATACCCACCGTTTGCATTTGCTTGAAAGTTTCGTAATCCTTTTTCGTGTATATCCTACAAGCATTGATTTACACGTGCTAATCGCATCCCTTGAAAGCTATCTTAAGCTTTTTCAACAATACAATCTATGCACAATCTGCTATCATTTTAGGAAAGATCTGAGTAGGTGGCATTTGATTTCTTCAATCAAATTCTGGTGGCTATTTGGGAATTTTGAAAGAGAAGTCAAGAAATTTTGCTATTAGACAACTAACAGTTCATTAGGTATTTTTCTGTATGATTTTTCTATGAAATTTGTGTTTTATAAATATAAATAGGTGCTACCCAGCCAAGAATTTGTATGCCTTACTATATAATAGTTTGATTCAGATTATTGTTTGCTGAATGTATAACTTTGTGACTTTATAACATCGGAGTATTTTAAAGAGTTAGCTATTAACCTTTTAGTAAAGATATAATCAATCAGTATAAGTGACGTCTTGAGCTAGATTCCTGAGATTTCCTTAAAATCTTTTTATCTTGGCTTGATGCCGATTTTCTTGTTTAGATGAAAAGATTTTGGAATATGTTAATATTTTGTTTGAAATTTTTCATTCCTTGGAGCTTTTGATTATACCATTGTTTGGTACGTATCAGATATACCTGTAATCTCATTTGCTTAACGTCTGAAGATTATTCAAGTATAAAATCTTCTTAAGTTATGCCACTTAATGGAATCCTTGTCTTGTTAAGTTCTTAGCAAACATTATTTAAGAAAAGAGTTATAACATATGCAAATTTGGGCATGACTCTTAAAATTTCATTTTGGATTTTATGCAAGATACCGACTATTAGATACCTTGATATCAATTCCTTTGAATAGTAGGCGATTTAAGGGTTTCCATACTATTCATCCATTGGCAGTTGAATTCAAATCTGAGATGGTATATTGACTTCTTCTTTAGATACTTGTACCTGTAGATCCTTTAGATATGCATTTAGATTATTTTTTCCTTAATCTGTGTATACTCCACATCTTGCATGCAATTAGCATGTTAGTTTATAGATTGTCCTTCCTGTGAAACCAACGCAGCCTTATTCCTATGAATATCTAAAATTTAGAATAGTTTTCTGATAATGAAATTCGGTATTGCTAGAATAATCTTCACTTCAATGTTTTGCATAGTGAATTCTGATCTTAATTATATTGTTACTCTTCTTGTTTACGTCTAGAACATTCGTGACATTAGTTTTGTACTTGAATTATGATAATGTGTTGAGTTTATTTAATATGTTTATGTAACACTGTCTTGGAAACTTTATTGCAATTGTGTAATTAATTAACCTTAAAAAAAATTACACAGTGTAGCAATACTCATTTGTGAGTACCCTGCTACGCTGTAATTCTTATTCATAGTGTGTTTCTAACATGAGTATATATATATGTTTTAACCTTGATGTTTTCCTGTAGACATAGGTACCGGGTAACGGCTCCACCTACTTGTCAGGTCTGAGCATACCCTCATTCAATATAATTATGTTGGTCGAGGTATTGACAGGTCCTTTTGAACCATCATTCTTTTATAACATTTGTGGTTGCATGTAATATGTAAAAAGGTTGCAAGTGTTACAGGATAGTTAAAAAGTCTCATCATAGCCTTAGAACGAAAACTAAGGCATTGATGATGATAGATAAAGCATCTTGGACCAGCAGTGACCATTTAAACTTCAAGTAGTCGATCATCAAAACTTTAAATGAATTTTGTAGAAATGTACATAAACTTTAAATTCATTTGATAAGAAATTTGAACATCAAAACATTAAAAGTCAAAGAAATAAATCTTAAAATCTCCAATGAAAGAAAGCCCTTTCTAGACAAAACTACCCTTCAAGCTCACTTGCATGGGATTTCTCCTCTGGTTAGGTTGGGAAACAAATAAATTAGGCTGCATAAATGACAATGATAAAATATTCCAATCTGTCCGTAATAATAATTTATTCTCTGAAATATTAGCCCCTAAAAGCTTCCAGTCTGCTCAACCCAATAGCTCACATGAAAATATAGGTAGCAGTGGATTTCCCAAGAAAATGGTGTTAATTCTACTCAATTTAGTGCTAAATTTGGTGTCATCAGAGCATTTAATTGTCAGAGAAAATAAAAAATTATTGTTATCATAACATTGATCTGTCAATGGAGAAGAATCAGAGAGGGCGATGGAGAGCATTGTTCTATGCAAGCTATGGCTTGAATGAGGGGCCTTTCATTCTTGCATGCGCCCAATCTTGGGCTTATTTTCTTCCTAATTTTGAGTTGTGTGTGGGGTTGGGCTTTTTCAGGTGTTTGGGTTGTGGTTTGTGGCTGCTGGATGGGGTTAGGGCCAACTTTCTATCTCGCAGTGTTTATTATTTCAACTTTTCTTTTGTTGGTTTTCTTTTTCTTTGGTTTCTGTAGAGTGTGCTTTCACCTATGGTTATGGCTCCAAGCAAGAATTATAGGGAGAAATCCCCTTTGAAATTTTGTGTTGCTATTGAGGTTTCTTCCCCAAACCAAAAGACAAAAATGTTTGATAATAATTTATTTGCCAATGATGCTGGAGATGGAGGTTTTGTGCCTAGAGGAGGATCTTGAATTCTGAAGGTGAATGGTTGCCTAGAATGCTCTAAGGAGAGACCCATTTTTGTGATTCAACCAGAATCCATTGCTGAGGACATTGAATATTTTTCAAAGCATGCCTTGCTTTGCAAGTTCATGGGAATGAGGGTTTCACTTCAATTTTCGGAGTCATGGTTGTAGCAGACTTGGTCTCTTGAGGGGGAAATGGACATTATGTTGTTGGATAACAACTACTTCATGGTGGCTTTCAATTGCATGGGAGATCAGAACAAAGTTTTTGAGGGTGGACCTTACTTCCACAATCAAGTTGGTCTTTTTATGAAACCTTGGCATGTGGGTTTCAATCCTCCAGAGGAACTACCAAATGGTGTTTCTTTTTGGGTGCGTCTCCCTAGATTTCCTATTGAGTGTTGGCATAATGATATCTTGCACAATGCTCAACAAACAAGGGAAATAAAGGTTATGATTTTTTCTCACATTTGTGTTGAATTAGATATAAGTAACCCTCTTACTAATTCCTTAGAAATTTGGGCAGGTTCATATTCTTGGGTTCAATAATTAGACTATGAAACAGTACCATTTCGTTGTCATCTTTTCAATGAATATGGCCATCTTTAGAGAAGATTCCCAAGATCTAAGCCACCAAAGACTCAGTCATCTCAACCCCCTCATAACCCTTTGAGGGGTGACAAAGGAAAAGTGCCTATGTCTAGTGAGGTTGCAGGTGGTGAGGTTTTTATTCCAGCTAAAGCTCATAGTAAGAATCAAGGTCAAAAGAGAACATTTAAGGAAAGATAGGAGGGAGATACCTTTAACTGGTTTGAGGTTTTAGATGATCTCAGTCTGCAAGAGGTGAACCCTAGTACATTGGGAATGGACCAAAGTGTTATGGAAGAGGTTCATGAAGACATTATTATAGAGGACATTCAAATACCACAAATAGAGGGGGCCTTGCAAATGGACACAGATTAGAGTTTGGGGACATCTAGGGAACCTGAGTCTATGGTTATTGCACCATTGATGGTGGGAGAAACAACTAGTCCTCCTTTGAAAATTGTTCCTGATGTAGAAAAAGGAAGCAAGGCTTCTCCTGCATTGGGTATTCTTCAGAAAGACTTGAAGAAAGGGACTATTGAGAAGCCTTCCAAGATTGGAAGAAAGAAATATTTTGAGAAAATCAAGCTAATGGGGGAGACTTTAGTGGAGTCAGGTTCTGTCAAAAATCTTGACTCCCACTTTTGTAATCCTCCAAAATGATCATTCTCTCTTGTAATGTATGGGGCTTGAATAGTGGCCCTAGACAAAAAACTGTTTGAGACTTGGTGCAAATTCACTCCTCTGATTTTCTTTTTTTACAGGAGACAAAGTTATCTGTTGAAAGCATGACTAGTTTATCATCTAGGTTGTGGAGTAGAGGTGATTTCTAGTGTATTGGTGCTCATGGTACTGTTGGGGGTGTGACCTGCCTCTGGAATCCTTTGAGGATTCATCCTCTCTGGTGGATGTCTTCTAAATCCTCCATGTCTTTGATCACTACAAGCATTGAGACTAGGGAAACTATCCTCCTCTCCAACATTTATGCTCCTACTGACCTTTTGGGTAAGCAATATTTATGGTCCCATTTAAGTTTTATCCAAAGTATGGTGCCTTATCACCCTTGAATCATGGCTAGAGATTTCAACGCTATTACTGAGTTGGCTCAGAAACAGGGTGGTATAGCAAGATTGGAACCTTCTACTTTTTTGCTTCGTGATAACATATCAGCTTTGAACTTGGTGGATACCAAGCCTATAAATGGATAGTTTACTTGGAACAACCAAAGAATTAGGGAGAAGTGCATTGCAGAAAAACTTGATCACTTTCTAGTTTCTTGTTTTTGGGTTGGTGGTGGTTGGTCTACTTGTTCAGAGATTTTGGATTGGCGAGGTTCAGACCACTGGCCTATTAAGTTAGTGGTGTCCTCCGCTCGGGTGGCCCGATCTCCTTCTTTCAAGTTCCAACTTATCTAGTTGTGTGATCCCTCTTTACAGGACTATGTTGCTCACTGGTGGAGGATTGGTAGACCTGCCTATGGCACAACTATGTATACTTTTTCCAAGCTATTGCAATATTTTAAATATCAGCTTAAGTATTGGAATTTCTATTTTTTTGGGAACATTTTTCATGACAAAGCTCTTGCTCAATCTAAGTTAGATAATATAACCAGGGAAAGTAGGGAGAATGGTTTGTCAAAAGCCTTGGTTCAGGAAGTGGCTATGGCCTTAAAAATCTTGGAAGAATGTGAAATGTATGAAGAAATTTATTGGAAATAGAAAGTTCACATGGAGTGGCTTCAAGAGGGGGATAAAAACACTACATTCTTCTTCAATTCGATTAAGGCGAGGAGGCATGGTAATTCTATTCCGATGCTTGTGAATGATAGGGGAGAACAACTTTCCTCCTTCTAGGAGATATCTAGAGAGGAAATGCAGTATTTTACTTCTCTTTTTAGGGAGGACACTCAGGAGGGTTCTGTTGAGGAAGCTCAGGTTCTTTCTTGCATCCCCCAACTTGTTACTAGAGAAATGAATGATAATCTTATGCATTATGTTTCTCTAGAGGAGTTGGAGGAGATTGTTTTCCATATGAAGAAAGGGAAAGCTCCGAGTACTGACGAGTTCCTGATTGAATTCTTTCAAGAATTTTGGGATATTATTAAGGTTGATTTATTAGAGGTGGTCCAAAAATCTTAGAGGAATAAACAGATGCTTTGTGCACTGAACTCCACTTTTCTTTCCCTCATCCCAAAACATGATGGGGCAGATTGGTTAATCCATTTTCATCCCATTTCCCTTTGTATTGTGATTTATAAGATTATCTCTAAGGTGATTGCTGAAAGGTTGAAGAAATGGTTAAATGGATTATCTCTGAGTTGCAAGGTGGCTTTGTGCCTGACCAATAAATTCTAGATGGAGTTGTTATTGCTATAGAGACTATCCACTCTATGGCTATGTCAAAATCTAGGGCAATGTTTATCAATCTTGATATGGCTAAGGCTTATGATAGAGTTCGGTGGTCCTTTCTTCAGAATATTCTTGGGGCCTTTGGATTTGCTAAGGACTAGATTCAGTGGGTTATGTGTTGTGTAACATCTATCTCCTCTATTTTAATCAATGGGGAGCACACTGAGATTTTTGAATCTTCTCGTGGTCTTTGGCAAGGAGACCCTCTTTCCCCTTATCTCTTTCTTCTTATTGTTGAAGGGTTGGGGAGATTGTTCAAAAGTAATGTTGAGTTAGGGGTTATCTAGGGGTGGAGGTGGGGCAATGAGTTTCCTCCTTAGTGACACCTACAATTTGTGGATGATACTGCCTTGATGGGTATGGCTACAATCAGGGAGGCTACTAATCTGCATAAGGATTTGGATGTTTATCTCACTGCTTCCGGTCAATTAATTAAGATAAGTCCTCCATTATCTTTTTTAATACACCTGGACCTATTCAATAGAGAATTGCTCTTACTATGAGGTTTTAGATAGGCTCTCTTCCTTTGACTTAATTGGGTATTCCAATCTCTTCCAATAAGCTCCCTAGAGATTCTTGGTAGTATATTCTTGATAAATTTTGTGCGAAGGTTAATCATTAGACTCATAGATGGCTTTCCTTTGTTAGGCATGTTCAGTTGCTTAAATCTATGGTTCAATCTCTTCCCTTGTATATATGTACACTTTAGGTGGCTCCAATGGGCTTTGTTAAGGAATTGAATTTCTTGACAAGGCAGTTTTTATGGGCTGGAAACTTGTCTTCTTCTAAATGGAGCCTAGTTAGATGGGATATTGTCTGCTATCCAAAATAGTTGGGTGGTCTCGGTTTGAGGCAATTGACTTTTTCTAGGTTGACATTGGCTGCAAAAAATTATTAGAGATGATGTGTGGAGCAACATCAGCTATGGGCTAAAATTCTACTTCTTAAGTATCATCCTGGGATCCCAAAGGAGGAAGTTCCAAATTATCCTTTGGTGGGAAGTGGATCAGTGATTTGGGGGACTCTCAAGAAAGGGGCTACTTTGATTAAGGAGGGATTATTTTTGATATGTAAGAAGGGAATAGTTGCTCTATTTTGGTCAGACTCTTGGGATGGTTTTCCTCCCATTATCTCTTAGTTTCCTAATTTATTGGCTCTCTATAAGCACTTCTTGGAGGCTAGTTGGTCAAGGGTGAGTGATTTTAAATCTTTTCACACTTGTGGTCAGTTGGAGTTTGCTAGCTGGATGTCCCCCCACGAGTGGCTGATGGTAGGTTTGGAGGAAGATTGTGCAGAGCTTCATACTATTTTATCAGTTAGACACTATAGTTCCCTCAAGGACAAGGATGTTCTTGCTTGCGCCCAAATCCTAAAGGCATTTTTTCTATGGCTAGTGGATATCAGGAATTGATGCCTCATAGATTGAATGGAGAAGAGGTCCATTAGTGGAAGTATGTTTGGAATAAGTTCTCTTGGCCAAAATGTAATTTCTTTGTGTGGACTTTTTCCTAGAATAGGTGTTTGACTTGGGACAATATTCAGAAGCGTGGATTTCATGGACCTTCCTTATGTGTTTTGTGTGGTGCTGCTGAGGAGGACTCTTCACAATTGTTCTTCAGATGTACTTTCTCGTTACAGCTCTGGCACCTTTGATGGGGTGTTTGGAAACACCCTTGTGTTCATGATTCATCCCTGGTGGAATTCTGGAGAAGTTTGGGTAAGCCCCCTACTTTGAATCCTTTTCTTTAGATTGTTTGGTGCATTGGACCTAACTTTATTCTTTGGAAAATTTGGCTAGAGCGAAATCGTAGGATTTTCTGAGAAAGGTTAGGAATCCAACAAGTTTGGCATAAAATTTTGGGAATGATCTAGGAGACTGTGGAAGCTAAATGTGAGGTTATGCTCCCGCTTGATAGAGGGGATGTTGAAATTACTGACAGAATGGGTCTTCAAGGTTTGTCTCCTACCTCTACTTGTGTCAGAAGGGGTAGACGTGTGAAAAATAAAGTTCAAAGGATGGGTAGATGGATGCCTTCTCCTAAGGATATCTTGAAGATTAACATAGATGGCTCTTCCTGAGGTAATCCTGGACTAGCTGGGATTGGCAGCTTGGGTAGAGACTGTTTAGGTGAAGTTGTGTTCTTCTTTTCTATTTATAAAGGTTGGCAGGCTAATAATTTTATGGATGGATTAGCGATTATCTATGCTCTAGACTGTGCTTATGCTCTAGGTTGGCATAAGGGTATTTCTGAATCTGACTCTTAGGTTATTGTGAATTTGTTGATTGAATGTAAGGTGAAGGATGTTAATTGGCAGCTGGCTCTTGTTGTTCAACAAATATTTCAAATTAGTTCTAGGATGGAGATTGTGTCCTTTGTCCACATTGCACGTGAGTGGAATAGGGTTGTTGATTGTTTGGTGAAGTCAGCTTCGAATCAAGTTAATGTTTGGAGGGTTGAGGAATGGAGACATCTTCCCTAGGATTATTGTTTAGATCTGAGGAGGATCTTGACCAAGGATATGGATGGTTGTGGAGTTGGTTGACCGGTGCTCTCGCTCTTTTGTTGTTCTTGTGCTTTTCTCTCAGAGCTTTTCATTTGAGATTTGCTTGTAATCTTCTTTTATGAGTTTCAATAAAGTTTTTACCCCTCTTTTTCTAAAAAAAAAATATTGATTTGTCAACAGTTATCAAGAAACGCCTAAATGTAGAAAAGATTGCCTCTATCTCTAAGAAAGTATGATAAAGACAACAATAATAAAAGCATTGATTTCTTTCATCATAATCTGACATTCAAGACTGTGAGTACAAATGTAATTTATTATAGACAGCGAAACTTTTGAAAAGAAAAGAGAGCCACGCCATAAGTTGCTTTGAAATATTCTCAAACCAATGCAAACCGGTGACCACCTATCTTTGACCAGCCTCCTCACTGCACTGTCACAACTTTACAGTATTTGAAAAATAGCTCTTTGAGTCTGCCCTGAAACGCCATTAGAGGAATAAGATATATGTATAATAGAAAACATCACATGTAGTACCGACAGACTTATCTTGATGAGAACAATATGATTTTGAAGGCGTTTATTTCCATTAGACAAAAAATTGCCAATAATTCAACTTCTTTTGAAAGAATAGTCGATCTGTAGAATCAATATTATTTGTGTGAATGCATAAAAACCTGATGGCTAGGGTTTTGAGAAAGCCTAAATTCCTAAGGCTTTGGTTTCTTGAGTTAATCCAATAGTTAACACTTGTGGGGATATTTAATACGTGGATATGGTTAAGGAGTCAGTTTCGATGGAGAACCCCATTTAGGGTTCACATTCTTCCTTTGAAGCTTCATTTTAATGGTGAACCCCAATTTTAATCACACGTAAGGAAACCACCCCTTGTTTCTATCATTTGCTTAATTGAGTCACTTGGTTGAGGGATCTTGGTTTCCTAATGAACTGAGAGTGAAATAGGTCCCTTGGTTTCCTAATTAAATGAGAGTGAAATAGGTCCCTTGGTTCCATCTCCTAAAAGGTGGAACCATATTTCCTTTGGTTCATTTTGGTGAACTTGACCTTTGGACACTTGCATTTCTAATTTGGAGAACACTGTACTCTTAGATCTAGGTTAACTTTTCATATGATTTGCATTATTTGAATTACATTTAGGGCTTCTCAATATTGCATTCATGAAAGTGCATATAGGTTGCATTTTTTCATCTTGCATCATTTAATTTCATTGGAAAACTATACTTTCAAATAGTCATTTGAAGATACAAATGAGAAACCTTAGCATCAACTTAGAATTTGTTGAATTTGGCTTAAAAACCCTAATCTAGGATATTCACCCACCTATGTGATTTAGTCCCTATACAAGTGTTTTTTCTATATTTTTGGGAATTTTGTGTTGTCTCTTTTTTAGTATTTGAACATTTCAGAAACCCTAACTAGTACTTATTTTCCCATCTTGGCAATTTAGTCTCATATCAGACCTAAATCTACATTTTACAACATTAAAAACTCCATTTCTAAGCTTCTATTTGCTATTATCAGATCTTTGTTTAAGTTTGTTGAGTTCCTATTTCATTCATTTCATTAGACCTAGCTTAATTAGGTTCATTTATTGCATTTCCTAATTTCAAATTTTCATTTACAACATCTCATTTTCAGATTGTTGCATAGTGTAATTAGCTATGGATGTCAAAATCTACAAATGGTTAGCATTTAAAAACCAAACTAATAATCAACATCCCTATGAAATAATGAAAAATATTAGATATGCTAAAAAAGATATTAAAACAATCCTTGATTGAGCTCCATGATATGAAAATGATATGAAAGTGCTATGAGGATGATATGAGGTGGGAAAAATCAGTTCTCAAATGAAGAGAGTGACTTTGCATTAGCTTTGTGGAGGATTTTTTGAAGGATGAAGCCTCTATTTGTAGATTCTCAAATGCTAAGAGTGCTTATGGGAGAGAAATGTGGGATAAAAAACCAACCAATGAAAAGATGCCACTTGTCAACTTGTGAGTGGTTGATGCATGAGCACATTGTGGTCAATGTGCCAAAGAGGGGGAGATTCAAATTTGAATTTGATGACAAGATGAGTTAAATGCTAAGCTTGACTTGTGCAAGAGACATGTAAGAGATTATTAATTGCTTTGTTGGATGTACATGCCAAATTGGTGGGAGATTCAAACTTGGAGAATATTCTCCCTTTATGGCAAGTTGAAAGTAAATAAAGATTTTGATAAATCAATTAAATTCAATTTCATGTGCAAGTGGCAAAATCTAGAGAATACAAGTGATTAGGATTAGTATTTAACCATGGATTAGATTAATTAAGATGATGTTAGATGTTTTGACCTATTTGAATTGATTTAGGGATTGAAATCAAATCAAAGGGAGATGAAAGGTGATAAAGATTTAGTTAATTAAATATTTGGTTTATTTAGCTAAGGGGGATGATGATGGGATCAAATTAAATAAAGTTAATTTATTTAACTTTAGATGGATGATCCTTAGAGATTAAATCAATTAAACTTGGTTTATTTAACTGATGGGCGAATATGAACTAATTAAATGGATGATGTCAATTTTGCATGTCTACATTAGCAAATTACCTTGTTTAGAATCTGAAAATTACATTGCATTTCATCATGGATATGTGCTTTGCTATGTTTTGGACATACTTGAAATTATTAGTGGATATTTCAAGCTATATTTTTGGAAATGATCCTAATGAAATTGAACTAACTCATGCTCAATAAACTCCTAATACATGTCCTCCTCATGAAGTTGACAACATTGGAGAAGATGATGACATCATGAACAACTTCGTAAACAATTTCCTTATCAACCTTGAGACTAATACATCCTTTTATCCTTCCATGAAACTACCAATGCAAATTTAGATGTTTGGCCTTTTACATCCTAAAATTGAGGCACAAACTGAGCCTAATCTCCCTAAATAGGTGAACCTAGCTCCTTTAACCATGCAAACACTCAACCATCCTATATTAATAAAGTAACCAATACATCAATCAACCTAGAAGAGACATGTGGAAAAGGATTCATGATCTTAAGAAAACAAGGATGTGATACAACAAGAAAATATGAAATATATCAACTCTTAGAACAAATACTAATGGAAGATATCGAAGGAGTAGGGTACCACAATCCTCCTCTTGACATAAGTGTCCTCCTTCCTAAAGAATAACTAATGCTCATAATAATGATAAGGATTATAGGATCATCTAAGGTCATCCTCAACATATACCTCAACAAGTTGGTGAATCTAGAAATTAAAAAAGCCTTATAAAATCAAGCCCTTCTACCTTCCTTTCCATATGTTTGAAAATGAAAAAGCTTTAAAAATCCTTCTTCATCACTATTTCATAAAATTTCCACCTATTAGAGAACATCAAAACAAAAATTAAAAAGGAAAAAGCACAAACATGTCCCATTTCCAACACCATAGAACTCTTGGACATAGTACTAATGAATTACATGCCTTACAAAGGATATTGAATAAATATACTCCTCCAAAAAATATTGACTTTATAATTGAATAGCAATTATAGGAATACCCATCCTTGCCATGTAATAGTAGTAGGATCATAATATTCTCACTATTACATGTTTTACATTCATTACAAATTATTTCAAAATGCAAGGACCTCTTTCTCATCACCTGCCTTGGTTCATTCTTGTCTAGTGCACATAATGGGGGAAAGAATTTGATAGCCTTGTTTGAGTACCTCACTTCATGTCATCCCTTTGGCTAGTTGCATGTCTTCTACATATGATGAACAAGACTAGGATGTGGATGACTTGCTATAGGTTGACTCACATGTGACTTACTAGTCTTGTCTTTTTTTTCATTTCCTTTTCATGTTAGGTGTGTGATTTCATGTGCATAATATGATCCCCCGTACTATTTTGTTTGATGTATCTCTCTTTGTGGCATTCTTCTATTTGTATCTACACTCTTCTATATGTCGTAAATATTTTTTTTTTCTTTGTCTTGTGTTTTTCTTTTGGAGATTACATAAGGTGTTGAAACATTTAGGTCTCTTCCATGTTAACATAAAATATTATCCTTTAAACTTTTCTTTGTCAAGTTTTCCTTTTGGCGATGATACAATGCATTGAGACAATTAGGTCTCTTCCATGTTGACCAAATTGGGATTTTTCAATTCAAATTTAATGAATTTCAACATTTGGGATCTAATAAATGGTAAATTAGATGGAGTGCCTATATAAGGGTAAGTGAAAAAAGATGGGGGGCCAAAAAGGGGGCTTATGTGGCCACATTTTTTTTGAAATTAGGAAATACTGACCTTGGACATGAAATTGACGATAGTTACACTCAAAATTTTGAGATGCAACAAAAACAAGGATTGAAGTGCTCTGAGTTTGCTTTCTAAACTACTAATTTATTTTGAAAATGGTTGATATTAAGGGATTCAAAAGAGGGATGTACATAAATTGGTGTTGTTTTTGTCAAAAAAATATAACATAGCAACTTTTATATGTCCCTAGCATGGTGAACCTTTTTTTAGTATTTTTAAAATCACTCTAGGGAGAAATTAGCTAACAATATTTAGTTGATGCATGATTTTTTTGATAATTTTTTAATGAATATTTTATTTTTTATTAATTTTCTAAGTGGACACTTCTTGAAAAAAAAGAATTTCGGCCATGCTACCCATACAAATTTTGGAATTTTTTTTTTTTAATTTGTAGAATGGTGTCTAGTTTCTAAAAATGTAATTTATTTGAAATTTTGATGAATGGTTAATTTATAATGCAAAAAACACCAAACACCTGCCTTTACTCAAAAAGCAGGCTACAAACAAACAATTATAGATGTTGGGCTTAACTTTTGTCAAAAAAGTGAAAAGCATTTTACTGGAGAAATGAGAAGCTAACATTACCTGTGGTCTATCGGTTTCAACACCGTGAAAGTCACGTGCAATGGGTATGTGCAGGATCAAGGGGATGTGCCAAAAGTGGCTATAAGGATGGGTATGTGGTAGGGTATGTGGTCAGATGACTTTTTTTTTACCCAAAATTGATGAAATTAAAAAGGTTTTTCAAGGAAATTCTTAGATTTCCACCAATATAAATTATTCTTTACTTTGAATTTAATAAATAATTATTATTCATTTTCTATTTGAATTATGATTAAAGTCCTAATTGGTAGGCCAATTGAAAAAAAAAATATAGCTTTCAAATGTTATCAATTTTTTTGAATCCAAAACATGCATCACATTCTATGCTTCACATACTATAGGATTAAAAAAAGAAATTGAGTTTCATGAATTCTTGACCAAGCTAAGGTGGTTAGACATACGAGTTTTTAATATTTTTTAAAAGTTGTAATAAAAAGTTCATAATTAATTATTTACGTGAGAAAAAATCAGCATCACGTCGGGACATGAGTCCTCTACTTATATCTAATATATTATAAAAAATATTATCATTTTATTATGGTTAGGGTGGTCAAATAGACACTGACTTATTTTTTCCTTGAAATTTATGTACTAATGCATGAAAATTTCAAATTTTCACCAAATCAATTTCTTTTTAAAAATAAATCTTTTAGTTTAGAAACTACATTCAATTTTCTACAGATTCTATTCTTACATATTTTTGATATAATATAGATAACTTATTCAAATTTTTATGTCAAGTTTCCTAACTTTGATTTTTTAGAATTTTTCACCACTTAAGGGCCTATTTTTTCCATGATGATCTTGCACATACACCAATTTTGACAATGAGCATGAACCTGATTATGTGAAATATTGTATAGTTTGAAAAAACAAGTCTTTGGTCATTGGGAAGGACCTCTAAACCTTCAGGTTGGTATTCCAAGGAAAATACCAAGCCTAAGGCTTGGGGATTGCCAAAGAAAGATAAAACATGCACACATTATAATGCGCTTTCGTTATATCTTAGTTTTGACATTGTTTTTTCTGTTTGTGTGAGACATGTCTAGCAATATATAATGCAAAAATAGTATAACATGCTTGCATTATATATTGCTTTATGTTAAATGCTACTCTATTAAATGGATGTTTATATATTTGTATGTTTGTGTGTACATGTATGCTTGTATGTCATGTATGTATGTATGTATGTATGTATGCATGCTTGTATGTATGTATGTATGCTTGTATTTATGTATCACTACATGTATGCATGTATTCCTATATGTATGTAAGATTGTATCTACATATGTACATGTATGCTTGTATGTATGTAGGATCATATGTACATATGTATTATGCTTATATGTATGTATTTATGTATGTCTTTAGAGGGAGGGGGGAATTTTACGACAGACAAAGAGAGAGAGTTGTCTATGTAAGATGTGAGGGAGAGAGGGAGGGAGAGACCTTAGAGAGAGAGAGGTAGAGTGGTAGTGAGAGAGTCTTGAGAGAGGAAGAGGGAGTGGAAGAGAGAGGGAGTGTGAGAGAATGGAATGGAGTGATAGGGACTTATCTAGGTAGGGTAGGAGGGATAGAGGGAGAGAGAGAAAGAGAGGGGGGTGGGAGAGAGAGAATATGGAGAGAGGGGGAGAGAGAGGGAGAGAGAAAGAGGGGGAGAAAGAGAGAGAGAGGAAGAGAAAGAGAGAGTTATGTAGGTGGGGTGCCAAAGGGAGAGACTTGAGACTATGAGGTGGGTTGAGAGGGAGAGACTTAAGAGATATGTAGTGAGAGGTAGTGTGAGAGAGGAGTAGGAGAGAGAGGGAGTGTGAGAGTGAGAGACTTGAGAGGGAAAGGGTGTGGGAGGGAGTGACCTAAGAGAGGTAGAGATAGAGGGGGTGGAGTGATAGGAACGTATCTAGGTAGGGTGAGAGGGATAGATAGAGAGAGGGGGGATAGAGAGAGAGGTACCTAGGTAGGGTGCTAGAGGGAAAGACCTGAGAGAGAGGGAGTGGGAGGGAGAGACTTGAGAGAGAGGGAGAGAGAGTGGGTGGGAGAGAGAGGGAGTGATGGAGAGGTAGAGGGAGGGAGATAGAGAGAGATAGATAGAGGGAGTGAGAAAGGGTTTTAGGGATTGATTGAGCAAGAGGTACCTAGAAAGAGGGAGAGGGTAGGAGAGAGGCAGGGAGAGAGAGGTGAGATGTATCGATAGAGAAAAAGGGATATAGATTGAGGGTATAGGGTTGAGCAATTAGGGTAGAGGACCTATAGGGTTGATGGTTTAGGGTATTAGGGTTCAAGGATTGAGGGTTAAGGGATTAGGGTTGAGGGTGGAGGGTATTGGGTTGAGGGTAAAGGGTACAAGGTTTAAGGGTTTAGGGTTAAAGGGTTTAGGGTTGAGGGTTTAGAGTTGAGGGTAGAGGGTTTAAGGTATAGGTTTGAGGGTATATAGTTGAAGGATTAGGTTGAGGTTCCAATGTAGAGGGTAGAGGGTATAGGGGTTGATGATTTAGGGTTCAAGGGTTGAGGGTTAAGGGATTAAGGGTTGAGGGTTTTATGTATAGGGTAGAGGGTAGAGGATTTAAGGGTTGAGGGTTGAGGGTTGAGGGTTTAAGGTTGAGGGCAGAGGATTGAGTGTATAGGGTTGAGGGATTATGGTTTAGGGTCCAATGTATAGGGTATAGTGTATAGGGTATAGGGTTTGAGTGATTAGGGTTTAAGGGTTGAGGGCTTAGGGTAGAGGATAGAGGGTGGAGAGTTGAGGGTTCATGGATTAGGGTAGATATTTTTCTTGGGTTTAAGGGTTTAAGGGTTGAGGGATTAGGGTTGAGGGTAGAGGGTATTGAGTTTGTAGACAAGGGGGATTCACTACTCACAAGTTCTCTTCATTTAGAGAGCCTCATAGAGCGAATTTCCCTAAACTACCTTAAGGAACAATGCAAGAGTTCTAGAATCAAAAAGAGAAAGTCATGAAGGATTCTCTAAACAAACTAACAAGCTCTCGACCAGAGGAGAGAAGTGCATAATATGGATGATAGCACAGTGTGCTAGCATTCCAGAGGTGCGCTACCATCTCGTACAAACCAAAAAGTGAGAATATCACAAAAATGGCAAAGTGGCTACTTTTACTCTAATTGCTAAGATCTAACATACAGGGGATTTGGAATACCAGGATTCTCACAAGAATGCAATAAGGGAGATGAAGCTACAAGAGCCAAAGGAGTTGCAAAGAGGGAGAGCAAGACAGCTACAAGAGCCAAGAGTGTTGCAAAGGGTGTTGCTAAGAGAGCTTGAGAGTGTTTGAAGCTATTGTAAAAAGTTGTATGAAGTTTTCCAATAAAAATATGGAAAGTAGAAGGTTAGATCCAAAACTAGAGAGAAGTTAGAAGTAGAGGAAGACCCAAAACGAATTGAAGAGATTGCTTTTAAGGAGAGAAGAGAAGAGAAAAGAAGCTTCTTAGGTGGTTGCAAAGCATCTTGAGCTATTACCACTGAAAAAGGAGGTGACAAGTGAAAAATGTGCATGGAAATGGTCATTTGAATGTTGAAACATAACAAGAAACTAGCATGGCTCACAAACATCTGTAGGCCACACTAGTGTCTGGACACATCCTACTAAAAAATGACAAGAACAAGAAAATGACAAAGTTTGATGTAAAGCTAATGTGTGAACATAGTTGCTAAAAAGGCGTTTGAAGCGTCCTGAAAGGGAAAAAAGCCAATGCAAGGAATAAATTGATCCTATAAAAATGATAAGGGAGTGGACACTAATGTAAATGAAAGAATGTATGTGAAATTGCAAGGGGTGAAATTTTATGACATTACATTTTCCTCCATTTTAGAGGGCATGTGAATCTACACTAATATGCACACTAAAGGAAGTCTAATAAACATACATAGCATCATTTTTCAAAAATCATATTGTAGAGGAAGTTGATAACTCTTCAAACCATGGAAGCATTCCCCTGGAATGAAGATATGCAAAAAAATGCATCAAACAAGAAAAACCTACACCAAGCAACAATGATAGAACACAAAAAACTAAAGGATTTGAGTTAGCAAAGTGAAAGACACCTCAGTGTAAAAGGTTGTCTCAGTACTATGCATCATTCCCAAAAAATAAAACATAGAATAAATCTAAAATGAAAAGAGTAAGGGCATATACATAGGATGAAGAAGATGCAAGTCTTCGATCTAGTATACACGCGATTGAGAAGAGAGGAGAAGTGAAAAGGCTCAAGAGAGAGAAAGGAGGAATAAAAATTCTAAGAGAGATGGCTCCACAAGTATTCACTCTTGAGGAGGTTTAAATGAAGTGCATCAAAGGCCCATAGATGAATGATGGAAAAATCTCATAGTATGAAAGTGTATCATAGGCCTGCAGACCTATACGGGGGCAACCCCTAAGATCTCTCACATGAAGGAAGCCGTGTGAAGTATGTGCCCTGTAGACCTAAAAGAAGGTATCCCCCAAGATTTCTCACATGGAGGAATCCTAAGAAAATCACCTTATAGGCCCAAATCCATGCAAGGAAGGTGTGCTCCAAGATCTCTCACATGAAGGAAACCTAGAAAAAGGGCCTTATAGACCTGTAGACCTGCAAGGAAGGTTTCCTCCAAGATCTCTCACATGAAGGAAACCTAGAAAAAGTTCCTTAATAGACCTATATCCCTCAAGGGAGTTACCCTTAATATCTATCGCATGCAGGAATTTCAGAGACATGCCTTATAGGCCCACAAACTTGGAAGGAAGGTGTCCTCCAAGATCTCTCACTTGGAGGAAACCTGGATGAAGGAGACTCCACAAAGTTGCATTGGAAAGTAGCTTTATAGGTGCACCTACAAAGCAACATTTTTACCCATAGATAGAACATGTCCAAAATCAGCCACACATGAAAGTAAGTGTACAGTCATGTAGATGGTCAAAAAAATGAAAGGCTTTCAAAGGGGTCCCTTGGGAACCCTTCAAAAGAAGAGGGATCCACACAAGGGACACATTTTTTTAAAATCAAGGTCTAATCAGACTATCCCCAAGATAGATTCCATAGAACTCATTAGAGATACACAATTTCAGAGGGGATCCCTTGGGAACCCTTCAATAGAGAAAGGGGTCCACTCAAGGGAGACAAGAAATAGGTTCCTAAAGGACACACATCTCCAAAATGAGTTATTGTTTCCCCCAATATACATGGGAGGAGAACATACAATATAGAGGTATTCCTCGATATCACTTGTCATGTGAATAAAACATGGGTGCATCAATCAAACAGGAGTCTAATGGCACCTAAATCAATAATTTATTATAATTTATCCTTGAAGGCCTTACATTCACTAGTGGAATGGCAATACACTTGATGGTATGCACAAGAAAAATGTTTTTCTTTATCATGTTCACAAGATTTATTACTTGTAGGAGGAGGAAGAGTAATCAAGTGGGCTTTGAGAAGTCTCAAAAAGATATGCGCTCACTCAGATAGAGGACGAGGAGTAGGAAGTAAACCTTTCTCTTGTTGAGAAAAGTTTGATTGCTTGCAAGAAGAAGATGGAAATATAGTAGACAATGGAGGATCTACAGGAAGAGTGCTATTCTGACAAAGTGGATCATACTCCTCTATGAGATCGCCATTATCTTCCTTGACAGGACTACCAACATTAACCTCCTTAAAATAAGTGTGATCATCTTCCTCAAAAGGAGGATCAACACTAAGAGCATTACAATTTTCACTTACCTTATCTTGTGATACAGAAGAATGATCATCTTTGACAATAGCTATGGATGATGTTATTGGAAGGACTAATTGGATTGGGTCAACTTTATGTTCCCCACAAAAGGAATTCATAAAGTATAGATAACCCCAATCATCACCAAGACATGCATTTTCTTGAGAAGACATGGAAGGAGTAGAATTAATATTTCTTGTTTCAAAATGATCTTCTTCAGGGACATCTATCTCAAGAGTATCCTTTATAGTAGGTATTGTAGGAGTAAACATCAACAAATTGGAAGACACTTAAGGAGTAAGAGTAGGCACAATTGAAACCTAACTGTCACCTACCATCTCACATAAGTGCATAACATCAGGGTTGGTCTTGATTGTGACTACTTGATTATTGGAAATGAACTTAAGAGATTTATGTAAGGTAGACAAGATTGCACCCATAGCATGAATCCATGGTCTACCAAGAAGAAGGTTATATGGTAATTTTTTTGATATAACATAAACAAGGGTGGGTATAGTAATAGGTCCCAACCTTAAAGGAAAGAATATCATGTTTAAGGCTTGTTAATTGACATTATTAAAGCCAAGAATGTCAATAGAGGAAGAATTAAGAGAAGATAAATCAATATTAATTTGAGGCAATAAATCAATGCTACTTACATTTTGTGCCAAACCAACGTCAATGAGACTATATCTAATGTTGATATTATTAAAATTAACTATAGTCATTAGAGGATATTCTTTCTTTTGTACTCCTAAAGGTAGGAGTTCTTATGGATAGAACTATGGATACAATTTAAATTGTATTCCTTTGGAGATAGTACAATATGTGGTCTAATTTAGTCATATTTTAGACACCTTTGCATCAATCACCCCTTAAAAACTACATTTATAGGTCCCTAAGAATCATTGTTTTGGACTTTAAGACCTATTCCACTCATAAATAATACAAATCCCAACAAACAACATTCAAATAATTCAAATTCTAGAAAACCACCTCAAAAACCCTTGATGGGACTAAGTTTCCCAAGGTGGCAACTTGGTCCCTTTTGAGGGATTTTTCACTTTTTAGTGGGAAAATCACCAACTTAATTCAAATTTCTGATGGATGTCGGCCTATGATGAAAAAATAATGAATAATTAGGTACTTTTTCCTATAAATATATGTTTTTAGGTCATTTTTCACAACATTAAGTCATTTTCAACAAGCAAATTCAAGAGTTGAGTATTGAATATCTTTCACAAAAAGATTTATTAATCTATCTACAAAAAAGTTGAAACTTTAGGGCATAAAACTAAGGATTTTGTGGGTCTTCAAGCTCACTTTTTTTTCTAAGATCTCACATTGCAAATGGTTGATCATGGATGCCTATGGAGAATCACGGAGAAAACTAGGTTGAGGAGATGCAACTAGCCATCAAATCAAGTCTAAGTTCTTGTTTTCAAAGTCATTCCATCTTCCATTTTCTCTCTCTTTTCATCCTAAGGAAGGTTTTCATTTCATTAAAATTCATTTCTAAAGTGATTTAGGGTCTCTTGAAATGAGTCTTGCATTTTTCTAGTTTCATTTATGCATCATATTCTTGTATGTTAGAATAGGGTTATATCTTATTTTTAGAATGCCTAGTCTTAGACACACTTAGGGCAATATTTTTATGAAAATTTTATCATCTCTTTGAAGGTTTAAATACCAACTATGGGTTTGACCTACGAAAATCCCCCATTAGAAACTAATTTATACTCTATTTTATAGGTATTTTCATAGGTTTTGATCCAAGTTTCCATCAGAAAATAGAGTGCAAACTGAGGGCTTCTATTTCCACTTTCGAATTTGCAAAAAAGAAAAGGTATACTCAATCATCAATAGTAGTGACTTAGTCCCACTAAACTGGTTTTTTAGAGGTTTTTGTAGTTTTGGATACCCATTTGGAAGAAATAGGTTCCTAAGCAGTTTCCTTGATTTAGGACTAAGTCACCCAGCTTGACGTAAGTGTCCCAATTGGGTAGAAAATTAGAATTTCTAGAATTCTAGAGACATTTGTAGGCTTCATTCTAGCCTCTATAAGTATCTAGGTGCACTCTTTCTTTTTAGCCTTTCTATCTTGTTCTATATTACATTTAATCTATCTTTCTACATATGACAATGTGTTTTCAAAAAAAAAGTATTTCATTAGTTTTGACTAATATGTTATTTATTTTATCAGTTTCTTGCATTTGAACATTGCATCTATACATTTTCCATCCATTCTTGCATTGATTTTGAGAGTAGACATTGCCTATTTTTTCACATCTTTCTCCTTTTAGGTGAAAAACCCTAGATGTGCAAGAAAGCATTAGGGAGCCATAATATTTGTCCACATTTTGGTGAACCCAACTTTAGGAAATTTTACTTCTGATCTCAAGTGCATTTACATCCTAGGAACAACTTGCATTAACACTGCATTAGGTTTTTCATTTTTTTTTCATCTAGGGTTTTCAAACTTGCATTAGTGAAAAGCTCATTTAAGCTTGCATTGTTGCATCTCATTTCCTTGCACAATAGTGAAATTTTGCATTTGTAGTTTAGATTTGCATGGTACAGTACAAAACACATCTTTAAATCCATCAGAAAATTTAGAAAAAATTCAAAAATTATCCTACTAGGACTAATTTTCCACCTAGTGCGACTTAGCCCCAGTACACATTGTGCATCAGTGTTTTCATAAATTTGTTTCTAGTTTCTTAAGTTACTATTTGTTTAAGTTTCTTTCCTTTGTCTGTTTAGTTATTTTTTGTTACGTTCAAATCATTAGTATTAGCATTATATTTTTACAATTTTCATTTTTAGCATTAGTTCCTAATTCATTTAGATCAGATTCATTATAAAATACAAACAAAAGCCTCAAAAAATCAAATAAAATAATAAAAATTATGATTCACTTTAGAAAAACTATATCATCCAAACCTTTTAGTAGTGACAACTTAGGTAAGTTAGATGGAGCTCTATAGGGCTTCCTCTCACTAAGTTCATCCACTAAGGCTTGTGATGACAAACCCAAACCAACCAATGATAACTTATCTCCCAAACCTTTTAGTAGTGATGAATTTGACATGTTAGATGAAGCCCTTGAGGAATTCATTTCACAAAAGCCATCCACTAAGGTTTGTTGTGAGAAACCTAAAATAAAATATGTTAATGTAATTCAACCTCAACTTTTCCTTTACCCACCTTCACATAAACCTCAACCTCCACATAAAGCTAGGTTTACCCTTTACCCACCAAAGCATGATGTTGTTGCTCACACACATTACACTAGAAATAACCCACAACTACCGCAACCAACCCCAACCTCCTTACCTTTTCCAATTCTATAATGCCTATTGCTCCTCAATTAAGGGAGTATGATCTTATTGAGAAAATTAAGAGAACTCCCACAAAGATATCTGTTTGGGATGTTCTTTAGAATTCACCAAAGTATCACTCTATGCTCCAAATGGCATTGCAACAAATAGTGGTTCCACCTGGTACAAATGCAAATTATGTGGTAGCTCTTATACAAGGAATGGATGCAATTAGTGTAGACATTACCTTTGATCAACATGAGATCCCTCCATTAGAATTAAGTAAAAAAAGTGAGGCCTTTATGATAATTGCTCAATTCAATTGAATAGGCATCAAAAGAACCCTCGTTGAAAATGGATGCTCCCTTAATGTGTGTAGTGTAAAGCTCCTAGATTGGTTACATGTGGATAAATCACAAATCAAACCTGATTCCTTATCTATTAGAGGATTTTCCAATATCACAAAGCAACCACTCAGTGTAATTACTTTACATATTACAGTAAAAAAGGCCACTTTGCAAACTCTTATTCATGCCATGCCCTATGGTATTTTTTACAATATTATTTTGGTAATACCATGGATTAATGAGGTGCATGTGGTGCCTTCAACCCTTCATATAATAATGAAATATGTCTATAACAAAAAAAATTATGAAGTTTAAATAGAGCCATGAGCCTGAAAGTTGCTTACAACTTGAAAAAGGAAAAACTAGTCCTCTAAACACATTAATTCCAACATCTCATATAGAACCCCTTGAGACTAGCAAACAAGAAGAAGAACCTTCATCTAAATTGCTAGGTGATGATTGGGATACATTAGAATTCACACCTTCATTAATGGGCGAATACATAATTACATGAAAAGAGGATGAAAAACAAGAACAACCCACATTTATGTCAACTCAAAATTTGGAAGAATCTTCCCAAGCATCTACCTCATCTACTTTGGATGAAAATACAACTTACAAAACAATTTTTTATGACATAGATTATCAACAAGCACCCAACCTAAAATAAATGAAAATACTTTATGGATGAGGTTATGATCTTGTGAAACAATTGGGATACAATGGTAAAGGATGTGGAAAAAATGAACAAGACATTCGTGTTCCTATAGAACCTAATACACAAGAGACAAAGACTAGTTTGGGATATTATTTTTATAAGATAAAAAAAAAACTCAACAACCATCGCTCAAAATCAACAACATCACATGTAAACCAAAAATCAATATCACACTAAAACATCCTGAATTCCTTGATATGGATTTACCATCGTCATGGGAGTATGTTGAAAGTGATGAAGATTTGAAACAACTATTAGGATTTTATGATATGACATCCTCTACTTTGCCCATGAATCAGGTTACATGTGCTATGATTAACACTAAGCAAAATGACATAAGTGATAAGTTGCATACAAGCATGGAACCATATGATCCCAAATTTCCTAAATCAAATGCACTCCCCTTAGGAGATACAACTGATATACCAATGGAAATAGATGATAAAGAAAAGGTCATTAAGATTGGGAAGTGCCTTGATGATCAAGAAAAATAGGATACTACAACCTTGCTTCATGATTTTCCTAAAAAAAATTCTTGGAAATATTTAGATATTCTAGGAATAGATCCAAAGATAGTAACACATAACATTGTTCTTGCTGAAAATGCTAAGCCTGTTCACTGAAAGATACAAAAAATGAACCCTAAGATAGCCTTGCATGTTAAAGGAGAACTTGAAAAAATCCTTGATGTAGGTTTCATTCGAACAATTTATTATTCTTCTTGGATCTCAAACAATGTCATAGTTGCTAAACCTAATAATCATATTAGGATATGTACAAATTTTTGTGACTTGAATAAATCCTATTTAAAAGATGATTTTCTCCTTCCCAATATCAAAATGATAGTGGATTCCACTACAGGACATGCTTTCTTGTGATTCATGGATGAATTTTTTGGTTATAATAAAATCTTCATCAACCCACAAGATCATTATAAGACAAAATTTACATCCATTTGGGGAACATTTTGTTGAGTTATGATGTCTTTTGGATTAAAGAATGCAGGCACAACTTATCAAAGAGAAATGATATTAATATTTCATGATTACATACATAAAATATTGGAATATTATGTTGATGAAACCCTCACCAAATCCTTAACAAGACAAGAAAATGTGAATTTCCTTCAACAAATCCTTGAACGGATGTGTAAAGACAATATGCACCTAAATCTGAAAAAGTGTGTCTTTGGAGTAGATAGTGGAATTTTTTTAGGGTTTATCATATCTCAAAGAGGCATTAAGATTGACACAAAGAAAATTTATGTTATAATAAACATGCCACCTCATAGAAACATTTCTCAATTTTACACATTATAAGGAATAATTCAAGCAATCCCTCATTTTCTTGCCTCGTTAGCTGATTGAACATTACCTTTCACACATCTCCTCAAAAAGGTGTGCATTTTGATTGGAATGATTATTGTAAATATGCCTTTGAGAGTTTGAAGGAATAGCTTGGAACTCCATCCATTTCACAACCCGCTATGCCAAACAAACCATTCATCCTTTACATAGCCACATCCTCCCATGCTCTTGTAGCACTATTGGCTCAACAAGATGACAATTGAAAAGAACATCATATTTATTACATTAGTCAAACTTTAATAAATTATGTAATGTGATACACACCAATCAAAAAATAATGTTTAGCTCTTGTATTCGCTACTAGTAAGTTGTGACATTATTTACTAAATGCAAAAATACAAGTCATGACAAAATTTGATCCTCTCAAACATATTTTTAATAAAATAGACTTATCAAGACACCTAGCTAAATGGGTAATGTTTTTGACTGAGTTTGACCTTAATTTTGTTTCACAAAAAGTAATCAAAGGCCAAGACTTAACCGAACACTTAGCTGATACTCCTTCTCCTCTAGCATTACCTAGCAATGACTCTTTTCCCGATGATAATGAGCTGACAATAGATGTCCCTACATGGGAATTATATTTTGATGGATCCAAGTGTGGAATAGGCTCTAGCGCTGGGGTTATACTAGTTCCACCCATCCAAAATCCTATTGCCTTGTCATATTGCTTGAATTTCCTATGTACGAATAACACAATTGAGTATGAGGCATTAATTGCTAGGTTGCATGCTAGTTTAATAATGGGTGTCAAAGATATTAAGATCTTTGGTGACTAACAATTAGTAATTAAAAAAATAAATGGAACATATCAAGCAAAGCATGAAGAATTATCAAAATACAAGGATCTTATCATGCACTTGTTAGAGAAGTTTTAGACATTTACCATTGATAACATCCCACAAAAAGATAATTGTCTTGTGGATGCAATGGAAAGTGTTTCCTCTCTTATGTCCCCTGAAGATCCTTTAAAAAACTTCATATTCACTATTCACCCTATCATGAAGCTTCGATCGATGAAAGAATGGAAGAAGCTTTAATGAAAAATGAGGAAAACTCGAGTCAATGGTATGATACCATATTCAATTATTTGAAAAGTGACACCTTTCCCAATCCAACAAGAAAAAACCTATGTGCTCATTTACGAAAACTTGCATCTAAATATATAATTCTTGTCGGTTTGTTGTATCAAAGGTCATTCAATGGTCTCCTACTTTGATGCTTAAAAAAATTTGAGATACCTCTATCACTTCACCAATCCCACAAAGGTGCTTGTGGTGGACATTTTGGAGGAAAACATCAGTTCAAAAAATTATCCGTATCAAGTATTACTAGTGCAACATGGAACATGATTGCTTTGATCATGTTCAAAAATGTCATAATTGTTAGGAACAAATAAATTTGCATCATGCTCCTACTAGTTAAATTCAATCTCAACTTCTGATATGGCCCTTTACAGTTTGGGGATTAGACACTATCCAAAATTTTCACCTCCTTCTATAGGACATACCTTTATCATCACTACAACTAAATATATCACAAAATGGGTAGAGACCATTCTTCTTCAATCTACAACAATTGAGGTAATATGTCATTTCATCCTAGAACATATTATCACTTGCTTTGGACTCCCTTCTACATTAGTGTCTGATAATGGTACACCATTTAAAAATAATGATGTGAAGAAATTTTTGGAGACCTTTAATATCCAACATAATTTTTCAACACCTTATTACCCACAATCTAATGGTCAAGTTGAATAAACTAATAAAGTCCTTGAATAAATTTTAAAGAAAATTATTAATAAACATCATAGGGATTGGAACAAAAAATTACACTATGAGCTTTAGGCTTATTGCACAAGTGTTTGATCTTCCAAAGGGACCACACCTTATAATCCGGTCTATGGTAGTGAAGCAATAATGCCATTGGAGTTTGAGATTCCCACACTAAGAATTTCTCTTCAAGGACTTGTTGATGATACACACTATAGAAAACAAAGATTACACCAATTTGAGATGCTTGATGAGCAACACATTAGCACTCTTGAACATCTTCAAGCTTATTAAAAATAGAAACATCATCATTACAATCTAAATTCTAAAGAAAATGTATCAAAACAAAGTTTTCCAATGATCTAATTCATTTATTCAATCACCCCATACCTATCCAAACATACAAAAGTCCTTTTAAAGGAATTGCATCATGAAGCTTGAGTTTCTAACTACCTTCAATGACCTAAATCAAAACATGACCTTTCACTTTCCAATTTTGCTTTTTAGCAATTTTGCAACTTTGTGACAACTTTTTCATTTAATCAAATTTTGACATCGAAATTAAAAATTGACCTCATAAGGACTTTAATACATTGAAAATGACCCTTGAGGAATATTGAAAAGTCAAAATTGATCATCCTTCAAAATTTACTTCATGGAAACATGATATTTCCAAGGTTCTCCTGCACCATTCTCCTAGCCAAATGAATTTCAAGTCCACTTAAAAGTTGAATTTGTCGACAAAACTGCATCCCTTTTATGCTCTATTATTGATTCATCTTGAAACAGATCCTAAAAACTTTCATCTTCATCTTAGGTTTCATTTTCTCCATGCAAATAAATCCTCTATCTTGCTTACCAACTGAAATCAGATTCATTATGCTTTGGTGCATCTCAATAGCTTTTTCCCCCCTTTGTCATTTAACCTTCAAATTTTTCCCTATCCATAGAATTAGTACAATAAAAAAATGATACATTAATTTGATCACAATACCTCCATCTATCTTCAACTCTTTGCAAATCTCTAAGACCAATTCTTCCGTGATCATCTATTCATTCATTCTTGTCACCAACTCCATATCTTCATCCTCTAAAATTAGGTTCTTCATCACTATTTCTTATTCATCCTTGAATTCTTCATTTCCATCTTCAAATGCTTCATCCTCTTATTTTTGTCTTCTTACTACTAACTTTTCTTGTATTCTTCTTCTTTTGACAATCTTCTTTATGGGCCATTCAACTTTCCTTTTCACTGTTAAATACCAACTTGTCATTTGCTTTATCTTTATCATGGGCTCCTAGAAGTCTTTAGCCAATCTTCACAACTCTTGCTTTATTGCTGCTAACTCTCTACCAAACTTTTCTTGTCTCTTTCTCTTATTTTCTTTCTTCCTCTACTTGCAAATGCCTCTTCAACACATCCATATTTATTCTTCAAGAAATATTCTCCTTGCTTCAACTTCTCTCAACTTTCTCTACCTTCTCTTGGAAACATCCAGGTTCTTAATCTCACACAAGAAAAAACCACAAAACCACAAACCAATTCTCTACTCAGCACCTTTTGTACTTTGATACCACTTTGATGCAATGCTAGCGGAAGACATAGCTCTCACAAACTCATTTGACAAAATCAATTTTCGATAAAAAAAAAATCATTAGCCACATACCCAACAAATACCCATCATATCACCACTTTTTGGCCTATCATGATCTTGCACATACCCTTTAGTATGTTAAGGGTTTAAGGTATAATCATTTGAGTGTTAGAAAAATTTTTAGCAAAGGATATAATCTTGTGTTTAAGGATGAAACATGTGAGATCATAAAAGGGTTTGGAACTATGATTGCTTCTGGTAAAAGGACAAATGGGAACATCTATCAGCTTAAGGGTGTTGATGGTCATTGCTTTTTGTTTCAAATTAATAATAGTTGGTTATGGCACTGAAGCATGTGCCACATGAATTTTGATAATTTGGTGAGAATCGGTTCAATTCATGTAGTAAGATATCTACCAAGAATCATAAATCCTATCAATGTTGTTTACAAGGATTGTTAGCTTGGAAAGAAAGTAAGTATTAGTTTCAAAGGAAATGAACAATCTACTACTGGACTACTGAAATTAATTCATAGAGATCTTTGTGGTCTTACAAGGTTGATAAGTCTAAAGATTATAGGTATTTTATGATTTTGATTGATGATTAGTCTAGAATGACATGGGTTACTTTTCTTAGAGAGAAATATGATGCATTAGATAAATTCAAGGCATTTAAAGCTATGGCTAAGAATGAAATGGATGTAAAAATAAAATGTTTGAGTTGGGTATGTGTAGGATCATCATGGAAAAAATAGGCCCTTAAGAGGCAAAAAAAAAGAAAAATTAGAGTTAGGAAACTTCACGTAAAATTTTGAATAGGTTATCTATATCATTTCAAAAATATGTAAGAAAAGAATCTATAGAAAATTGAATGTAGTTTCTAAACTACTAGTTTTGTTTAAAAAAAAAAGAAATCTATTTGGTGAAAATTTGAAGTTTTAATGCAATAGTACTTAAATTTCATGGAAAAAATAAGAAGTAGGTGTTTGTCTGATCACCCTAACCACAATAAAATGATAGTATTTTTTTATAATATTTTAGATATAAGTAGAGGACTCATGTCCCAATGTGATGCATATTTTTTTATATTTTTTTTAAAGTAAATGATTAATTATGAATTTTTAAGTACAAATTTTTAAAAATATAAAAAACTCATATGTCTGACCACCTTAACTTGGTCAAAACTTCATGAAATTCAAATTTTCTTTTTTTAATCCTATAGTATGTAAATCATAGAATGTGATGCATGTTTTGGATTCAAAAATTGTGATACTATTTGAAAGCTATAGATGCTTTTCAATCAATCTATGAATCAAGACTTTAGTCTTAATTTGAATATAAAATGAATAATAATTACTTATTAAATTCAAAGTAAAGCATAATTTATATTGGTGGAAATTTGAGAATATTCTTTAAAAACCTTTTTTGTTTAATCAATTTTTGGTAAAAAAAATTTGTTAGCCACATACACATCATATTGCCAATTTTTGGCCCATCGTGATGCTGCACATACCTAGCTCTGACATAAGTGGAGAATTGGTGCAGGAGCACCTTGGAAATATCATGTTTCCTTGAAGTAAATTTTAAAGGATGATCAATTTTTATGTTTCAATATTACTTAAGGGTCATTTTCCATGTATAAAAGTCCTTAGGAGGTCAAGTTTTAAATTTGATGTCGAAATTTGAATAAATGTAAAAATTGTCACAAAGTTGCAAAATTGCTAAAAAGAAACATTAGAAGGTGAAATATCATGTTTTTATTTGGGTCATTGAAGGTAGTTAGAAACTCAAGATTCCTATTTTTAAACATTTTAAAAAAAATAAATGAATCAGGTCATTGGAAAACTCTATTTTTAAACATTTTTTTTAGAATTTCACTATTTTTTGTTCTTGTATAGCCTTGAATGGGAAATAAATGGTTTCTAATTGGTGGTAAGTGTCAAATATTTCAATTACCTTCCATACTAACTTTGTTTCATGTAGATTGTTGTAGAATTGAATAAGTTATTGCAATTTTTCAATAAACTTTCAAAACCCTCTGTTAGGGTAAATAGTGAGATTAGAAAAGTGTGTTACTCCCTTTTTAACTAGTCAAATTTGATAGTTATTGGTGGTATGAAATTTTTATGTGCATTTTAAAAGATATCCAGGTTGTAGAGTGTGAGGATGCGGTTTGAGGCAGATTCTTTGATTCCCTTGGACTTGTAAATGTGTCAAAATTTAGTAAAATAGTGTACAATGATGTTTTTCAAAAGTTTGACAGTGGAATATTAATCCTATTTGTGTAATTGTGATTTTAAAGGGTGCTTGGGTGTATGTTGATCCCATTTTAGATAGGGATTGGTGAATTTAAAGTTTGTGGGCTTTGTTTTATTATTTGTCCTATAAATATAGTGCATTGTGAGTGAAAGATGGAGGTTAGAGTCTAGGGTTTATAAAAATAACTCTTGAAGTGGACTTTTGATGGATTCATAAGCTTGCACAATTCAGTTAGCAAGTTTTTGAAGCATTGGTTTAGAATTTTTTTTTTTTGGAGTTAATGAATCCAATAAGCCCTTGATTAATTAAAGGGTAATTAGGCCTAGATATGACATGGACAATCTTGCATTGAATATGTTTTCCCAAAGCAACTTATATTGGTTTTGTATTGTGTTTTAAAGCCCTAAAAATGGTACTCAAAAATCTTGTTACATTTTTGAGAAGGGTTCTACATTCAAAATTGTATTTGACAGTTCTAAGGTGGCAGTCTACTAGCATTAGGGCAAGACTTGTGAAAATAAGCCATCGATTGATATTAAAATGTCTTGAAAGTGTGTGAGAAGGTTTATTTGGTGTGTGTAGATGTATTGGAATAGGTTTGAATCATCTACAAAAGATAATGGTCCTAGAGTTTAATATTGATTTGTCTATATATGGCCTCAAACAACCTAGTTTTTTGGTTAAAGGGTCTATTTTGAGAAGTTTTCATTTTTGGAATGTCAAGGTTGGGAATTGGGTTGAATCAATTGTTTTGTTGTTTTTCAAAAAATTTGAGGGATAAATAAGTGGTTTGGTGCCTTTTTTTCAGTCTAAGTGCTTTGGAATCAAGGTTTTGTGAAGGGAAAAGGGAACTTGAGATGAGGAATGTTTTGAGAGAAATGAAAAGGGTTTTTAAAGGAGATTCTCAACTTTCCACCAATATAAATTATGCTTTACTTTGAATTTAATAAATAGTTATTATTCATTTTCTATTTGAATTATGACTAAGGTCTTGATTGATAGGCTGATTGAAAAACATATATAGCTTTCAAACGGTATCATGTTTTTGGAATCCAAAACATGCATCACATTCGGTGCTTCACATACTATAGGATTAAAAAAAGAAACATTGAATTTCATGAATTTTTGACCAAGTTAAGGTGGTCAAACATACAATTTTTTATATTTTTTAAAAGTTGTAATAACAAAAATCATAATTAATTATTTACTTGGAAAAAAATTACAAAAAAATATGCATCACTTCCAGACATGATTCCTCTACTTATGTATAAAATCTTATAAACAAATAGTATCATTTTATTGTGGTTAGGGTGGCTAGAAAAACAAGGTCTAATTCTTATTTTTTCCCTAAAATTCAACTACTACTACATGGAAATTTCAAATTTTCACCAAATAGATTTTTCTTTTTAGAAACTACATTCAATTTTCTACATATTCTATTCTTGCATATTTTTTAAATAATATAGATAACTTATTCAAATTTTTACGTCAAGTTGTCTAACTCTATTTTTTTTGAATTTTTTGCCACTTAAGGGCATTTTTTTCCATGATGATCCTGCACATACCCTAAACATTATCACTATTATTCCTTCCATCAAAACTCATTGAACCTATTCCACAAATCTTAGCTCTTGAATCATCTCCAAATTTAACTAATACAACATAATAATTTTTAAGTTTAACAAACTTACTTTTGTCTCCAATCATGTGATTAGAGAAACCACTGTAAACAACCCATCAATTCTTATGTTCATTAACATGAAAAGTAGAAACCAAAGTGCCTTGAACCTTATCCTTCTTCTCTAAAACACTTTCCTTTGCATAACTTTCAAAGTTAGAAAAACTAGATTCTTCTTTTATAGCATAGAAAAAGAATCCATTATCATCAAAATCTCCATAATAAGATTCATCATTAGAAGTGCCAACATCTTCTTTGACATAACAACCACTTGTATTCTCTTTACTCTTATTGCTCACAACTCCTTTTGGACCTCTAGAAGAATAATGACCTATATCACCATAGCTAAAAAATTTGAAAGGTAGTTTACCTTTGTACTTATTGGTTCCCTTTTTCATTTTTCTTACAAATTTATCTTCCACATCATCATGATCATCTCCATCTAAAACTTTGATCTTTTATAATTTTCTAGCTTTAAAAGCAATCAGTTCATCAACCCTCTACATGTAGATTGTAATTGTTTCATCTTCAAACATTTGGATGGTCTCAAATTGTTCCTTTATATTCTGAAACTATGCTTGTTTAACCTTTTCATCTCCTTCATAAATACTTTCAATCTTATCTGAAACTTCTTTAGCAGTCTTAAGATTCATAACCTTAACCAATTCATAATTTGAAAGACTATTCATAATTATAAATCATGCTTTAGCATTTACCTCATCTGCCTTGATCTCATCACTTGTGCTCATACCATTTGAAGGTAGAGTATATGGATTCTTATAAGCCTTTTCGATCTCAAATCCTTGAAATGACACATATACTTCCATATTTGACTTCTAGAATGCATAATATGTTCCATCAAATCTAGGGTAATCAATCTATTTTTCCATCTTAGATCTACCTTAAGTGGTTAATCTCTTCTTCAA
This sequence comes from Sequoia sempervirens, assembly GCA_007258455.2. Taxonomy (NCBI): domain Eukaryota; kingdom Viridiplantae; phylum Streptophyta; class Pinopsida; order Cupressales; family Cupressaceae; genus Sequoia; species Sequoia sempervirens. The sequence continues at coordinate 29,210,845 of VDFB02000017.1, read as the reverse complement.
GGAACCTTGCTTTGATACCAATTTTTGAATGAATAAGACAATTGAGAGGGGGGTGAATCAATTGTAGTAAATTAAAACATCAAAACCCTCAATAGTAATTAGATACACACAAATTCATTAAACCATTATTATATTAAAGTGATTAAACATGAAATTCAAATAAGAAAAACTAAAATAACAACACCATACACAAGAGAACACTAGATTTACATAGAAAGCCCAATGAGGGAAACAACACAGTGAGGATTAGCTCACAATATAAGTAATTACAAAACTAGTACAAGGGCTCACTACTAGAATAGTCCACACACTATCCAAAAAGGCTCACAACTAGGGCTCACTACCATAGAAAGAACACAAGAAAATAGATGAGAAATGTTGCACATAGAAAAAATTCTCAATTCAACAAGGATTCCACCACAATTGCTCCAATACTTTCATAGCCTTGTATGGAAGATTTCAAACACCTTTAGCTCACTGCCTTCAAGAATCTAAACACTTGAAATTTTTACTACTCTACTCAAATTTGCATCACACAAATCACTCACATTGATCTCACATCTACCTTGAATCTTTCTTGATTCTCTCTTTCATCTCACAACATTGCCACTCTTATTTATATATCAACCTCAACCTCAAAAAATTTCTCCAAGGTCTAAAACTATCTATTATACTTAAAAATTTAAATTAGATTGGCACCTAAGCATTCCCATGGTTGATATGAATGAAAGAAACCCATATAAATCATTAATTAGGACCCAAATAGATCCCAACACACCTCAACACACTTTCGCAAGCCTCGCATGTAGTGTTAACACAACATCAGCCAATACCTATGCTAAACACCATAAACATTAAGCACACACTTCCTTTAATCAATCCAAAACATCCAGACAAAAAAATCACTTGAACATGATCTTGAATAATCTTTGAACCAACCTTAGATTCATCAAACACTTCATCTAAGCTTGCATCATACAAATACTTCAACTCAAAATAACTAGTAAACCTTATTCACACATTGACACATGAAACACACAATATACTATACCAAATCAAGTGAAATCTTGAAATCTTAAAGATACAAAAAATATAAGCAACTTCCCAAATCCACACACTGAAGCCAAACTATAGAGAAACACAAAGCAAAGACAATTATCAAAAATCACAGAGAACATCACTGAAAATTTGGTTTACACACAAGTGAAAAAATCTCATTCTGTACAATGATCCAAAAATCAAAATTTTGTATATAGAAACCTTTAACAACCTTCAACAACATACCAGATCCACACAACAATAGCATAAAAATAGAAGAAACATTGAGCACATCTCAAAGCATATTTTGAACACTTGGACAACACTGTTTTCTTTGCTTATCAAATTTTCTAGAAATCACTTGGAAACCAAGTACCAAAGACATCATCTTATCTCATTACTTCACTCCAACTCATCCTCAAACACTGCAACAAAAATATAGCTCCATGTACTAACAATACTTCCTCAATATCTCAACTAGACATGCCAAATTTACAACATTCTATTATCCTCTTTTTCACAATTTTCTCAATATCCTCCACATCTTCATTATGCAACAATCTAACTTAACACATAGTTGGAATAAGCGACAAAACTAGTTATTAGACTTCCTATTGACATCAATGACAAAAATTTCATACTTACAACAAAATTGTTTGGTGCTTTAACTAATTTTTAAGTAAGAAAGTTTGGTCCAAGTGATTCAAAAAGGGAGACTTCTTTTAAAGTTGACAAAGAAGATAAGAGTGAGAAATCTGACCTAGATGAATTTTATGAGTAAGAAAAAGAATTCGTGAGGAAATTGAAAACGGGGATTGAAAAATACATAGGTAATTTACCTTTCAAATGCTTTAACTATGGAAAAAATTGGTCATTATGCATCAAGATGTGGTTTCAAAGCTTCAAAATCTAAATATAAGGAGAATAAAGGTAAATTAATTAATAGAAGTTATTATGTTAAAGAAGACACTAGTATATATGATGATGAATCCAGTTATTCAGATGATGAGGATGATAATGCTTGTTCATGGCTATAAATGTTGCAACTAATTTTGCTGACTTTAAGAGATCTATGAAGGAAATTTCTTCAAAAGAAAGTCATAAAAATGAAGGAGAAATGATGACTTCTTTTCATGCTAGAGAGGAGAAGAATGACTAGATAATTGGGATAGTTAGAAGTTTCAAACAACCAAAAAATGTCACCTACTATTTATAATAAGTCAGCCTCTTTGGGTTCCTATGGACACGAAAAATTGACCCCAAGTAGTAAAATTAGAAAATAAGAATTTTTTGAGTGAATCATCTCAAAATATTATACTTTTTGGAAGATATTAGGCCCTTTAGAGATCTAAAGTAGGGTGCAAAATCCCTAATCTTACAAGTTTTGTAAATGATGGTTGTAGATCTCTTCACAATATTTCCAATGATATATTACAATTGAAAATATAATGGCTGAATTGAAAGTTATGACCTCACAAAGTTGTAAATATATAGATATATAAAAAAAATCTTCTAGAGTAGGAAATAGACGATTGAAATTCTAGCACCAAAATGGGGTTACATGGTCCAGAATAATCTAATGTAGTTACACTTCTTGGATAATGAGGGAGAATAGGGGTTACAAAGGAGAGCTCCAATAGTGCAGATCATACTTTTTAGCTTTCATATTTCTATAATGAGAAGGCCCATGTGGTTGTAGTATGTTATTTTCTAAGTATTGTAATTTCACATCATCAAGATAATAGGAAGAAAGTGTATTTTTTCTATATTTTTTGTTTATCTCTCTTGTTTAGTCATGTTTGTAGGGTTTTGTAACAGGATTACCTACATCACACATGATAGGTGATAAGAGTAATTTTTTTAAACTTGAGAAGATTGAAGGTGGTTTAGTTAAGTTTGGTGATGATCTACATTTGCTAAGAAATGTGAAAAAGGTTCATTTATTTTTTATGGAAAGCATAATACAAAAATTATGTTCTTTATGTTAAAGGTATATGGCATAAGCTTTTGAGTGTAGGCAATGATAACTTTATCAAACCCACAAGTCAAGAAAATGATATAAAATCATAATGAATCTTTAACTTTTTAAAGAAAATATATTAATTTCTATTGGTGAATCTTTCCTTTTTCCGAAAAAAATATTAATTTAATTAGTGATTTTTTTAACATCACTAAAAATATTATAGTTTACTTGCTACCATTGTTTTAAAATATAATATAATGACCCTCATTGTATTCTATAAGGTAAAATGTACCCACAATGTGTAATTCTCATGGGGCTTGAAATTTCTTTTAGATCATTGATATAACAACCCTCGTACTATGTGAAGTAAAATGTAGCCATAATCTATAATGCTCATAAGACATTAAATTATGGGCCCCATGAGAATTATAGATAATGGGTATATTTTACCTAGTGGAAATCAACAAGGGCCATTAGATTACATTATAAATAAATGGTGGAAACTTAAGATTGGAAATATGCTCCTAAAGAAACTAATAATTATGATATACTATTGATGAATTAATATAGATTTCTACTATAATTTATAAAATTTAGGTGAATCTGATCTTATCATGTATCGAATATTATCACAAATTTTCAAGTTAAATTTTCTAATAAAATAAATTCTTTGGAAATTTAAATAAGTATAATAAAAATTTGTAAAAAAGTGGTGATTCAAATCACATTGTAGCTCGAACTATTAGCCAATTTTGGATTCCTAAATTTCAACTATTAGTCAATTGGAAAATATTAGCCACTAAAAAAATCACTAAATGTAGGAAAAATGTGTAGCAAATGATATAACCTTGTGTTTCAAGGCAATGGTTGTGAGTTTAGAAAAGGCTCTAGACCATTGGGTGTAGTAGGAAGAAGGACAAATAGAAATGTTTATTTGATTAAAGGTGATAATGGTTAGTGCTTTATGACTCAAATTAATGAAAGTTGGATATGGAATAAAAAATATGTCACATAAATTTTGATAGCCTAGTGAGGATTATATTAGCTCAAACTGTGAGAGATTTGTCGAAGATTACAAAGCCTATCAATGTTGTCTACAAGGAATGTTAGATTGGGAAGAAAGCTAAAAATAGTTTCAAAGTCAAAGAATAATCTACTACCATTCCTCTAGAGTTGGTGCATACAAATTTTTATAGACCTATGAGAATCAAAAGTTTTCAAGGTGATAGGTATTGCATGCTATTAATTAATGATTACTCTAGAATGACTTAGGTTACTTTTCTCAAATAAAAATCAAAAGCTCTATATAAGTTAAGGAATTCAAATCTATGGTAGAGAATTAAATGAATATGAGAATAAAATGTATAAGATTTACAAGAGGTGGAGAGTTCACCTCCAATAAGTTTAATAGTCTTTTTGTGAAGATCATGGATTAAAGAGGAATTTGTCAACTCCTAATACTCCTCTATACAATAGAGTTGTAGAAAGAAATATTATGATTGTTTAGGAAGTAACACTTGGCAATGATGATGGAAGAAAATCTATCAGATGTCTACTGGAGATAAGCAATTCATACTGTAGTGTGTCTACTTAATAAAGCATGCAAGAAAGGACACATAGTTCAAAGAATCTTTATGAGTTGTGGTATGGAAGAACCCTTTGGTGAAATATTTCAAATTATTTGGAAGAAAATTTTATATTAGACAAGATGAAGAAAACATAAGAAATTTTGATGCAAGATCTAATGAAGGAATCTTCCTTGGATATTCTACAAGAAGCAATGGTTATCGGTGCTACAACAAGAGGCTAAAAAGCAATGTTAAAAGTGAAACTGTCAAAGTTAATGAGGACTTACATAAAATTATAGTGATGATAGCTGGATATGAATCAGATGAGTCCTCTTTTAGAGAAGAATAAAAAGAAGAAGAAATGGAAAAATAAGTGTAGATTGAAGAGGAAGAAGCTTCAAAAAGGATCCCTAATACCACTAAGTAGGTGCAAAAAAATCATTCAAAAGATTAGATCATTGGTGACAAGAGTAGAGGTGTGTTGAAAAGAAGAAAAGCTACTATGACAAAAGAAAAAGTAAGCATACATATGCTTATTTTCCAAAGTTGAACCTAAAATAGAGATTGAGGCATGCGTAGGTAAATTTTGGATTGAGGCTATGGAAGAAGAACTTATGTAGATTGAGAAGAACAAGAATTGGGAAATTGTCATAAGACCAATGAAGAAGAATGTGATTGGAACTAAGTGGGTATTTTAGAACAAGTTGAATGGGAGTGGAGAAGTGGTAAGAAACAAGGAAATACTTGTGTGTAAAGGCTACTCACAAGTGGAAGGAACATAATTTGAAGATATATTTGCTCTGGTGGTAAGGATGGAAGCTATTAGGATGTTTTTGGCTTTTACAACACATAAGGATTTCAAATTTTATCAGATGGATTCAAAGTTTTCATTCTTGAATGGTGATTTGGAAGAAGTTTATATTGAACAACTAGAAAGATTTCAATTATTAGATAACCCTAATATGGTTTATAGATTGAAGAAAGTATTGTATGGATTGAATCAAGCTCCTAGAGATTGTTATGCAAGATTTTCTAGGTACCTATTGTAGCAAGGATTCAATAAAGGTACCACAAGAAGTAATATTTATTTTTGAAAAGTTAAAAATATCAAATATTTATTTTGGTTGTGTATGTTAATGATATAATCTTTGGAGGAAAAGAAGTTATATGCAAGTGATTCACAAAAGAGATGTAGAAAGATTTCAAATCATATATCTATATTTGGGGAGATGAATTTCTTCCTTGGACTTCAAATCAATTAGGAAAAGAAAGGAATATTGATTTCATAATCAAATTATGTCAAGGAAATTTTGAAGAAATTTGGAATGGAAGACTCTAAATCAGTATGTACTCCCATGTTTACTTGTTACAAACTATGTAAGAATGAAGAATCTCCTAAGGCTGATTAGAGTAAGTACAAATCAATGATTAGAGAACTGTTATATTTAACTACTACTAGACTAGATATTATGCATGTAGTTTATCTTGTGGATAGATTTCAATAAGATCCCAAAGAATCACATGTGGTAGCAGTAAAGAGGATATTCATATATATGAAGGGAACTCCAAAACATGGCTTATAGTATCCAAAGGATATTATTTCACTTGAAGTGTTTACACATATATAGATTGGGTAGGTTGTGTGGATGATAGAAAGAATACACGTGGTGGTGCTTTCTTTCTTGGAAGTAGGTTAGTGTCTTGCTTAAGAAAGAAATAGGATTCACTATCATTATCTACTACAAAGGTAGAATATAATGTTGTAGCATCATGCTACACATAGGTGTTGTAGATGAAACAAAATTTGAAGGATATCAGAGTGATAAATGATAAATAAATTTCTATCTTTTATGATTATACACAAGCTATACAATGCTTAAATATTCTTGTAATGAATTCAAGGAAAAAGCATATTTCAATCTGGTATCACTTTTTGAGAGAGAAGGTTATAAATAATGAAGTGAAGTTGGAGTATGTGCCTACTAAGGATCAAGTTGTTGGTATCTTTACTAAGGCTCTTCCAAAGGATACTTTTGAGTATATTCAGATGAAGTTAGGGTTTTTTAAGAGCTCCAAATTTGCATCCCTCTACCAAGTTGTGAAAGAACTCAGAAAATTTGGACTAACATGGGACTACTTTCAAGTTGCGAGCATCTTATTATGAAAGTAGACATCCAGATTATGGGCAAGCTTCCCTTTTGATGTCACCAAAACTATAACTTTCTAGGAAAAGGGGAGAAAGAAACATGGAAATAAAACTAAACCCCTATGGTGATGCACCTAATGATTTCTCAGACCTATACAACTGCTTTAACACTCAATCTCATCAAAATATTAGCTTAACTTAACATAACTAAGATATTTTAACATATCAATGCATAAGTATTTTGTAAGGTGGTTTGGTTCTCTTAACATTTTTGAAGGAAAGGAAATATTTCACAACTAAAACAATATTTGAACCACCACATAGCTTACAACTTGCATCAATATATATATATCCTACCTAAGGGTGCTAAAATGAGACAGACATTGAAGGAGTTACCAAAACTCACAAGAACATTCATCAATCACCACACTGCATACAATGAGATAGCTTCAAAGAAAGTAAAAACTAAATTTCATTAATAAAATAGTGTCACATACTACTATACATGTCTGATATTGAGCCACAATGTTGTCCTTTGCTTGAAAAAAGCTCCAATGTAAGCTACAATGCCTGCAAAAAGAAAGAAAGAACTCCCTTTCCAACCTTAGTTTAAAGATACTTAAGAAATTTTTGAAACAACTATTCACACAAGTCCTTCAAGAATCTCTTGCCAGATGCAGAATAAAAGGCCAAAAAAGAACCTTCCAAAAATCCTCCAAAATGTAGAAAAGTCAAGCTTTGGCCCAACCATTCCAAAAGCATGAAAAAATCCCTCCAAAATTGTCCCATTTCCTCCAAAATAGTCAAAGATGACCCACATACCAATCCCACATGTTGGTCAATATTTCAAATTCTCCACATGTTGTTCAAATTGTTTAGACCCATACTTTTAGTGTGTTTGCAAAGCACAAGACTCAACTAAACCTCCTTTGACTATATCTTAAAAGTACATGCCTTTTCATTTTTCATTTAAAATAACATTTAATTAAATGGCTTATAATTACACCATTTAATTAAATGTTTTACATTTGAAAATAAAATGAAAAAATGAAAACTTGGGCTCAAACATACCCCCTCACTTACTCTTTGAAAACACATTCTTTATCTTGCATTGTATACATTATTGAATAAGTGATTTAAAATTCACCACTTAATAATGCATTTTTACATTTCAACTTGATGCAAATAAAGCATAAGACATTGCTTTGGACAAAAGAAAAAATACATAAGTCATTTTTTGCTTTCCTAGACAAATGTATTAGTTTTGATTCAAATGTTTAATCACAAGGAAAAAAAATAGCCTAAGTTAGTTGGCATTTTAGGTTAGAAACCCTAAAATAAAACAATGGGGAAAATTGGAAATGTTACATGCTTTTTTTTTGCTTGAGCTTTCTGGAGAATTCTCACTTAGCCACCATAGGGTTTTCATTTTGAAGCATCTCTTTGAGTAATCTGAGGGGTATTTTCAAAATATTTCCAAGAAAAAGATAAAAGAACAACTTGTGGTGCATCTCTTGAGAGTAATTTTAGTCATTTTGATTTCATTTACTATAGGAAATGCTTAAACTCAACTCGAAATGTTGATAACTTGTGAATACTTCTTGCTCCCATGCATATGCTTGTAGAAATTTGACAATTTCCTGTGTAAATGTCAAGTTCTTGCAAAATGATGTGGACTATCTGGATGTGCATTTCATTTTCAGGAATAAAGAAAAACCTCTTTTGTATGGTAGGCCACAACCTCTCATAATACCATCCTTGCATTTTATGAAGAAAAAATATTTCTTCAGGCCACAACCATGAAGAAATAATTTGAGGTTTTTAATGCATTTTTTGTATGGTGTAAGTTTGACTCGAGTTCAAAACCTCATTTTTCATTCTCCATGTTTCTTTGAATAGTGTTAGTGCCTGCTCTAGAACCAATCTTGTGTTTTTGTGCTTTGCATTGACTTGCATTTGTATGGGAGAAAGGTCTTTACCTTGGTAAGGGGTGAGAATCCATGGTAATAAAGGATAACCCTCATCATCCAATTCATACTCTCTTATTTGGTTGCCATCCTCCAACACTTTCATGGAACCATTAAACCTCTGACCATTTGCAAATAATTAGAAAAACCCCAAAATTTTCAAGATGTCATAATCATTGATGCTACCAGGCCATCTAGTTAGAATAGCATGAAACCTTATATTGTGGTCCATAATTTCTTGCATAATCATAGTGTAGTTTTCCTCAAGGTCATGCCAGACACTTGAAGTTTCTCCTGAAGGAAAATTCATAACAATATGGGTAGTATCAATGGCTCCACAATATTTGGGAAGCCCTTCCATCTTTTCAAAATGGGTCTTAATTTCCTTCATTTCATTCAAATGAGGCCACTTCAAGTTATGCCTACCACGTTCTTCCATAGCTTCTACAAACTTCATTTTCAATTAAGAGAATATTGATTGCCCCACATCAAATGATTCCCTTACACTGAGATATGATTCACCTGAAGCCAACCCTCTCAAAGCAATAGGTCCTTGTTTTTTTAATTTTTACCACTCTCCCTTCAGTATCAATTATACCTGATGATGACGACCTAGCTTCCAAGTCAAATCTCATCAAAGAGAAGATATACTCAAATGTTTTCCTAGATACCTTGAAAAATGACTTGAATTTCTCCTCTTTATTATCTGTACATGATAATCCCTTAGTAGAGAGCTTGTTGGAGAGTTCATGCCACTAGTTTGATTCATTACCATTTTTTGAGGCTCAAAATACTTTTATTTGAATCATTTTCTTATTAAACGACTTGTTATTTTTGTTAATTACCATGACTAGCGGTAGATTATAGATTAACATATTTACTTACTTTTCTTTATGTTTAGCTAAATTAGTGAATATATTTGAAGTAATGGTTTATGATTAAATGTGTTACTTCATGGTGATATTAATGAGATAATATTATTGTGTTGATCTTTTACTACCATAAATTGCTATCCTTTTATTAAGGGTTTTGAAAAGGGTATTTTAAAGATTCGTGAGGTGGTTAAACTCTCTATTTAATCAAGGGAAATTATCATGTCATTGATCGGCCCTATTGGATGATAAATCACTCAAGCCCAAATTGGCTTCTTTGTAATTGGTTGTGGAACTTCTACTTCTAGTGCTAATCTGACATATTTCTCTATGTCTTACTTTAGTACTATTTTAGTTTTGCTTTAGTTTTGTTTTGATCTTTAGTTAGGCACCTTGAATCTTGGTAGTTAATCACCATGTTGTAAATTAATGATGATATGTTATAAATATCCATGTTTCAATTGTAAATAGGACTTAGATAATTTTCTATAGATAGGAAGATAATCAATCAGATTTTAGAGTATTGAAAACTATAAATGACTAAATCCTATCAAACACAATAGAGTACGAAACAAACACGAAAATCACAATAAGAAGCACAAATGCAAACCGATCTCTGTGCTAACTCAATTTATCTCCATTGCTCTTCTCCACTTGCACAAGGATGCAAGATTTTGAAGGTTGATAATAGAGGAATGTTGGTTGCTCAATTTTGCAGCATAACGATGTGATGAAGATGATAGACGGTGATTGAAGAATTATTTTGACAGAGTGAAGATGCTAGAAGAAGATTCAATGGAAGAATTATTTTGACAGCATAAGGATGTCTGAAGATTTGATCCAAATGGTTTGTGAAAGGTTTGATTTATAGATTTTCGATGTGGACAGAGATAAGATTTGATAAGATTGATAATGATTTATTTTTGTCAAAAGAGGAAATGCAATGAGATGAGATAAGATTTTCAAAAGATAGAAAGATTTTGATTTATTGTTTTAAAGGAATTAAAACAAGATAAGATAAGATGTAAAAATAATAGAAAGATTTTGATTCTCTTTCAAAGGAAATAAATCCTAAAAAAGATGAGAAGGATAATTGATGAATTATCTAATTAAATAAATTAATTAGATACACATGAGTTCAAATTTGGAAAGAACACAAGAAGATATTTTTAAGATTTTATTAGTTAAATAAATATTTGATTTATTTAATTAATGTTGGATTTATGATTTCATTAATTAAATAATATAAATTATTTAATTAACGTTAGAAGAATTAATAGAAATGATTTAATTAATTAAATAATATAAATTATTTAATTAACATTAGAGAAATGGATGGAAATGATTTAATTAATTAAATAATATAAATTATTTAATTAACATTAGAGGAATTGATGAATTATGCATAGTAAGGGAATAAATGAAATTAGTCAAATAAATAAGATTTATTTAACTAATTAGATGATGGCATGGGTCCCTAGGGAAAAACATGATACAAGATGTCTAAATGATGCGATGTTGTGACAAGGTATCGTAAGAGGAAAATTTTTTGATGTCTACATTTTGCCCCTCTTTGAAGTGATGTTTGAGATGATATTTTTGTCAAGTAACATCATGTCAAAGAAGTTAAGGTATGAATAGAGGAAAAATGGATAATGATATAAAGATAGGATGATGATGGAATGATGTTGCCCCCTCGAGAGGATAGGTGGGTTGAACAAACATGGGTAGGCTCTCGAAATGAAATGATAAAGGGGGGATAAGACGAATGATGCAAGATAGAAAGTGGATGAAGGAGAGGAATGATATGTTATGCTGCAATGAAGGTGAGCAACAATGATGTTTGATATAGCACTAGACGTTATGCACCAAGATATAAGGACCAAGGTGATGATGTGTCTCGTGCCCCAGCGTAATACAACCTTGTCTAGACATATGAGGAAGTAGACTTAGATCATTAAAGTCCTAATGCACAAAAGGTATTATGTGACCTTAGATGCAAAGGATAATGCAAAAAGATATTCCAACACACACAAGATATGAATATTAGCTTGAATGATATGGATTTGATAGAAATGCAAGATAAAATGATCACACACAAGCAAGCAAGCAAGCATGCACAAATGATACAAAAACAAACAAGTTATTGCCCCTGTCAAGCTGTAAACCATTGATTGATTGATTGATTGATTGATGATAATGATAGTGTTGTCATTGTTGGGAAGCGATATATCCCTAGAGCAACACAAGGATGATGATAATTGATTGATTGATTGGTTGATTTGGTATACAACAAGATTAGGATCAAGACCAAAGGATGTGATTGGATAATTTGACAAAATTGATTGACTTGATTGGTATGGATTAAAGATTGACTTGCATTTGGATTATTGCTTGGATTGATTTGATTGGATGCAATGGTTTTGATGAAGATGAATGATTTGGTTGAATGGTTGAATGATTGGATTGAGGAATTGATTGGATTGGAATGATTTTGATGATAATGACTAGATTGATGAGAAGAAGTGATGTGGTTTGATTTTATTGCTTGGATTTTGTTGGATATTTGATTTTTTTGTATTTTTGGGGATATTTTGATTTTGATTTTGAAATGTTTTGAATTTTTGGACTTTGAAATGTTTTTTTTGACTTTGAATTTTTTTTTGAACTTTTGAAATGTTTTGAGGTGTCAAAGGATGAAAATTTGAGTAACCTTTGTATTAGATACCAATGACAAGGGGAAAACCAAGTCTAGGTGCAAGGGTGGGTGATAGGATAAGGTATAAAAGGCTCATGATAGACGAATGGATGGAAATGATAGGTCATAGTGAATGGGATGGATGTATGCATCATAAGAGGGTAAGGATGTGATCTCCCAAGACTATGTCACATAGAAATAACATGCCCCATTCTAGGTACAATACTTAAGATTTTTCATGACAAAGATTATGACAATAGGATAATGATATGATTGGTTTAGATAGGATGAGGTATGTCAACAGATACCCAAAAAACATGTTTCAACATTTTGCCCCTATATCTTCATCAAGATCAGAAGGAGAAGGGTGGATGAATGAACTCAATATGATAGGTATGAATGATGGCTAAAGATGGAAGGTAGGATAAAAATGATATGATATGAAAATGATAGGTTGGATAGATAAGATATTGTGCCCCCAAGTGTAAGTGGCATAGAAGATAAACCTACACATGATGCCTATTTGCTAGGTTTTCATCATGGTACTTATCCAGGGTGCCTGTTTGCCAAGTTTTCACCATTGGATAAAGGGATTTCTCTTTACTTTTCTTCTTTTTTTTCTTTTTTCTTTTTTTCTTTTTGTATAGGAGAATGGCAATACAAATAGGAGGGATTTAAGTGTCTAGTTCCATGAAAGGTGATAGTCCCACTAGGGATGGATTCCATTGCATGGACCATGTCAAATGTCATTATGCTCATATATGTTGGCAAGGGATGACATGAAAGGGAGATGGAGTAGGTAGATGATGGATTATGATGTGGATTATGTAGGGAAGATAATAGGGATCATATAGGACTTATGCAAAATATGAATGGGGAGGCTTAGCCAAAAGCATGGACCATAGGAAGTGGTGGGGAAGATATGTAGGATAGTAATTGAAGGATGGGGAGATGGAGGTATGTGGGATCATTGTGAAATGGAAGGGAACCATGACCAATGGTTGCACACACTATGATAAACGATGAAGCTTTTGATTTGGATGGGGTGTAGGAAGCAATGGAGATATTTTCTTAGGAGGTGGAGGATGTAGTGCTTTTGGTACCCACATAGACTTAGTATTTTTATGATTTTTATTTTGCTCATTGGTTTTAGAAATTTGAGACTTTTGAATGGAATGAGAATGTGGGATGGAAGTGGATGGTTGGGATTTTTGTGATGTGGATGTCTCATTTGACTTGCTTTTTTTTTGCTTAGGTACCCAAACCAATTTAGTTTTGGCCTTTACTTTTGGAGGAATGGGATTATATAGCTTGTTTGGCTTTGACTTTGTGCAATTGTATGATAAGGCATTAAGACCTTTATAATTTTTGACTTTATGTGTAGAGGCATCCCAATTTTTATTTTGGAATCCCTTGGGTCTAGTGGAATGAGTGGAAGCTTTATGTTTAGACAATGTGTGCATTGATTGGTCATGATCAAGATTTTTATAAGATTTATGGATAAATGGATAAGAGGATTGAATGGTAGGGATATTAGGTGTTGGGAGTAATGATGGTAAAGTTGATGGAGGGATATTAGGAGTTGGAAGTAATGGTGGAAAAGTTGATGGAGGTATATTAGGAGTTGGAAGTAATGGTGTCAAAGTTGATGGTGGGAGGTGAATGGTCACATGCTTTTAACACTTATAAGATGATGGAGGTGGAATGGCAACATATGTTTTGGGCATATGATAGGATTTATGATGGAAAGTGGACTTAGGAGGCATGGAGGAAATAACATCTTTAGGTTGTTGTCCTTGGGGTGTAGGTCCAAGGCCATAAGAGCGTGGAGGGACTTTGACATGGATGGGTTTCAAAATACCTTGTTCATGAAGGTCTATACCTTTACCCTGGTGGTTCATGTTTTGGAGTGTGCAATGGATAATGGAAATAGGTGTAGGTGGAACACTAGACACAAGTTCCTTATTGGATGGAGAAGATATGGGTTGTTGTTGTTCTAAGGAGGAACATTCATGAATGAGGGTGGAGAAACCAATAGGATAGGATGGAGGACTTTCAATGGGGTTGATAGTGGTTGATGGAGGATCATTAGGATCTTGATTATCATTGTGTTCACTTAGATCCAAGGCATTTGTTTGATCTTCTATGTGTGCTTGGGAGGCATATGTTTCATCAAGGGAAGTGGATTTTTGTGCATCATGGATGGGTGAGGTGGAAATCTCTTGACCATGGAATGCATAAAGTTGGCTAAGAGGATCATCATGGTCTTCTTGATCATAAAAGGGGTCTTGATCAAAGATGGAAGATTGATCATGAATAGTATTAGGTATGTTATGAATGGAATCATTGGGAGGGTGTTGATCTTTATGTGGATGAGGGGGTAATGTCTCCACATGTTTAGGATTGTTCTCTTGAAATACCTCATGACTCATTTGAATGGAGGTGGAAGGGGATTTCTCATGGAAAGACTTGTCATGTTCTTGATGGTTAACAACATAGGAGCATGATAGAGGGTGATTTGGACTTAATGGGGAAGACTTTTGAATTGGCTCAAGGGGTTGTGGATCACAAGGTGAAAATTGATTCCTTGCTTGTAGCCCTTGGGTCACATCCTTTGGAGGTGTAGGAGTGGAAGGTGTTGGCTTAAGGTTTTGGTTTTGATTGGATGATGGTATGATAAAGCTATAGGGTGCATGTGCTAGATTGGTATTCCCCTTGTCAATGGTTGCTTTAGAACATTATTAAGTTTGGCCTTGTTGCAAGGTAGAACTTAGAGTCACATGTGTTTGTCGTGATGTGGCTTGATAGGTTGATGTGGCATTGATAGATGAAGAAGTGGATGGATTAGATTGGTATGAGGTGGAAGGGTGATAATGAATGGATAGGGGATGACGTTGTGGTTGTTGGATTTCACAAGTGGTAATGAATTGATTGGCTTGAGCTAGGAGGTGTTGGATTTGAGGTGATTTAATTTGTTGAAAATCTTGGAAGAGGGTTTGAAGGCTTTGTGTGGTTTGGTGGTCTAGGGGTTGGGGTATTTGGTGAAGTGTTTGAAGGAGGTTTTGAAGTTGAGATGCTAGGTCTTTGTTTTCAAATGTGGGCATGGTGTCACACATGTGTGTAAGCTCTTGTGCATTGATTTGTTCCTCAAAGTATGCAACATCACTCGTGTCATTATTAGAGGTGGTAAGAGAAGCCCCTTGAAGTATGATTTTAGGTTTTGGTTTTGTTTCATCATTTGAACTATAGAAAGGGACTCCTTGAATTATGAGCTCGGGATTAGGTATTGTCTCATGATTTGGCCTATAGGGATAGCCCTCTTGGATTATGATTTTGGGCTTATGATTAGGATTGGGCTTGTTTATGATTATGACCATTTTGACAAGTGGTGACTAGGACTGGGTTGGTGATGGTGATGATGTGGAATGATTAGATTGGATGACTTGATTGATTAGGATGAGATGGATAGGATATGAATGTGTTGGAAGAACGTGTAGAGTGACTTGTCTTTATGTGTTTGGTGTTCAGCTTGATTTCACAATGTTTAAATGAATGATCACACATGTACACACATGAATCACACATGCAAGACACATAAGCATGTTTGAATTTGAAATTATGAATGTGATTATTAAGCACACACTTGAAGAAGACACATCAACAAGTCCTAGAACTAGTCAAGTGGGTTTGGCCAATTAGGTCTCAAGCTAGTCTACATAAGTTTGACTAAGGATGATTTGAAAGAAAAATCCTACCACACAGCCGGGAGAAAGGGGTAACCAACCCTTCACCTTCACTTCCCAAAGGTATAAAGTTATTTGGGGCTTAGCCAAGAGTGACAAAATTTTTAACTTCCAAACAAGCGTGTCTTTCGATTCACACTTTGATTGAGGTCATCCCCAGGGGTTATGAAATCCCCTAGCAGGCCTCCTATGAAGGTTTTGACAAAAGCAAACCAAGTGAGGTGTTTGTGATCACACATACACTTGATTCACACTCACAATGATTAATTTCCCTTAGATTAGAAATGAAATGTGTGTAAAAAAGTTCAAACACTTGTTCTTTTTAGATCCCAAATCAAGATGTGATGGAAGACAATGGTTAATTTTAGCCTCAATTTTTGATATGTGATTGAAAACAAGATTCGTTTTAATAGCCCAAATCCAAATGTGTGACAAACAATGATTAAAAGATGAAGGATGAAACAAGTGCACCTGGTTATTTTCGCTTTCGAAATTATTGTTGTGAGTGACATTTCTGCTACTAGAGCCCCTTATGATCACCTACAAGATCAAAAAATAATATTTTAATGTAGCGAAAGAAAAAAAACAAACTCATCAGAAAATTGTGATTTTAGATACATGTTTTTAACATATCCAAATTAGATTTTATTATTTGATGATTTTATTGATCTGAAAAATGAAAACTCAAAGAAGAGATCCCTACTAATTTTCTGAGAGCTTTCCAGAAATGTAAAGAACTCAGAAAAATTATTTGTTTTTCTCTCAAACACGAGGATTTGTGAAAACCATATAGAAAATGAAGATCAGATTTTTTTGCATTGTATTTGACCTCAAAATTAAATTTGTAAAAAACAGACCCTAATTAGAATTTAAAGAGCTTTCCAAAAATGTAAAGAGTTCTAAAATATTCATCGATTTATGTCCAAAAAATCAATTTTATCAAAAAACATAAAATTACAATAACTCCTACAAAATGATGATAAATGCTCAATTTTTTTACTGTAGCCTCTTGAAATGATACAAAATACTCTGCGAAAATATTGTAGAAAAATTCGTAGTTGTGTAAAAGATATGAAGACATTGGTAAAATTTGGGGTTTTTATCCAAAAATTGACAGATTTGCAAAACAAAGTCAATAAAAAGGTTTGCAAAAACAAACCATTAAAAGC
Organism: Sequoia sempervirens; assembly: GCA_007258455.2. Lineage (NCBI taxonomy): Eukaryota > Viridiplantae > Streptophyta > Pinopsida > Cupressales > Cupressaceae > Sequoia > Sequoia sempervirens. The sequence continues at coordinate 29,193,681 of VDFB02000017.1, read as the reverse complement.
CTTGTATGCACTCCATAAACCCTTGTATGCACTACATAAACCCTCAGATATGCTAAAACAAGAATTTTCACCAAAAAGTTGAATTCCAGAGTGCGAAATTCTATCAGAAAACCTATAGATAAATGTTTAAAATGCAGCAAGGCCCCACGATGGGCGCCAAAATGTAGATAGGGAGATAATCAATCAGATTTTAGAGTATTGAAAACAATAAATTACTAAATCCTATGAAACACAATAGAGTACGAAACAAACACGAAAAATCACAATAAGAAGCACAAATGCAAACCAATCTTCGTGCTAACTCGATTTATCTCCATTGCTATTCTCCACCTACACAAGCATGCAAGATTTTGAAGGTTGATAATAGAGGAATGTTGGTTACTCAATTCTACAGCATAACGATGTGATGAAGATGATAGATGGCGATTGAAGAATTATTTTGACAGAGTGAAGATGCTAGAAGAAGATTCTATGGAAGAATGATTTTGACAGCATAAGGATGTCTGAAGATTCGATCCAAATGGTTTGTGAAAGGTTTGATTTATAGATTTTTGATGTGGACAGAGATAAGATTTGATAAGATTGATAATGATTTGATTTTTGTCAAAAGAGGAAATGCAACGAGATGAGATAAGATTTTCGAAAGATAGAAAGATTTTGATTTATTGTTTTAAAGGAATTAAAACAAGATAATATAAGATGTGAAAAAAATAAAGATTTTGATTCTCTTTCAAAGGAAATAAATCTTGAAAAAGATGAGAAGGATAATTGATGAATTATCTAATTAAATAAATTAATTAGATACACATGAGTTCAAATTTGGAAAGAAAGCGAGGAGATATTTTTAAGATTTTATTAATTAAATAAATATTTGATTTATTTAATTAATGTTGGATTTATGATTTCATTAATTAAATAATATAAATTATTTAATTAACATTCGAAGAATTAATAGAAATGATTTAATTAATTAAATAATATAAATTATTTAATTAACATTAGAGAAATTGATGGAAATGATTTAATTAATTAAATAATATAAATTATTTAATTAACATTAGTGGAATTGATGAATTATGCATAGGAAGGGAATAAATGAAATTAGTCAAATAAATAAGATTTATTTAACTAATTAGATGATGACATGGGTCCCTAGGGAAAAACATGATACAAGATGTCTAAATGATGCGATGTTTTGACAAGGTATCGTAAGAGGATAATTTTTTGATGTCTACATTTTCAATTAGAATTTTGTAATTGATGGAAATATTTTGTTCTATGTTCCATTTTGATCAATTTGAATGAAAGAAAGAAGTTAACTCAAAGCTCTGTGTTAAGAGATTTTACCTAAGGAAGAGCAAGGCTTGCTCAACCTTTGGGATTGATCTTGTGTTGCTATTATACTAAGTTATGTTATTTCTATTTATTGATATTAAATCTGAAGTGTTAAATGTTAATTATGGAATGATAAGTTCTTAAATCATTTTCAACTTTTTAATGATAAATATAGATAGTTACTTTGTTCAAATCACTTTTGGTTTATCATGGTTAGATTAAATTTTTAGAATCATTACAAAGTTTATTAGATTAATCAAATTTAGATGTTGTTCAAAATAATTAAGTTTGGTACTTATTTGTCGAGATTAATTAGAAGAAATGATGGAAACTTATGAAAAGATGGAATTGCAGTTTGTTGAAAATATGTTCATGGAAAGTAGTGTTTATGCTTTCTAGAACAATAATTGTTTATATTTTCTAGATTAATTGTCATTTATTTACAATTCATTTTTGTTCTTAAAATAGTATTTAATTTCTAGCAAAGCTTAAGATAGATTTCTTTTAAAAATGCACATTAGAATTAATTTGGGTTTCATGTTTTAAATTAAGAATTAAAGTAGATGTTAGTCTTCTCCATGAATCCATCCCAACCAAGTCCAATGAAGTTAGAACTAAGTCAACAAAACTTTAGTTGAGGAAATAAGATAGAATTCATCCTTAGGAATTAGTTGTTGTAGTTCAGCTCCTGAGAACTCTTGAAAGCTCCTGAGAACTCCTGAAAGCTCCTGAAGGAGCCAAATCAATACTTGAAGTCATTGTTTACATTGAAAAACCCTCCAAAATTCTGTGATAACCATCCTTATCACATATAGCTTTGAGACACGCTTGGTTTGATATATAACTGATTGAATGAGGCAAATTGTGACATCAACAACCTTTCCCATCATTTTTGGTGATGTTACTGGTGATTAAAAGATCTGGCTATTAAGTGTGAAGCCTTAGTGTTGATAAGGAAAATAGACCTGATTTTTTTATGAGATGAAACGGAGACCATCTAGGGAGGTTTCTTCCACAAAATGTTAATTTTCGAAGAAATCTTGATTTTGATTAGGAAGATATTCAACAATACCATATCAAAAACCAAGAAGATAATCTAGAACAACAAATAGGTAATCATGAAGGAAATTGAGATCCATTTCAAGAAGAAGAAATTAGTGACCAACCAGTTTATCCACTAGAAAATATGACCTTCTCTTATCCTATCAATCTTGAAAGATAGATTGGTGAAGCTCCTATGAAAATTATCTCACCATCAGTTTTACCTACCTTTAGAGGAAAGACATCTGAAGATCCTAATCAGTTCCTTTTTGAGTTAAAAGTATTATGCCAAACCTATGATTATACAAATGATAATCATAAGTTGAAATTATTTCCTTCTACATTGAAAGAATCAACTTTATGTAACGCCCTGCCATGCGAACCCCAAAGGACAACTAAACAATAATTACTACACAATTTTTTTTTTTTCAAATAAACATAACATACATGTAAAACACATTAAGTCAAAACATGAATTCATTTAAGCAGATTCATTAACACATACATCCCTTGGGGTACACAAGGAGTCATTACGAGACTTAGATCCACACAACGACAATATAGAATAAAAGCCAAAGATATAATCCATAACAAAATAAACATTAACCAATATAACACATACATGAAAATTCATTGATAAGAAACCATCTGTGAACATAAATACAACATATACATGAATGACTCAACACATTGAATAATAACTACCATGACCAATATCCATACCAAGTTTAACATTACATTACCGTACAATGTTCAATGATACAAAAGTGTTTCCAATCATGAACGGAAACCATACAACAAGATAACATGATGAATACAAAGAATCATAACTGGCTCAAAGACGGATACAACTCTGATGTCGCTGCAACAGCACTAATTCGCACCTCTCGATCCTTGACTGGGGACCCAATGGGGTGTGTAGCATGTTCCACCCAACCATGTGAGTCCGAAGACCCACCCCCCATGCTAAGGAGCTGAGAAGAAGAGTCCTCAACCAAGAACATCCAAATAGGGAACCACAAGACTCAACATCATACAAAAGTAACATAAAACCCAAGGATTACGATGACATAATCAATAACATCCAAGAGTCAACAAAACAACTTAAAGTCATGAATCTTATTACATAAATCAAAGCAATGATCAGTAAACAAGTAACCAAAGGATGATCATGAAATACTTCCAAATCAAACTGAATTAATAAGCATAGTACAATTCCAAATTGCAATTAAACAATATAATAACATCATAACATAGTACCATAAAAGTACAAGGTCATAAATCAAATATCAATGAGATCATACGAGACCACAAAGTACACCAAAGATGCATCAAAGCAATAATCACCAATCAAAATAAATCCATATATCATCAATCTAAACCAACTCCCACAACCCACTTCCAGAGGAACACAATGAAGTAAAACACATGGGCAACTAGGGGAGAGTGTCATCGCATAGTCCTACATGGGTTGTCCTGTGCTCTTCCTCCCAGTTGGAGGTGCCGGTCCCATCTATGACTGTCCTGTGCTCTTCCTCCCAACTGGAGGCGATGGTCCATAGGGTGACTCATGCGGATCCATAGACCTCTCGTGAAGACGAGGTCACGACCTTGCCAACCATGACCTTCTCAGCCTTCCATTAGCCTACGAAAGTGCTAATGAAGATGAGGCATCCATTTTTTTAATCTTATAATGATATTACTACCCAACCCTCCTAAGTTAATTTATTAGGTTTTCACTTGATTACTAACTCACTCGTGGGTTATCCTGTGTCGTTCCCCTTAAACGGGCTGCCAGCCCCCACGAGGAGCCACCCTCCCTAGAGACCCAACAACATAAAAACCAAGAAACCAAGGGTTGTACAACATAACAAGAACATTAGATCATAACTGAGAAGCATGTGAGGCATTACCCATCTCGCTATTCTATAATACATGATCCCTAAGAACCAAACTGGTGTATGAAGTTTTCTTGGGCATGCTAGGTATTACAGAATATTTATAGAAGGATTTACTAAAATTGAAACACCACTATTTACACTACTCAAGAAAAAGGAGTTTGTATGGACTGAGGATTGTCAAAATTCCTTTGAGACAGTTAAGATAGCTCTAATAACTTCTCCCATTATCAAAGGACCATTTTGGGGAGAACCTTTTCACATTCATGCAGATGCATCTAATTTGGCTATTATAGTAGTATTAGGAAAAAAATATGAAAATGATGTCATGCATGCAATCTATTATGTTAGCAAAAACTTAAATCCCATTAAAAGAAACTACACAACAATAGAAAAGGGATTTTTAGCCGTAGTATATGCAATAAACAAATTCAAGCATTATATTATAGGTTACAAATTTTATGTACATACAAACCATGCTACAATTAGATATTTGATGAATAAGGATGTAGTAGGTGGACGCATTATTAGATGGTTACTATTATTACAAGAATTTTATGTAACTATCATTGATAAGCCTAGAAGATATAGTGTTGTTGCTGACTTTCTTTCCATAATTGTTTTTCAAGATAATCAAGAACCAATGGATGATACATTTCCTAATGAATGTTTATTTTCTATATCAATTCATCCATCATGGTTTTCTAATTTGGAAAATCACCTTGTAACAAGGAATTTTCCAAGTCAATTCAGTCATAAACAAAAAAAGAGGTTAATTCATGAAAATTCCAAATTTCAATGGATTAATGGTCTTTTATTTAAATTGTGCCCTGACCATTTTTTACACAGATGTGTAACTGAGTTAGATGTATATGATGTAGTACATGCCTATCATCATGAGCCTGAAGGAGGACACTATTCAGTTGTGAGAATAGTTCACAAGATCTTAGGAGCTAGCTACTTTTGGACATCAATGACAAAGGATGTTTCATTCTTTTTCAAACATTGTGATGAGTGTCAAAGGATGGGAAGACCCACACCAATCATGGAGATGTCATTTCAGCCACAAATAGCTCTGGAACCATTTGAAAAATAGGGCATCGATTTTGTGGGACTAGTAGATCCGCCTTCAAAAGGGAAATGATACATCCTTTTTGTAATGATTATGCAACAAAATGGGCTGAGGTGAAAGCATTACCAACATCAAAAGAAGATAAAGTTGTAAATTTTCTATACAAGAAAATTTTCCAAAGATTTGGTGCATCGAGAGAGATTGTTTCAAACTAGGGACCACAATTTGTATCAACAATGATGGAAGTATTTTTGTAGAGATACCAAATAACTCACATAAAATCTTCACCATATCACCTTTAGGTGAATGGACAAGTGGAGGACACAAATAGGGAGTTAGAGAATATTCTGAGAAAAATAGTTTCTTTAAGGAAAACAAACTAGGTAGATAGGCTGAATGAAGCAGTATGGGCCTATAACACCACATGGAAAACAACAACTAGGTTTTCCCCATATGAACTTTTGTATGGAAAAACAAGTCATGCCAATAGAATTTGAATTAAGAACATTGAAAACAATAGTAGAAATTGGAATTGATTTACTTGAATCTGAGAAGAGTAGAATTTTGAAACTCAATAGACTTGATGAAATGATAATGGAGGCACTTCAACATACTAAGGTGATTCAGAAGCAAAGAAAAGGGAAAGAACCATTGATCGAAGAAGAAAAATCCCATGAGAAGTTGAATGAAGAAGTGTTAGAAACTAAGGAATTGTTGAGGGCTATGAAAATTTCCAATTTAGAAGCTGGATTAGAACAAGAAAGGAAAAATATGCAATTACTTGAAGAGAAATTGAGAAGAAAAGAAGACAAATTGCAACAATCCTTCAACAAAACTCAAGAAATGGAAAGGAAAATTGAATTAAATGACGCAAGATATAGAGAGAAATTGAATAAAACTAAGGATTCCCTCCAACAAGATACTGTACATGCATTAGCAAATGTTGAAGAAATTTCAAAATTAAAAGAAGAATTGCAGAAAAAGGAAGAACAATTAGAACAACAATCTATGTGGTTTTATTCACAAGAAGCCTCCACTTTTGTGACCCCACCGCACTATCTTTCCCTACCTTCCATTCCCTCTGTGGCCTTGAAATTCAAGGAGGAAAATAAAAAGTTGAAAGAGTAGATACAAGAATTAGAGGAAGAGAAAAATGAAATTGAAAGAAGACTTCAGCAAACAACAGTAATAAGTTCTATGATACTTTCGATGAGAAGACCAACAAGGGTGTATGCTCTATTTCTAAGAGAAAGGTTTCTTGAATGCAATCTCGATCAATTAATCTTAGGAAGAAGTATGGATTATCAGAATGATACAGATTTTCTACAGGATTACTTTCATCGCCACTATAACATCCAAAATAAAATGTGCAAGTTTTTCTAGCATGGATTTTTAATGGGGGATAATGATGACTCTATGTTAAATATTTATGTTGGTGAGCTACAAATCAAATCATTTGTTTCTTTAATGTAAAATTAAATAGAATGGTCAAGTACAATGGATAGATAAAAGGAAGCACAAAGAAGGTATGCTATACCAATGAGGCCCGAAATTCCTCATGTAGAGAAATATATCAAAGTAGTAAGATCAGTGGTAAGGCTCAATCACATAAATCCTCTTTATGTACAAGACTTTCTCAATAGTATTTCTACATTACAGAATATTGAGGGAACACTTCCACCATTGGCAATACAATCCTGTGAGGAAAGGTGACAACACATTCCTGAGTTAGTCAGAAGAAGAGAACCAATAAGTCCAAACAATATCAGGTGGATTTTGATAAGAATCAGGCATGTGATTACTTTGATTGAACAACAAAGAGAATTCTGGGTTGGCATGAGATTCAGAATGTTGATTATCATTATGCCAACCCAAAAGATCAAAGAATCAACCAACATACCTTATGGAGTGTTAATACGATGGTTTGAAAAGTTGAGGAAAAAACATGGCTTTGCACTCAATAGAAAATTTCCACACCAATATAGGGAAGCAGTGTTCAACTGCTGCATTTGGATAGAGGCACTAAACAAGGAAAAGGAGACCACCATAATCCTTGATGAGGAACCATGAGGACATGGTCCAGAACAAGTGAGGAAGAAAATAATGAGAGGCTCAAAATACTTTTATTTGAATCATTTCATGTTAAAAAACTTGTTATTTTTGTTAATTAGCATGACTAGTGGTAGATTATAGATTAACATATTTACTTACTTTGATTTATGTTTAGCTAAATTAGTGGATATATTTGAAGTAGTGGTTTATAATTAAATGCATTACTTTATGGTGATATTAATGAGATAATTATGTTGTGTTTATCTTTTACTACCATAAATTGCTATCCTTTTCTTAAGAGTTTTGAAAAGGGTATTTTAAAGATTAATGATGTGGTTAAACTCTCTATTTAATAAAGGGAAATTAATGATGTCCAATTTGGCATATTTCTCTATGTCCTACTTTAATCCTATTCTAGTTCTACTTTAGTTTAGTTTTGATATTTAGTTAGGCACCTTGAATCTTGGCAGTTAATCACCACATTGTAAATTCAATAAGGATATGTTATAAATATCCATGTTTTAGTTTTAAATAGGACTTAGATAATTTTCAATCAAAATTTTGTACTTGATGCAATATTTTGTTCTGTGTTCCATTTTGATCAATTTGAATGAAAGAAAGAAGTTAACTCGAAGCTCTTTGTTAAGAGATATTACCTGAGGAAGAGCAGAGCCTGCTCAACCTTTGGGATTGATCTTGTCTTGGTATTATATTGAGTTATGTTATTTTTTATTATTGATATTAAATTTGAAGTGTTGGATGTTAATTATGGAATGATAAATTGTTAAATCATTTTCAACTTTTTAATGATAAATTTGGATAGTTAATCTATTCAAATCACTTTTAGTTTATCATGGTTAGATTAAATTGTTAGAATCATTACAAGGTTTATTAGATTAATTAGATTTAGATGTTGTTTGAAATAATTAAGTCGAATACTTATTTGTTGAGATTAATTAGAAGAAATGATGGAAAATTATGAAAAGAGGGAATTGTAGTTTGCTGAAAATTTGTTCATGGAAATTAGTGTTTATGCTTTCTAGATCAAACATTGTTTATATTTTCTAGATTAATTTTCATTTATTTACAATTCATTTCTATTCTTAAAATAGTATTTAATTTCCAGAAAATCTTAAGATAGATTTCCTTTTTAAAAGCACATTAGAATTAATTTGGGTTTCGTATTTTAAATTAAGAGTTAAAGTAGATGTTAGTATTCTCCATGAATCAGTCTCAAACAAGTCCAATGAAGTTAGAACTAAGTCAATGAAATGTTAGTTTGTGAAATAAGATAGAATTAATCCTTAGGAATTAGTCGTTGTAGTTCAGCTCATGAGAGATCTTGAAGAGCTCTTGAAAGCTCCTAAAAGCTCCTAAAGGAGCCAAATTGAAACCTGAAGTCAATTTTTATAGTGTAAAACCTACCAAAATTTTGTGACAACCATCCTTATCACATATAGCTCTGAGACGCACACGGTTCGATATATAATTCATTAAATGAGGTAAGTTGTGACATCAATCACCTTGCTCATCACCATACTTTGTTGTTTTGATTAAGCTTTGCCTCTCCAATTTGAGATATGATTTTCAACTTCTATCTGAACCACTTTACTACCCCTTGATGACATTTATTGTGCTTTTACATCACTTTACAACTAGTTCTTGGCAATGTCTGGCATTATGCATGGAAACCACATTGAAGAAAGGTCAGATAAGAGTGTTTGTGCAGTCAACAAAGAATTTACCTTATTGTTGTCTCTTGTGACATGAAAATACACTTGCTTGGTAGTTATCATGTATTTCCTTGAATACATGCATTCCAATGGTGTTCCTCTCTTCATAATATTGACATCATTTAATACTGTCATCCTTTAGAGCTTATGGATCACTACTTTTTGATGCTCTATTCTATTTTGTGGACTTCTTTATCTATTTATTGTTGTAATTTAATGTTCATGCTCTTCATGCATTGAGATCATTGTGACCTATACAACATCATGAGGCATTGTGTATTGATTGTTTAATAAAAAGTGTGCACTGTAGGGGTATTATATTCTAACATTAGAACCCTTAATGCCTTATAGCATACATTCATTATTTTTGTGTTTTCATGAGATGTAGCATGCAATGTGGTTACTCATTAAATGACATTGTCCATTGTTTGTGTGCTGATTATGCTTTGTGATTGTTATGAACTTCATGGCACATGCTCTGTTATCCTTGATAGAATTTCTCCATTATACATGACACCTATATTTCCTATGAATTTGTGAGCATGTATCACTAGTTTTAAAATTAATATCTCCTTCAAAACACATTGATATTGGGATCAACATTCAAAAAATGTTGTATCCCATACAACTTATCATCTCAACCAAGAGATCATAACCATGATGCATCTTACTCAAACATAAAGCAACATAAAATCAATAACAATGTGTAAAAAAAAGGAAATCATATTTCATTTACTCAAACAACTTAAGGTAGCTTCAAAAATCCCATCATGATTGCATGACTTCCCTTTGTAGATTCATTGCTTGTTGACTGTGATTTGACGGTGTTGTGTCTTCATAGGGAAACATGCCCTATCAAGCTATTTTTTTCTATCTTTCCTTGATATTAGCAAGGAAATAAACCTAATATTATGATGATAGATGACAAGTGAAATTTTTATGACATATGTTTCTCTCCCACACTATCATATATTTATCTTGTTACTTAACTTTCAAGGACTATCATGAAGGGTAGTACACACAAAGAGACAATATATTGTAGAAATAGAATAGATCTAAAAGACAAGAATGCATTATTTTGAACATCACAGAGGAATTTGGAATTTTGAAAAACCTTATGACCCAACCCAAAAAATACCATATCACCTCATCCCTTGGACTATCTTTAGAGATTTATCTATGTTCTACCCTTAAAGACTATCAACTATTGGCACCAACAAAAGCCTCCTACTTAAAGTTAGCTGACCCTACCATTATATCATTGTTCCTTATATGGAAAACCTTTTCTCAGAATTGTCTTCTAGAGCTCATGAAGACTATCCATATCATTAACAAAGACTATCCTTTACATAAAAATCCATCCTCAAATTCTTCCTATAGAGCCTTAACCTTTTTGACCACCAAGATTTTGAGTCTTTCATGCAACAATGCATGAGTATCTTTATTCCTTCTTGCTGCCCTATATGACTCATGATGGTTTCATGCATTCCTTGATGTCTCATTCATTATTTTACTAGATGCATAATCGAACTTGATGCATCTATAATTGAACTTGATGCATCACATAAATTATTTTCTTCTTTAATAAAATGGATTGTGGATCCACCTAAGAAGGTTGAAAGACATATCCAGCAAAATACACCTTCCTTTTGACATGATGGCAGCCTATTGATTGATTCATTGTGTAAAGATGAAGTGTGACTTTCTTGACTATTTACATTATGTGTTGCATCTTTTGAATCTAATAATGAAAGTTGATCAAATGGTGTGATCCCATATTGAATGAATGCAGAAATAATGTGTTTATCATTGATTTGATCAAGTTGCTCAATTTCCTATCCCTCTTAAAACATCAGAGGGCAGAATATTGGATACTACCCTTGTGGGAGCCACATTTTACTCCACATGATGTAATTAGTTGAATAAAAATAGTAAAAAGACTTGTACTAAATCTGAAAAAGGAACAACCAGTTAGATAAACAAGCATATCATACGTGTGTTTGATCACTCTTTTCTTATTTTCCTATACACTTATGGTATGTTGTCTATTTTAATGCTTATGTACATCTGATTACATGTTTATGAATGTTTTGCACATATTTTGACCAGTGACCTTTCATTGCTCTCACAACACTCTTTTTTGAAATGCAAGAAACCTAGGAGCAGTGAGAAGAGTGTCAAATGGAAGCAGGGAAATGGGGAAGACTGAGATGATGTAGGACCAAGCTAGTTGGATTCATCATTCTTCCAGGCAATGACAATTCCCTTTTCATTTTATGTGCAATTTCCTTTATGTTTATCTATAGGTGTTTAATAGTTTCTTTATAAGCATTAGAATAGCCAGTCCCTTGGCTTCTGAGGGACATTAAATGCTTATGATCATCAATAAAGATTGAATTTTCAATACATGTTGGTTCTACTTATTTTTATGTAATTACGAAACTAGAAAAATGCAATCTGTTTTGACAATCTCCTTTATGCACATAAATGAAATTTAGTAGATAAAAGATGTATCTTTTAAGGTTTAAATGTAAAAAAAAAAGAAAAAATAAGTTACCTGATTTTAGATAGAAGCAAAAATTAGGTAGCAGGGTTAGCACCCGCCCTTCTTTCAACTAGATGCATAAGGATATTCATCAGTCCAACATACCTCAAGATTCATTCCTTGTTCTTGATTGATTTTGGTGGTTGCACCTATTAGGGGGATTAGGTAGTGGCATTGTTGGTTGTTGCAGTCAGGGGGAGTAATTGTTATCATTGAGGCATTTTCCTTTACCATCTATCTCAAATGATAGGTGCAATAATTGTTGGTTGTTATAGTGCATTGTGTGTAGAGAAGGTGCAAAGAAAAAAAAATGCAATAAAAGAAAAGGTAGTTGTAGAGTAGATACAAGTGTGATTGATGTCAAATGGAAAGCAAAGAAAAGAATATATACATGTTTCCCTAAGTTTCCATTGATTTCAAAGGGGGGGAGAGAGTTAATTAAAAAAAAATATGAATAAAGTGAGAGAAAATTCTTATAAAAGAGAAAGTGTTGGAAGGAGTTGATGCTTGTCTAAGGGGGAGAAGAGTGCACTATTGTGCGGTATATGAGTTGGTGATCAGATTTGTTATTTTCTTTGTTGTTGATGGTTTTTCCATGTGTTTCCATTAATGTAAAAGGGGGAGATTGATGGAAGATTTTGTTTTCATTTATTTCAATAGATCTTTTTGTTGCATCAATGTCAACCTATGGAGATGCTTTGATTAGTTGTATTATGTTTTCATTAGTAGTATCAGTGATGTCAATCTCTAGTGTTTCTTTCATTAGCATATGATTCTAGATATTCAATCTCTTGTTTGTTTCAGATGATAAGAGGAGTGTTTTCAATGTTGATCTAGTGTTTGTGGCACTTGGTTTCCATGTGCTTTTGAGAAAAAATGAATAAAAGAGGAAATAGTGTTGTGAAGAGTGTCCAGTGTGGCAAAGCAGTGTTTAGTGTTTTTCTCTACATTTCTTCATGGATGAATACCTTCATGTGTAGTTTGTATATGTTGATCAAAGCTATTCATAGGTGTTATATCCAAAGTTTCTTATTCTAGATCATTGTATAGAGAAAGTTGTGTTTACCAGTGTTTGAACTATTAAAGAAATTTTGTCTAGGATAAATAGTTTTTATCCAAATTTCTTCATATTTTGGTTTCTAGTCTTATTGATCTGAGAGTGTGCTTATATTTCTAATATCTATCTTAGTATGAGTTTTTTGTATCTTAGTGCTCCACAAGGTTGGATTTAGGTGTTATAGTATGTGGAAGGTTAACCGGGTTAACAAGATGAGTATGTTCTTCAGTTGAAAGTTGTTGTAAAGGATTTGTTGGATTTCAGGTTGTTGATGGAATATTTTAGACTATTTTTAAGTGTTATGCGTGGTTTAGGATTCATATTTGTATCAAAGGAAGTGTGTACTTAAAATTTTAATGGTGTTAACACATGTTTGGTTGACCTTGGGTGTTTACAATAATTAAGGATATGCTTCGATGTTTGTGAAAGCATGGAGTGACATGTATATTTGGTTTTAGGTTTGAGTTAATGTTTTATGTGGTCTACTTTCATTAATGTTTGATGTGGTCTGATTTCATTCCTCTCCACCATGGAAATGTTTTCGGTTCTGACCTAATTTGAAATTATATGTTTGAGGTGCATAGCCAAAATAGGAAATTATTTTCAATATTGAGGATGGTATATTTGTGTGATGAATTGTTGGAGAAGTGTGGTGTGAAAGGATGTGTTGAGATGTGAGTTTAATTAGATGTGTAAATATAAAGTACAAGCTTAATGCTTACAACTCCAAAGTAGTGAGCAAAAGGATCTACGTTTGTAAAGTATCAAAAGTTTCTAAAAGTAGTGAGTTGGAGGTTGTGGTGGTTCATTTGTATTGCTCTAAGATAGATTTCTCATTGTAACAATCTTCTTTCTTTGTCTTTCTATTACAACATTGAGCCCTTCTTTCTTTTGGGAAATGATCCCTCTAAAAGTTAGCCTATTGTATTCAATGTTGTAATTACTTTATATTGTGAGCTAATCCTCATCGTGGTTTTTCCCTTCTTAGGTTTTCCACGTAAATCTAGTGTTCTCATTTTTTTGGATGTGTGTGTATTACTGTTTCTCATGTTTATATTTCGCTAATGCTTGATGATGGTTTAAATAATTTAAAATGTTTAAGGATTAATGTAGACCAAAATATTAATGAGGGTTTTGATGTTTTAATATACAACTAATTCAACCCACCCTTTGAGTTATCTTGTGCATTCAACAATTGTAGCTTTTTTGAGGGTGATTTTCCATGTTGTTTTTGTTTCCATATTAGAATATTATAATGTATTTGTGACCCATTTAATTTAGAGTTTATATATTATATTTCAAGTTATGATTGCTACTATAATAAATTATAGGTTTTTGGCTAATTTGGATTAAATATTTAAACACGAGATTTATAGACCCTAAAATTATTTGGCTAGCTTACAAAAAAATTTAAGTAATTTAAAAATATTAAAATTTACAAATATCTAAAAATTAATTAGTGAAGAAAATAAAAATATTAAACACTTACCTCTCCTATGATGTGGCATTGGAAGGAAATACTGGGCATAACTTGGTAATTCATAGAGATATTAAAAAAAATATCCATATTTTACTTTCGATGAAAGATTTAACTATGTGATGATAAAAATGTTAGTAAATGATAATCAACACATTCAATAAGACATTATATCAAAGATTCAAACAAAAATTAAACTTGTTAAAATCAAGAATCTACTAAAAGCATCATATTGCTCTCTATCTCCAAAGATTTATTAAGTCGCAGGGCTCTCAAATTCTGTAAGCATTATGAATGTTAAAATGTCAACCTACAGAATGAGATGCTACTAAGTGCAATAATCTAATCCTATATGATGATTGGTAAATGATAATGATAAGCTACTATAATCTAAATTGAAATGAAACTTGATGAAAAGAAGCTACAATAAACTATGATGTAGCTAAATGAAGAGCCATGATATTGCTTCTCTTCTGAAATGCTTGCTATTTCTATTGCTAAATGACAATTGCTATTGCTAAGATGCTTGATTTCTCAATTGCTATTTCTGTACAGTAAGTTTGCATAAATTTGAGATCCATTTCCTGTGAAAAGAGGTTGTATTTATAGATTCCTGGTAGCATATTTGTGAAGAGGAAGAAAAGAAAAGGTTTGGATTTGATTTGAAGAATTGAATGGTGAAGGATGAAGAGGCTTGAATTGATTATGGAGATTCTTCCTTCCCACAAAAACATTTAACCAAAGGATAGGAATAATCAATGGAAGAAGATGAAGAAGTTTTTCTGCAAATTTGTTTCCAATTTTTCTTTAGATTTTCCCATGAAGATTTAAGTTGAATTAATTAGATGTTTCATATGTAATTTGGTAGGTGAATATGATTAGCTATAGAGTATACATAAATTTAATGTTTAGATTTATTCAAGTTAGGAAAAGAATATATTTAAGGGTATGTGTAGGATCATGGTGGGCCAAAAAGTGGCGATATGTAATTGATATGATGGCCCATGTGGCTAACAACTTTTTTTTACCAAAAATTGATTAAATGAAAAGGGTTTTTAAAGGAAATTCTTAGCTTTCCACCAATATAAATTATGCTTTACTTTGAATTTAATAAATAATAATTATTATTTTTCTATTTGAATTATGACTTAAGTCCTGATTGATATGTTGATTGAAAAATATCTATAGCTTTCAAATGGTATCAAATTTTTTGAATATAAAACATGCATCACATTCTATGCTTCGCATTCTATAAGATTAAAAAAAAAAAAATTCATGAAGTTTTGACCAAGTTAAGGTGGTCAGACATACAAGTTTTTATATTTTTTAAAAGTTGTAATTAAAAATTATAATTAATTATTTACTTGGAAACAAATTATAAAAAAATATGCATCACATCGGGACATGAGTTTTCTACTTATATCTGAAATCTTATAAAAAAATATTATCATTTTATTCTGGTTAGGGTGGTCAGATAGACACTTATTTTTTCCCTGAAATTTAAGTACTACTACATTAAAATTTCAAATTTTCACGAAATAGATTTTAAAAAATAAAAAATAAACCTAGTAGTTTAGAAACTACATCCAATTTTATACAGATTCTATTCTTACATATTTTAGAAATTATATAGATAACTTATTCAAGTTTTTATGTCAAGTTGCCTAACTCTAATTTTTCTAATTTTTTTGCCACTTAAGGGCCTTTTTTTTCCATGATGATCTTGCACATACCCTTAATTTAATTAAACAAACCATAGAAGTTTATGATTATTAAATAAATATGGAAGAAATATGATAATTAAATAAATCAAATTATGTGAACTTGTTTATTTAATTTAGATGAAATGATGTAATTAAGATAGAAGATAATTATAGAAGAATTTGATGATGATAATTAAATAAACCAGAGTATTAAATCTATTTATTTAATTAAGAGGAAATAATATATTAAAGATAGAAGAATTAAATGTGAACTATATAAATAAATATTTCTATTTATTTAATAGTAGAGGAATTGAAGGTGTCAATTAATCAAATAAATCATATTTAATTAATTAGATTATCTAGACCATTATTAGGTGTATATATTTTTCCCCTCTTTGAAGTGATGTGTTTATGCATTACTTGAAAGAAAATTTTGTTGTTGCTGCTAGTACCAACAAAAATTCTCTAGAATGCTCTAGACATGTGATGATGGATATATGCCCTCTCAGTAGATAAATTGATGATCTTTTGAATTTTATTTATTTATTTTTATTTTTATTTTTTATGATTTTCTGATGATTTGAAAAAGATTTGATGACAAAATAATTAATCTCCTGACAAACAATGTGAATGATGCCCGTGTGATTAAATTTGAATTAAGCCTCCATGAAATAAAATAAATAAATCCCATAAAAAATCCCCTTAATCACTCTATTAAAAAGCTAAAAGGTTTGATTTGAATTCATTTGTGCATATTGAGTTTTGAAATTTGAGAGAGAGTGATTTGGAGCCATTTCGAGCAAAAATGTCAATCCCCTACCCCACTCATCGTTTCAAGCATGTGCATTGCAACAACCTTCTGGTTGCCTATAGACCTCCGGTATGTACCTACGAACCTCCTTGTTTTTCACATTTTTCATTTTTCATGCATTTATTTTGGTTTTAAATGTTTTTCATTCTTTTAGCGCACTCACACACTGAAGTAGTGCATCAAACTTTTGTATTGGTGCATTGAAAGGATTAGCACATAGGTTAATTATTTTAGTGTGTTAATAGGTTAGTTTAGTGCATAAATTGGTATTGTGTGTTGACCCCATGAATTAGCATGTTGACTACCTAAAATGGTGCATAGAATGTTTTGGTGCATTAGCTGCCTGGATTAGCACATAGATGTCCTTAAATAGCACATAGTCCAAATTAGTGCATTGATCACTTGTTTTGGCATGTTGATGAGTTGTAATGGTGCTTTTACTTTTCTGGCGCATTGACCGCTTGTTTTAGTGCATCAAATTTAGAATGATGAAAATGGTCATTAACTCCCTGATGTTGATGATTTTTTATCACGTAAGTCATTTGATTTGATCTGATTAATGATCCTAATAGTTTAGATGATGATCAACCTCATGATAGGTGAGGTTTGAAGATTGATTGATGATAACTATCCTCATGATAGGTGAGGTACAATTTTAGATTGATGATTAACCTCATGATAAGTGAGGTTGATTGATAGATTGACCAATAAACTTCATGATAGGTGAGGTTCATTTACAAATTTGATGATTGACCTCATGATCAATGAGGTTGATTTGATAGTTGCTCATGAGATTTTAGCGAAGTCTCACTAGAGATGATTAGATTTGATAGGCTGATTGACGTTTGATGAACTGACAAAGATTTCTAACTTTTAGTATTTTGTGATGATAGTAGTCTTTGACCAACTTACAGATGTGACAGTGATTTCTGAGGACTTTTTATTTGATTCCTCATTTGATATAGCCTAAGATTAATCTTATTGCATGATGTAGATTGTCTTCTCTTCTAGATATGCCTCAGATTAGGATTAATCGGGGACTATTGACAACCTTAGTTGAGAGATGACATAGTTAGCATAATACCTTTCATTTTCCTACTGGAGAGATGATAGTGACTCCTGAGGATGTATAATGGATCTTATAGATACCTTTTTTTGAGGATTTGGTTGTTTATAATGCACAGGAGTAGTGCAAGACTGAGGCACTTCGTCGAGTTTTCGAGGATGAGCATGTTAGTGGTTATGAGATTCCTCGATGAGAGATTTCTTATTCATATGCTACCTTGCTAGTAGTACTTGCTAGTTTCATTGGAGGATTCCTTTGTCTTGATCATAGGTCAAAGAGACTTTCAGTTAGGTGGGGTTAGATCTTAGAGAGTATGATTCATCATGGTACCAGATATGCCTGGGGTATGTGTATGCTCGCCCACTTATTTCATTATTTTCATCAAGCAGTCTACCTTGGAGGGGCTAGTTTGGCTTCCACACTTACTTTACTTTAGGTGTGGGCATTAGAGCATATAGTTGTTACCCATTGAGTTCAGGTGAGACAACAACTCGTATTGATTCCATATGTTCACAGATATGCAGGACAACTTGCTCAGCCAAGATTGGGCATGTTAGAGCATTAGAGGAGAGTTCTAGATGATGTATAGGTAGTCACATGTCAACCGTATATGGATTGTGAGTAGTGGGAGGATGATGATATAGAAATGATATATTTATGTCAGTCCATGTTTTTGTTTGGGAGGACATTTTTTGTTATCAAGATATTTCTATTGTGGAGGGTCCTGAGATAGTACAACAAAGTACAAGGCATGCCCTAGGGTGTTTCTTATTATGGATGTTGTCAAATAGATGCTACCGAGTGGGGACCATGTCTATCATATGATGTTGTAGTACAGGAATATTAGAGTCTACAAGTGGTTACTTGGGAGATTTTTCCTAAGACTGTCAAGGCTCCAATTACTAAGGAGTATGGAAAATATCTTGTTTTACACCCCTTTCCATGGATCTCCATTCTAGATGAGCTAGTGTCAATACTTCGTGAGGAGGAGGTTTTTGTTGCACGCAGTCCCTAATGGAGGAGAGAGGAGGGGGTGGAGGATGTAGTGGAGGATATAGATAGTAGTGATGAGGATGAGGGTAGTGATGATGGGGAGGGATATGGAGATGGTGGAGATGGGGGTGGAGATGATGGAGGAGATGGTGGTGAAGGATGTGGATCAAGTGGAGCTATTCGATCAGGTGGAGTTAGTGGATTAGTTCTAGCATTGGATGTCAAAGACATCATGGTGCCTCATAATAGGTGATCACTAATAGCTTCTGCATAGTAGCATGTTCAGATCGGGATACTTTCCCAATGTCAACAGACTTAGATTGTGAGTTTGCAAGTGCAGGTACAAACCTTATAAGGTCAGTTGGTTTAGGCTGCTCAAGGTTTATTGGTGCAAACATAGACACAGATGTAGACATAGGCCTAGTCTCATGCAAAAGCTCTCTCCCATGGACAAGCACAGTTATCGACTATATAGGCACAAATATCCTCATTGACAATAGAGATAGATGCAACCAAGCAGACTATAGATAAGGCAAAATTGACAGCCAAGAGATTGCAAAGACTAGTTGATGGTACCTTTGTGGTTGATTAGATGAGGAAGGTCCTCTGTGTAGGTAGAGAGGTAGATTATTATAGAGGACATTACCATGATGTAGTTCCCTCTGAGAAGAGAGTAGGTAATGCTCAGTCTTGATCAGACAGGTCTCATTCGAGGACTATGAGTAGGGGTGTGACACAACCTCTTTTGAGAGACCCTAGATATCCTAGTATGTCTAGTGGTGGAGGGACTAGTCAAAAGATGCCTGCATCGTCTAGAGATAGCAACACATAGCTTTATGATTGTACTTTTTTATGTATTTTGAGACATTATGTATACTTTGATTTTGTTGATTCATAATCCTCTTTTTATGTTGTATATCTTTACATTTCATACATCATTGTATACTTGACATTATGATTTTGAGATCTATATGGTATGTAGCAAATTTTATCGATTTATATGAGTCTATATGGTTCTTTGATGATTGCATTTAATTATCTATTTCTATATGCCATGTGATGATTTATATTACAATGTTACAGATGCAATTTATGATCATGATGACATGTTATAATTTGATGAAGTTTTATCTACGATGGTTAAATGTGATTATGCGAATAATGATGATGTATGGATGCATGATGATATTTGTATGATGATGGATATATGTAAATGATATGAAAATGCATCTATATGTATGTTTTTGGATATGATTTTTATATGATGTATGAATAATGATATAAATGAGATATGATGCACTTTTTATTTTCTAGATATTTTAAATGCATATAGATGATATAATAAATGGATGAATGAATGATATATGATATGATGAATGGATGAATGAAAATGTAAATACATAGGATTTGTTTTTGATATTTTTCTCATGAAATTGGTATGATGTGATGCACAAATGAAGAAAATGATGTGATAAATGCAAATTATTTGATCAAATGTATGAATGATGAAATGATATAATAGTGTTTTCTAATGTATGGAATGAAAATGATTATGCATTATATGATAATGATGATGTTTTTGTTAATTTCAAGTATACTCAATCCATTAATTAGAAAATATAACATCGTTTTTGAATTATTCACCACTCTTTGTAACAAATACTCTAAAGATGCATAAATAACATGAATTCAATCTAATTTACTATGCTAATCTATATGCAAGAATTGGCGTCTTAACAGTCCATTTATTTGTGCTTTTTATCATAACTAAGCTTTTAAAATGTTGAAAGTGGGTACAAGCATCAATGGTATAATTTAGACCAATGATGACCTAAGTACTACTTTCATGATTTTTGATATTGCAAGTGTGGATGCAAGTGTTTTCTCTTAATCTAAATGTGAAAAACTAACTAAGAATACAAAATGAAAACTACAAGACCACCTCAATAATTAGCCTAAGGAAAAGCACCAAATAAAAGATAAAAATGACAATGATTATACCTTTCATGTTGATCTCCTTGGTTGACCCTTGATGTAGCTTGATATGTATGCTCCTTTTAATGGAATTGTGATAAAAGGGTGGATGCAAGATGAGGTGAGAGCTAGACTAGGTGTGGTATGATGGTGAAAATGAAGAAAAGTATGTAAAATGACTTGAATGAAATGCTTAATGATGGCTTGGATGGCTCACAATTTTCATAGCAACAGGGTGCTAGAATGCTTTAGGTGTTACCATGCATTAGAAGAGGGGGGGTATTTATAGAAGAAGTTGAATTCTCTAGAGAATTCAATGGTTAGGATTGAGCCACCATGGCCAAGATGGAGGGCTATGGTGAATTGAGGATTCACAAGCTCTCACTTCTTGACATGTGGAGGGTGAGGTGCCCAAGGGTATGATGAGATGGAAAGAGGTACAAGTGATGTGGAAGAAGGAAATGTACTTTGAAAGTACCTTGGGTGATGAGAAGATTTCCTCAAAAAGCAACTTCTTGTCCCCAAGTGAGAATAAAAGTGACACTTGAGAAATTTTAGAATTCCTCAAAAATCTCCATGGGGAAGAGGAAAGTAGTTGGAAAAATAAATTTGAATTGATTGGAAGAATCTTGTGGATAAGACAAGGTTCCCAAAAAGGTACGATATTGACACATGTGAGTGATGTGAAAAGTCAAAGATTCTAGAAGACTTGGACACATGTGAGAGATGTGACAAGTCTAGTGTTCTAGAAGACTTGGACACATGTAATGTGACAAGTCAAAGGTTCTAGAACTTGCATGAGTCTTGGAAGGATAAATGTGAATTAAAAATTCAAATGGGGAAGAGAGGAATCTTGGATGAATAAATGTGAAATAAAAATTCACATGGGGAAGAGGGTCAATGCCAAATGTGGAAAATGTGAAGGTTGACCAAAAAGTATATGCTAAATGTAGCAAGAGGATTAGATTAAGGTTGTGCAAATACATGATTAAGGATATTAATGAGGGATTAGAAGCAAGTGGAAGATTATGGAGGATGTGACATTAATCCCAATTAAGGAGTGCACATCCTAATCATGGATTAATTAACTTAATCCATATTAGAAGAGGATTATGGAGGATGTGACAAGGAGAGAGAAAAAGGAAGAATTTAAAATTGATTTTATTCAAAACAGGTCAAATGACTAAATTAAATAAATTGATATGTTTATTTAATTTAGAGAGGAAAAGGTGTAAGGAAAAGTATTTAATTTTTGAAGTAAATACTTTAGGGACCTTAGGTAGAAAGTGAAATATTAATTAAATAAATCATTTAGTTAATACTGACGAAATAGATGAATAAAGTAGATGAGTTTAACCATGTAGGAGTGGTCAAATTTGGATGCCTACAACAAGTTAACACAAGCATCTAGGTATAATTAAACTGAGATGACTTGAGTTTTTCTTGTGTAAAAAAGACAAGATTCAATCATTTTACTATGTGAATTTGAAATTCCATTAGTGATACTTTGTAGAGCACGTCTCATGACAATTCACACAATAATAATGGCCAATTCACAAACAACAAATAGAGAAAAATACCATTCTCCTTCCTAGCTTCTCTAGTTCAATACATCATTGAGTTGCTCCAAAGAAATGATAACAATAATCAAAGTACAACATTAGAACAATCAAGCTAAAGTGATAAAATCATAATTCAAAAGAGTACCATCCATCTAGAGTTGTTCAGATTAGTTTGATTTCAACTATCTTGATGTGGATGGTTGATTTTCTAAAGTGATATGATGTTTGATGCATGTTCCATGTTGAATTTCCCAATGATCATTGTGTTTGTTGTGTATTTGTTTAAGTTCAAGATTATTGCTCCTAGTGAGTTCAAGATTTTTCCCCCAAGCTAGGGTGTGACACGACCACTTTGCCAGGATATGTACATGATGTTCTCTTTTCAAATGATAGGTAGAAAGATGATGACAAAAGTGAACGACCAAGTCATGCATGTAATAGATGGAAAAATTGATTTAAATCACAAGTAGCGCCTATTTTCAGGTTTTCACTACATGTTTTTATTGCACTTTTTCAGATTTTATAACTTTTTTGTCTTTTCTCTTTTTCTAATTTTTTTTTGTATTCTCTTTTTATGATTTGTTTTGTTATTTTCTCTTTTTCCAATTTTTTTTTGTTATTTTTTGTCACCAAGATGTCTATTTGCTAGGTTTTCATCAAGGCGACTATTTCAACCGTGCACTAGATGATTAAGGTATAGAATTTCTTGGTATCAATACTATTGATAGCTTCATCAAATAGATCCCCTTCAGGTGTAGACAACCAATAGGCTCTAGATCCAAGACTGATATGACTACGAAGGGACCTAGCCAGTTAGGTTCAAACTTCCCTTTCTTTTCTTTGTCCTATTAATTTCTAGGGTTTTCCTTTAGGACCAAGTCACCGACCTAAAAGACTATAGGCTTTACCTTGTGATTGTAGCTTTTGGGTATCCTCTGTTGATATGCCTTCAAATGGTTCACAACTTGTTGAAAATGTTCATCCAACAGTTCCATCTCTTGAAGTCTAAATACTCTATAATCCTCAACTAGAATAATTCCTTTCAATGACACATGGAGTGATGAAATCTCAACCTGAATGGGTAGTATGGCCTCTGATCCATATACCACTTAGGCATATGGTGTAGCTCCCATAGGTGTCCTAATGTTGGTTTTGTATGCCCAAAGAGAAGGATTTAATTGAACATGCCAATCATGTCCAACATCATTGACAATCTTCTTTAGGATTTTCAAAATAGTTTTATTTGAGGCCTCTACCTAGCCATTTCCTTGAGGATAGTAGGGTGTTGAAAAATGATGTTGGATATGAAACTTCTCACATAGTTCTTGCACATACTAATTCTTAAAAGGTTGACCATTGTCTATGACAATGCACTGAGGAATTCTATACCTACATATGAGGTAATTCAATATGAAGGAAGAAATATTTTTTCTAGAGATTTTTGTTACGAGAACTTATTATATCCACTTTATAAAGTACTCCATTGTTGTGATTATAAATTTGTGTCCATTGCATGAAGACGGATTAATCTTTCCTACCAGGTCTAGTCCCCACTACCAAAAAGGCCATGTTGAAGTGAATGGTTGCAATTCTTGCACTGGTGCATGGATTAGATTACCATGTATTTAACATTTTTTGCACTTCTTAACAAACTAAAAGGACTCCTTCTCCATGTTCGGCCAATAATACCCCAAAAAAAGGAGTTTATTCACTAGGGTTAGTCCACTTGAATGAGTTCCAGAAATACCTTTATGAAGCTCATGTAAAGTTGTCTCAAACTCGTTGTGTTCTAGACACCGAAAAAGAGTACCATCTAGACCTTGATGGTAAAGTATGTCAAAAATTAGGGTATGTCATGTGGATTGGTGAATGAAGTTGCGTTTATGGTTTCTAGAAAGATCGAGAGGAAAGATATTGTCTTTTAGGTAAGCATAGGTATTTCTATAAATGAAGGATTCAACATCAACTAATTGGCATAGAGTTTGAAAATCTATATTATCATAAGTAGGGTTAGACACATGTTCCACCATAAACTCATAAAGACCTTGCTTTTCTAGCAATTGTAAGAGAGAAGCAATTGTTTCCATAGCATTAGTAGCTTTGTTTTCTGCCCTTAGAATTTGTTCAAACTTGATATCCATAAAGTACTTTTTGAGATCATCCACAATTTCTTATACGACATTAACTTCTCATCTTTGGTTTGATATTCATCATTTACTTGATAAATGACTAGTTGTGAATCTCCATATACTTGTAGCTCTGTGATATTCCATTCAACCATCACTTTGATGCCTATATAATCAACACCTCATACTCAACTACATTATTTGTACATGGAAACATGCGTCTATATGACTTTGGGATGGTATGTCCTTTAGGTGTAACAAAAAAAATTCCCACACCTGACCCACATTGTGTATATGACCAATCAAAATAAAGCCTCCATTGTTGTGTTGACACAGTAAGAATTTTTGCATCAGGAAATTCAATGCTCATTGGATGATCATCTAGTAATAGAGCTTTAACTAATTGATCTACTATCACTTGACCCTTGATGGCCCTTCTATCCACATATTGGATATCAAATTCACTCAAAATCATGGCCCACTAAGTTAGTCTTCCTGTTAAGGCTGCCTTGCTAAGAAAATTGTTAAGAAATAACTTGCACAATGGAAGAATATGATATGAAATATGCTGCAAATACTTGATAATAACTGAGAATAACAAGCCACTTCGAGGGGGAAAACCTCCAAATATCTCTAATGACAACACACTTCACAACTTGATGATGAAATAAGACTCACAACCTCCTATATATACCTATTTATGCCAAGGATATCACCTAGGCCGACTTAGACACACCTATATAAGACTTAGGCGACCTAAACAACTAAATAACAATATACTAATGATAATATGACTTAATAGAGAGTTAAGATAGCCACAAGCCGACTATTCAAAACCCGATTGTAGTAATATTAAGGGCAGCATGCCCCTTCTTCAAAAACATTGTCCTCAATGCTAATCAAGTTTGGAAACTTTTGAATGAACTCCTCATCTTCCCATGTGGCATCTTCAACTGGTAAATTCTTCCATTGGATGAGATAATCGTTGATAGTTCTATTCCCTCACCTTCTTTGTGTTTGATCATCATACTGTTCCAAAATGATTCTCCTTCTTCATCCACCAGAAGGTTGTTTGAGGGAATATTATGCTCCAATTACCTTCTTCAAAACAGAAACATGAAAACTCTGGATGGGTCTTTGTTGTAGGTGGCAACTCAATAGAAATTACCATCTTTCCGTGATGATTTGGTATGGACCATAATACTTCCCAGACAACTTATTATTCTTTCTTTTGCCGCTTAGTGAGATTTGCTTATAAGGCTGCAATCAGTAGCAAAGACCCAATCCCTAATTTCCCAAAACTTCTTTCACTACGATGTTGGTCCTTCATGTTTCATTCGATTTTATGCCATGCATAAATTCTCCTTGAGTCCCAAAGTATTTGTTGTTGATGAAGCAAGTGGTCTTTACCTACCGAACTCTTGGGGACACCTTAATTGATGATGTGATGGAAGGAGGATTATTATCCATATAAAGTGCCAAAAATGGAGACATTTTTTGAGAGCTATGAAAAAGAAGTGTTATACCACCATTCAAGTGGTAGCCAATCTACCTTATAATCGGACTGTTTTCTCCTAAGTGAAACAACGTGAGATATCCTTTTCCAAACACTTATTAACAACCCATTTTCCATCCGACTGAGGGGTGGTATGAAGAGCTAAGAGCCAACTGAGTACCCAAACATGAGAATAAATCTTTCCAAAAGTGACTAGTGAAGATAGGATCACGATCACTAACAATAACTTTAGGTGTACCATGTATCTTTTGGATATTCTCCAAAAAAGCTCTAGCCACTACACTTGCTGTAAAAGGATGTGCTAATGCAATTAAATGTGCATATTTAGTGAGCCTATCAACCACCACCATGATGACATTATGACCTTTAGATTTGGGAAGCCCTGTGATGAAGTCCATGGATATCTCTTCCCAATGCTGGCTAGGAATAGATAAGGGTTGCAAGAGACCTGGTGCCTTAATTGTCTCCCCTTTATGCCTTTGACACACCAAACATTCAGCCACAAATTTTTGAACATCACCCTTTAGCCCTTCCCAAAAGAAATATTGCTTGACTCGTTGATATGTCTTCAAAAATCCTTAATGACCACCCACTGGAGACTCATGCAACTCTGTGAGAATATTGATTTTAAGGTTGGAATTCTTGCAGAGATACAAACGCTCTTTATACCAAAGAGTATCTCCCTTCCAACAAAACTTATTTAAACTACTAGGATCACTTTTTAATTGCTCGATGAGATTACTAGTCGCAACATCATTTTGCCACTCTACTTTGGCTTCCTCCACCCAATTTGCTTGTAATATTGAAAGGGCACACAATAAGGCTTCATCTTTCTCATCCTTTCTTGACAGTGCATCTGCGACAATATTTTCTTTCCCTTTCTTATATACAATCTCAAAGTCATATCCTAACATCTTAGTGGACCCATTTTGTTGTTCTTCTAAGATATTGTTCCAAAAATATTTTAGGCTATCATGATCACCTTTAACCTGAATGTCTACCTAGTAGATAAGGCCGCCATTGTTTCACCGTAAGATGGAGTATTAGCATTTCCTCTTTCCTCATAAATAGGTTTTAGTAGATTTCACTCTTTAATTGATGACTCTCAAAAGCAATTATTCTAATCTTCTTGGTAAGAATCGCTCCTATCCCATTTCCAGAAGACCACATTCCACAATGAATTCCTGGTGAAGTCGAGGAAAGTACCTATTGAACACATAGCTCCTTTAAATCAATGTTGTATTATGCATCTCCATTCCAATGAAAAGAATCCTTCTTCAATAGAGTGGTGAGGGGTGCTGCTATACAACCATAATTCTTCACAAATATTTTATAGTACCTTGTCAATCCCAAGAAACCCCTCAGCTTCTTAATGGTTTTTGGAATAGGCCATTCCATGAAAGCCCTAATTTTGTTAGGGTCCACCTTTACTCCTTCATGTGAAACTATGTGTCCCAAATACTCCACCTCCTTAAGACCAAAAGCACACTTGGATGGCTTAGCGTAGAGTTTATGATCTTCAAGTATTTTTAATTCTTGATGCACATGTTGCAAATGTTCTTCCCAAGTCTTGCTATAAATCAATATATCATCAAAGAATACTAACATAAACTTTCTCAAGAACTTAAAAATGGAATTCATCAAACTTTGGAATGTAGATGGTGCATTGTTAAGACCGAATGGCATCACCAAAAATTCATAATGACCTTCATGAGTCCAAAATGCGGTCTTACAAATATCCTCCTCCTTAACTTAATTTGGTGATAAACTAGACTAAGATCGAATCTGGTAAAACATATCTCCATTTAATTCATCTATAAATCATCAATGACTGAATTGGAAACTATCTTTAATGTGGTGTACATGTTGAGCACTCTATAATTCACATGTCATAAGTATCATCCTTTCTTACGTAATTATCACCAATTCTGGCTTAGGAGGCACTTTGGTTATGTTTAATGATTCCCTCATTTCTACATCTCTTTCAACAATTTTTTCATCATCTCACTCTTTTTGTATGTGTGACACCCCAGGCCCTGAGCACCTATGGTCGGCTCCCTAGGACTAACTATATGGCATGATCATGATCCCTCTTAAGAGGAAGTCCTTTAGGCATATCTCCAAGAACAACTAAGTGACGATCAATTATAGCTTGCAAATCTAGATGAGTAGGAGTATTAGATTGAGAGACTTCTAATGAACATAGTTGGGCCAACAACCATCCACTTTCCTACAACTTTTGCATTTTGATGAGAGCTTACCATTTGTGTGAGATTTTTCCTTCAAATCTCTCTTAGCTCTACTTAGCCTCCTTCTGATTGAAATTCAAGGAATAGTTCTTGGAAGTTCATTCCACTAGACCCAATAGCAAGCCATTGTACTCCCAAAACAATATCTCACTGCACTCCATGGATATTGTACATTGGGGTATCAAGTTGGATAATCTCCCATGGATAATTCTAATGCTATGACACTTCAACAAATTAACTCATCACCATCTCAAGTAATCAAAACTTGAAACTCTGAGTCGATATATGAAATAATTTAGATGAGACACCCTTTTGTTGATGAAATTATGAGTACTACCCGAAATATCAAACACTGCTACTCCTTTCTCATTTCTTTAGGGAACCCCACCATTTGAGACTTTGTGGAGCACTAAAACCTGAGAGTGCATGACAAGAAATTATTGGTTGAGAATCATGTGATTCCTCATTTGACTCCCTTTCATCTTCTAGTATGGGTTCCTCCTCTTCTTCCTCATTGGGACCTTCAATATAAAACAATTTCTTTTCACTACATTTATGTCCTCGATTGTATTTGTTATCACAATTGAAACACAAGCTTTTTCTCTTTTCTCCTCAATTTGTTGTGGAGTCAACTTAGTAGGTTGTGTTGAATATCCTTTCTCTCTTATCACATTAGCCCCTTGCTTCTTAGGAATCAAATACTTCTCCTCTACCCTGCGTGCTAAGATAAAAGACTCATTTATGGAACTAGGGCTAAACATGCGTACCTCATGTTGAATGTGATCCTTGAGACCACCCAAGAATAAATCATTCAAGTTTTCCTCCGTAATTGAATCCACCCTTAAGGATAGATTTTGGAATTGCTGAATATAATCCTTAACTGATCCTGTTTGTTGAAGTTTAGCTAGCTGGCTGAAGAAGTTGTCTGTGATGCTATTGCTATATTGTGCTTGGAGTTCCTCTGTAAAAATTGACCATGAGACGGTGAGCCCATTTTTACCTCGATGAGTAAAAATGATACCAAATGAATTGATCTGGTTCTAAATATAAGGAAGCCATCGTGACCTTTTATCCATTTGGGATTTGGTGTACTTCAAAAAAATTCTCCATTTGGTTTATCCATGTTAGAGGATCCTTACCATCAAACTTGCGCATATCCACCTTGGGAAATAAATTCCTAGATCCCATAGGAGTACTAAAGCTTGTGTTAGTAGTGGCTGACCTGGAATTCTCACCTTGGTCGCTTGAGAACTCCTTTCTTGATTCCGCTATGTAGGTGCTTAACATGTTTCGCATGTCCGACATATCTCCTCGTAGGTCACACATATCCATCTTAATTGAGGAAATTTCTTCCTTGACCTTATTGTTAATTGAGGAAATTTCTTCCTTGACCTTATTGATTTCTTCATTATGAGTAATATCCTCAATTGTTTCACCATCCTTATCAGGAGTCTTCCCCGGAGTGACAGCATTCTTTTTACCCCTTGTTGCAGGCCCTGTCATGATGGAAACCACTAATGTTGAAATAAATCACACAAATAAAACTTAAATTATCTCAAATTTTTACTGTAATCTCCTTTATTATATCTTCAAAAACCCAATAAAAATCAGACTCCAATTCAACAAGACGTGCGAGATATGTAGATTCCAAAAAAATAGTGTAGAAACCTTAATTCTGCAATAATTCACTTAATTCTGCTCCAATTCTTCTAAAATATGTACTGTATCTTCTTCAATATGTTCTTCAAAAACCCTTTACAAATCAGAAAAAAATTCGACAAATTCTGAAAGATATGCTCTTCCCAAAATTGCCTCCAAAATTGAGAAAAACCTTCCCTCTATGGTGCCAAGATCATGCTCTGATACCACTTGTTAAGAAATAACTTGCACAATGGAAGAATATGATATGAAATATGCTGCAAATACTTGATAATAACTGATAATAACAAGCCACTTCGAGGGGGAAAACCTCCAAATATCTCTAATGAGAACACACTTCACAACTTGATGATGAAATAAGACTCACAACCTCCTATATATACCTATTTATGCCAAGGATATCACCTAGGCCGACTTAGACACACCTATATAAAACTTAGGCCGACCTAAACAACTAAATAACAATATACTAATGATAATATGACTTAATAGAGAGTTAAGATAGCCACAAGCCGACTATTCATAACCCGATGTACAATAATATTAAGGGCGTAGCAAAAATGCTTTAATGGCTCAATCTTAGCTATGAGTCTAATAGTGTGGGTTAACATATAATGTCACAACTGCTGGGTAGCAAATGCCACTATCAAACAAGCATTCACGATGAAGGTGTAATTTATCTCATAACCATTTAGAGTCCTACTGATATAATAGATAGCCTATTCCCTTGCCTCAGGATCTTCATGTGCTAATAGAGCTCCTAAATAAATGTTAGTTTTTGCAATGTATAGTATTAAGGGTCTATTTTTTCTAGGTGGCATCAATATGGGAGGTGACATAAGATATTGCTTTATTTTATTGAAGGTTGTTTCACATCCTTGATCCCATTTGAAAGAGATATTCTTATGTAGCAAATGATTGAAGGGATGAATTTTATCTTCTAATTGGGAGATAAACCTCCTAATTGATTGTATCCTTCCTTGTAGAGGTTGTAGTTGACTGATATTCTTCAGTGGTGGCATTTCCATTATTGCCTTGACCTTGGTAGGATCCACTTCAATGCCCTTTTCTAAAACTATGTAACCTAGAAGCTTTGTTGATGTAACACTTAACACACATTTCTTAGGATTCTGACATTGAATTTCTCTAGCCTTGTGAAGATTTTTCCCAGAATCTCCAGATGTCCATCTTTGGTATATGATTTTACTAATATATCATCCACGTAATACTCCATAAAAGTATGCATCATGTCATGGAAAATGGTTGTAATTGCAAGTTGATATGTGACACATGCATTTTTCAACCCAAAGGGCATGACATTCAAGTAGAATGTTCCCCATGGACATGTGAATTTTATTTTCTCCTAATCCTTTGGTGCTATTTTTATTTTGTTATACCTTGAGAAGCCATCCATTAGTGATAACATGGCATGTCATGTTGTTAAGTTGACAATAATGTCAATGTTTGGAAAAGGACAATCATCCTTTGGAAATTCCTTGATGAGATCTCTAAAGTCAGTACATATTCTAATACTATTATTTGATTTAGAAATAGATACAATATTAGAAATCTGCTCAACATAGTCAATAGATCTGATGAATCCTGCATTTAAAAACTTTTTCAGCTCTACCTTTACCATCAAGGTGATATGCGGATGCATTTTCCTTAGTTTTTTTTTCATAGGTTTTATCCCAGATGGTAGAGATAAGTGATGCATTAGAAGATATGGATCTAAACCTAGCATATCAGAGTATGACCAAGAAAAGTTAAGGCTTCTATCCTCAAAGAACTTGGAAAATTATGGCTTTTCTTGTTTAATCACAGATGTTTCTAGATGTAGAGTTTTTTCC
The DNA here is from genome assembly GCA_007258455.2 of Sequoia sempervirens. Classification (NCBI taxonomy): domain Eukaryota; kingdom Viridiplantae; phylum Streptophyta; class Pinopsida; order Cupressales; family Cupressaceae; genus Sequoia; species Sequoia sempervirens. The sequence goes on along the minus strand of VDFB02000017.1, from coordinate 29,161,959 downwards.
TTTTCTATTGTGCCAAGATTGATGGACTATGTAGGCTCCACCAAAAGTGATGATCTTTCATAATAGTGTTCTAGAATGGTGTGAAATCTCCCATCCTTTGGTGCCTCAGAGAGGTTTTCACCGTTAGATGTATTCTTTATTATTATTATTTTTTGAGATCTAATGTTGCCATTAAATGGTTTTCACCATTAGATCCATTATTTCTGTTTTCAATTTTACAACTAGAAGATTTGAAACCCTCCTGCCTCAAAGTGTCATTATGAGATTTATGATTAGAAGCTGTGTCATGTTTGTCACAACAAAGGAAATTTATGATAGCATCATCATTTGCAAAGATAGGTACATTGATAGGTTCAGTTGGTTCCCATTCAATAAGTTCAAGATGCACTAAGGGTAAAAAGTCATCTAATTGGCTAAGGTCAATGATAGTAAAGGTTTTGATAGTAATGTTGTCAACAAATTTAGTCGTAATTTCAGAGCCTATGATATTACTCTCCTCCAAGTCATCTATCCCACTCAATATTTGTCTATCCTCACTTGAGTCATCCATATTTTGTGACCCAAATACAAGAGGTCTAGTCCCTAAGCTTTGTCCCTCCTTGTGTGTGCACGCATACTCTTTTATGACATCAATTTGTATTCCCTTGCATAATTTTTCTAATAAAGAATCCCACTCATACTTATTGGAATCTATCTAAAAACTATCTCGCATTTGAAGGATTCTTTCAACAACTCTATGAGTGCTTTCTTATTTTTTTTCCTTGTGTAACCTAATCCTATTTTTTCTTTTGACTGAAGTGTGAGAGGTTGAATGGGTTATACAATGACTTCTTTCCTTTTTCCAATAAGCCCTTGTCCTTCATATCCCATTTTCTCTAATATTTCTTTTCCCTTTCCATATTGATTTGTCTTTATGCTAATGTTTTATGATGTAGAGGCTTCCTCATCTTTGTAGAGCCCATTGAGAATGGCCTTATCATCATATTATTTTTCAAGAACCTTCCTTTACAAATCTCACATCTAAAACTATGGTAGGTTGTGATGATTGTTGTGTTGATGTTGATAGTTTTCCATATGTTCTTGGAGATGGCAGGAATTGTGAAAAACATAAAGATTGCTTAATGGAATACTCTCCCATGCCCTTGTCTTTTAACTGGATCTTGTCTTTGAATTGTTGTGATAGATAATCTAATTGAGCTTAATTATTTGATAGAGTGGAATCAAGAACACTTGTCTCTTTTGAATTGTCCTTTTTCTCAATGCATTTAGATACCACATTTATTTTTCATTTCATCGTTGGATGAACTAGAAGTGTTTGATTCCCTATTATGGGGCACAAAAGTTTCTTGAGTTGTTTTAAGCATGTTACAAGTTTGGGATTATTGTAATCAGCTAAAATAGTGACTTCTTGTCCATTGACGAGAAACTTTAATCACTGATGATAGGTTGAAGGCATTGCCTACATTTCATGAATCCACAGACATCCCAAGAGTATATTATGTGTTAGCTCTTTTTCTAACACTTGGAAAAATATATTCTTAACAATTGGTACCACTTGAATAGGAAACATGATTAATCCCTTGGAGGATATTTATTCTTTGTCATAGGCTTTTATTGTGATCTTCCTTTTGGCATGAATAGAATTATCAAAATAACCTAGTGCATGGATCAATTTTAAAGAGAAAATTTTTAAACCAACTCCACCATCTATTAAGACACATTTTACCTGGTGTTTGTGGATTAAGACTTCAATATGAAGGGTGGCATTGTGTGGATGAGTAAGTGACACGTCATCTTGTTCAAAAAATGATAGGCAGTGAGGCATGGTTAAGTGTCCCACCATAGCCTAGGATTAACAAACATCAAAATTATTGGGTATTATTGTGGCCACAAGAGCTTGTTCCAAAACCTCCTTATGAGGTGGTGAGGTTTTAGGGAGTTCCAATATTGATATATGTGTTGGTATTTTCTACAGCTGATCGACTATGTTTTATTGATTTGAAGGGGTAGCAATGGCTTTAGATGAAACTCCTTTCAATATTACCTTGGATTACCCCCTTTTTGTCATGTTGACTAGTTGATAATCTTGATTTTCCTTGATTTTTATGACATTGATCTAATTGTTGGATGTATCCATGTTTGGGATCAGATCTATGGGTATGATGCCATTGATTTCAATATTATCAGTTTGATTGTCAACAACATCATTATTATCAACTGTAGAGATACAATGAACAATGTTGTCATCAATGTAGTTTACATTTTTACCTTTACTATTTGTAGAAGAAGATTATCCCTTTTCATAATTTGGTAAAGGATTTTTAAACGCACTCTGATCATTGTTCGTTTGATGTCCTTCTACGAATTCTTTCTTGATGTCAATAAAATCTTGTACTAGATGTTTCAACTACATACAATCATTTGTTTTATGTCTTTTATTTTTATGAAAGTTACAATAGTCAACATCATTCCACCAATATGGTTTTACTTTTGGTTCCCAATTTCTTGCTTTGGGTAAGGTGATAAGTTCATTTGCAATAAGTTTTCTCATTGTTGATTCTAGTGTTTGTCCCAATGGTGCATGAATCTTCATCGATTTGATGGTATTTGATATGATTGTGGTTTAGATTATCCATCATTCAAATTGTTGTTTTGAGTGACATTATGATTGATGTTGTGTTCATTGTTTTGATTGGTCTTTGCAATAGTTGTCAAATTAAATACTGGTTTCATGTTTTATGTTTCATTTGCAACATCGTTGTTTCTAGTATTTCTATTCTTTTTCCAAAACTTAGGTTTATCATTGTTACCATAGTAATTTGAGGAATTTATATTGTTTGATCATACATTGTAATGTTTTATTACTCCTCTTTTGACCAAGGCTTCTTTGATCTTGAGCCCAATTTCAATCACTTTCTCAAATGTAGGTGGACATTGTAGTTCATGCCTATAGCTCATGTCATCAGCTAAGTTGTCAATGAATAGTTCGATATTTTCCTCTTTAGGTATAAAACAGGGATATCTAGAAAACAACCTTTGCCATTGTTGTAGAAATGAGAGGAATTTTTCACCTTTCTTTTGTTTCATGTTGTAAAGGTCTTTTATTGTTCCTCATGTTGAATATTGAAGGAAAATTGTGAGATAAGCCTATTGAGGGTATGCGCAAGATCATCATGGAAAAAATAGGCCCTTAACTGGCAAAAAATTCAAAAAAATCAGAGCTAGGCAACTTGACGTAAAAAAATTGAATAAATTATCTATATTATTTCAAAATTATGTAAGAGTAGAATTTGTAGCAAATTAAATGTAGTTTCTAAACTACTAGGTTTTTTTTTTTAAATATCTATTTAGTGAAAATTTGAAATTTCAATGTACTAGTACTTAAATTTTAGGGAAAAAATAAGAAGTAGACCTGTCTCTATTTGACCACCCTAACCACAATAAAATGATAGTTTTTTTTATAATATTTTAGATATAAGTAGAGGACTTATGTCTCAATGTGAAGCATATTCTTTTTGTAATTTTTTTCCAAGTAAATAATTAATTATGATTTTTTTATTACAACTTTTAAAAAATATAAAACTTGCATGTTTGACCACCTTAACTTGGTCAAAAATTCATGAAATTAATTTTAAAAAAAACCGTATAGTATGTGAAACATAGAATGTGACACATGTTTCAGATTCAAAAAATGTGATACCATTTGAAAGCTATAGATGTTTTTCAATCAGCTTATCAATCATGACTTTAGTCATAATTCAAATAGAAAATGAATAATAATTATTTATTAAATTCAAAGTAAAGCATAATTTATATATTGATGGAAATTTAAGAATCTCCTTTAAAAACCTTTTTTGTTTCATCAATTTTGGGTAAAAAAGAAGTCGTCAGCCACATACCCTACACATACCCATCATATCGCCACTTTTTGGCCCATCATGATCTTGCATATACCCTTGACTAGTTCTTCAAAAGATCAAATTATGGGTTGCAGTTTAGAAAACCATTCCATGCTTTGATCTACTAAACTCCTTGGAAATAACCTCATTAGATAAGTGTCCTCTTGTGGAAATTCTAAACTCGTGGTTCTAAATTCCTTCACATGATCAATTGGATCTTTTTTACCCTTGTACTTGTATTTTGGGAATTCACAATGTCTAGGAAATGGTATCATGTCCACACTTGGATCAAAAGGATAAGGATAGATGTCATGTAATGAGTACCTTTTCGTGCTTCCTTTTTGCATATCTTGAAGTTGTCACAAGTTTTGCATTTGATGTGTTAGGAAATTCACTTGATCTATGTTTTTTGTGTTTTGTGGTTCAGTTTTAGTTGTTTTAGGTGCTTCTTTTAGTTGATTAATTTCAAAGTCCTTTGGAAGTTTTGAACCTAATTCAGCTAGCATCAAAAAGTATTTTTCCATATCTTGTTCCAAAATATTTTCCATAAATTTATGGAAATTAGGATCTTGTTATAGTGAAGTTTGAATATCCTCTTGAATTATTTCATTAGTGTCATTTTGGTGGAATCTGTGAAAGCGATTTTCTTCAGCCATGATATTTGGTGTTTGAATTTCTTTTTCTCTGAGTTTCTATCTTTGTAATATTTTTAAAATTGGCATACAGATGTTGTTTATTTTTACTAAACTTTGATCTTTTTGTTTGGATGAGTGCCAATGGCATTAACTTAAGTCAAATAGAATGATAAATTCTATTAATGAGACAGTTAAAAATATGATGATTGTGTTTTGCTTCATGATTGTAGGATGATAAAATCCTGATAACGAAAAATGTAATAATCCAAAATTTGTGTTTGATGATTTAGACACTTTAAGGTTGCAAGATCTTAGTTTAATTTGATAAAGTTTGACTTGTAAGGTCATATTTTTCCAAGTTTAAGACACTATCTAGACTATGAAAATGTTTCTGTTATGACAAAACCCATAGTTTTGATGTCAATAGTCTAATAGGGGTTTCAAATAGCTCTCTGTTTTCTTGTTCTATGCATGTGCTATAACAGAGGGTAGATATGCTAAAATAGAGTGTGTATGCACTAAAAAATATGGTGAATGCACTGACAGAGAGGGTATATGTGCTAAAACAGACTGTGGATGCACCAAGATACTGGTAAATTAGGGTGATAGACTATGCAAATGCGCTAAAACAGTGGTTCTATGCACTATTTGGACAATAGATGTGATAAAAGACTAGGTAAATGCACTAAAATAGACTTTTTATGTGCTAAACTAGAAGTTGTTAGTATGTTCATAGTTCTATCTATTTGTTCTAGTTTTTCTCAATAAAAGAAAAATAACTCTAGGTTGTAATTTTTTGACCAGTGAGTATTATGGATATGTGTTCTGCATGAAAATTTTGGAATTTGTGATCTAGTTGGATGATACCTTTGAAAAATTACTTCACACACAAAAGCCAGATTGTAAATAGTTGTTTCAAATTCTACATATTAAACATGTAGTGAGTGTTCTAGAATCTAGTCCAATTCTTTCAATTTCCATAGATTTTGACACAAAAACAAATAGTTCAAGCACTTTGCTATCTCAAGTAGGTCACTTAGAATATCACATCCCATAGTTTGCAACTATGTCAGCTCACACAATCCTATCAAGCCCTAGAGAGCGCCTGTGTTTTTTCCTTTCCTAAGTCTTAACCAAAGTCGAATCCTCTACTTTTGGATAGGGCCTCTAATAGTTATATGGTGAGTGTCTTGGGGGAAAATTATTCTCTCCCCTTGTACTATGATATAAAAAGTGTTCGGAAACTGACATAGTGAGATACTAACTTAAATTTTGTAGATAGTGTATTCGTTCAGAGTGATAAATGATAAACTCCCTCAGAAGACCTCCCAATATTTAGAACAAAGATTTTGGGGATGGTTATCTTGCACACTTTCGTTGAATGTGGGTTTCCCTAGATTCACTTTTGATTATAGTGGGTTGGAAAACTTGGCTTTGGTTGAACATTCTGACTTCGGTTGTTCCTATAGGGTGAGTACATTATCACACTATGACATGCCTTCTAAAGGATTTAATAAAGCAGGATAACAAGTCTACAATGATCACCTAGTTAAGAGGAGAGCATAGGCCTATTGCTTTTGAAACATAGTAAAAATGGGGTTCAAACTAGTTGATTAATTAATCTAGATTCATTATTTTAACCAAAGGGAAAGAAGGATAAATTGAAATTGAAACATTGCAAACACCATTAGTATTTTTTGTGAATTTTGTCTTTGACAAACATATGTTTGTCTCCCAATTTGTCTTTAACAAGCATATTTCACACTTGGATCACAGAAAAGAATGATTAGACTTCGTATTTTTAAAATTTTGTAAAAGTAAATAGATGCGCCACAACCATGGTTAGATGTGCCAAAACAACATGTCAATGTGCTAAAATAATAGATATATGCGCCAAAACAAAACTCCATGTTTGGTGAAATAGAAACTTTGGATGCACTAGAGTAGTTGTCAAATGCGCTAAAGTATTCGGTGGATGTGCTGGAATAGTGATTGGATGTGCTAAATTATATATCGTATGTGCCATAAAATATCTCAATCACTCTAAAAGAAAACATGTCAGAAGCTTGCAAGTGTACTTTTCAAAAAAAGATGTTAAAAATGGGGTTTTTGGGCCCCATAGTGGGAGCCAATTTATATGTGATGATAAAAATGCGAGTAAATAATAATCAACAAAATCAATAAGACATTATATCAAAGATTCAAACAACAATTAAACTTGTTAAAAGAAAGAATTTTTTGAAAGCATCATATTACTCTCTATCTCCAAAGATTTATTAATTCACAGGGCTCTCAGATTTTGTAAGCATTATGACTGTTAAAATGCCAATCTAGAGAATGAGATTTTGTTAAATGCAAGAATCTAATCCTATATGATGATTACTAAATGATAATGATGAAGCTATTGTAATCTAAATTGACATAAAACTTGATGAAAATAAGTTATAGTAAACTATGATGCAACTAAATGAAGAGCCATGATATTGATCATTCTACTATAAAATGCTTGTTATTTCTATTGCTAAATGATAATTGCTATTGCTAAGATGCTTGATTCCTCAATTTCTATTTCTATAAAGTAAGTTTGCACAAAGTTGGGTCCATTTCCTATGAAAAGAGGTTGTATTTATAGATTCCCAACAACATATTTGTGAAGGGGCAGCAAAGGAAAGGTCTGGATTTGACCTAAAGAATTGAATGGTGAATGATGAAGAAACCTGAGCTGATTATGGAGATTGTTCCTCCCCACAAAAACATTCAACCAGAGGGTAGGAAGAATCAATGGAAGAAGATGAAGAAGTTTGCCTACAAATTTGTCTCCAATTTGTCTCCAAATTTTCCCATGAAGATTTAAGTTTAATTAATTAGATGTTTCATATCTAATTTGGTAGGTGAATATGATTAGCTATAGAATATATTTCAATTGAATATTTAGATTTATTCAATTTAGGAAAAGAAGATATTTAATTTAAGAAAACAAACTATAGAAGTCTATGTTTATTAAATGAATATGGAAGAAATATGATAATTAAATAAATCAAAGTATGAGAACTTACTTATTTAATTTAGATGAAATGATGTATTAAGATAGAAGATAATTACAGAAGAATTTGATAATGATAGTTAAATAAAAGAGTATTAAATATGTCTATTTAATTAAGAGGAAATAATATAATAAAGATAGAAGAATTAAATGTGAACTATATAAATATATATTTCTATTTATTTAATAGTAGAGGAATTAAAGGTGAAAATTAATCAAATAAATTGTATTTAATTAATTGGATAATCCAAACCATTTTTATGTGTATACATCAACCATGTCATTAATAATATTTTTTAATGAATCCATTAGTAAGCACATTATATAACATGTTTATATTATAGCTTAGTGTTTACCAATCAATAAGGCATTGATATTTAGTGTAATGTGAGCATGTTGTAGTTAAATTTTATCATTTTGCTACTTTTTTCACCCTAATTTGGTACACTCAACCATTATTATCATGCCATGCATACAACATACCTTTCATAATAATATATAGATAGTGATAACCTATATTAGATATATATGAGATAGGGGTAATACATACATTCTTATTTTGTTCATGACTATTATTCAAAGTTTTGATTGAGAGGGAGTGTGAATTCTAGGAGTCCTTAGCCAAAAAATCTAAGTCGCCTTCTCAATATCCTAGTTGATAACAAAATTCAGTTCTTACATATTAGATTATCCTCTTGGCAAGTTATAGAGAATTGAGTTCCTTTTGTATTTGCGCAACTTCAAATGACTCCATGTTAAAATTTAAAGAAGTAATAAAGGTCATATTTTTCAAAAAGGATTTTGAGGAACACAAATCCTTAGGATGTTGTACTTGAATATACTCCCTCAATTTAACAAAAAGGGAGGCTATATGCACTACTATGAGTTAAACACCTATGGGAAGAAGATATGTAATAAAAAATATAAAAATAATAGACCATAATCAAAGAGAAATGTTAAATTTTTATTTTTTTTTGGTCAAAGTTACTAGAAATATGAGCAAATAATATCCCTTTTACACTAGTTTAGGATAATTAACTAAATACACCTTATAATCCCATAAGTAACCTAGATTTAAATTATGGGGTTAACTTAAGATTTAATTAATTGAATTCTTAATTTCAAAAATTAATTATAAAACAATTAGAATGCTTAAATACCAATGAATTGCACAACTATATGCCAAGTTGGATTATAACAAATATTGAAAATAAGCCTAAAATTTAAAATTTGAGTTTTAAAAATGTAAATTTTGTGATGAATTCCTAGCCCCTTGGGATTCAACCTAAGAGTAATAGAATTAATTTGGGATGGGTTTATAGAAATATTCAAATTAAGAAGATGTACATTGAAGTATACCTAGGGTGATAATTTACATGAAATCTAAAAAAATAAATGTAAATGAAAGTGGAATGAGTGGATAAAAGAGTTAAATTATAATACACACAACACAATAGTGTGTCACTTGTTAATAATATAATTGTATTATGTTATTCCATCAATATAGGCACAAAATTAAATGGAAAGTGGCATGGATACACTAATTTAAAATTTACAATTATAATGCGATAGTCACAATATCGTGAATGTATTAAATTTAATGATTTGCACTAGAATATTTTTTCAAACTAATATTCCTTATAGTCTTTTGCACAAGAATGGATTTCATATTCACCTTTGGCATCCTAGATAAATTTCAATGTACATAATCTCATTTAATCCAATAAACTTTAATATTTTATACTGTAAGTCAAGTATTAGATAAATTTTAAACTCATGAGGTTTGACCATGTCAAACATTTAAAACCATGGTTTAATAATATATATTTCATTCGTTTGATAATAAATAAGTTATCTTGTTGGAATTTTTTTTTTTTATCAATACATAGGAGCTAAGGATTCTATCTATATGAAGTATTATGTACATAAGCAATATGCTTTTGAATTTCATTAATTTATACTTGTATTTTGAGGACACACAAATTTTCCTAGTTTTATTGTTATGTTGTCTCTATTTAAAATAGAAGTAGAACCTAGGTTGTGAGACAAGAAAGAAATGGAGTGAGCATCAAATGTAAGCACAATACCTATACATCATTTGAATGGGGTTTACATTAGACCTAGCAAATTGGGATGGTATGGAGTCTTGTAGAAAAGGTTGAGTTCTTGGAGAGAGTTGAGCATGAGGACTTGTGTGGGTCCAAAATTGTGGATGAGCTAGATTCTTGACATGTTGCAAGAAAGTTGTTTTCATGGATAGAGAAATTATTAGTGGTGAGGCAAGCTAGAAATGGATAGAGCATCAGATGTAAGCAGAATAGTTATACATCATTTAAATATGGTTTATGAGCTTCTAAAATGGCATGAAGGAAGCATTATTGTCAAGGATTTATGAATTCTTTAAGGAGATTCATTGGGCTCCTTTAGGGATGATGTTCTCATTGTTGTAAGTGTCCCAAGAATTATTGATTGTTCCTAGCTTGGGTACATGAAGGATGAGCTAAGAGATGGTGATTTTGAGGACATGGATGTAATTCTCCATTTGAATGAATCAAATAAATTATCTTACCCCAAGTATGTTGTGTATTGTGTGATATTATTGTATGTGACTTTGTGGTATTGCAAAGTATGGTTTTGGTTGTGTTGTAGAATGTAGAAATAAGAAGTAGAACAACTTGGTTTCATAATGGATAAATTGGTCTTAAGGGGGAGATGAAGTTTGGTTTTGGAGAAAAATATCATCCTCATTCAGTATGATCATGGTGGGAGCCCAAATTGGGATTAAAAGCTGCATTTTTGGTACACATAGTACTAGGCCTCTCTTTGCTAGGTGTCTATCTCATAGGAAAAACACCACATTTATCATAGGCCATATAAATCAATTAAAATTATTGAACATTACCATTTGAGGCACAAACATTACGAACTATAAAAGAATAAAATTATTAATGTTGAAAAGACCTAACACTCAAATGACATGCTAGATAGGGATATGAAGAGATTTCTTATTGGAAATGAAAAATTCTCTAGTGTATGGTGTAGAAACAAGTAGTAAAGGGAAACCATGGTGAACTTTTAAATAACCTTAAGATGAATTTCATGTCAAACTCAATCCTTGGTCACCCATACTTTGAGCATGCTTTCAAGGGGGAACCCTCCCCACAAAATCTCTATTAAAGTATAATTAAACTAGCAACATGCATTATAAAATTTTAGAATGGTAAGAACCACAACTATAGGTGTTTCAATGGGTGTATCTCATAGAGCACCATGGGGACAAAATTTTGGGTACACTTGAGTGAAGGAGCCATTGTCTTTTCAATTATAGCAGTGATTGGGGAGTTACAAGAGGTTGAGTCCATTTGAAATGGATACAAAATACTAGTAGATGTGGCAGCCTAGAAGGCAAGCTATGATAAATGTAGGAAAGTAATGTTAGAAGGGAAACAAGATGTAGATGCAACTTTTTCTTTTCCATTTGTAATGAAGAATTCATTAATAAAATTTAATTATCAATAATAAGTTGATATTATTTTGAGAGAGTAAAAAGAAAATTCATTGATATAGGTGGATTCTATTACATTGATATAATTTCCACTATGGAGTGCTATCTACAATAAGCACAACTTTAAGCTGAATGGAATTCAATGTGAACATTCATAATGGCTCGTAACATATCACTTGGCTACAAAAATGAAGATGCAGACAAGTCTTGTTTTGTTCATTGATGTTGCCATGTCTAGTCTTATTTCGTTGTTGGCAGCTTGTCATTAGTGCTGTCTAGTGTAGTCTCAGCTCGATGTAAGCCTGTTTAAGTTTGTGACAGCTGTCCTTTGACTGTATTATTCTTTATAACTTATTTTGCATTGATAATATTAAAAAAGAAAAAGATGCAGACAAGTCACATGCATTTTGCGCTCCAAGTAAACTGCGATGTGAATGCTCATGAATGATGACTGCAAAACAGTCTTAATATTCCGAGTGCGTGATGAGTAATGAAGTTGCAGACTTGGTATGTACGCATCATCTTTTGGAGACTCCTTTCCTTACATTTTCTTTCCTTTTGCAGGGATTCATCTGTGGCAACTAGTGGAGTCTCCTTTCCATACATTTTTGCTAGTGGGTGTCATTTTCGTGTGAAATGGCGTGGAGGAAACGGACAAGCCCTGTATGTACAGGAAGACCTATGTCAAGACACCTAATTTTCTGCCATGATATGTCTCGACAACTAATTTTCTGCCATGGATAATGGATCTATTTTTAAATTGGGGTTAGAGTTATGAATTGGTGAGGCTCTAGAACATTCAAAATAACACTTCAATAAGGGTTTGAACATTGGTGACAAGAATTACAGCGTTACGACTTAACCATCACACTATATCATTATTAGGTAGAAATAGATCTCAACATAACTTTCTTTTTAAAATTAAAATAGTTTTTCAACTTTGTTGTGGGTTGATTTTTTGGGTCTAAACCATTTTTATAAGTGTGGATCTTATAACTTTCAAACATAATCTAGAATACTACACATTTCTATCTTCTAATTTGTCAAATTCTCCATCTTTCTTTGATTCATGTGTATGTTCCTTAAATGCAAACTATTTGTTCTTGGTATTTGATTATTTAAGGATGTCAAATACTTTCCAAACATGAATGCCTTTAAATACCACTATATAACAATAATCATGTGAAATATACATAGCAAGTTGGACCATGGTAGGAATGAAATGTGTGACTGTCAATAAAATTTGAATTTACATTTTAAAATTCAAAGGCTATATCCATAGGTGTAATATCAATCTTGTAGTTGTAAAATTGACCTAATATAAGGGAAAGATAATGTTGATGCAATGAATAAATGTATAGACAATGGGGATACAATAAATGGAAAGAATGTGAGAAAATTCAGTTCAAATGGATAAGCTATAGACGTAATTAGGAATGTCTGTAAACAAGGATGGGTAAAGGATCAAAAAATTATCCCAATTTAACACGAGATTAGTGTGTTCTTTGTCAATATGTAATTGCATTAAGACATTCTCTCAAAATGGGACCAAAAATAAATACAAATTAGTATGAGTATACATAAAAATTTATCAATACATTTTTCCCCCACTTTGAGGTGCATGTGGTCATCCTAACATGATCATGTGTCTTAAAATAAACGAACACTAACAAAACATGCATTTAAAGTAAACATTTAGACATAAAAAATATATTAGGTCCATAGAAGGTAATTAACCCTCATACATATCATCATGTGTGTTCATCTCTTAGCATGCATCCTACATGGGAACTTACAAAATAAAGAAAATTTGTGGAATGAGCAACATACTTCATGCAACAAAATTTTTAGTGAAAAAACATAATTTTACTATAAATGGTTATGAAAAGTAGGGGAGAATAAGGTTAGAAAGTTTCCACCTATACAAAAAAAATAGTATGGTGTTCTACCCTATGTGGTGACCATAGGATAAAGTTGTTAGATATGGTAACTTACACTTTGGTTTTTTCTTATTCCTATTGTATCACCTATAATTGTGTATCTTAAGTTGATGTGTCTACCATCTATTTTAGCATTAGGTGATGAAAGAAATGAAAAGATAAACTTTGAAATGTTTCTATTGTATGTGTTGTTATGTGTAAATAAGTGTAAACTAAGTACAAATCAAGGTTATGTCAAGATAAAATAGATGTAAGCATAGGTACTTGCAAACATTTAGAACCAACCAAACCTTGATTAACAACCACTAATGAATGATATGATCAAATTATAAATGAAGCTTCCATAACTAGATTAATACAACACTTGAAAACTCAAAATTATATTGCTAAGGTGCCAAGTTATGAAAGCTATTGAGAATCTATATCTACAATTTCTTGTAAAATTTTAAAGCAATATTGGGAAAGCACAATACTACTAGATGTTAAAATGACTTCCAAGAACGCAATATTCTATCCTAACAACCACTAGGAAGGAAATGTCTAGAGGGAAGCCATATCTAATGAGCTATTAGGGACTTGAAACTCTACAAGAAGCCAAGCAATAGATTATCTTAAGTATCCAAAAATTATCACATATTATTAACCAATTTAGGATATCTAATCAATAGAAAAACCTAAAATATGTCTTAAAATACATCAATGCATGTAATGGAAATGAAGAAAATAAGATGGAAAAATAGGGTGGGTTCATCTAGGAGATGAAATTATGAAGAGTTGGGATTAGAATGGATGATTGTAGATACAAAAATATGTAAAATAATATTTTTAAACTTTACCTTGATACAAATTATATAAAACCTTCAACAAATTATAGTATTATTTTTAACAAAAAGTGAGATTGAAACACACAATCAAAGTGATTTAACTTAATAAATTATTGATTTATTAACATGGGTGGATCTAGATAACTAAATTATGGACCTCTTATACTAATTTTGAGTGAAAATGAGTTGTTTTAGGGCTTGAAATATATAAATAGCTACTGACAAGACTTAGTGTATTTTACTTCAAGAGACCAATATATTTCCCTTTCTTTCCTAGAATGAACTTATCATTATTAGATAGGCTCCTAGAAATTTAGGTGCACCTCAAACAAAAAATAAATTGAAAGGTAGTTTCCTTCTACAAATTTATCTAAATGTATACTTAGTCTTTATAAATAAACCTATAAATACAAATCTCTTTGTTGGACTCTACAACAGAAGGGTTAGAGGGGATTCTACCTTAGTTTAAATCCATTTTGTATGTTCAAACATGGATTGACATAGAACATATAATGTAAAACTATGTCAAGTAATGAATTGTGAGGTGAAATTGAATAATCACTCTATAGCCATTAAAATTTAATGTTCAATTTTTAGTGACTATGGTAACATATAAGGAAAGTATGGGTGGCGAGAAGGATGGGGAAAATACTTGAGTTTTAGTAGTTAAAATTACTTTATGGGTCTACAATTTGACTAGTGTGGTATGTGCAAACCTTAGTCTTGAGAATATTTAATAAAATAATGATATGTTTATGTTTAAGACCTTTAAACAGTGGTAAAAGAGGCCTTACACTCACATAGGGTGGGAAAGAAACATGAATAAAGACCAAAATGGGAATTGGATGGCAAAACATAGATGAAATCAAAGGATTTTAAGGTTTAGTAATATTATAAAGAAATAAGAGTGGTGATGAAGGGTTTATAGTAAAATACTCAATTTTGAATCAAGAATAGTAAGAAAGCATGCAGTATGAAGGATTTTGGTTCTTGTATTCTAAAGAATTAAGAGTGGTGATTAAGGGTTTAAATTAAAAAACTTGAATTGTCTTGAGACTTTTGAAATGGCTAGGGGAAGTTTGGGGTGGGAAATGACACAAAATGCTAAGGATAAAAGAGTGATATGGATTAGAAGAGTGATGAAATGAGGTAGGAAGGGATCTATATAATTAATTTGGAAAATAATTTCTACTTTCATAAAAACTATAAAAAGGAAAAAGATAACCTAGCTTCAATCTAAGGATAATCAACTACTTAGGTTTGATTAATTATTTATAAATCAATGCCCATGACCAAGATACAAATTATCTCATAAAAGAAGCTTGAGCATAACTTTCCTAAGACATTTTGAAATATTTTAGTTTTTGAATTGATTGGTTAGACTTGCAACTCCTTCAATTCATTAAGATCATTCTTACAAGTTTGTGGAAATGACAAAGATGAAAAGGGTATGTGCAGGATCATGATGGGCCAAAAAGTTGTGATATGATGGATATGTGTAGGGTATGTGGTTGACGACCCCTTTTTTACCCAAAATTAATGAAACGGAAATGGTTTCTAAAGGAGATTCTTAGCTTTCCAATAATATAAATTATGCTTTACTTTGAATTTAATAAATAATTATTATTCATTTTCTATTTGAAGTACAACTAAAGTCCTGATTGATAGGTTGATTGAAAAACATCTATAGCTTTGAAACAATATTGTTAGGACACCAAATTTGCACCATGTGTGCTAAGCTTTTCCAATTGCACTTAGCAGATTTGGACCAACATTGGAATACTTTCAAGTTGTGGGTAACCTATTTGAAAGCAGACCTCTAGATTATGGGTCGGCTTCCCCATTTGATATCACCTAACTATTGAATTTCTAAGATAAGGGTAAGAGTTGCATAAAATAAACATAATGCTGGAAAGAAACTTAAGTGATACACCAAAAAAATTTAGACCTACTAATAGCCTTGCACACTCAAATTAATATTTCAAAGTTAACTCACACAAATCCCTTTCCAATGCAGTTCACATCAATAATTTATAAAGAGGTTTGTAACAGTGTTCTTAAAAGGAAAAGATAGATTTCACAATCAATAACACTACTAAACAACACAGTTTATAACCTATAAACATACATTTTCTATCAAATGGATGCATGAAACATGGGACAAGTTGTAAGGAAAATGACTTTTCACAAATAGACTGATCAACCATTAATAACACACCACAAAACATGAAGAGGAAAGGTAACAATGCTCCAATCTATTAAATCAAAGTGCTTACTGTATATTAGGTCTATTTGAGTTACAATGCAACTTCATGAAAAAATAACTCGAAGAGAGTAGCTATCCTCCTACTGAAAAAGAAAGAGCTCCTAAAATGTTAAAAAATGAACATACTTAACCAACACCCACCAAAACCTCCAACACATGTGATTCTAGAAGATTATCCTTAGATAAAATAGAAATGGCCCCAAAAGAACCTTCTAGAAGTCTCTAAAATGCCTTCTACATGGAGAAAAAATAAGCTAAGCCAATAGCCATCCCAAAAGTGTGACCAAAATATCTCCAGCTAGCCTCATTCCCACTAAAAACAATCCAAATAACATCACACACTTTGCACACCTTTGCAAATCATCATTGGTCCTATTTCAACATTTGACCACATTCCCCATCATGCAATA
>VDFB02000017.1:29017048-29145337 GCA_007258455.2 Sequoia sempervirens | reverse complement strand
TGATCCCTTTTTCAAATTAAGAAAATCCTTGTTCATTTGTTGGGAAACAATGTTAGCATAATCAAAACTAGTGTTTCGATTATAGTCTTGTATATCTGCCACAATCACCAACAAATCAGGGGCTATTTTGACCTCAAAATACTCAACTAGCACTTGGTTTAGACAATAGTAGGTGTTCTTGTAATAGTCCTCAAATTCTTCACACTCAAAAGGCTCAACATATATTGAATAGTGAACTTTTTTTTGTTCCTTCTATGTCACACAAGTATTGATTATTTATATGCAATTTTCCTTCCTTGGTATTCAGCATACAAGTTAGCACACTTGAGCTTTGCAGTTTAATTGGGATTCAACCCAAACACATCCAACAATTTATCCTTAGTTACCTCTAGAATCATATCACCATTCTCACTCTTGATTTGATTGTCAGTAGGATCATAGTGCCTTGCCAGCTCCATCACTAAATCAACCTCTACAAACACATTTAGAACTACTAGCTTTCCTAGGTTTAACCCCCACAAGAAGCATGCAGGCTTACTTGAATTTCACTTATTGAAAGCATGCTTAAAAAATTTCCATCCACTCTAGGGTTGGGGTTTCTCACCAATCTCACTAGCATTATCAATCAACCTAGTGGTAACAACTTGTCTTGTGGGATTTTTTCCAATTCATGACCCTCCCTCCCTAATACCTCCATAAGTCTCTTGCATAAAGTTTTTTGTTTCCTTCTTTGCACTTTTGGACCTTGTGGAAGCTATAGGAGTACCATGAAAATGGTTAGACATAGCTACTGGTTTGGGCTCAGGTTCAGCTGAAACATGTTGAGTTTTAAGTCTTTTGACGCTCTTTTGTTTTGGTTTCCTTTCAAGTCTAACAATGGACTCACTATGTTTTGGGTCACTCATGCTTATAATGTGAATGGAGATTAGGGTTTGCAATTTTTTACAGCTAGATAAAACCCTTCACAATTATGATAGAACAAAACTCTACTTCTGAAGAGGACAACTTTCCTTACAATTTAGACAAGCTCAATTGTCAAATTGAAAGCACCAGGAAAAGACTAAATTGCACTTTCCATCAAATTTTTTATCATCTCTCATGGGCATTCATCCTACCACCTTAATTAATAGGAGGTTTCAGGGTATGTGTAGGATCATCATGGAAAAAACAAGCCCTTAAGTGGCGAAAAAATCAGAAAAATTAGAGTTAAACAACTCGACATAAAAATTTGAATAATTTATCTATATTATTTCAAAAATATGTAAGAATGGAATTTATAGAAAATTGAATGTAGTTTCCAAACTAGTAGAAAAAAATCTATTTGCGAAAACTTGAAATTTCAATGCAATAGTACTTTAAATTTCAGTGGAAAATAAGTAGGTGTCTGTCTGACCACCCTAACCACAATAAAATAATAATATTTTTTTATAAGATTTTAGATATAACTAGAGGAATCGTGTCCTGCTGTGATGCATATTTTTTTGTAATTTTTTTCTAAGTAAATAATTAATTATGAATTTTTCATTACAACTTTTAAAACATATAAAAACTCGTATGTCTGACCACCTTAACTTGGTCAGAACTTCATGAAATTTGATTCATTTTTTTTAATCCTATAGCATATGAAGTATAGAATGTGATACATGTTTTGGATTCAAAAAATGTGATATTGTTTGAAAGCTATAGATGTTTTTCAATCAGTCTATCAATCAGGACTTTAGATTTAATTCAAATAGAAAATGAATAATAATTATTTATTAAATTCAAAGTAAAGCATAATTTATATTGGTGGAAAGCTAAGAATCTCCTATAAAAACCCTTTTTGTTTAATCAATTTTGGGTAAGAAATAAGTCATCAGCCACATACACTACACATACGCATCATATCCCCACTTTTTGGCCCATCATGATCCTGCACATACCCATCAGTTTTGCTTACCCAAAAAAAAGCTATCACCCTTTTTGCAAATAATCTTTGGAGTTTTCTTCACAAATTCTTCAGCCTCTAGTATTCCTTCTGCTAGCCAGTGAACTAGGATGCACAATAAACTAGATATCTACTTTCAGTTAGACCGAGAGGGGAGCATGTCACCATTAATATTTGATAGTAAGGTTGCAGGAACGAACTGACAAGTAGCTGTTCAATTTTGAATCTTGATCGTTGACCCTTTAGCTTTAAAACTGTATCAATGGTAGATAATCCACCTCACTACTTATCTTTCTGCTTTATACAAAATCCTTAAGATTTCAATATGTTGCTTCTTCATGTAGCATTTGTCGCCAATCACTAATTCACTCCATTCTTTTTCATCTTTACCAGTGATGTAAGTACCTTATGCGACAAAATATCAACCCTTAGATCAATGGTTGGACTCTTTATCATCCTCATCTACACCACTCCTCACCAATTCAACTTTACATCTTGATTCCAATCAACGACAAGAGATGCAAGCACTACAACACCACAACTTGAAACATACACCTACATAGCAATAAAAGCCATCAAAAATAGAATGTAGCCAAATTAGGGGGAGAAAAATCCCCATAAGAGACCATATTACTCATCACTAATAATGACCTTAGCATTCTCAACAAATCTGTGAGGTGCGATACAACTGGGAACTCATAATCTTGCTCATTTCTAATCATAAATAATCCCTTTACAACACATTAGCGATGGGTGATGAAACTAGGATCGTGAGGTGAGAAGTCATCGCTTATCGCTATTACAACCTTAAGAACTCAAAAAATATTAGTGATAAGCAATTCCTTAAGAACCTTGCTCATTGCTCATCATAAATAGAAACTCAGAGAACATTTAGCGATGGGTGACACCTTAGATATACCACCTCATCGCTCATCGCTAATTTAAAACATATATCTCAAAAGTAATTGGTGATGAGCGATAAGGACATAAGGCCAACTAAACTTAAGTGAAATTTTATGCACGTGCAAAATAAGTTGTTATGATGGGGGGGACTTCCTAGGATGATACGTTAGACAAAACAAAAGCTCAAGAACTCTAAAGTCATGACATAGCTTAGTTTTTTGAACTCATGATGAGGAAACTAGCTGCCTAATAGAGGGTATTAAAATAGTGACCAGCAACGGGAAATAAGAAGTCAACAATCAAATAGAATGATTAATTGATTTTAAGGAAGCATGCTTTCAAGAAACCTCCCAAATGTGACAAGGGTTTAAGATGGGACAATGAGAATTAAGGTTCCATTAGTGGCTCCGACTGGGGACATATGGCTCTTGTAGGCATGGCGAGATCACTAGAATCTCAGGTTGAAGCAAACCAAAACGTGGATTAAAACCAAAGGACCCAAACCATGGAAACTACCCAAATGAGGTAGCAAGCCCCAAAACAAAAAAAGAAGCAAACACACCTATATACACAATATAAAAAGAACGTACATGGAAGATAACATACTTAGGATAAGTATGGCTTTAAGAACTATCCATGTACTAGTAGTTCAAAAAGTTCATCTATGAGGCTTTGAAGAAAATATGAATCTTCTCTATGAGTGTTGGCTATCAAGTAAGGGCCAATCCATAATGCTTCAAATTTTCCATGTCTTCCCTTATCATGAACTCTTGCATTCCAAGCTAACACCATGTTTTTAACTTCAAATTTCTTGGGAGAAGCTCTTTTATCATATAAGTGCTTAACACTTAATTGCATCTTCAAATTTTTATCTTGAGCTTCCCTCCTAGACTCATCCAGCTATACCAAATTTTTTATCCTATGCTGCATATCATCACAAATTTCTTCATCATATTCCTACACAAACTTGTACATCTTGAGTAGATTATTTTGTAGCAATCTTGCCTCTAGACCATACACTAAACCAAAGGGAGAGTAACCATTGGCCTTTTTCGTAGTCATTCTATCTGCCTAGAGTGCCAAATTTAATTTTGAATCCCAAGACTTTTTGTGCTTCTCCATAATTCTCTTAATTATCTTCATCAAGCTCTTATTACTAGACTCAGCCTGACCATTTCCTTGGGGAGGGTATGGTGAAGAGTAAGAGATTTGTATGACATGTTTCTCACGAAAGTCTTTAAATTCATCTAATCTAAAACACATAACATTGTCTGAGATAATCCTTTGAGGGACACCAAATCTGATAAGAATATTATTCAACAAAAAATCAACCACCACCTTGCTTGTTTCCTTCCTTGTAGGTATAGCTTCCACCCACTTTGTAAAGTAGTTGGTAGCAACAAGAATCTATGAGTGACCTCCACTAGATTTTTCTGGTATCTCCCTAATGAAATCAATCCCCCATTGCTGGAAAGGGGCTTCAACTATCATAGGTCTGAGTGGCATGTTTCCTGAAAAATTCAGTTTTCCTGAGAATCATTGACAGGCATCACAAATTTTAACAAATTTGTGAGAATCTTTAAAAACTGCAGGCCACCAAAATTGAGCTCTTAAAATCTTGTGTGCAATAGTTTTTGCCATATAATGACCACCACACACCCCATTGTGCATTTCTTGCAGAAGTTCCAATGCTTTTTTTCCATCCACACATTTCAGAAGTACTCTGTCCAAGCTTCTCCACCATAACTCATTATAAATGATCACATACTTGATAGCATGTAATTTTAATGTTCTTTTTTCATTGTCAACCATATCAGTAGGACATTGCAAAGTTTTCAAACACTGGACAATTCTTCTATACCATCCACATGTTTGCAAATCATAGAGAGGTGCTACATTAATTACTTCAGTGTGATTTACTTGATTGGCTTCTAAGTTCACCTCTGCCATCAATTTGGCTAGGTCTTGTCCTCTTACTAAGTTGGTAATATGAACCCCAATGTTGAATTCTTGGATCCTATTGATCCACCTATATCTTCTTCCTGTTGTCTCTTGTTGAGTAAAAATGTCCTTCAAAGTTGCACTTGGTACAAAAGCAATAACTGTAGCCCCTTGTAGGTAGGTTCTGAAGTTCTTTACAACCTTCACCAAAGAATAAGCTTATTTCTCAGTAGTGTCATACTTCAGTTCTGCAGCCTGTAGAGATCTTCTATAAAATGCAATTGGCTATTAAAAAAATTGCTCATTTTTCTATAGTAGAACAACAACAATAGTATTAAAAGAAGCAAAAGAGAAGATGTGCATTGGTTTGGAGAATTTAGGAGACTTCAGGACTAGAGCCTCTTTAATAGCTTGTTTTATCTTCTTAAAAGCCTGATTGGGCTCTTCACTCCAAAGTACCTTTTTTCCCTTTTTCAACATTTTGGAAATAGGTCTTTTAATCTCTATAAAGTTGGTTACAAATCTCCTTAGAAAGTTTATTTGTCCAAAAAAGGACTGGATACTCTTGACATTTCTTGGCTGGGGAATCTTATCAACAACTGCCACTCTTTTAGGGTCTGCAAAGTTGGTTACAAATCTCCTTAGAAAGTTTATTTTTTGAAAAAAGGATTGGATGCTCTTTGACATTTCTTGGCTGGGGAATCTTATCAATAGCTCCCACTCTTTCAGGGTCTATCCTTACTCCTTCCTTGGACACAATATGTCCTAGTAATTTTCCCTCAGTGACCCCAAAGGCACATTTCTTTAGATTCAAAGATATTCCATATTCTAGTGACTTGACAAATTTTTTTTCTAAATGCATCCAATGATCCTCTTCTTTCTTAGAATAAGTGGTCAAGCCATCTTGATATACAACCATAAATAGATCAATAAAATATGAGAAAGCTACATCCGCAGCCCTTTGAAAAGTAGCACCAACATTTGTTAAGCCAAAAGGAATCCTTACATACACATTAGTACCCCAAGGAGTAGTAAATGCAGTCTTGTACTGCTCAGACTCCGTAAATTTTACTTGATTATACCTTGAAAAACCATCCATCATTGACAACAAATCACAACTAGTTACCTTTTGTAACATGGCCTCCATGTTGGGTGAGGGATAACTATCCTTTAATGAGGATACATTCAGGTCCCTGAAATCAACACACAGCCTTATATCCCCATTCTTTTCCTCACTGGTACTAAATTGGATACCCATGAAGAATGCCTAATGGGTTTTATAATACCAGCCTCCCTTAACTTTATCAAATATTTCTACATCTTGGGAGATATCATAGGATTAATTGGTCTTTTCTTATGTATGAAAGATTTTGCATCCTCTTTCAAAGGAATTTAATTTTGAAACAACTCCTCTTTGTAAGCTTTCAAATCATCATACGACCAAGCAAAGACATGCCTATACTTTCTCAGCAAAGCAATTAACATGGCTCTCACATTTTGTTTCATCATTTTTCCTATATAAACCTTCTTTGGGGCATTTTTAGTTCCCAAGTTCACTTCTTCTAAATCTTCTGAGTGGGCAATAGTCGCTTTGGCCTTACTTGTTTCTTGATTATCAAAGACCCTTTCAAGTGCTACAAGGCCTTTGGGAATTTTTTTTGGCTTTAATTGGATAACCTCTTTTCCAAAGATTGTGTCTTGTCCATTAGTATTTTCTACAAATCCACCAAAATCAATCTCCTGGCCTTCATATTTATCAGCACATTTTAGGAATCTAAGGATATCCTCATTATCATTAAATTTTTTCCAATTGTACACATTGTTAGGGATAGAGGGCCTTGTATTTATCTCAACCTTTGATATCCCTATGAAAGTTATATCATTAGGTCTTAATGCAATATTAGCTATTAGATCAACAAATCTATTATGTCCTCTCTCCATCCAGTCTATTCCAAAAGCATCAAACTGTTCAATGGAGTCCCAAACAACATTCTGGTATTGCCTCAGTCTATTATTTTTGTAAGAATATTTAGCTCTCACTTGGGATAGTACTAACTCAGAGTCACCTATTACCATTACTTTTTGATTCCATGTTTTTTAGCAAGTCTTAATCCCAATAACAAGGCCTCTTTGTACAGACAAAAGATAGTGTAAAAGAAAATTTATAAGTACTTCTAGTTGATGATACTAGAAAAATACCTGCACTCGATCCATCTTTAGAGGTCGCACCATCAAAGTACATCTTCCACAGTCCTTCTTTAGCAGACATCCTTGAAACTTCATTTTCTATAGGTGCAGGACATCTTTCAATTTTGGTACTTCCTCTACCTTGAACCCACCAATGTCAATGTCTATAAGTAGAATTGTGTCATCTTCAGGGACATGTTCCAACATATGTGGGACCCTATATTCTCTCATTTCTTGGACATTCCTTCCATCAATAGGAAATGTGGCATAATAAATATCACACTCCATACTGCCTCCCATAGATGCACTCCATTTTCGTGATAGTAGCATTCCATAATTAGGTGGGATATCAACTACAACCACACTCATTTTAAATTCCTTATTAGGGAAAGCTGCTAACCTATATGGAAGCTCATTTATCACACCTACCATAGGGACTTCCCTGGCATCCATGGAATAACACTTACCATGAATGATATCAACTTTTAGCTCTAATGCATCCATTATTTTAATTGGAATGATATTTTTTGATGCACCAGAGTCAATAATATAATTATTTATGAAATTCCCCCCAACTATCAAGGTAAGAAAAAATGAATCTATCTTATCTAGACATGTATTCAAAGAATTTCCAAGAAAAATGTGAAGAATCTCAGCAATTAATCCTTCAAATTCCTTACCATTTTTGTCCTTATCACTTAATTTGGAAGGAGTGGGTTCTAATACATCATTACTAGTTAGAGTAGTGCTGGTGATAAGGGCCACTGCCTTTTGTTTATGTTCCTCTATCCTCATCATTTCAAGAAAAAGGTACATATACTTTAACTTGACTAAGTAATTGAAACATGTCAACAAGAGTATACTTAGGAAAGTTAATTTAAGGCATACCTTGTTTGTAGCTCTTTTCTTTCTATTGGTTTCTAGTTGCTTTAGCCTTGTGTTTAGTGTCCTTTTTTACGGATTCAGGAACTTGCTTTTGCATCTTTAGTTTTGCAGTAGCAAATTTGTGTCTAGGAACAAATTTTAACTTGGCCGTCCTCTTGGCCCAAATTTTATCTCCCTTGTTTTCTTTCTCTTTGACAACTTCTATTTTTTTATCAGGTTCATGTTCCTTTCCCTTAGCCATTTTTTCTTAGATGAAAAGACTAGCAGGATTACCTTTCTCACCACTAACAGTTCTTTTCCTCACATGATAAGTACCTCTAGCTTCAGTAGCTAAGACTATTGCATACTTTGCAATTTCCTCTATAGAAGGATTTCTCAATGATATACCATCTTCAATCACCTCCAAATTGTAGGCCTCATCATTGCTGGTATCATCATCATCAGAAAGAACCTGCTAATGATATGTGTTAGCTATCTACCTTTGATTGTCAAAATCTACTTCACAAGAATCTTCATCAGAAGAACATTCACTATCTAGGAAACATTAGAATCACCCATAATCATAAGCACATCATCATCCTCCTCTTGATCTTGTTGATCACAATCCTCAGGCATGTTATCTTCTACCTCCACTATTTGTGGCACTGCACACTGCTATGAGGAATTTGGCATTCAAAAATTCATACACCAAGGAGTATCTTTAGCAAAGTTTCCTGAATTATTTTGTAGAGGGTCTAGAGGAACTTTGTTTTGAGCATTTCTTTGATTATTTAAGACATGCTTCCCATTATACCAATTGGTATTGTAAGGATGGTCTTGCAATCTAGGGGGTCTCTCATTCCTTTGGTGATTCCTTGGTTGGGCCTTCTCTTGCTTTCCAATTTTATCATTGATGGTTTTCATGAAACCGTCAAGCTTGTCTTCAATTGTTACCCCTTTAGTAATTGAATTCTTTTCTTCCCTTTTTGAAGTTTTGAAAAGTCTCAAATAATTATGTCTGCCAACTTTACCACTTGTCTTGCTGATGTTTTCAATATGTTCTTCCATCTTAAAAGCTTCTCTTAAATATTGAGGACACTTATCTAGTAGACGGTAACTCATCTTTGTGTCAAAATCATTGCAATAATTTACCAAGCATACATGATCATTTAAATGTAAATGAGGAAGTAACCTTTTTATAGCCTTTTGGAACCTTGTATTAAACTTAGCAACAGATTCATTAGACCCTTTCACAATATTATTAAATTGATTCAACAAAAAAATTGAATCAGTCTTATCACCATACTGCTCTTTAAAAACCCTTGTGAACTCTTCCCAAGAACCAATGCTCTCAACAGGTAAACTTTTGTACCATTCTCTTGCATCTTCAACAAGAGACTGCATAAACAATTTCATCATGACATCTTCTACTTCTACCTCAAAGTCATCCATAACATTAGCGAATGCTTTGAGGTGGTTTTCACCACTTAGAGCATTATTTCTAGAGAATTTTACTAGAGCAAGCCTAAAATATTTAGGGAATGGATTGGGATAGCTAGGTATTCCAATGAAACATAATTGTTAGTATCTATCTACTTGGAGTGGTCTCCTAGTGTGTCTACCCCTATGCTCATATTTTTGTTCATCATCCTTCTTGTTATCAAAGTAGCTACCATCCCTTTCTTTACCACTTTCACCATCACCTCCTTCTTTCCTACCTCCTTCATCATCTTCGAACTAAGACTTATCATTCTTATTTCCTCCCCCACCACCATTTCCATGATTTCCACCACCACTTCCCCTAGGGTTATGCCCATCTAACTTCCTTTTCTACATATCATTATCAATATGTCCAAAACTTGAGGCTTTGGGTATATGAGTAGACATTTGAAGGAATGCACTCTTTCTAGCAATTTCAGCATTAGAGGCCATCATTTCAGCTTTTTCAAATCTTCTCTTAGCTTTTCACCTTCTAATTGCAACCTCAGTATCTCAAGATTTGGAGGTGTATTAGATGGGGTTGGATCAATTCTAGCTTTATTTGTGGGGTTCTTAGTAGTTGAAGTATTAATTTTATCATTGGTTTTAAATGTAGTTTTCTTGGGTGGGTCAACAGGTCTCTTCCCATGGTCTAGAAATGATGTTTTCTTAGAAATAACAAGAGGTTTTGAAGCTTTAGTGGTTGAGAGAGATGTAGTATAAGTAACAGTAGCTGAGGTTCCCATTGCGAGTGTTATTCCAGGAATGTCATTAGTCATTTTGAAACAAATTTCCTAAGAGGTTCTATGCCTTGCGGCCTCCTCTCTTAGTTTCTCCAAATTTTTTCTTCTAACATCTCTCTCAAGTTGCTTAACTCTAATCCTATCTTCCCTTTCTTTCAACTCTTTCTTTCTTCTTTCTTCTTGTTCTTGGAATCTTAACTCTTCTTCTTCAGTGGCTTTCATGTCATTATCTATATCTTCCTCATTTTCTAGAATATCTCCATGTTCACTCGGGGTAGGGGTAAAGTAAGGTTGGTTAGCCGGATCTTCCTCAAGAGAAAAATGGATTGGATCATCAAGGAATTTACCTTGTGGCTTGAAATTATTTCCATTGAAAATGGACCCAATTCCTAGGGTTGAGGACTTAGAGAATTTCTTATTCTTTCCCCAAAACTCCCACCTATCCTCCTCTCTTGAAATATTTTTCTCGCTATCAAAAATTTCTTCTATTGGAGAAATTCCTTTGTTTATGTTAGATTCTTGAGCATTTTGTCCTTCTTCATGGACACTTGCACTACTTATATCAACATGAAAAGTAGG
This sequence comes from Sequoia sempervirens, assembly GCA_007258455.2. Classification (NCBI taxonomy): domain Eukaryota; kingdom Viridiplantae; phylum Streptophyta; class Pinopsida; order Cupressales; family Cupressaceae; genus Sequoia; species Sequoia sempervirens. Next base: position 29,134,714 of record VDFB02000017.1, on the reverse strand, counting down.
AGATACATTAGAATGGGAATCAACATAATTACTTTCAACTTAGAGCATTTCTTGACCCATTCAGGTTGCTTTTCCTTTGTAGGTTCAGATTCTTCCTTCTGCTCAGAATGCATCTTCACATAACTTCTGGTCTTCCTCATTATGTGAAGTACTGCAAAATACTTTTTATTGTTCTCTTCTAGAGTGTTAATCTTTACATTGGTACTAGAGAACTCAGAGTCGCCACCCAAGATATTGGGAAACAAAAAATGATTGCACTTTGATTTTGTACTTGTTACACCATAAAAGATTTTAAACATTACCTTATACACAATGGCATAATGAAATAACACCTAACACATAAGACCTAGTATGATGGGACAAATGCAGTAAAATTAAAACTAATTATTCCTTAAAAAACAAGGAATATTCACAATGAACAACTGACTCTAGGTGTACTTGATTTGAACTTAGAGACTTTTGGACTTAACTAGTCCCCTGTAGAGTCGCCAATATGTTGGTTATTTTTTAAGAACCAAACTGATCTCTAGACATACCTATGGATTTCTCCCTTTCCAATTATTAGTAATACTAAAGGGGTTGGCCAACGAACAAATAGAGGATGCTTAAACTTCTATTCCCACTCTTTGGGCTTTGTGAAACCTGGAAGTGTGATCCCACAATGTATACCAAAAAAACTATTACAATCGCAACCAAATACATTGTTAATAACATATATCTCTCATGATACCACTTAATAGCAACATTAAATAACTTGGCAGCTTATTGTGCTAATGTTATATAAGTTGATTATGAGAGAAAAAACACCTAAAAGAATGAGTAACAACAATGTTCTTTTTGAAACTTTATGGTTAAAAGACTGAGTAGTAATGAATCAATGCTATAAATGTAACACTAATATCCCACATGAACTAGTGTATTTATCCAAAGCATAGAGTCAATATCCTTTAACATAATTTGATAACAATTAAAACAATAACACATATAATCCCAAGAAATCTTGTATTACAATATTTCTCTGACTCCCAGATTATCACTTCTTACAGATATCCTAGCACATAGTAATTATAAGTTATCACTCTCATATAAGCATTTACATCAATTCATTGAATCAATAGGAAAACATGAAATTGAACATCCATCAAATAATGATAGAGACAAATGAAGGAAATCCTTGACCTCTTTCAATCATAACTTATAATAGACATACAGGGAGAGAAAATAACCATGAAACCAATATTAATATGTATCATAAAATGCTATACCATTATGAGTCTTATATGCATGAGAATGAACTCCAAAATGAACTTAAAACCAAGATCCTAACACTTTCTTCATATTTTATTGATAACACTAACAGTATCAACTCAAAATTTTCTAACTCTCGTACTTCTGGTCTTGATTTCCTTCTTATAGAAATGAAGGAGCAAAACAAGCCTCAGACCAGATAGCACACATGTCATGATTTCATAGGACCACTTGCAACAATATTCCCTTCATGGTTACACTTGAGTCTTCAAGTGAAAAAAATAAACATGAGGCAGAAATATCCTCAAGTCTTTGTGGAAAATAGGTCCCACCTTAAAAGACGTCATTAGTGTGTTACAACAGTCATAAGACATTCTCCATGTGTTCACAATTCCAACTACAAGGAAATTAAAACAACAAAACTTACGAAGCAAGGCAAAGAAAACAAAAAAAGGTCAAAAACTATTTAATCTGCAATAGCACCACATGCTAATCACTTTGAGCATTGAGGAGAGAATACTATTTTAGCATTTTTTATCAAAAGCCTACTTTGTACTATTTTTAAGCTATGTATCATTCTTCTCCTATCCATTATTCTTCTTATTCACTCTATATACTTCTCAAACCAAACATTGTACTCCTCCTCAGTGGGCCATTTAACACTCAATAAATCCTACACCTTAGTAGTAGACTAGGAGTACCTTGCATCAATTAAAACTCTGGCTTCTTTAACAAATATATCCATTTTTTATTCAATTTCTACAATCATATCGATGTCTGAATTGAGCAAGAGGTAATCAGCGATAGATAGATGCATTATAGAAGCATCAAGCAAACCTCCCAAATCTTCCTTCCAGGTGTCAAACAAATATTATTCACCCTTGAAATTCAATATTTGAGGCATGCCACGGTTCTCCATTTCCTTGAATATTTTCAATTTTCTCTGGAGCTGTATTCCCAATTTTCCATGGAAAGTTGTTACCTCATTTATTGAGTCAATTGTCTTGAAGATGTCAAGAATATTTGTGGGTGCCTCGAGATCCTCCTCTACTTTTGGCATCATCTTTTTTAGTGCACTCACTCTAGCAATCTAGTTGTTCCACTCATTCCTAAAGGATTCATGTACTTGTAGATACTTTGTATTTGCCTCATGAATGTTTTTATACATGGCCCATACTTTGTTAGCCTTGTGAACTAACTTGGTTACTCTATGCTTAAGCACATCCCTAAAGATCTCATTGGCCACCTTGATTGTCTCTCATTTGGCCTGCTTGAGATTTTCCTCTTCAGTAGTTAACTTTCCTTTTAAATCATCAATTATGAGCGCCAAAGTTTATCTATCTTGCTTAGACATATCAAATGAGGAAGAGGGAGAAGAATGAGTCACTGTCTTTTGGGTAGCTTGAATGGTAGCACTCATTCGATTTAATTCATTCAATGCCTTATTATATTCCTTGACCAAAGATTCATATTTATTTTGAGAAATATGTGTAGTATCCACACTAAGCATAACAACATGTGCAGTTAATTCAGTTGCCCGGATGGGAGTTATGTCAGTAGATCTTTTGACCACCAGTGAACCCATGACCTCTACAATTGGCCTAGCAACCTCATGTTTGTTATTATTTGGTGCCATAGACCAAATTGCAAGGGTATGAAACTTTGGACTATACTGTTAACCAAATACTTTATCCTCAAACTGATCTTCAGATATCAGAGCTTGATGGTCTCTTCTAATTGCATCATAGGCTAGGGCAGTTGTAATGGTACACCCTAGTAATAGCATAATTCCACAATCTTCAATAACTCTACGAACTTCAATAGGAGTAATGGCTGCAATTTCAGCCTTAATATTTTCTTCCTCTACTTTCTCAGCCTTCTCCTGATGAGGAGGTTCAACACTAGCTCAAGCTACTCCCAGCCTCTCTTTTATTTCTTAACTCCTTTGTTGGATCATAAATTCTTGAAACTCTTTGGTTTTCACAAAATTATCATCCTCCAAGAACTCATCACATTCCCTAATCCTGGGATCATCATCATTTTCTCTATCATAATGCCACTGGACAATCCTATTAGGAGAAACATCTAAACTATGAGTTTCTTCAATATGGGAAATGGAAATTTCTGCTCAACTTCTTCATTTCCTGGCATATGTTCTGCCACTTGTTCCTCTCCAACCTCTTGAACATCTACAAACCTCTCTAGGATATCCATAGCATGTTGTTGTTGTTGTTTCTCTAAAAGGATCTGGGCCCTATCTACAACCTCCTTTACTTTTACTTTAAATTGACCAAATTGATGGTCCCTTATCATAGTAAAGACCCTCTCCAAGGGTTTTTCAATTTCATTGTATGGACTGATGTATTAGGCATTCCTTTTCATAATATTCTCCTCAAGGTTTTTTATGACTGTCCACTTCCTTTTCCTAGCCATAATAGCCTCATCACTTGTCAGGTTCCTCAACACATCATCTTTATAGAAAAACTCATGATGTATGATGCCTAAGTTCTTTTGTCTTCTCTTTTTAGCCACAAATTCTTCTAGGTCAAAAATTCTAATAAAAAATTCTAACCTGATCTATAGGAATTCTGAGATTATTTACCATAATGCCCAATTTCTCATACCCTTCAAGGGAAGTGGCATTAAAATAAGAAAAATAGCATTAGGGGTATAACACAAAGCCCTTTCTATCCTTTCTAAATATTTTAAAATCCATAACTTCCATTTGCCACATGAGCTCCATGAAAGCCAACCTATCTAAGACATACAAGGTTAAGCAATGGGGTGCTTTAGCTCCATAAACCCTGATCAAACAATATTCAAAATGTAAGAACCAATCAGCCCAATAATGTGTGGCTGTAGAACCTGGTACATCCATTGGGTGCATGACATTCCTACTTTTGGAGAAATTCTGAATCTAGGTGGAACACCCAATGACTCTAAGATACCATGTCATAATATTGGCAAACAAAATGTAGTTAGAATTGGAGCAATCTTGATCCCAAATATATGCCAACATTTTCATAGGGATGGCCTCATTTTCATTGTTCACAATCCTTAAATTCAATTTTATTTTTCACTCATAATCCCCTTCCCACAAGAGCATGTGCATCAGTAAGGAATAATGAGGGAAAGATAGAGGGAGTGATCCCTTTTTCAAATTAAGAAAATCCTCATGCATTTTTTGGGCAACAAAGTTAGCATAATCAAAACCAGTGTTTCGATTATAGTCTTGTATATCTGCCGCCATCACCAACAAATTAGGGGCTATTTTGACCTTAAAATCCTAAGCTAGCACCTAGTTTAGACAATAGTAAGTGTTCTTGAAATAGTCCTCAAATTCTTCACACTAAAAAGGCTTAGCATCTTGAACAGTGAACTTTTTTTCTGTTCCTTCTATGTCGCACAAGTATTGATTATTTATATACAAATTTCCTTCCTAGGTATTCAACATACAAGTCAGCATGCCTGAACTTTGTAGTGTAATTGGGATTCAACCCAAACACATCCAAAATTTTATCCTTAGTTAACTCCAAAATCATATCACCATTATCACTCTTGATTTTCTTGTCAGTAGGGTCATAGTGCCTTGCTAGCTCCAGCATTAAATCAACCTCTACAAACACATTTGGAACTACTAGCTTCCCCAAGTTCAACCCCCACATGAAGCATGCATTCTTACTTGAATTTTACCTATTGAAAGCATACTTAAACAATTTCCATCCACTCTGGGGTTGGGGTTTCTCACCAATCTCACTAGCATTTTCAATCAACCTAGTGGTAACAACAAATTGTCTTGTGGGCCTTTTGCCAATTCATGACCCTCCCTCTCTAATACCTCTAGAAGTCTCTTGCATAATTTTTTTTGTTTCCTTCTTCACACTTCTCGACCTTGTGGAAGCCGTAGGAGTACCAAGAAAAGGGTTAGACACAACTATTGGTTTGGGCTCAGCTTCAGTTGAAACATGCCGAGTTATAAGTCTTTTGACCCTCTTTTATTTTGGTTTCCTTTCAAGTCTAATACTAGAATCACTAGGCTTTGGGTCACTAATTCTTATAATACAAATGGAGATTAGGGTATACAATTGTTTACAGCTAGACAAAACCCTTCACAATTATGACAAAACACAACTCTTCTTCTGAAGAGGACAACTTTCATCACAATTTAGACAATGCTCAATTATCAAATTGAAAGCACCAGGAAAAGACTAAATTGCATTTTCCATTAATTTTCTTGTTAGCTGTCATGGGCATTCATCCTACAACTTTAATTAATAGGAGGTATCAGTTTTGCGTACCCGTACAAAAGTTGTGTCACCCTTGTTGCAAATAATCTCTAGAGTTTTCTTCGCAAATTCTTTGGCCTTTGGTATTCCTTTCGCTAGCGAGTGAACTAGGATACACAATAAACTAGATATCTTCTTTTAGTTGCGGCCAAGAGGGGAGCATGCCACCATTAATATTTGATAGTAAGCTCATGTGAGCGAATTGACAAGTAGCAGTTCAATTTTGAATTTTGATCGTTGATCCTTTAGCTTTAAAATTGTATCAATGGTATATAATCCACCTCGCTACTTTTCTTTCTGATTTATACAAAATCCTTTAGATTTCGACACATTGCTTCTTCATGTAGCAGTTTTCACCAATCACTAATCCACTTCATTCTTTTTCATCTTTATCAGCGATGTAAGTACCTTATGTGACAAAATCTCAACCCTTAGATCAATGGCTGGACTCTTCATCATCCTCATCTCCATCACTCCTCACCAATTCAACTTTGCATCTTGATTCCAATCAGTGACAAGAGATGCAAGCACCACAACACCATAGCTTGACACGTACACCTGCATAGCAATAAAAGACATCACAAATAGAATTTAGCCAAATTAGTGGGAGAAAAGTCCTCATAAGAGACCATATCACTCATCATTAATCATGACCTTAGCATTCTCAACAAATCCACAAGGTGCGATACAACTGGGAACTCATAATCTCAATCATTGCTAATCATAAATAATCCCTTTACAACACATTGGTGATGGGTGATGAAACTAGGATTGTGAGGTGAGATGTCATCACTTATCACTACTACAAACTTAAGAACTCAAAAAATATTAGCGATAAGAAATTACTTAAGAACCTTTCTCACTCTTGATTTTCTTGTCAGTAGGGTCATAGTGCCTTGCTAGCTCCAACATTAAATCAGCCTCTACAAACACATTTGGAACTACTAGCTTTCCCAAGTTCAACCCCCATAAGAAGCATTCATGCTTACTTGAATTTCACCTATTGAAAGCATACTTAAACAATTGCCATCAACTCTGGGGCTAGGGATTTCTCACCAATCTCACTAGCATTATCAATCAACCTAGTGGTAACAACTTGTCTTGTGGGCCTTTTGCCAATTCCCGACCCTCCATCTCTAATACCTCCAGAAGTCTCTTGCATAAATTTTTTGTTTCCTTCTTCACACTTCTCAACCTTGTGGAAGCCACAGGAGTACCAGGAAAAGGGTTAGACACAACTACTGGTTTGGGCTCAGCTTCAGTTGAAACATGCTGAGTTATAAGTCTTTTGACCCTCTTTTGTTTTGGTTTCCTTTCAAGTCTAACACTGGACTCACTAGGATTTGGAAATAACATGTTAGTAATAAAAGGATTTGAGTAAGGCAAAGAGAACTCAATTCTAAATGATCTCAAATACTAAACATTGTCCATAGAATAAGTGTTAGGTAATCTAGGATGCTCTCATGAGGACTAGAAAGTTGTGTTATGCCACATCACTCATGAGCTACATGGATCTACTAGCTAGAAAGCTATGTCATGCTAGGGCTCCATGCAATATGATGGGTTCCACAAGACTAGCAAGGTGTATTATGCTAAACACTCTTGAAACACATGGTTCCACTCGCAAGAAAGTTGTGCTATGCTAGGTGGCCATGTTAAAAGACGTTCATGATACACCATAGAAAAGTCCAATATTTGGTGGGTGAATCACAAATTGGAAGGCACACACGCTAGTGGAGTCTGATATTCATGTTGGGAAAATGTGTCTCAACCTTGCAATTATATAAGGTACTGTTGATGCATAAAGTACTATTGATACGTTCATGATGGGGTCACATGGAAGATTTCCCCCTCGCAAGGGGTTAGGAGGAAAAACCCCCCAAAAAAATTAATTTATATATTATTATTACAAATCTGGACTATTCATCATTAGGTCTTAGATCGTGTAGCTGATATTTTATTAGCTTGACTTTCCCTAGAAGGTAACCCTATTTTATGAGGGCATTGTATTACGGCTATGTATTTTGATATATTCTAAGAGTATGATATTGGTCATGTTGCTTCTAGATATCTGGTTGGTGATACTCCTATGAGAAGCTTGTTGTGCAAGTATATTGTAATATTTGTGATTTCTAAATAATATATTGGAAGGATTTTGGAGTATGGGTTTTTTTCCTCCCGGAAGGGTTTTCCCCATGTAAATCACTATGTTGTGGTATGCACAATATTTATGTTTATTTTTGTTTAAGTTTCTGTAACTAGAAAAATCTATAAAGTTTTACATTATTCTCCTCTCAATATTACTATAGGAAGTTGTTCCACTACCTTAGCTTCTTTTTAAGTGGTATCAGAGCTTGATCACCTTTGGTTTTAGTTGTGGGTTGTTGGGTTTTTTGAACTAATCTAGATTTGAGTGGGAGATTGTGCAGAAGACACTTTTTGATCTTGTTGCAAAAATTTTGAGATGACAAGTTCATCTAGGAGAATAGAGGTGGATAAATTTTCTAGAAATAATTTTGAGATGTGGAAGTTGAAGATGGAGGATTTGTTGATAGATCAAAATATGTGGGATGCTATTGATGAGAAAGTTTCAAGGTATACAGATCCTACTTTGGCTGCTCAATATGATGTTATTGAATAAAAGGCCAAGGGTCTAATTAGATTGTGCTTCCAAGAAGACTTTGTTTTAATAAATTTATATAAAGAGACCTCTCGAAAGAAACTATGGAAGAAACTTGGTGAGATGTATTAAGCCAAATATTTAGTGAACAATATTTTCTTGAGGAAGAAAATGTATTCCTTGAGAATGGAAGAGGGTGGATGAATCACATACCACTAGGAAGCATTTGATATGTTGGTGGCTCAATTGGCATCAGTTGGTTTCAAAATGGATTAGGAGGAGAAATGCCAAATCTTTCTTTGTTCTTTGCCTGATTCGTGGGATTCTCTAGTCATGGATTTTGGGAGTACTTTTGTTATATTGAAGACTAGAGATGTGGTGGGTTCTTTGTTTTCCAAAGAGATGAGGAGGAAGGTATTCGTCAGTTCCAAAGAGGCCTTGAATGTTCATGGAATACCTAAGGAAAAAGAAAAGAAGAATGAGAAGCGTGATAAATCCAAGTCCAAGGGTAGATCCAAATATATTGGAAAGTCCAAAGTTGTTTGTTGGAATTGCGTTAAGCTTGGATATATTCATAAGGAATGAAAAGAAGAAAAAAAGTAGAAAAAGAAGAGATTCAATTCTAATTCCGAGTCTAAGAAGGAAGATGATGATGCACTCATTACACCTTTGGAAACTCATGTAGGTAATGATGCATGGTTAATTGAATTATGTGCATCTTTCCATATGACCTTTAATAGAGATTGGTTTTCTGAATATGAATAATTGGATGGAGGTAAGGTGTACTTGGGTGATGATTCTTATTTAAATATAGTTGGATGTGGTAAAGTTAAAATTAGGTTTCTTGATGGTAGAATAAAAGAGATTAATGGTGTGTTGCACATCCCTAGATTAACACAAAATTTGTTATATGTGAGTAAACTAATAGATGTAGGTGTGTAGGTAGTATTTTATGATGCAGGATACAAGATGGTTAGAGGTGCTATGGTGATTGCTAGAGGTTTCAGGTATGACACATTGTACAAGCTTGATGCATGCATTGTTGAATGCAATAATACTTCTATGAAAAGCAAGTTTGTGGAAGAGGTGAGGGTTTCATCTTTAGCAAATGGTCATGGATTCTAGGTTCCCAAGGGTTCTCTTTCTTCTGAATCAAAGTCACCTATAGAGAAAAATATGTTATGGCACCAGATACCTAGCCACATGTATTGGAGAAAAGGTTTTAAGATCCTTGAAAAATAAAAACCTTGTTGAAGGGTTATCAGATTATAATTTTTAATTTGATTTTTGTGAACATTGCATTTATGGAAAATAAAACCTCATTTAGTTTTACTTGAGTTCTCATAAATCTTGTGGTATATTGAATCTTATTCATAATGATATGTTTGGTCCTATAGATGTTCCTTCAATTATAAAATCCACATATTATGTTTCATTTATTGATGATTATAGTAAAAGGAAATGGGTGTATTTTATAAAGAGTAAAGTTTTCAATCAATTTAAAGAATTTAAAGCAATGGTTGAGTTGTAGATTGGAAAGAAAATAAAATTTTTGAGGATTGATAATGGTGGTAAATTTTTCTCTAATGATTTTGATAGATTCTATAAAGATTTTGGTATTCATAGATAAAATACAACTTCGTATTCTCCACAACAAAATGGAGTTTCAAAAAGAATGAACAAGACATTGATGGAGAAGGCTAGGAGTATGTTGAGCGGTGCTAGTCTAGAACAAAAGTTTTGGGATGAAGTTGTTGTCATTGCTTGTTACCTGATTAACATGTCTCCTACATTAACTCTTTTTGATAAGACACCTATAGAGGCATGGTCGGGCCACAAGCCTTCATTAAGATATCTTAGAGTTTTTGGTTGTAGGGCATATTCAGATGTACCAAAGGAGAAGTGAAAAAAGTTGGAGAATAAGGCTATGAAATATATCTTCATTAGATAAATTTATGGTGTGAAAGGATACAAGCTTTGGGATCCTATTATACATAAGGTAATACATAGTAGAAGTGTTATTTTTAGAGAAATTAAGCATTCTTCTATTAGATTATAGCCAAAAAAAAATAAAAAAGATGTGATTCAATTTCTTTCTACACCTAAGAAAGTTGCATCGAGGCCCATGGATGGACAATAAGTTGAGGAGAGCTCATCTAGCTCTGAATCTTCAGAAGAGGAGCAAAAAACTCCAAATCAACTTGTTTGTAGGTCTACAAGGCATAGACAATGACTTGAAAGGTATTCACCTGATGATTGAAGATGTATTTTTTCTTTGAATACTAACATGGATAAACTCATATTGATAGAAGAGGCATCAGGTATGAATGATGCAGAATCTTGGAAGATTGCTATGGATGAAGAAATAACAGATTTGAAAAAGAATGATACATGGGATCTTTACCATTTCCTAAAGGAAGAAAACCTGTTGGTTGCAAATGGGCGTTCAAGAAAAATATTGGTTTAGATGGAGTTATGAGAAATACAAAGCAAGGTTGGTTGAAAATGGTTAGTCTCAAATTGAGGGTGTTGATTATGACAAGATATTTTCTCTTGTTGCAAAAATGACATCCATTAGATTTTTGCTTTCTATTATTGCTACTTATGATTTAGAGGTTGAGAAAATGGATGTGAAAATTTCTTTCCTCCATGGTGACTTGGAGCAGGATATTTATCTGACACAACCATAGCACTACTTGGTGAATGGTAAAAGTAAATTAGTTTTTAAATTAAAGAAATATTTGTATGGCCTAAAATAGAGTCCTAGGATCTGGTACTATAAATTTGATACATATGTGTTGAGTTTGGGATTTGAACATTCTAAATTAGATCATCGTGTTTATTATAAAATTGATGGTGATAATTTCCTATTTATTTCATTATGTGTTGGTTATATGTTATTTATTAGTAAAGGGAACGATATGATTTCAGATCCAAAATCTCAACTTGCTGCTAAATTTGAGATGAAATATCTTGGTGCAACTAAATATATTTTTGGGATGGAAATTAGAAGAGATAGAGTGAAAAAAAAGCTATGGCTTGGTTAAAGTAAGTATTTCAATTCAATTTTACAGAGTTTGATAAGCAAGATTGTAAATCATTGTGTGTTTCTGTTTCAGCTAGAAAAAAATTATCTATTTCAAATTTTCCAAAATCCCCATTAGAGATGGAAGGCATGAGCAAAATGCCTTACCAGAGTGCATGTGGAAATTTTATGTATGATATGGTTTGTACAAGAAAAGAAATTTCCCAAGCAGTGAGAGTTATTTCTAGATATATGTCTAATCTTGGTAGATTTCATTGGGGTGTAGTTAAAAGAGTATATTTATATGGAACCTCATAGTATTCCTTGTGTTATCATAGTGATATGGTTGAAGATGAGATTTCCCTTGATATTCATGGTTATGTGGATTTAGACTAAGTAGGCGATGTTGATAGTAGACAATCTATCAGTGCTTATGTGTTTACTTTATTTGGTGGTGCAATTAGCTGAATGAGAGTGTTGCCACAATAGTGGTTTACAATTTCTGGGAGGAACTGATTTTTGATGAAATCACATATTTTTAGAAAATATAATGATTTAAGCCTTGAAAATTTTCAATTTAAATAATTAAAATTGAAGAGGGTTTGATCAAACTACCTTAAATCAAACCCCCTTGGATAGAACCCCACTAGTTTTAAACCATACCTATAACATAGTCTCCTTTACACCTATCAAAATGTTGATAAAACCACTTTTAATTTACCTTTTGGGGATCAAATGAATTCATTTTTTTTTTTTGCAAGTATGTAGTCCTTATTATAAGCTTCCCAAAAAGTATAATTTTAAATAAATTTAATTTGATTATTATATTTATTTTTTATTTCTAGTGAATGTAGGTTTTTCACCAAAAATCAAGCTCTCTGATTTACACATGTGGAAAAATTGTAGATTACTAATATATATATATATATATATATATTATTGCACCAGATATTGAATTCCTTGATCCAACAAAGAATTTTTTTTTTGATACATACAAAAAAAGTTACGCGTTATACGGTCACGCTATGTCTAAATTATAATTGGTTTGAATTCGAAATTTGATTAAAGAAAAAATATTCAATAAAAAACTATCTAACCAAGTGGAAGCACTAGATATCAGAGTTCTAAATCTAAATTTGAAAGAATTAGAATTTTATCCTTCATGGAAGAAAAATTATGCGTTATACGGTGAACACCACTTTTTAAAAATGCTATTTTTTGAAAAAAACTAGTTTTTGAGGGAGATGGAAAAAGAAGTGCAATCTGATTCCAAAAATTTTGAAAAAAATATATTTAGAATCTATAGACAAAATTTCACGAAACTCTAGTTTGCATCATCTTCAAATTCCTCATGGTTTAGCTGCTATAGGTGCCCGAAAGTGAAGATTTAGTTAAAAATATATATTTCAGTGTCCAGTTTGGCCAAAAATTGTAAACCACTATTGTGGGATCACCCATGAGTAAGAAACAAGTTGCAGTTGTTTTTTCCACTATTGAAGTTGAGTATAGAAAAACTACTCATGCTTGTAAAGAAGTCATTTGGCTTAAGAGACTATGTTCAGACATTGGAGTAAAACAAGGTGTAGTGACAATTTATTATGATATTCAGAGTGCGATATGTCTATCTAAGAACCCAACATTTCATACCAGGGCCAAGCACACTGATGTACAATATCATTTTGTTAGAGATATGGTTGAAGATAGTAGGGTTAAACTAGTTAAGGTAGAAAATTTGATGAATGATGCTGATTCTTTAACTAAGCTTGTGAGCACAAAGAAGTTTAGATAGTGTTTAGAGACTATGGGCCTTTTGACCCATAGCAATTAAGAGATGATATTTATACACCTTCCCATTACATTTGCAAGGTGTTCAAAAAGTGGGATGTTTGTTGGGAAATTGTGTCTCAACCTTGAAATTATATAACTTGGTATTGTTGATACATTTGTGATGGGGGGCATGGGGGGGTTTCCCCCTTTGAGGGGTTTGAGGGTAGTGTGCCTTGATAGGGGCTTGAGGGTAGTGCCCAAAAAAGGAAAATTTTAGTTATATTTTATTATTGTAAATCTGGACCATTCATCATTAGGTCCTAGATCCGATGATTGATATTTTATTAGCTTGACTTCCCCTAGAAGGAAACCCTATTTTATGAGGGTATTGTATTATGACTATGTATTGTGATGTATTATGGGAGTCTGATAGCAGTTGTGTTGCCTCTGGATCTTTGGTTGGTGATACTCTTGTGAGAAGCTTGCTCTGAAAATATATTGTAATATTTTTTTTATTAATAATATATTGGGTGGCTTTTGGAGTGTGGGGTTTTTCTCTTGAAAGGGTTTTCCCAATGTAAATCACTGTGTTGCTATACACATGATATTTATGTTTATTTCATTTTAATTTTCTATAACTGGAAATATTTATAAATTTTTGCATTATTCTCCTCTCAAGATTAGTGTAGGAAGCTATTCCGCTACCTTAGCTTCCTTATAATTCATTAGGTGAGCCCCCAAGATAAGGTAAAATGAGAAATACACTAGGTCCAGTGAATTCCACTATTCGCTAGGTATGTACCCATTAACAACCATGCCAAGAGTTATACTCCCTGATAATATTGATTAGTTATCATAATTTTTTCTTGATGATATGTCAATGCTACACTATATTCAACGCTTGTTAAAAAAGTGAAGCAAAAATACCAAATTCACCTAAGGAGGTGCATAAAATCACCTATGGAGGCGAATAAACATCAACATGATAAGGCTAATATTGAAGGGGTGTTATAACAACACCACTGCAAAAGGTGATTTACAAAAATAACAACAAAGGGGATTTTATTAATACATGAAAGGTCAAGCCTTGGGAAATATCACACATGACATCACCACCAAGAGAGGACTAGTTGTGGAATAAAAGACTCACACCTTAGGAAATTCTAGCCATAGCATTACCGCCATGAGAATGTTATATGCCAAGAAAGGTCACACTCTTAGGGGACATCAAGCCCAATGTCACCACCAAAGAGACACTTCACATAGAGAAGGCCACACTTTGATTGAAAAGGTCACACTTCCAAAGAGATGTATGCTATCATCACTAAGAAGGGATTATTTCTTATAAAAACAATGAGTGGGGGACTATATACTCCCCTTAAAATTTTCGTGTACTTGTTACACTAACATTTTAAGGGGATAATTAAAAGAATGGAAAGCTCCTCGGGTGGTGGCAATGGTGGTGGAGGATTTTTAAAATTCGAAAAGGCGGGATTTCCTAATGCTGCTATAGGTGTTAATGGAAGATAGTTTAATGATGGGAGGGTGATGTCAGGTGGGTCCTTTCCGAAAGGTAAGCATTGTGGGTCCCCTTTAGTTGCTAATGTTTGTTCTGATGGGAAAGGGGCTTTAGTGGTTGTGTGTCCTATGCACTCCCCGGTGTCCTCTGAAAAAGAGAATCTTAGGACTCTTGATGCAACAGGTCTTGGGGTTTATAAGACTAAGTCTAGCTTCCTATCAAGCTCTTCTCTTAAGTGGAAGAATTTGTTTGGAGCGAAGCCCAAAGGTAAGAGTACTTCTCCTCCGGTGCCATTTATTGCTAATGCAAAAAATGAAGAGTACTCTATTTTTGTTCTAGATTGTATTGTTGATAAAAGTATGTCCAATATGGATATGGCTCTACTAGGTAAATTTGTTGGTCCCCAACCTCATATTGAGTTGTTGTACAATTTTACTTTAAATCAATGGAAACCTTAGGGACGGATTGATGTAGTGGCTATGGCTAAAGGTTTCTTCTCTTTCACATTTAACTGTGAAGATGATTTGGTTTCAGTGTTGATGGGAGGCCCTTGGTTTATTGTAAAGTTATCTCTGATGCTTAAAAAGTGGGAACTAGGTTTTAACCTGAACTTGTGCTCCTTTTCAGCTGCTCCAGTTTGTGTTCATCTTCTTGGCCTCCCAATGGAATTCAGGGTTGAAGTGTTCAAAGGCATAGCAAGAACTTTTGGATTTTTTATTTCGATTGAAAAAATGATGGCCTCTAGGAAGAGGTTGGTTTATGCCAGATTCTATGTTAATGTGGAGAAATCAGTTGATTTTCCAACTATGATAAAAATTAAATCCAAATTTGGGGTGTCAGAGCAAGCGGTTGAATTAGAATCAAATCCCTTTGCTTGCTTCCATTATAAAAAAGTTGTCCATTGGGCCAAAAAGTGTGCTCTCAAGGTGCCAAAATAGATGACTAAGCAATGGAGAGAAAAGAAGAAATATATGGAATAGGATGTGGAGCCTATGAAGAAAGGGGATTTGGACATGTCTAAGAATGTCGAGGCTGTTGAAGAGACCCTAACATTAGAGGACAAGGCTGATATTCTAGAAGGCCTTATGATTTTGGAAGAAGTGAACAAGGCGGTTGGGTAGGGTGAAGAGGATAAGTCTTCCCCTATTGGTGATTTGGTGGAATCTTTGGAAGAAGCTCAATTGGAGGCTATTAAGGATGATAAGGTCTTTGGATGTGATGAGGTTAGATCTCTACCCTTGGGGGTGACTCAAGTGCATGAGGATGGTTTGAAGGCTGATGGTTTGGAAGTGATGCCTGAAACTAAATATTTTTGGGAATAGGAGGACCCAGATAATCCTCCTTACATTCAGGTTCATGGGCGTAATAGGAAAAAACTTCTCCCTCTTCGGGAGTGGTGACTAGGAACTGACAACGTTCAGATTGTGGGTTTGAACTATGTGGTAGAGGAAGGCCTCCTACTAATGTTTCCAGGGATAAGGAGAGCCGAATGGAAATTATTAATGGGACACAAAGAACCCTACTGGATATGTGCTCCAAGAGCATGTCCAACAAGTTCTTATGAAGATCATTTCCTAGAATATGAGGGGATTAAATCACCCTCACAAGCATGATCTTCTAGCTAATCTAGTAAGAGATCTCACCTTGATATTGTGTTAATCCAAGAAACTAAAATGGGTTTAGATAAATTGTCTAGGTTGAAGAATAAGCTCTTTAAGGACTATGGTATGCATTGTTCTAATGTAGTTGGGGAATTGAGAGGGATTGTTACTTTTTGGAATATTAGAGTGATATAGGGAGCTAAAAATTTTAAAGATTGTAATCATGTGGCTACTTCCTTTACTCATTTGCGTGATAGATTCTCTTGGAATCTTTCAAATATTTATGCCCTGTATTGTAAGAGTGCTAGAAAAACATTATGGGAGAATTTATCCTCCTTTAAAGTTTTGAACAATATTGAGAATTGGCTGGTTATGGGAGATTTCAATACTCCTTTGCATGATGCTGACAAGATGGGTGGTTCACAATTGGTGGATGAGAGTAGATTTGATCTGATGAGTTTTATTAATGACTCTTATTTTCTTGATTTGGACCTGAAAGAGGCATCTTTTACTTGGTTGAATAGGAGAGTGGAGAATTCCTTGATCCAGGTTAAGCTTGACCATGCTCTCATTACCCCTGAGTGGCTAGTTCATTATTCTTGTTCATTTTTGGCTCTATCTAGATTGGGCTCAGATCACTTCTCTCTGGCTCTATCGGTGGATTTGTTGGGGGGTAAGAAAAAATTTCTGTTTAGATTTGAAAAAATGTGGACTTGTCATCCTAACCTAGGGAATTCGATTAATGAATGGTGGAATATCCAGGTGGATGGTTCAACTATGTTTAGAGTTGTTAAAAATCATCCCAATGTTAAGGAAAATGCTAGAAAGTGGAATTGCACTTCCTTTGGTCATATCTTTATGGAAAAAGAGGGTTTGTCTAAGGAGCTTCAAGATGTGCAAAATTTGATTCGTTTGTATGGGTATGATCAGGCCTTGATGCAAAAGGAAAATATCTTTCTTTCTAGGTTGCACAACATTGTGGCAAAGGAGGAGGAATTTTGGAAACAACGTTTGAGTATTATGTGGCTTAAAAGTGGGGACAGGAATACCAAGTTTTTTCACCTCTCTACTCTTAAACATAGGGATAATAATCATATTAATTAGATCAATTTCAATAATCAAGTGTTGGAAAAGGATGCTAAATTGTGGCTTGCTACTTCCTCTTACTTCTCTCAATGGCTTTTGATGGAGGAGGAGCTTGATTTGGCTTGTCAAGAGGATCTTTTAAGGGATATTCCTTAGATCTTGGATGAAGATATGAATAGAAAGTTGGTTTGCATTCCCTCAGTGGAAGAAATTTGGTCTGCTATTTTTTATTTTGAAGGTAGTAAGGCTCCGGGCCCAAATGGTTTCTCAATGTTCTTTCAATCCTTTTGGGAAATTATTGCTAAGGATGTTGTTGCAGCTACTAAGGAGTTTTTTAGATCTGGATCTCTTTTGAAGGAGTTGAACTCTTTTATTTTTTTGGTCCCTAAGAAGCCTGGTACTTCCTCTTTTGATGAATTCTATCCTATCAGCTTATGCAATTCAATTTATAAGATTTTATCTAAGGTTCTAGCGGTTAGATTACAAATAATTTTTCCTCTTATCATTTCACCTCAGCAAAATGGGTTTGTGGCTGGTAGGAAAATTCTATATTCTATTCTCTCTGTTCATGATAATATTCATTCTCATCTTGTCAATAAGAATGTTGGTTTTATTCTGAAGCTTGAATTACTTAAAGCTTATGATAGAGTTGACTTGGGGTTTCTTTCAAATATTTTAACTACTTTTGGCTTTGGGGAGAAAGGGATGGCCCTCATGCTTCAGCTTATCTTTCTACTATGAGATTCTCTATTCTCATTAATGGGTCCCCATCTCCTCTCGTTGACTGCTCAAGGGGTTTGCGACAGGGGGATCCTATTTCTCTATTTCTATTCATTATAATGGTGGAATCCTTTGGTCATCTCATTCTTAGATCTATTAATTCTGGGGTAATGTCTGGTCTTTCTCCTTCATCTAGTAATCTTATTTTCTCTCATCAGCAGTTTGTGGATGTCTCTCTCATGCTTGGGTAGTCATCCATAAAGGAGGCCAAGGCTGTCAAGTCAATCTTATAGAGGTATATAAGATTGGAACTTAAGTTTGGTGTTTCCTAGATTTATAAATGAGTTTTGGTCTCAATGGATTGGCCCCTCGCCCAATCCCTCTCTTCATATTTTGTGGTCTCTTTCCCTTTCACACATTGCTTGGGGTGTCTGGCTTGAGGGAAATAATAGAATTTTCAGAAATTCTACCCTCCCTTCTATCTCTGTGCCTTACAAAATATGTGCTACTATTAAAGAAAACTTTCTAGCTGGGATCACATTTCACAATGGGTCGAAGATAAATCTTAGCCTCTATGATATCTGTATTTCTCAAAAGTGGAAGCTATCTTCTGATATTTCCCTCCCAGTTACTAAGGGTAAAAATCCTAGAGAAGATGTTGTTTGGAAAGCTCCTCGGGAAGGTTGGGTTAAGGTTAACTTTGAGGGACTACTAAAGGGAATCCGGGACCTACAAGTTGTGGGGGAGTGGTCAAAAATTCTAATGGTAGGCTCGTTTCAGTTGTGGCACTCCCTTTGGGAACCCTGACAAACCACTATGCAGAAGTGGCTACAGCCTATCATGGTCTCAAATTGGCTCAAACTAAAGGCTATAGGAAAATGTGGTTGGAGGGGGGCTCCCTGAATATCATAAATAATTTGAAAAATTACATGCCCCCCTCTTGGACAATTGAGTCTTTGATAAGGGATTTGATAGATATTTTGAAATACTTTGATGAGTTTTATATATCACACATCTTAAGAGAAGGTAATGGGTTAGCAGACATTTTTGCTAACATTGGTGTTAAAGAAGTTAGGGAGTGGGGTCTTAATGACCCTCTTCCTATAAAGGCTATTGCAACTTTGAACCATGATTTTTGATTTTAATTTGATCAACTTCTCATTATGGTTCGTAGCGTGCATGCCTTTCTTCACGTGGTTGATTGTGATGAGAAAGGATGGTGTGCAAGATTTGAATCAAGATATTAGTACGTGAGCTAGGTGCCATAGGAAATAGAACTCTAGGGTCATTATTATCCGCTCCATCTCTAGTCTCACATGGATTTTGGGTGGTCTTTGTATTGTTTTCCAGAGTCTTCTTTGATCTATGCTTGGAACCTTCAAGCTGGTTACTGTAAATTGTGGCAAGATGGGTGGAGACAGAAATTGTGTTGTACCCTCCTCATGCGAAACTGCTAAGAAGAGGAAGGAGGTATGACAAGTGCTAGAAAAGGGAGGGTTAACACCCTACTTGGAGAAACTCCATGGTAATAGTCCTTAGGTTACATATCTTTTTGTTAAAGGATGGAATGGCAGAGTGCTTAAGTTTTATGGGACAAAATTTGAGGTTAATGAAGAATTTATCACTGGTATAACTGGTCTACCTATGGATGACATGCAAGTGTTTAGGGATAAAAAAGAGACACAAAATGCTTTGAAAATATTTTTCAAAGAAAATAAAGAGAAGGATTTGAGGACTGCAAGGAGTGGAGGATATTAGAGAAGTTCTATTAAGGAATTATGGGGGGATGTTGTGGAGGATATTATGTGCTACATTACATTGGAAGGCCATTTTTTTGCAATTAATGCATACCATTTCATCTTGCTTAATCACTTCTGACACAAGAAGAGGGTTTCATTCTTGTTCTATCTTCTGATGTCTCTTGATTCGGGTCTTAAGGACCACAAGAAGAATCTGAAAAATCCTTTTAGCATGTTGGGTTAATTGTTCTCATCTTTGATTATGCAAAGACTTTTGAGGTTGCTAAACCTATGGTTACCTTGAAGGGTAAACAGTCCAAACTTGCTAAGTAGAAGTTGGTTTTGGGGGAAGGAAGTGGGAAGAAAAGGGTTTTGAGGACTGTGAGCCAAATTCTAGAAAAGGACTATCCTCTCACTATTGAGGGCGACCTCTTTGTTGATGATTCCTCGAGTGTTAGGCTAGTTATGTAGATGAAAGATAAGTCTATGGAAGTTGTTTTTGTGGATATCTAGGATGTGTATTTGGAGAGGATCAAGAAGAGAAAGGAAGTTGTGGAGGAAATTGCGAGTTCCATCCGCAAACTCAAGGCTCTGATTACTGTTGAAAAAGGTAAGGATACCCCTATTGGTCAGGATAGGGTTAGTTCCTCTGAGGAGGAAGATGCTTTGGGAAAAGGGGTTTTCAATATTGATAGAGAAGATTTGTCTGATGTGCTTGGATTTGCTCATGAGGGGTCCATTGTCTTGTTTAAGCTTTTTAAATGGTTTTTTAATGAACTCAATAAAACTAATGTCAAAGTCAGCGGTGTGGTTAGTAAGGTTGAGGGGTCCTCTCTCCATAATTAGATAGATGTGTTTTTTGACTCCTTAAATACTGTGGCAGACACTATTGCAGGGGAAACTCTCAAAATGAAAGAAAATATTAAAGGTAGAATCCTCGTCCTTGAGGATCAAATGGTGAAAATATGGGATACTATTATGAGAGGAGGGGAGGTGCATAAATCTGTTGGTAAATTTGAGTCTACTACTGTTACTTCCCATGTGGTTAGTGGTAAGAAGCTTAAGGATAGTGTCCTTGTTGAAGAGGTTGTTGCTACTGGTAAGCTGATGGAGGAAGGTGCTATTGGGAAGGGTAGTGAGAAAGGTATTGTTTTGATTTTAGAGATAAATAGCAGTGCTCTTGGAGCCAGGACGAGGCCAGAAACTAAAGCTATGGTTGGGGCTTCTGGGAAGGATATTTTTGATGTTTGTGATGATTCTCAAAAGGTTATGGCTAGCGACGTGGAGGTGGCAGATATTCTGAAAAAGCATGTAGTGTTGTCGTTGGGTGCCTCTTTTTTTGGATGACTTTTTGCTAATGGGTCACTGCTATTGGATTGTTTTTTGGCTTAATGTTGTTATCTTCAATTTCACCTTATTTCTGATGTAATGGATTTTGGGGACCCTTAAAAACCTATTTTTACCTCTAATCAAATTTTTTTAAGGAGATAAATATACCTAACACAAGAATATCTAACCCCTTTCCCCCAAAGTGTAGGGACAAAGGTGAGTTGAAATGGATTATGATGTACTGCTCCTTGTAAAAAGAAACGATGATTGCATAAAGCTAAGTTTATACCCCATACATAGTAGTGATTATTGTGTGATACTACAAATAATACATGTCAAGGAGCAACAAATAGTGCCATTTTTCATGATTAAGATAAGCCCTTTTGATGTTTTCATTATGTTTGAAGGACAATAGCAGAGACCTTTTGTTGTCTCTTGCGTATTGGGATCTATAGGGGCACATATACCTTTTCTCTTACACCACATCCTTTTCCATAATAGCCAAGCTATTTTAAAATTTTATAGCGTCTTCCATAAATGGCTTCTATTTCTTTCAAAGAAGGTGGTTGTTCATGATCATCTTCATCATAATTAGATGTGTAATTTTTGTTTCTCTATTTTCTATAATTTGTGGATGATTCAATGATGGATGTTGATATCATTACAACTTTTTTCTCTTTCTTTGATTTTGATTGTGTAATCTTTTATTCTACCATGAATGTTGGTGTAAAATCTAATGATCCCCATTCATCATCCAAAAATTTCATCATTGATGAAAGACACTCATCTTTGTCCTCAATTTGTAAAGGTTCCACTTTTGTAGTTGGTGTCAATATGCTAAGAGGATTCATAATTATTGTTTCAGTTTGTAAATAATTTTTAATCAGGATCAAATTGTATTGTGTAAACCTTATTGTTGTAAGTGTATTTCATTAAATGATGAAGCATTGAAGGCAATCCATTCATCTCATGAATCCATTGTCTACCCAAGAGAAGATTATATGAAGGATCATGAGGCATGACATATATAGGAGCTTGTAATGTAACCTTACCAACTTTGCCAGGTAATATTATTACACCAAGTGGCTATCTTCCCATATTATCAAAACCATAGATAGGAAAATCAACTGGTTGTATTTTAGTCCTTTCCACTCTAATTCTCTCCAAAAGGTCAACACTACAAACATTAATCCCTGAACCATTTTTAATAAGGGTACGGCTAATTCCAACCTTGTTAATAACAATCAACATGATATCAAATCATCTTTTTTTCTATATTTTCAAAGGATGTAATTCATTTTTATAGAAGACAATATCCACATTAACTAAATTGATACCCTAAATTAGGGATACTACATCATTTGGTAGCATACTAGGAGGGACCGCAAATTTTTTCAAAGCAATTTGAAGCATTCCATGGTAATTAGATGATGTTTGAATTAGGTCCCACAAAGGAAATCTTAGCAGGAGTGTTATGAAGTTGTTCAACAAGATCATATTCTTTACCACTACATTGTTGGATATTAGGTGCAGATGGGAGGTATGGTTGAGGCAATGGAATGGATGTTGGTGTTTATTTTATTTTCTTATTGTTTCTAGTATTATAGGTGTGAGCTACAATATGATAACTTGGTTTTTGCAACACATGATTACTAGTTAGTTGTTTTGCAAAATTTAGAATATGGCCACTAGGTTTAGGAGATCCTATAATGAGAGGTGACTTAGGAGGTCCAATAATTAGAGGAATTTTAGGAGGTCAAAAAGGGGTTTTAGGAGGTCCAATAATCAAAGGAGATCTAATAGCTAATTGTGCATTCATAACCTGAATGGATTTGACTTCTTGTTGATGATCTTCTATTAAGGGGGGATCTAATGTCACCTTCAAATATTCATCTATGAAATCCACAAATGTATCAATTTTTTCATCCTCTTGTCCAACAATATCTTCCCAAGTAGGAGAGGTAGGTGAAGTGAAAAAAATAAGATTCTCAAGATGCTCTATGATTGGATCTTCTTTAACACCAAGACACCTTCTTCATAAAGAGGAGAGATATATGCAGAAGAATAAACATGATTGCCATGATTGTCAATGATTGTATTATCTTTCACCAAGCTAACCTCACACATAGGAGAGATGGTGAGAGAGAAATCAATGAAAAACAGCAAAAGAGGGTAAATAAAATCATTGTGACATGCTTGTGACAAAAAATAATTGTAATGCTTAACAAGATCTAACAATTGAATTTGCATTATGACCACAAGATTTTTGCAATGAAAATATGATGTTATGCCCTATGGATCAAAATAGAAAGGTTTTTAGCAAAATAGATAATTACAGGACAAACAAAGTTTAGAAATAAAATTTCAATAGTAGAAGCATACAAAGAACATAAAAACAAGGATTTGAGCAAAATTACATCCAAAAAAGTAGGACAGAGATGCCCAAGGTGCCTATGTCCTTGATAGGATTTTGGAAAATTTAAAGTTTGAATGCATTTGTTATTGTTTAAGGTTCCTAAATATGTGTACAAACAAGTTTGATAGTGAATATTTTTCCAAATTTTGTTGGTTTTATGACTATGAAATTAAAAAAATACAAGTGTGCAACAATGTTAAAATGTGTGAAGAATAAATGATAAACTTGAATGCAATTTTTAGATCTAAGACGCAATAGTTTACTAATTCGAAGATGAAATTTTTTGAGAATGATGATTTGATACAATTTTGAAATAAAACAATGTAATTTTTCACTTTTTTGAACTAAATGAAAGATGCCTAAATGGATGCAATGAAAAATTTCAGATTTTAATGACCCAATGAATAGAATTTGAATGTAGATTTGATCTGAATGACTAAAACAAACCCTATTGCAACTTATGATGCACTATGATATTCAATTGTTTTAGATTTTTATGACTTTTTATGATGCAAATATGAAACATTAAATGAGAAATGCAATATAATGCAATGAAAAGATTAGATCTAGGGTGAATATATAATGTTAACATGTCGGGTTCACCAAAATGATACAAGGAAAAGTGAGTGTTGGACAGATGTGGGATCCTAGAATGCACTCCATCTATCTTATTTTCCTAGGTGTTTCAATAAAATATTGTGTCTTAGGATACTTGAGGGGGTTTTGATAGATTTGATAAGGTATGTGATTGACTTACAACCTGAAAGGTGAGTCAACCAACCCTTGACCAAATGTAAGATGGATAAATAGGAACGAAATGCAATGATCTAACTAAGATAATAGCGAAAATTATTGTTCTGATGGAAATACAAAAGACACATAAGTTCACAGACTAATTCAGACAATAGACATGAGTAGAATAGGACATTATGCACCTATGGTTCAAATTTGAGGCTAAAAATGCCCAGGGTGTGAGTGTGCTTGTAGTACTTTTTTAGATCTTCCTTCACAATCCTTTGATGTTAGATTAGGGCTTCTTATTTCTGCTTGTAGATCTATTGGATCTCTGTTGGATAATGTTGTAGGCTAGTTTCTATCACTTGAAAAGATATAGGAATTCAATTGCAACAATGAAAAATAGGACTTCAAACTTTCTTCAATCTCTTTAAAACCTGAAACCTACACATTCAAAGAGAGAGGAAGGGTTGTTCCATTTAGGGGCTTGCCTCAATAAAAACCCATGTTAGTGTTTCCACTTCCACAATAGTAATGTCAATGATAAATAGATAAATGATAACAAGGAATGATGAATCAACAAATTTCTACAAATCACCACCCTTCAATGGCTTTCTTGAAGGACTAAAGTTATGCACATCACCTCAAGGTCTTGGATCTTTCTTGCTTGATTTCTTGAATTGGTTGAATTTATTGGAGACCTAAAAAGGGTTATTCTTCACAAAAAAAAAGACAACATAACATGAATAAACTTGCATAACAACATCATGAATTCTTAGATCTTGAATTGCTACAATGAACCAATGAAAATTCTACTCTTGAGTGCTCAATAATGCTCTTGAAATTAATTTATCCAATAGTTTCTTTTCCTCCTTTTAAATGATACAATAACTATGTATTTATATACAATTATTAAATTTCCCACAAATTAAATCCTGATAGCCAACTTTAGATAATGGATCTGCAAATAATAAATTATCGACACTGACATATTTAAATTTGGAGCCAAAATAGGGGAACACTCACAACCAGTGTGTGATTTTCCTAGCCCTAATTTTGAGGAATTTTGGTGTCGAGGGGAAGCTATTAGATAAATGCATTTATTTTCTAATTGCAATTCATCGATAATTGTTAAAAATGGGCCATAAAATGCATAATTTAGGAAATTAAATACTCAATTAGGTCCAAAATTTAAGGGGGCACCAAAACACAAAGTAAAATTGTCAAGGGTGAAAATTTATGATGGTACACAGTGTCTTCACCATTTTGGGTGCTATAAGAGCTTGAAAGATCTACTTTTTGTTTTGTAATCAAAATAATTATAAAGTACCAAAATTATAATTTTTTGGTGGGTCATTTTAGAAAATAGTGAAAAGGGGGGTGTCTCATATGCTTATTTTTGCACTTTTCTTTTTATATTTCAATCTACCTTTATGTACTCATGGATGTATCTAGAGTTCCTATTTTAACTCCATAAACTATTTTGAATGGAAATCTAAGATGACAATCTATCTCAAAAGGCATGGATATCACTGGGTTACAATGGGACTTGAAACTAAACCTAAGGATGTTGTAGAAAAGATAAAATGGTTTAATAAATGTGATGAAGCCTTTGGTACTCTATGTGTGTCAGTCTCTCCAAACCTTCTTTTTCACATTGAATCTATCACTACACCAAATGGAGTGTGGACCACATTGTAAAACCTATTTGGTAAGCAGGATGAGTTAAGGGGTGGTCGATTGAAGAAAACACTTATAGGGTTTAGTCCTACATATTTTGACACCATACATGAATTCTTCACAAAATTCAAAGCCGTTAGATTGAAAATAGAATAGTGTGGAATCAAAAGTATTCTTTCTAAGCTTGGTCCTCACTATTTTTTCTTTGTTTCTAAATTCTATGCTACAAAATTTGCCTTAGGTTCCACCTATACAATTACTTATCTAGATGAATTTGCTACACAAACCATTAGGGAGCAGGAAAAACTAGTTTAATGGGTATAATTAAACCCTCTAAGGTGCATGCCTTGTCTATAAATCAAGGCACAAAAGAATAGAAAGATTCTAGAAAATAGGATAAGAAATAAAAGAACTAGGGAGAGAAGAAGAAATATCATAAACCTATTACTTCAAAAGAAAATAATCGTACATCTTCTTCAAAAGGTAACTAACCTAATAAGGATAATGCCAATTTTTCCTATTGTAAGAGGCTCGGCCATGATGAACACAAATGTTTAAATAAACAAATTGATCACCTTTCACATCTTCTAGAAAAGAAAAATATCAAGGTGCCTAACATGGTTCATTAGAAGGGCCTTCTAAGGATGCAAAGAAAGGTAAGAGAAAAGGAAAGGGTAAGTCTCTAATTGTTTTTTCTTCACAACTAAATTATTGGATCATTGAATCCAATTCTTTGCACCACATGACCTCATCAAAGGATAATTTTACCTGCTTAGAGGCTAGAGCCATGTTCTATAATTACCATGCTAATGGGTGGTTACATTATTGTTGAAGTATATGGGAGATGGTTTGTTGATTTGGACAAAGGAACATTTGAGGATGTTCTTTGTGTTACATCTTTTTCAAATAATCTCCTATTTCTTTATTAGATCACTCACATAGGTTTTGGAAAGCAAGTTGAGTTCACACCAAACACAATGGTAATAAGTGAAATGCATAATGGGTCTATAGTTTGCATGGGGAAGGCAGATCACCAATCCAAACTATATCAATTTTATCACTTTTTTCATTACTCTCCTTCAATGAAATTACTCACTCATGTAGATGAGATGAGTTGTTTGTGGTACCAATGGTTTGGCCACTTGAACTATTGTTACTTGCAATGGATCAATCAACAATACATGGTTTTAGGTTTTCCTTCCATTCAAATTTCTAATGGAGTTTACCATGGGAACATTCTTGGTAAGGATCTTGAAGAGAAATATGATAAAGGAAAATCATGGATGACTATGTACAACTATTGGATTTGGTACAAAGTGACTTGGCATGAATATTTATTGTTGGATGTTGTGGTTGTGTTTCTGATATGTGGTTTCCATTGATGTCAACACTATTAGCATTAATTCTTTTGAAGCTATATATGTCGAGGATATTAAGAAATTGTAATAAAAAGAGTTATAGGTTGTCAGTGGTGAAGTGAAGTTTAGTCTGTCAGTGAGTTCAGTACATTTTTGTTCAGAGGTTGTGGAATAAAGGGTTTCTTGTCAAGTATATCTAGTTTATCAACATCGAGTTTCAAAGATCCACATGAAGATTTAATCAAGTTATGAAGATTTGTATTCTGAAATTTTTTCTGTTACTTCAGTTGGCATTCCTGAATGAAGATGATGCGATTTTAGTAAGTTTAGTTGCTGTGGATGCTTCTCTAGTGATTCATGATGTTTGTGGATGTTTCTAGATCATTCTCTATCTATGTTTCATGCTTGCATTGATTTTTGTGCTCATGATCTGATATTTTCTCTTGCGTGTTCATTTTTTTTATGTTCTTAGCCGACAAGGTGTTTGTAGCACATTGTGGATCTTTGAGGAGTAATTAATTGAAGTGGTTCATGTTTGAGGATGTTATTTTGGGTCTTCACTATGTTATGTCTAACCTTGGTTGATTTGCATGAATAACATTTATTGATTTGGGCCGATAGTTTAAATTCTTTTTTATTATTTTGTTGAAGCCGACTTGTAGCAATGTAATTTCTTGTTGCGGATATATATAAGAAATCGTTTTATAATTTGAAGGAATGAGAGTAGAGGAATGTGTGAAGTGTGAAAGTCCTATGAGTGAATATTTTTGAGATCATACGAAGGCGGAGCAGAGTGTGAAGAAGAGTGAAGAAGTGTTCATGAGCTTAACCAAAACTATAATCAGGCATTGACAGATGCTATCTTTCTCAGTTAAAATCTGATGGATGTAATCGAAATCTTTCTGTAAGATAGTGTGTCTTCCTTTTGTAATTGAGCAATGAGATCTAGGAAATGTTCCTGAATGCATGTGCATTCCCCATTCATATTTATTTATACTTTTAATAGGGTATAATCTTGTGATCTGACCTCCACCGTGGTTTTCCCCTAATAGGCTTTCCACATAAAAATCTTGGTGTTATGTGTGTTTTTGATGTGTTCATTTATTCTTTCATGGTTATTGATCATATTTGAGAATAAGGTTAAAAATTTGAATACGTTTGAAATTCTATCACAACTAATTCACCCCCCCTCTCAGTTTTCTGCCCTTGTGTTGACAACAATTGGTATCGGAGCACATTCCTTGGAAGAAGTTTTAATAGCTTGAGGTGATCTGGGATGGCAACTTATATGAAGGATAGTCCTAGATTTGATGGAACAAATTATTATTTGTGGAAGACTCGAATGGAGTGCCATCTAAGATGCATTGGTGAAGCTTACTAGAACTTTAAAATAATACGTATGTTATTCCACAGAATGGTCCTACTACTACTATTGAGATTAGGGATGATGAGTATAATATCAGGGCTAAGGAGGCATTGTTGAGTGCTTTGAATGATACTGAGATGAAAAATGTGATGGATTTGAAGATTGCTTATGAGATCTGGAAAAAAGTTGGAAACTTTGTATGAAGGCGATGCTAATGTGAAGATTGCTAAGCTACAAAGTCTAAAAGGGAAATATGAAATGTTGAAAATGGGTGATGATGAGAACATTACTACTTTCATGCAAAGAGTAAATTAACTTGTGTGTGGTATCAGATGTGTTGGTGGATAGTTGGAAAAATCAAAGATTGTTTCTAAAGTGCTTAGATCCTTGCCTACTTCCTACAAAGTCAAAGCTAGTGCTATTGAAGAGCTCCAAACTCTAACAAATGTTACCAGAGATATGCTGATTGGTAAGCTTACTTCTTTTCAGTTGAGTGAATTTGGTGATTCCCTTTCTAAGGTAGAATTTTCATTCAAGGATGCTACTTCTAGAAGAGATAAACAGAGATATGATCCAAGTGAAAGTTCATCAAAAAATACATTCAATTATGAGGATGAAATGAAAAAAATCAAAGAAGAAGAAAGAGAGCTAGAAGAGTTGGAATCACTAATTGTGAAAAGAGAAGCCAAAGGACAGGGTAAGTATAAAGGGAAGTTCGCTATTAAATGCTTCTCTTGCAATAAGATAGGCCATTTTGTATCAAGGTGTCCAAAAAGAGCTTCTAAGCCAAGACATAACAAGCCTAAATTTAAAAAGAAGTGTTATTATGATGCTGATGAAGGTGTGATGGATGATGAATTTGACCAAGGAAATGGAAGTGAGGATGAATGGGTATTTATTGATATCAAGGAAAATAATCCTGTGTCTACTGAATCTACTAGTTGTACAAATGTGGAGAAAGCCCTAGCTACTTGAGTTGAAGAGAAAGATGAATGGGTGATCGATAGTGGATGTTTAGATCATATGACATGAGATAAAAGTAAGTTTGTGTTGGAAATATGTGTCTCAATCCCACAAGCTAAAACCTCTATTGGAGCCAAGTCGGTGTGACATCTCTAATGTCTGGCCAACTAGCAGCTTTGAAACACTATGTTTTTTATAGGTCACAGTGACCTTGCAAAATTCTTGTTGAACACTTTTACCTTGGAGCCTATCATTGTGACAGGAAGCAGTCATTGTAACCTCTTATCGCGTGGAGATCTCTGGACGACAGGCCATTCAATCGGGCATTGGGGAGACTCATAGTGACCGGGGGCTTCGAAGTGACTTCAACACTTGGGAAGAAGTCCTAGCAACATTGAAAGGTCTCATCGATGGGGATACACATTGGAGTCATTGGTATAACTCAAAGGGCTTTGGGAAGATGTCCCAGTGAGATATGAATGTCTCGCCGATTGCATTCACTTGGAGTTCATTGGGGTAACATGAATGTTTCATTATGAAGTCTGGGCGATGTGTTAATGTCTCACCGATGTTATAGCTTACTCTCAGTGTGACTCCTGGCGACTAGTGGTGGTCTTGGTGTAACTTAAAGACCTCAGAGTAAAGTATTAGTGAAGGATGTATGTCTTGGCGACTGTTGATGGCTTTAGGGTGACATAAGAGATCTTTGTGAAACCTCTTGGTGATAATGATATGTCTTGCTGACTATTGTTTGGTGATCGATATAACATGTGACTTCGGTATCATCTCCTAGAAAAAGTGATGAGTCTTGCCGACTAGTGGATGCTTTCAGAATAACTTGGATACTTGGTGGAAGGTCTTGGTGAGAGCGGTATGTCTCACCGATAGAAAACTAAAGTCGATGCAACATGTGAAGCTCAGTAAAATGTCTTTCTAATAAGGAATCTCTTGCTAATAGGAATGAGATGGATATCGGTAGTTTCAGGATGACTTATGGCATTCACTATTTCATCTTGTCTACTATTGGAACATATGCCGATATCGAATGCTAACTGTGTTGGCATCGGGGAGACACGGTCAGTGTCTCACCAATATGACAACACAACTTGAAGCTGATTGACCAAGTGAGGCTTTCTATGTGGCATCTCATGAACCAATCATAGGAGCTGAATGGGAACCATTGGAAGATAGTCCATTGTGATAGTTCTATGAGGAAGTTTGACAAACAGGGAATGACATGAATATAGTTACCAGTTGCAGATGCTCATTGGTTCAATGGTTAGTTCGATCAACAGTTGTTGTATCAGTTCGAATTGTATCAGAGGATGAATTCTATTATGTGAAGAGTGTAACTTGAAGTTTCCTATAGAAAGATTGTTCATGGTGAATGTTGCTGTAAATAGACATCAGAAAGATAAGTCTGAAACTTGTATGTAATCCTTATTACTGTAATACAAACTGATTTCTCTTTGTGTGGTGGGTTTTTCTCCCGTAAGGGTTTTCCCACGTAAATCTGGTGTTCATTTGTGTTTTTCCAATTCTCTGTTTCTGCTATTTATTTCAAAGTGCATCTTAATAGGATTGTAATTGAAAAATTAAAAGTATATCTACATTCTTCCCTTAGGTATTGATGTTAGGAGAGTTGTTTCTGCATCTAGCTTTCCTTATAGTTTGTGAGTTTGGAAAAGTATGATGGTGGTGTTGTGAGATTTGGTGATGACAAAGCTCATGTGATCCATGGTAGAGGACACATTTCTCTTGATGGTAAGCATAATACTGATGATGTCATGTATGTGGAAGGTTTGAAGCATAATCTTTAAGTGTTGGAAAAATGGTTGATAAGGGATACAATCTTTAGTTGAAGGATGGAAAGTGCAAAATATTGGGAAATTATAGAAATGTGATTGTATCAAGTACAAAAACAAAAGGTAATATCTTTCACCTGAGTGCTGCTAGTAAAAGTTGCTTGATTTCTCAAGTTGATGAAAGTTGATTGTGGCATAGGAGAATGTGTCATGTTAACTTTGATAATATTTTCAAGATAAGTTCTACTAAGGTTGTGAGAGATCTTCCTAAGTTTATGAAACCTACTAATGTGATATGCAAGGAATGTCAGTTAGGAAAGAAAACTAGAATTTCATTTCAAAGCAAACAACATAATTCAAATGGATTGTTGGAGCTTGTGCATACTAATTTGTGTGGTCCTTCTAGAGTCAGAAGTTTACAAGGATACATGTACTTCATGTTACTTATTGATGATTATTCAAGAATGATGTGGGTTGCTTTATTAAGGGAGAAATCTAAAGCTCTGGAAAATTTCAAGATCTTAAAGGCTATGGTTGATACAAAAAAAGATCTGAAGATTAAATGTTTGAGATCAGATAGAGGTGGTGAATTCACTTCTGGTGAATTTAATTAATTTTGTGAAGAGCATGGAATAAAGAGAAAATTATCTACACCACAAACCCCTCAGCAAAATGGAGTTGTGGAAAGGAAGAATAGGACAATTCAAGATGTTGCTAGAAATATTATGTTAGAAGGAAATGTTTCTCATATCTACTAGAGAGAAGATGTGATTACTACTGTGTACACACTAAACTAGGTACAAATTAAAGGTGATACTGGTAAGACCCCTTTTGAGCTATGGACTGGTCATAAGCCTACTGTTAGATATATCAAGATCTTTGGAAGAAAATATTATATCAAAAGAGATGAAGATATAGGAAACTTTGATGCTAGAAGTGAGGAAGGTATATTTTTGGGTTATTCTTCTAAAAGTAAGGCCTACCGGTGCTACAATAAGAGATTGAAGCAAATGGTTGAAAGTGAAAATGTCAAGGTTGATGAAGACATAGCTACACCATCTAGATATGATTCTGTTGATCAGAATGACAGTACAAACAAAGGAAAGCAAGTTCAAACTTCAAATCAAGTTCAAATCATTTTAGTGAATCAAGAAGATCAAGAGGAAGGAGAAATTGGTGAAAGTGCAAAAGAGAGATCAAAAGAGCCTAAAATTCAAGAGCGTCCTAAGACTCTGAGGTATGTAAGATTGAATCATTCAGAAGATCAGATCATAGGTGATAAGAACAAAGGTGTTTAGGATAGGAGAAGAATTGTAGAAGAATATTGTTTACTTTCAAAGACTGAGCCTACAATGTGAATGAAGCATGCAAAGATGAATATTGGGTTGAAGAAATGAAAGAGGAACTACAACAAATTGAAAATAATGATACATGGATTCTTGTTCCCAGACCTAAGGATAAAAATATAATTGGAACTAAATGGGTCTTTAGAAACAAACTGAATGAGCATGGTGAAGTGGTTAGAAACTGTCAACACTAAGATCTGGTTTAAGCCCACGACTTCAATATTCTTCATAATTTGTATTCTTCATGGTCATGATTAAATAATGTCAATTATTTAATTAATTAACTTTAGCTTTTATTCTTCTATTAATTAAATAATCTTAATTATTTAATTGATTCACACTTTTCTTTATTCTATCTGATTAATTAAATAAACGCTTTTTATTTATTTATGTTACAAATTAACCTTATCCTTCTTCTTCAATTAAATAAATTTTTATTTAATTTACTCTTTATCATATTTCAACTATAATTAAATAAATAATTTATTTATTTAAGTATTCATTTAAACTTCTTCATCACTTAATTAAATAAATCCTATTTATTTAATTATTCTTCAAATATAAAATCTTGAATTAAATGAATTATTTAATTCATAAATCCTATTTTAACGCATTCCTCTATATTTAGATAATTGTGCAAATTCTCTAAGTATTCACTCTTACTCGACTCAAAGATCTATTTTAATCACTCAGTTAACTCTTGATTTAATGTCTGAGTGGCTTTCTCAAGTAATCCCTTCATCAAATCATTCAATCATCCAGTGCTAACTCAATTGCATGTACATGCAGATTAATTAAATATTCTTATTTAATTAATTAAATCTTGTGCGTGCATTCAAATAGAGAGTTGCTTTAATCCATCTTTATCTTTGTCATGCAAAGACTATTCTTTTGTTTTTGAATACCAGACTTGAAGATTAAATCATTTATTTAATCTTTAATTCTATTTCTAATTTTTATCACTCATGTCGCTACTAACAATTATCATTATGCATGTCTAATCAGTCGATCTCAAATGTCCGTTGATCTTTTGATCCTGGCCTGTCATTCGAATAATCAATTTTCTATAAATTGATCTATTCTTCTTCATTTTGATCTCTCTCGAAATCTTGTGACTTTTTGGAGCAACTATCTTGAATCTTCTATGTTTTGCTAATTCACTATCATAGGCTATACTTGCATGAACTTTTGAAAATTTGAGGGAAATTATACTATAATGGCAAAATGGAGAAGGTAAATTGAGATGATACATGGAATTACGTACATATTGGGTGAGATTGTTTAGTTTATTTATGTTTTGGATTTCCTTTGTTCTTTGTTGCTTAGCTTAGATTGCATATAGAGTTTTAGATTGCATTTCATGTTTTCTCTGATTTGTTTCTCTGTATTTTCTAGATGTTACATTTGGTGAACCTGACGTGAAGACACCATCTTTGCATATCTGTAGAATTTTATTTCATTTTGCAGGTTTTTGTACGGAACGATGCATCTTCTTGATGAAACACCGCAATTGACATTCAAAGACGCATCAACTTGATGAAAAGATGCAATTGACATTCTCAACCGCATCTGTGAATGAAAATGACGCATCTGAAAAGGAATCACATCTATCATTTTCTGAGCTGCAACTGATTGGTAAAATACTACGAGGCATTTGACAGAGAAAATGATGCATCCGACTAGTATATTTTTAGGTTTTAGACTTTAAATTTACAGTTTCCTTTCATGTTTTTATTTTTTTGCTAATCTTCTATTTTCAACGTGTCTTGAGGAGTTAACAAGTTTTTGTAGGATGATTGACAAAGACAATACTGAAAAATACTAATGAATCTTTCGGTAAAACGCATGTCAAAGACCCTAGTTATGTTTCTGAAATAGATTGTTTGGTAGTGTAGCAAATCTTTCATTTGGATTAAAATTAACAAGTGTCTACTGTGTTTGGTGTGAAAGAACAACTATGTAATTACCCTCACAATTTGGTACATTGAAGTATCCTCTCCCCTTGCACATCTGTACGATCTTGGGTGTAAGAGAAATAATTACCAACTCTAGAGCTTGGGCCTATTCTAGTGGGAAAAAGTACTCACCCAGGACAACTCAGACTAGTAGCAGCCTGAACCCGAGGGACTTCCAGCCGGTATATAAAAGTGGATTCTTAGGGAAAGCCCAAGAATCATGCATATGGTTCCAACGAGATGGATTCGAAATGGGACTCTCACCACATGGATCATGCCCTATGAATGGAATGCCCGTACTAAACACCTTTTGTTTTAGAGGCCAACCATTTTTTAGCCATTGCTTGGTATAGTGAAAGGTACAGTATCATGCCTGAAGACACTCACTATTGATCCCCTTGAGTAGAGATAGTAGTTTTCAAAAATTCACTACCCAAGAATCTGAAGTTGGTGTGCTCGAATAAAGTTAATGAGCCGTGGAGGGGAGCCAATGCCACCAAAATTCTAAGCTATCCACTCTCGAGAAGGAAAGGTGTTTAGCACCAATCTTGGGTATATTGGTGGGCTATACCAAGTACACAAACCCTTGGCCTATTGGCCTGTTAGGATTGTACTTGTCTTATGTGCGCTTGCTTACACCCAAAACATTGTGCTTGCCAAGTGCTTGCTGGATTTTTTAACATTATTCACCACATTTACCCTAGAGTCGCAACTGTTCACCAGAAAGTCACATCTATTTACCTTAGAGTCGCATCTGCTAGGTTAGCTCACATTTGCTATGTCAAAAACCACATCTGTCTTTGAAAACTACACTTGTGATATTTTGTGACACATCTGACAAGGTGGGCTGCAACTGCAATATCAAATGACACATTTTCCATTGTCGCAAAATTTTTACTAGTGTGTAAGTTTAGGAAAACAACATCTGATACAGTCTAAGTTGCAATTGCCATCACAAGTCGCATATGTTAGAAACTTAAACCCATCTTCCATATTCAAACACTAAACTTTACCAGAAACAAACAACTAATTGATAGTAAACCGCAACTGTGAAACATAACTGCATTTGATAAATTTTGTGACACATTTTCTAGATTATTAGAAAACCAGAATTCACAGTCACTGTCTAGTGAACACTGTCATACCAATATTTGATTTATCTTACTTGTCCTTGGATAGAAACCTAAAATGATTTGCTCAATTTTGCATCCTTTAGGTATCATTTAGTCATTACTATAGTCGTTTCATCTTTGAGTACATATTTCTTTTAGATTTAAATTTCTAAGAAATTTAGTTTTACAAACTTTAGGATAGGTTCACCCTCTACACTTATGAAAAATCATAGCGTCAACGAAATCTGTCATTGAACCTAGTCTTATCATCTTATCCTTTGTCCTATAGAGAGTCCTCCTAGCTCATCAGTCTAGTTAGGAAACTCAACTTGTCTTTGATCCTCATCCTACATTGGTTCCTTGACTTAACTAAATTGACGCCTTGGTTAGACTTTAGGTAGTTGGTCCCCTCATCTCAGGTTTACAAAATTGATTACCTTAGAAGTCTGCTTAGACTTTGCATCTTTAGATATTGTCATATTAGACTAGCATCATCCTAGAAAATTCCTTATTTTGCATTCATAAAATTCCAAAAACATAAACTAGAGTCATACTGTCCATAGATGTAGTTTTGCATTCCATTGCATATTGAGCTTATCTTACATGGTTGAAACCAGGTCTAAGAAAAGAGAGAGAGAAAATATGTCAAACCCAAACGAATTCTTCAATCCATTCTCCACAAGACCTCACAGGACTTTATTAGAAAAATTCACCACTAGAAACACTCAAGGACACATTATAGTAGAGGACATAGAGGCTATGGCACATGACCCTGAGTTTTCCTCTTTTGTAGATGAGTACCTAGCAAATGATCGTCAACAATAGTTAGCCAAATTTCTAGCTGAAGGTGCTACCTTACCTACAGGATTCAATATTAGCACCTTACAACCTCAACCTACACAAGGGACTAATACAATGAACGCCAGTACTACTATACCTCAAGTAAATACAACCATACCCTCTGGCATACCTACACAAAGTACAATAGTCCATACGTCTCCATTTGGTACATCTGGCATGATATCAGGATTTAATTTCATTATGGGGGCATCGTCGTCCACTCCCTTCGGTCCTCTTGTTGGGAGTAAAAGATCTAAAACATCATCTTCTACACCAAATTTCAGTGTCACGAGTACCATACCACAGTCAACAACCATACCTAGTGTTCACGTCACAGGTACCATACCTCAGTCAACGACCATACCTAGTGTTCAAACCACTGGTACTATACCATAGATTATAAAAACAAGAGGCATTCTCTCATTCCAATATGGCAATCAGAATCCATCTTCCTAGATCGGCAGTCAGAATACAGTCACACAGATTCCAAATCAGAATCCGTTCTCCTAGATGGGTAATCAAAACCCATTCTCCCAAATTCCAAGTCAACACCAATTTACATAGATTTCAAATCAGAATCCATTCTCCCAACATAGTACTTAGAATCCATTTACAAAGATCCCAATTCAAAACCAATTTATACAAATTCTGGACCAAAACACGTTTACCAACATTTTGAATCCAAACCCACCTCAAATACCAATGTTCAATTGAAACCCATAATGAGACCTTGGATTTCAAAATACATACACAAATCCGCATAATCCACCCAACACATCATTGACCCAAGTTTATGTCTTGCAAACACAAATGCATGCATTACAAACAAAAATGGACAACATGGCAATGCCAACTAAGAAATCCTTTTCAACAAAGGGCATATGCCCATTTCCCTTTGATAGATCATTGTACATGACCCCTTTCTCTCACAGGTATGTCATATCGAATATCCCTAAGTACAATGGAAAACATAATCCAATAAAACATATAAAGGAATTTTCTACCATATGCATAGATGTAGCTTATAACCCCACATATCTTATGAGACTATTTCCAAGAAGTCTTGTAGGGATTGCACTAGAGTGGTTTTCAGGTCTAGACTATGGCATCAGATCTTGGGGTGAACTGGCTGAGAAGTTTGTTGAGCAATTCTCCTTCAACATAGACCACAATATAAATATAGCAACCTTGTGTCACACAACACAAGACAAAGGTGAAATATTTATCGCTTTCTTCCAGAGATGGAGGACTATAGCTAGCCGGTGTCCTATCGAGATACATGAAAAATAAAAAAGTTACTATGTTCCAGGAAAACCTTCATGCAAAACTAAGGAGTAACATAAGGATACGTTTTTGTACATCTTTTTCAGAACTAGTGGAAAAAGGGGTTATAATAGAAAAGGATCTCATTGAAAAAGGAGAACTTAAGACATCAACATCTAATAGAAATCTGATCGTGCAAAACACCCCCAATGACAAAAATTTTTTTTGGTCTTGCAACAAAAACATCACCAATGATGGGGTAGTTGATGCTAAAATTGTACAAGCAGGACCAATCATCACATTAAAAGGACCTCAAACTTCTGCCAACATGCCTCAAACTTTTTCCAAAATGCTTAATGCTATCAATCAACCTCCCAACATGGTCTAAAATACTCAACATCTGCAACAACAAAGGAGGTTTCAAAAACATGAGTTCACTCCCTTAGGGGAACCCATAGAGTCCATATTCAAGCAACTGTTACAAGATAATCTTATACAGCTGCAAGAGCCAAGACAATAAAATCTCGAAAAATTTAAACCAGTTTGGTGGGATGACAATTCCTTTTGTGATTATCATAGAACTAAGGGACATAACCTACAAAAATATCGCCAACTAAAAATATCATACAGGATCTTGTCAAAAGGAGAATAACTGAAGTTAGTGGACATAACCAAAGTCATCAAACACTGATCATCAAGTCTTTTTTGATCCACTACATGACCATGGGAAAGGAACTGTTCCTAGTTTGAGTATTAAGACAAATATGTCAACCAACTATGAGAGTATCAAGCATGATTATAATAGTGGCAAAACCATTCATCACCTTCGCGCCACTAATGAGAATATCCATACCATTACTATCAATACATATCCTGAATGTGCAGTCAATACTCATCGTACTAAGATCACTATCCAGGGCCCTCCATCATAGCAAACAACACAACCTTCCAAGTCACAATATAACCTACTTGACTAGTTGGGGAAGACCTCAGCCCAGATCTCAATCTTGGAACTGTTTCGTATTTCCCCTGAGCATTGATCTATCTTAGATACAACTTTACAAAACACCATGGTCCCCAATGATCTTGATGCCAATTGTTTCCAAGAAATGGTGGGCTATTTGACCAATAACCATCATGCCACATTTTCTAAACAAGACTACGCAACTAAAAAGACAAACCATAATGAACCTTTACATCTTGAAGTCCTTGTTGATGACACCAAAGTTAGACGAGTTTTGGTAGACAGAGGAGCAGGGTTAAATCTATGCACTTTAAAATTGATTAAGGCATTAGGTTTCTTAGAAGCATGTGTAGACACAACCAAAATTATTGTCATTAAAGCTTATTATGATGAGGAACGAAAATCAAAGGGGGTGGTAACACTTCCTATCAGAATTGGTCCTACGGTAATGGAGACAAAGTTCCAGGTCTTGGATCTCACCCTTCCTTATAACCTTCTGCTAGGCAGACCATGGATTCATGCCATGAAGGTGGTCCCTTCCACATATCATCAGTGTCTCAAATTACCTTACAATGGCACTAAAATAACTATAGATGGTGACCCAGATCCATTCCAATATTGCACCAATCTAAAAGAGATCCCCCCATGCCAAGTGCCAGTAAACCAAGAGGCTTCATCATCCAATCCATATCCCTATGTTTATCCATCTACACTCACTCTAACATCTATTTCACCTCAATTCCTACTAGTCCTAGGGTTGAGATCCAAGACAAGGGTTGTGGAGAGCATTACATGAAGACATCTTATTGTGTTAGCCATCTGATTCCTCCTAAGTCATACAGTTTACTTGCATCAGATAGGAGACAATCTATGAACACTATACACGTTCCTCCCACAACTTTCACTAAATGGGGAGAATTAAGCAAAGAGGCCTTAAATACAAAAGATGTCACCTCCTGGTTGTATAGAGAAGATGATGAAGAACCTCTCTCACTTGCTCACATTCCTATAGATCTATATGGAAAGGGTTTCAGAATCATGTAGAGCAAGGGATATAATGGACAAAGTGGTTTAGGCTTAAATCAAGATGGGAGGATTGAACCAATCTTTGTTTCTTAGTGGCCAAAAAGCGTAGGGCTTGGGTTTCAACTGATTCAGATTGGCGATCCTAGTACCACATCACCCTTAATTAAGGAAGTAAGTGCTTCAGAAGATATTAAGACATCTCATGAACCATCGGATCAATATCAATGTGACTCCCCCGACTCCAATGACTATGAGTGGGATTCCCTATCCTCTACCTCTTTCATGGACCTTGAAAAGCTATTTGGGGAACTAGACTTAATGTTAAGATCCTCACCAAATCCATTTAATTCCTATCCACCAAATAAAATGACAAAGGATGAATGGTTTAAACACTACTATTGGGAATCACTTGATCCTATCTTTTGGAAACCTGATACATCTATTTTAGATAACCAAACCTTGGAATTAGGCCACCTCTCAATCCACCTAGATCTAAACCTAAGAGAAAACAAGACTTAGTACAAGAATTTTGTGACCATATGAACAACTCAGTCCTTACCTTGAACCCATTAAACTTTGATAAATTCAATGATGACATGCCCCTAGTTTATCCCCAACTCATTGATTGGGACCAACAAGACACACCCATCTTATAAATTTTTGAGAACGACAAAGCAATTGCTGAGTTCCTAGGATTATGAGAAGGAATACCTAGCGGTGATAACAAGGCTAGTTTTACCATTGAATTGAACAAAAAAGCATATTTTGGGGAATTTGTTCAACCCTCTAGTTGCAAAAATGAGAAAAATAATAAATAAGATAAAAAAGATGAGTCTCTAGGTGAAAACCAAAAGGTGCCTCTAGATGATGAAAAAGTGAAAATAAAGGACACATTCGAAGGCAAAAACCTCTCTAAGGCACCTCCGGATGGAGGTTTGAACATTCTCCTTGATGCACAGGAAAATTCACCCATAATTTTTGAAGAATCAGTAGAAGTCAACATAGGCACATAAGAGAATCCTTGACTAGTTTATTTTGCAACGTCATTGACAACAAAAGAGCAGCCAAAATTCCACAAATTCTTTGCATAGAGACATATAAATTTTTCCTGGTCATATGCAAACATGCCTGGGTTGGATCCTAAACTTTTTCTACATCACTTACCCTTACAACTAGGTATCAAACCAGTAAAAGTGAAATTGAGGAAAATGCATCCATAGATTGCTTTACTAGTCAAGGCAGAACTCAAGAAACTGTTAGACGTTGGTTTCATTAGATCAATCGACTATGCAAATTGGATTTACAATCTTGTACCAGTCACTAAACCAATAGGGGGAATATGCATTTGCACCAATTTCAGAGATATCAAAAAGGCTTGTCCTAAGGATGACTTCCCTTTGCCTAACATAGACATGATAGTAGACATGACAATAGGTTATGAGATGTTGTGCCTTATGGATGGATTTTCAGGATATAATCAGATCAGAATTGCAACTAAAGACCAACCTAAGACAACTTTCACTTGTCCTTGGGGAATGTATTGCTGGAATTTTATGCCCTTTGGACTCAAAAATGCTGGAGCAACCTATCAATGTGCCATGACCACCATTTTTCATGATCTAGTACACACTCTTATGGAGGATTATGTCGATGACCTTATTGTTAAATCCAAGACAAGGGAAAAACATTTACATGTTTTAGACAAGATATTTCAGAGGCTGGAGAAGTATAAAGTGAGACTTAATCCCAAGAATTGTGTGTTTGGAGTCAAGTCAGGAAAGCTTTTAGGCTATATTATTTCCAGATGAGGCATTGAAGTGGAACCGGCCAAGGTGAAAGAAATCATATACATGCCTCCACCAACTAATCTTAGTCATCTAAGGACATTACAAGGAAGACTGCAATCCATCAGAAGATTTATACTGTAGTTACCAGATAAGACACATCCTTTTCAACATCTACTTAATAAAGGGGTACCTTTTGCATGGACAGCTAGGTGCAAAGAGGCTTTTCAATTGATTAAGGAATATTTACTCACACCACAAGTCTTAATGCCACCTATTGAAGGATGACCATTGATTCTTTATATTACAACAACCCATTCATCACTCAAAGCATTGCTTGCACATAATGATGATGAAGGTCATGAAAGGGAAGTATAGTATATTAGTCAAACTTTGGTAGGTTATGAGCTCAACTATAGTACCATTGAATGTGCCTGTCTTGCAGTAGTATTTGCTACCCAAAAAATAAGGCACTATATGCTAAACCATCAAATGATGCTAATTGCTAAAATAGATCCTTTGAAATATCTTCTCAGCAAGGCAACATTAATAGGGCGACTGGCCAAATGGGTTATGATACTTAGTGAGTATGATATCCAGTATGCAGAAAGAAAGGCTATTAAAGGACAAGTCATTACTGATCAGTTAGCCGATGCACCACTACAAGAAGATCACCTATTAGTTGTAGACTTTCCTGATGAGTTTATATTTACAATTGACACAAACATAACATGGAAATCGTACTTTGATGGCTCATATACAAATCATGGCTCAGAGGCTGGTATACTATTTATCATAGCATAGGGTGATTCCATCTTGAAATCATTCAGAATTGCATTCCCATGCACTAACAACATAGCAAAGTATGAGGCTCTAGTGATAGGGTTACACATGGTAGTTAAGTGGAAAATTAAGAACCTACAGGTATATGGTGATTCTCAACTAGTAATCAGATAGGTAAATGATGATTATGAGACTAAGGATGATAAGCTTGCTCCATACAAACACATGGCTGATAGCTTTAAAGAGAACTTCAAAAAAGTAAAATTTCATCAGATACCTCATGTTTTAAATAGGGCAGCAGATGTTATGGATACAATTGCATCACTTCTAGACATTCCTAACAACATGCCTAAG
Source organism: Sequoia sempervirens (assembly GCA_007258455.2). Taxonomy (NCBI): domain Eukaryota; kingdom Viridiplantae; phylum Streptophyta; class Pinopsida; order Cupressales; family Cupressaceae; genus Sequoia; species Sequoia sempervirens. Next base: position 29,092,024 of record VDFB02000017.1, on the reverse strand, counting down.
TTTGAGTTTTTGGTAGAACAACTTTTGGTCCCAACCTACGATATCCAGATTCTGATATGGTATGTGACATTGTTGGTCTTGATTCCCCGTGGTACAAAGCAATCTATGACTACCTTCATGCCGAAGTCATACCCACTGGCCTGTCAAACAACCAACATAGGACATTCCTCCGCAAGTCATCCAAATACACCATTGTTGGAGACACCCCATATAGACACGCCTTAGATAATACCGTACTAAGATTTCTTGATTCCAATGAAGCACAAGCAACCTTGCATGGGGTGCATGAGGGTATATGTTGTTCCCATTCTATCAGTCCTACCTTAGCCAAAAAGATTATGAGATTGGGTTATTATTGGCCTACTATGGAAAAGGACTCATATGTATTTCTAAAGAAATGTCACCAATGCCAAGTTCATGGAGACTTGATACATGCACTAGCACAGGAACTCCATCCTATAATTTCACCATGGCCCTTCGCCCAATGGGGACTTGACCTCATAGGTAAGATCCATCCCACATCATCCAATGACCAAAAATTCATCATCACTACCACTGAGTACTTTACGAAGTGGATCAAAGCTATTCCTATGACATACATTACCGACACACAGATCTCTAAGTTTATCTTGAACTATATCATCTATCGGTATGGTGTCCCTCAGTCCATAATTATTGATAATGGCCACCCATTTAAGAATCGAGAAGTTTTCCATCTCCATGATGAATTTCATATTCAACATAATTTTTCCACTCCATACTACCCACAAGGTAATGGCCAAGCAGAGGCATCTAACAAAACTATCATTAGAATCCTTAAGAAGACTGCCAATGATGCTGGCTGTGATTGGAATTTACAACTTAATCCTGGCTTATGGGCCTATTGTACAAGTATTCCTACTCCCACTAGAACCACTCCCTATTCATTAGTATTTGGTTTTGAAGCCATTCTTCCTATTGAAGTTGAGATTCCTTCCCTAAGGGTATCCTTGAAAGGCCACATTGATGATGGAGAGTACCGAGTATCTAGACTCCATGAGCTAGAATTCTTGGATGAGTGAAGACAGAAGGCACTGGACCATCTCCAAGCATATCAGAATCACCTTTGTTGTAGCTATAACATGAAGGTATTGAACAAAAAAAATTGACATTGGTGACCTAGTTTTAATGGAGAACCCGAAGAATCAAGCAGAAAGAGAAAAACTAGGAAAGTTTGAATCAAACTGGTTATGACCTTATATTGTTATAGAAGCCTTTGGATTAGGAGTGTATCAACTTTCTACTCCTGAAGGGGACCCATTGTCCTCGCCAATCAATAGTCTTCATCTGAAGAAGTTCTATGCCTAGCTTCTGAGGGCCTTGTCTTAATTAGCCAAAAAGAAAAAAATCATAAATCAAAAAAATCATTACCAAGGTGAAAACCTGACAAACAGGTGTCTTGGTAACACCAAAAAAATTAGATAATCCAAAAATAGTAAAGAAAAATAATTCATCCAATAGTGAAAACCAGTTCGGTGGTGCTTTGGATAGGTACCATGGTGAAAACCTGGCAAACAGGTGCCATGTGTAGTTGAATTTTCTCCTTTGCCTACTATTATTCTAATCTAGCATATACCTGTACATATCATGTATCTTTCCTTTCTATTGCTTGTACATACCATTTGTAATAAGTGGTAGTCTTTCCCATAACCTGGAATGATTGATATCCCCTATTTTACCCTATTCATAATCCATTGGCCTTATACTCGACTGGGGGCAAACACTTGACGTGCATCATATCGATTCTTCCATTGGCTGTGATGAAGACATAAAACCATATAAAAATCCAAAAACATCACAAAATGACCTGAGAAAACACAAAAACATCAAAAACTTCAAAAAGACAAAAAATCAAAACATGTCAAAAATCTAAAAATAGAGTCAAAGTTAGTCGCATTTGTTAGTCTTTGTCAGTTTTCAAACTACATTGCCTCTATAACTGGACGTAGGTAAGGCCATATGCTGATATGCCCCCAAAGCATTAGGTCAATCTGTTTAGGCTTTTCTGTATAAAATCATGATTCAATCCAAATGTCTATATGACAAGGTCATTGGTCATGTCGAACTATGAGGTCTCTCCATGTATAACGTAGGAAAGGACATCAATCGATGAGCCCCCAAGGCTGCACTAGGTTAGTCCATTATTGTTTGTCACATTCACTATCACACACGTCATCTATTTGTAGTTAGTCTTGATAGCCAAGGTCAAGTCGAACTACGAGGTCTCTGCATGTATAATGTAGGAAAGGCCATCAATTAATGAGCCCTCGGGGCCACACTAGGTCAGTCCTTTAGGGTTTGTCGTCACACATAGTCAATTTTCCACACATCATATCGTGTCATACATCATTCTGGTGAACAAATCAACAATGTCTCTAAGTCAAACCAAAGAACCTTCCAAATGAAACAATCAAAATAGATCAACTATTATCTGCTATAGGAGGTGTCCTTCCTGGAAACAAACATCATCAAAACAATTAACCTGTGTCTTATTTAGGATGAGTCCTTCTTGAATACAGATATCAACACAACAATCTATGTTTTATATAGGATGAGTCCTTCCTGCATGATCGACATTGTTAAACAATCAAACATAGCCTTACACAGGTTATTACATCGACATCTAACTCAATGTCTTATACGATACATGTCTTTCTGAAACTAGATTTTTTCATGCCTTATATAGATAGTCATAACATTGAAACCAGACTCAAACTCTTATCCAGTATGTGTATCTCCTGAAAATAGGCTCTATCAATCAATCCTTCTATCAAACAAAACAAATTAAACAAACACGATCAAGTTTTGGAAAATATTTTATTGGCTTGTTGACTTTATGGCTTATTTATCTTATCTTTTCATTTGACTTTATGATGGGAATTATGTTACCAGCTTTCTCAAGGATGTCCCATGAAGGACTTAGAGAAGCAACAATGTATCAAAATTCTATTTTCTTTGACTACTGTCTGTCAACTATCTTTTAAATTTGGATTTTGAGTCATGTTACTAGTTTCCTCAAGGATGTCCCATGAAGGATTTAGAGGAGCGATGATGTCTCATGACCCATCTTTTATTTTGTTTTCTGTTTGTGGTTTGTCTTGACAAAAAGACTGGGGCAACTTGTGCCCTTAGTATGAGTTAATTACAATCCTTGTCTATGAATTTCTGTTGTTAGCAAGTGGATGACCTTGCACACCTTGATCTATGTCATATCATAGTGTTTTTCTCCATTTGTATTAGTCTCGCCCAATGATGATAAAGTGCAACACCTTTTGTGATACAACAAAACATCAAAGATTGCTAATACTAAAATCCATCTCATTTCTTTCTCAATCTTTCTTTCCGTACTAATAGTTCTTCCTCCTTGCATTATGACGAAGTCCTGTGACACGCAACAATATAAATCATCTTGCATATACACATACATGTTAGAAAAATACATACATATAGGAATTTATTATATTTAAGACATCATGGCATAGTAGACATTTATCATCATGCAATACATATCATAAGTATTCCATGTAGATAAAAAATGTAAATACATGCACCACATTACATCTGTATAGCATCACATGTAGAAAGCATTGCACGTATAACATCACATTGCAGCTCATAATTATAAATTGCATACATAACATCCATTGACATCATACATGTTAATACATACATCATCACATAGAATCAACGTCATATCATCGGTTGCATGAACATATCATAAAGTACATACGATCATCCATCACAAGGCATATCATATAAACATCACATGTATAAATAAACAACTGCATAATCATTAAATAGAATTGCATATCACGAGAATCGCCACCAAGATCATATATATATATATATATCATTCAATAGTGTCACATACAATGTCATAATGTATCCATAAATATGGAAGCCCACAGGCTATATAATCATAATACAATGTCTCGGTACATATCAAAAAGTGTCCCTATCCTGAACTGCCACTGCTATCATGGCTAGAGTGTGTGGATGACTGATGCTAGGAACCTGATGACCTATGACCTAAGTGGGGCCTGTCATATAGACCAGCTTTGTGTGGCTGCTCAAAACCCTCTGTGCTAACTGTCCTAGAGTGGGTCCTAGTCTGAGACCTCTCACTGTGTGCCTCTGAAAAACTTAGAGCCCATCTCTTTGGAGGAACTATTGTCTCATAAAAATACCTATAATAGGTGGCCCTCTCCCTAGCTCTGACTAACTCTCTGGAAAATGCAGCTGCCGACCCGGTACATAAGGCTCTAATATCTGTGAATCTCTACTCGGCCTCCTATCTCTGAGCTATGGCCTGATCTCTATCCATGACAGCCCTATCCCTCTCCATCTATACCAAATCCATCTTAGACATCATGACCCTCATCTGCTCGTCCAAGGATGCAATCTAGTCCCAAAGTGCAATAGTGTCAGAATCAACTACCTTTGTGTCAACCTATCTCACCCTTGATACACCATCATCCTCATCCTCCAAATCCTCCAAAATCCTGTCTCGGATCTCCCACTCATGATCATCATCCTGATAGGCACCAAGTAAGCCAAGGGAATCAATCTATGCCTCCTCTCTATCTACCTCCTTCTCTGCATGAACCTTTGGAACGACCTCCTTTGTGGGATGCTTCTCCTCTCTGCCAATCTCAACATGCACCTCCTCCCCGCCTTTGCCAATATCTAGCATGGGGACATCCTCCTCTCCCCGTCCATGCCTCCCTCTCCTACCACCTCACTGACCACCTCCATTACCATCTCCATCACCACAATGACCCCCTCCACCTCTCCAACCTCTGCCTCTGCCATGCCTACCACACGGTCCTATCCCTCACCGCTCTATCTACGTTGAATAATCTAGATTTGAAAGGGGAATTGGCCTATGCATGGCCCACCACTGATCGTAAGCCTCTGTGGTACCTTAGGTCTATCACACTATCTCTCCATCCCCATGGAACTACCTGTAATGCATCAATATCTAGCTCCGCAGTGGCTACTAGAATCTCTGGACCCCATAGGGGGATCTCTCGTGAGGACCTCATGAATTTGGCCCATCCTCTCGACACATCATGTACCTCTTCAAACTGCCACAATACACAATCTGGAAAATGTCACTCAATAATGTGGACATGTGAAATAGTCTACCCAATCAGGTACTGAGTCTGGCAAAAAAAATGAAAATGATCATCCTCATCTAACCACTCTGCACATCCTAGGTATGGTCTCCATGTAAACTGAACCATAGTATCTATGGCATGCATGACATACCCAATATCTCCCATGTGGTGCTGAGTGTTCACCCCCACATAACGAAAGGCATAAGGAGCTTTGTGTTGTACATCGATTGTCACTAGTGGCCAAAAAATGGCAATGTGTTCCCATGCCCATACCATCAAGAGCATGGTATCGCAACTCATGGACTGAGCTTCTCGATAGGCTATGTCATGCAAGTGAAAATATAACATGCCAAGGAGACAGGGACCCCAAGCATATACTTCCCGTCGCTCTAACATACCTATTAGCATCTCCCCCAAACCCATAGAAAAACCATGACCTCGACGGTCAAGAAGCACTATACCACCTATCAATGTACACAAGACAGTCTAGCTACCTATACCTCTGTGCTAGTACATGCCATCTAATCTCATAGTGATCAAACCCTAACTGTCTGACATCAGCGTGAGGGTAGTATCTGCACATGTCAGCAACACCCCTCTATGTATCATACCTCACCCTCGTACCTCTAATGGGAAGTCTCAGGATCCTGTAGACGTCCTCTAAGGTCACTATCACCTCTCCATTCAGCAGGTGAAACGACGAAGTCTCTAAGTGCCACCGCTCGCACAACGTTGTCAATAAACCCCGGTTTGCTTGAATCTGGGGCATGTCTGTCACATGTAGAAGATCTAGGTTCCATAAGAATCGTCGTTCTGTACTCCACAAGCTATCTCAGAAGAGAAAAGTCGTAGGTCTCGACTCTCGCGTATATATAATGTCTAACACAACTTGCAATGGCACTATACATGTCTCATGTTAGCATCAAACATCTATCCTAGTGCCAAATGACAAAATCAAATGCTATTCAAATGCGCCATTATTTTGCAAATGTGTCATTCTTTTGCAAATATGTCATTCTTGTTCAAATGCATTGCAGAAGATCCAATGCATAGTTGAATTTTACATATGCGTCATTATTTATCAAATGCATCACAAGAAAATGCAAATGTGTGCAAATAACAAATGCATCTGCGTAAATCAAATATCATTTGCAACTGAATAAATTAAATAATAACCGTGTGAAAATAAATGCAAATGCAGTGGAAAATTAACACATGTGGCTATTTTAAATACATATATGATGCTATTTATCAAATGTGTTGAACTAAAATACAGTTGCGTTGAACCGCAAAAATCCTATGCTAACTATCTATGTAATTTTACAAATGCATTGATTCGTATGCAAATGCATCGATTGCGCACTCACATGCGGCTTTTCAATAAAATGACGCAAAAACAAAAATAGAAAATAAACGCATGAAAATTTGTGCAAATTAAAAATTGAAAATTCAAGTTTAAGGTACATACCGGGGGGTCCACATTCTCTGGCCGCCTGAAGGTCTGGATCCTATATGCTCGATGGTAGGTGTTCAGAACATGAGACATTGTCGTTGTGGGTGCAGAGCAAAATCTCAATTCTCAAAGCTATGTGGGTTAAAATGAATTGGTTTTTACCCCAATTTCTATTTATACCTAGGGTTTTGGTGGCATTCTTTTCTACTGGCTGCATCAACTTCTAATTTCAATCAACCTGTACCCATCCTTAACATTTCCAACTTCAATTCCATCAATTCCACTGCATTTCTGACTATCCAATGGACTAATCGGGATTATTTCCAAATTTTTCAAAAAAATTTCAAAAAATTGTCAACTTTCCCGAGGGGGCATACCTTACCTGTTTACACTGGGGCATATTTTTATCGATTTTCTTTGACACAATGCCAAAATGACATTGTATCAAAGAGGGGAAAATGTAGACACTGAAATTTGGTTTAAGCTTGCAACTTCAATATTCTTCATAATTTGTATTCTTCATGGTCATGATTAAATAATGTCAATTTTTTTAATTAATTCACTTTAACTTTAATTCTTCTATTAATTAAATAATCTTAATTATTTAATTGATTCACACTTTTCTTTATTCTATCTAATTAATTAAATAAACGCTTTTTATTTAATTATGTTACTAATTAACCTTATCCTTCTTCTTCAATTAAATAAATTCTTATTTAATTTACTCTATCATATTTCAACTATAATTAAATAAATAATTTATTTATTTAATTATTCATTTAAACTTCTTCATCACTTAATTAAATAAATCTTATTTATTTAATTATTCTTCAAATATCAAATCTTGAATTAAATGAATTATTTAATTCATAAATCCAATTTTAACGCATTCCTCTATATTTAGATAATTGTGAAAATTCTCTAAGTATTCACTCTTACTCGACTCAAAGATCTATTTTAATCGCTCAGTTAACTCTTGATTTAATGTCTCAGTGGCTTTCTCGAGTAATCCCTTCATCAAATCATTCCATCGTCCAGTGCTAACTCAATTGTGTGTACATGCAGATTAATTAAATATTCTTATTTAATTAATTAAATCTTGTGTGTGCATTCAAATAGAGAGTTGCTTTAATCCATCTTTATCTTTGTCATGCAAAGACTATTCTTCTATTTTTGAATACCAAACTTGAAGATTAAATCATTTATTTAATCTTTAATTCTATTTCTAATTTGTATCACTCATGTCGCTACTAATAGTTATCGTAATGCATGCCTAATCAGCCAATCTCAAACATCCGTTGATCTTTCGATCCTGGCCTGTCATTCGAATAATCAATTTTCTATAAATTGATCTATTCTTCATTTCGATCTCTCTCGAAATCTTATGACTTTTTGGAGAAACTATCTTGAATCTTTGATGTTTTGCTAAATCACTATCACAAGCTATACTTGCACAAACTTTTGAAATTCTGAGGGCAATTATACTACAACGAGAAAATGGAGAAGGGAAATCGAGATGATACATGGAATTACGTACATATTGGGTGAGATTGTTCAGTTTATTTATGTTTTTGCTTTCCTTTGCTCTCTGTTGCTTAGCTTAGATTGCATATAGATTTTTAGATTGCATTGCATGTTTGCTCTAGTTTGTTTCTCTACATTTTCTAGACGTTACAGAAACAAAGCGGGACTGGTATGTAAGGGATATTCACAAATGGAAGGTATTGATTTTGAAGAGACCTTTTCCCTTATTGCTAGAATTGAAGCTATGAGATTATTTATTGCTTATGTTGCTTACAAAGACTACAAGGTTTATTAGATGGATGTCAAGTCAACTTTTCTAAATGGCGAGTTGGAAGAAGAGGTGTATGTTGAGCACCTAGATGGATTTCAGTTGACTGATTAGGGAGATATGGTTTGCTGATTGAAGAAAGCATTGTATGGACTCAAGCAAGTTCCTAGAGCATGGTATGCAAGATTGGATAAGTACTTGCTGAAGCTTGGATTTAACAAAGGTACTGCTAATTTAGTAATATGTATTTCAAGATTAATCATAATAAAGATTTGATTGTGGAATTCTTTGTTGATGATAACATCTTTGGAGGAGATGATAGCTTGTGCGTGAAGTTTTTTGATGATATGCATAGTGAGTTTGATATGTCAATGATTAGAGAGATGAAATTATTTTTGAGATTGCAAATTACCTAGTTGGATAAAGGGATCTTTATATCTCATTCCTAGTACTTGAAAGAATTCCTGAAGAAATTTGGCATGGAATATTCAAAACTAGTTGGTACACCCATGGTGACTGGATGCAAGTTGACAATAGATGATGATTCTTAGAAGGAAAATCAGACTAGATATAGATGAATGATTGGTGGATTGCTTTATTTAACTCAAACTAGGCCTAATATCATGAATGCTATATGTATTGTTGCAATATTTCAAGTTGATCCTAAATAATCTCATGTAACTGTTGTGAAGAGGATTTTTAGATACTTGAAGGGGACAATTGATTTTGGCTTGTGGTATCCTAAAGATGATGATATTACTTTGAGTGCCTTTGCTAATGTTGATTGGATAGGAGATGTGAATGATAGGAAAAGTACTAGTGGTGGAGCATTTTTCTTGGGAAAGAAGCTGATTTCATGGTTAAGTAAGAAGCAAAATGCTATTTCTTTATCTACTCTAGAGGAGAAATGCATTGTTGCTACTAATAATTGTACTCAAGTATTGTGGATGAAGCAGATGTTGAAGGATATCAGAGTTGTGTATGATGAGCCTATTGTTATATTTTGTGATAACTCAAGTGCTATTAACATTTCTAAGAATCTGGTGTTGCATTCAAATACCAAGCATATATCTATCAAGTTTCAATTTTTGAGAGAGAAAGTAAGTGAAAAGGAAGTCAAATTGGAGTATGTGTCTACTAAGGAGTAGATTGCAGACATCTTTACCAAGCCATTGCCTAAGGATAATTTTGAGTATCTTAGAGGAAATTTAGGGGTGATTATCCCTCCTAATCAGAACTAAGATGCATTGACTTGCATTAATCTATTCATTTCATGGTCATATTTTGATCCGGATTGATGTTGTAGCTATTACTCAGGGGGAGTAGTTAGATGTTTAGATATGTAGTTCAGAGCTTGTATAGAAGAGATCTTCTTCATTGATGTCAAAGGGGGAGAAGAGTAATGTGAAAAAATCTATGGGAAAGAAGAACCTTTGGGGATAAGAGTTATGTGGATGAGTTTATGAGAGAAGAATCTAAACCTAAGGGGGAGTAAGTGTTGTTGCGTTGATGGTGTTTTTCACATCATGTGTTTCCATCAATGCAAAAGGGGGAGATTTTTGGATGTTGTGGTTGTGTTACCAATATTTGGTTGTCATTGATGTCAACACTATTAGAATTAATTCTTTTGAAGCTGTATATGTCAAGGATATTGAGAAAATTATAATAAAAAGAGTTGCAAGTTCTTAGTGGTGAAGTGAACTTCATTCTATTAGTGAGTTCAGCACGTTGTTGTTCAAAAGTTGTGGAATAAAGGGTTTTTTTTTAATTATATCTAGTTTATCCACATTGAGTTTCAGGGATCTTCGTGAAGATTTGATCAAGTTATGAATATTTGTACTCTGACAATTTTTTTGTTACTTTAGTTGGTGTTCCTGAATGAAGATGGTGTGATTTCAGTAAGTTCAGTTGTTGTAGATGCTTCTCTATTGATTCATGATGTTTGTGGATGTTTCTAGATCATGCTCTATCTGTGTTGCACGTTCACATTGATCGTTGTGCTTGCGATCCAGGATTTTCTCTTGTGTGTTCATGTTTTTCATGTTCTTGGCCGAAAAGGTGTTTTTAGCACGTTGTGAATCTTTGAGGAGTAATTAATTGAAGTGGTTCATGTTTAAGGATGTTATTTTGGGTCTTCACTATATAATGGCTGACCTTGGTTGATTCACATGAATAATCTTTATTGATTTGGGCTGACAGTTTATATTCTTTTTTATTATTTTGTTGAAGTCAACTTGTAGCAATGCAATTTCTTGTTGCAGATATATATACGTGATAGTTTTATTATTTGAAGACATGTGAGTAGAGGAATGTGTGAAGTGTGTGAGTCTTATGTGTGAATATTGTTTAGATCATATGAAGGAAAATTAGAGTGTGAAGAAGAGTGAATAAATTTTCATGAGCTTAACCGGAATTGTAATTAGGCATTAGCAGATGCTATCTTTCTTAGTTCAAATCTAATGGATGTAATCAGAATATTTCTATAAGACAACATGTCTTCCTTTTGTAATTAAGCAGTGAGCTCTAGGCAGTGTGCCTAAATGCATGTGAATTCCCCATTTAGATTTCTTTATACTTTTAACAGGGTATAATCTTTTGGACTGACCTCCATTGTGGTTTTTCCCCTAATAGGGTTTCCACATAAAAATCTTGGTGCTATGTGTGTTTCTAATGTGTTGTTCATTTATGCTTTCATGGTTATTGATCAGATCGAGAATAAGGCTAATAAGTTGAATAAGTTTTAAATTTTGTGACAATTGATTCACCCCCCCTCTCAATTGTCTGCCCTTGTGTTGCCAAAATTTCCACAATCATCTTTCAATAGTGCTAGATATGTCTTGAAATTTATTGCTAAATTTTCTAGATACACTTGGATTTACTTTATCAAATACAAGTATGAGGTCTTCTAGTATTTTCAAGATTTTAAAGGTTTTAGAGATAAATAATTCAAGAAGTTCATCAAGGTTCTACATACAAATACTGGGGCAAATATGTCAATCATTAGTTTGAACCATTTTATGCTTCAGAAGGTATTAACATGCAACCAATAGTTCCATACAATACTCAATAGAATGGTGTCACAAAATGTAACAATAGATCCTTGAAGGAGATAGAAATTTGTATGATACACTCCAAATATCTGGCACCTTGTTGATCATGAAAGCTTGCGCTTCTCCAAAGAACCTTATGGGAAATCTAGTGAATGGGAGACCTACTTGTGTTCTATTGAATAACCTCTGGTATTTTTAAAGAAGCCGACTCTTCCTTTGTTTTTTGTGGAAAGGGAGAAGAAAATGCATTAAGAAAACCTAATTATGGTGATGCCCTAAAGATTTTATAACATTTTAAAAATCCTACTAGGTTCCTACTTCTAATATAGTGAAGAAAAAATGATAAAAATCCTTCATTGTTGGAAGGAGAACGAGAAACTAAGGCCAATACAAACACATAATAGTCATTCAAATCCCTCTATGGGAAGCACCCATTAAGGTTCAATAGAAATAGGAAACCCGAGTTTCAACAAGATGTTCAAATCCTTACAAAACTATTCTTCCTGATAGCATAATATGAAATCCAACATAACTTCAACATGAAAATGAAAGAGTATCATATTATGGTTCAACTCTTGAGAGTTTAAGTTAGAACATAAAAGCTAGTAACTGTGAATCAATTATCAAGACTGTATGTAGAAATAAAGAGACACAAAGCATTCAACATATATTGAATAGAAAATAAAATGTAAAATAAAGGCCACATGTGCACAATCTAATATAAATTTTCTTCTTCTATTACTTTATTTATAGAATAAAAAAATGCTAAGGTTGAGTAACAAATCTGAATAGCTGTCTTGACATTGATTGCAAAAGAGAAATAAGAGCTCTATAAGAAATCCTCTACACCCTATACTACTATTGCTACTACTGATCTCTAACACTAAACCTACCACTAATATTTTGAGAGGCCACTATAAATTCCCTTTTATAAGATAAAAGAAGCATACAAGCACGTAGCACTCTCTATCGCTAAAGATAAACCCTAACATGTTTCATCATAGAAAACCACAAAATCTGATTTGATCTTTGACAATAAAAATTGAGTTGCTTCAATAATGGAAATGGGTAAAAAATCTTGATGAATTGGATGCCAAAAGAGCTTCGTGTAGATCTCTGTGTCAAAAGGAAGATACAAGTTGTAAATTCTTGATTAAATCTAATCTGATCTGTTGCAAGTAGTAATGGCGTCATCAAAAAGGAAGATGACCACCAAATTTGCAAAGGAAAAAAATACTTTTCCACCTGGTAGCATCCATGAAGATATTGCTTTGATGGTGAAGAAACCCACCCAACAAAAGATGGGTGATGTGGAACACTTATAGGAATTCTTCAAAAATTGAGAGTGGCCTATGGAAGATCACTGTGAGGTGACCATGTGTTTTGCTTTGGGTCCAAAAAGAAGGTGATATTTCAAAAGGTTGTGCAGCCACTACATGGCACCATTGCACACCTTTTGGAAAAAGTTAACCCGTAACCTCCAAAAAGATGCGCCAATGCATCACATGGCAAGGTGAATTCAAAAGATGAAAAGATAAAAAAACATTGAGGCCAAAAGAAAAAAGTGAACAAAACTAAACATATTTAAGAGAAAAATTGCTCCACACACCCAAATACTAGGAAGAGACCATTGACTATGTGTGTTACATGTAGAACCAAGTTCCTCACAAAGTTGTGAAGGGGGAAACTCCTTTTCAAGCTTGGATAAGTCAAAAAACCACAATTGATCACTTTAGAGTGTTTAGTTCTCTTTCATTGGCCGATATTACAGTAGAGAAATGAAAGGCTATGGATCCATAGAGTAAGTTATGCATGTTTTTTGGTTACCTAGATGATTTCAAAGGTTACAAGATTCTCCATCCCACCACCCATGAGTTTGTACTTGAGATGGGTGCTCATTTTTAGGAGAGCCCTTCTAGTTATTCTGCTACTACTATTAGTTTGGACACATTGCATCATGATGATAGTTGTTCAGAGGATCTTAATCCTCTTGATATTTATGAGGATTCTTGTTCCTCCACTTCAAATGGAAAAAATGATAATGAAGATTCACATTCCTCTCATGGTCATAATTTAGAGTTTATTGATTCTCCCCCAAATTCTCCTACCATAGAACCTCTTTGGTTTCATGAAACATTTGAGTCAATAGGTGATTGGGTTAGTGATCCATCAGATACTAGGAGAACATGGTCATAATTCTAGCAAGCTACAAATCTCTTTGTTGCTTCAACTTATGATCCAGAATATTTTTGAGAAGCTTCAGGTATCTCCAAGTGGGATGTTGTTATGAAGGAATATTATAATTCCATAGAGATAAATCACATATGGGATCTTTTTCCTCTTACCAAGTGAAGGAAACTTGTTAAATGCAAGTGGATCTATAATTTTTTTTTTATAGTTGATGGGTTAGTTGATAGTCATAAGACTCACTTGGTTACAAAAGAATTCTCTCAAGTTCTATGGATTGACTACTTTGAGACTTTTGCACCAATTTCCAAAATTAGTTCCATCCAACTTGTCCTTGCTATAATTGTGGCCCATCATTGGGAGGTTCATTAGATGGATGTGAAGAGTTCCTTTATTCATGATGACCTTCAAGAGGAAGTATAAATGGAGTATCCATAGGGGTTCATACAAGATCCTTCACTTGTTTTTTGTCTTTAGAAGTATCTCTATGGCCTCAAACAAGTCCCTCAAGGTTGGTATGCCAAGATGGTCTCCTTCCTTCTGAAAGTTGGGTTCACTTGATGTCATTTTGATATAAATGTATACATTATATAGTAGGATGTTACTCTCAAATTTTTTGTTCTCTATGTTGATGATTTGTTGATTATAAGGAGTCACTCATCTACCATCAAGGTGTTGAAAGCTAATTTACATGATAGAATTATTATGTTATAATTTGGTCTTTTGCATTACTTCTTGGGGATTGATATCACTGAGTCATCTTTTGGTATCTTCTTTTAACAACCCAAGTATGCACTTGATATGCTCTCTAGATTTTTCATGAATGACTGTAAGCTTGCACTAACTCCATTTCTATCAGGGGTCAAACTTGAGGCTAAGTGCTCTTCACCCTTGGTTGATGGAACTTTATACTAATTTTTTTTAGAAGTCCCATATACTTGACTCAATGAGCCTCAAAATTTTATATGTTGTGGGCATGGTCTCTCAATTTATTCAAGATCCGCATGAGTTGCATTAGAAAGAAACTAAGAAGAATCTCCACTACATTTAGGGTACTCACAATCATGGAATTCAGTATGTAGTAGGAGTGGATATTGACTCAGTGGGACACATAGATTTAGATTGGGTAGGTGATATATTAGGGTATTGCTTCTCACTTGGTTTCGGTCTAGTTCATTGGTAGAGTAAGAATAAGTTTGTAATTTCTCTTTCATCTACCAAGGTTGAGTATTGAGGTTTAATTAATGCCACCACTAGGTCTATTTGGATTTAGAATATTCTCATTAAGTTTAATATTCCATTTCAAAATCCTATAATAATATTTTGTGATAATCAAGGTAGTTTACAAATATCAAGGAATCTAGTTTATCCCCAGAAGATGAAACACATTGGATTCAAACACACTACATTCGAGAGTTGATTCAAGAAGGAATCATTGGTCTTAAGTATTATTCTAAATCGAGAGTTGCATTGGTAAATAGTGGTATTAGCCTACACTATGTCAGTATCATCTGTGTGTAGCACTTGAGAGATGGGCATGAATCCAAGCTCAGATACCACCTCTGTAGATGCAACCATATATGTAGTTGAGTCCTTTTGAAATTCCTTTGCCACATTCTCTATTGTATGCTCATCCTCCTTAGTTTTCTGAGGTGGTGTCTTATTCTTCAACC
This sequence comes from Sequoia sempervirens, assembly GCA_007258455.2. NCBI lineage: Eukaryota > Viridiplantae > Streptophyta > Pinopsida > Cupressales > Cupressaceae > Sequoia > Sequoia sempervirens. The sequence goes on along the minus strand of VDFB02000017.1, from coordinate 29,076,710 downwards.
TTTTGTATTATTTTTGGCCTATGGAAGAAGTTCCTACTATTGAGTCTTTCATCTTCTTGGAATTTGCACCCTTCCCTTGATAATTATTTATTTATAGCTCTATCCATGATATGATCCTATCCACCACTACTGCATAAATTTTATCGATGGAGTAGTCTTCCTTCTTGATCTAATTGACAAGATCTAGTGCTCTAGTACTAATCCTCTGAATATCATAAAGTGGATCCAATGTTTGACCATCATCAAACAATCCTTTTGGTATATTCTTCCCAATCTTGAAATATCTCATTTGGGGTATTTCAAATCTATCATAACACATCTTCCAAACTTCAAAGTCATCCTAAAAGTCAACCCAAAATTCTTCAATATTTGGATCATAGTGTGGGAAGAGAGATGCATAAATTTTTTCATTTTTCCCTTGGGATCAAAACTATCCCTTCCAATGTATTGTTTCAAATTTAGTGCCTATAACTCCTCAATAACTATCTTGGAAGCTACAAAATATTGATATGAATAATAACCCAAGTGAATGGGGTATTTCATACCCATGCCTTGTACTTAGCCAAAAACATTAGGTTAACATTCATCATTTTTCTGGAGAATTCAATTAGAATTAACCTATCACTAAAATGCTTGGGTAGCAAGAAAGGTGTGTTGTCATACCCAAAGAGTCTAATGTAAGTAGACTTGGGGAATTGGATAAAACATTTTTCCCATTCACCAACTAGAGCCATGGCCTCTTTTGATATTATGAATCCTATATCCCCTATGAGTTGTTTGATGATCGAGTATAGGAAAGTATCATTCACCCACTTGAAGTGTCTCTTAGCTTCTTTGCGCTCTAGTTGAGTATAATAATCCCATATCTTATTCTTTTCTTGTTCACAAATATCAAGTTTCAACTAACATCCTTCTCATATTCCTTAACTACCTCAACTTTTGTTATTGTTTTTAATTTTTGCATAGGGAGTCAAGCAATAAACTATCTTCATCATTGTCAAAGACAGGTCAATAATTTCATTACCACATGAATCAAAGCATGAACTCAAGGCATTGTAATGTCATTGGGAAAGATGCAACATGAGCCAGTCCTAATCTAGCTAATTTTCTTTCCCTTAGCATGGCTTTAACTGAGAAGGTATTTTTATTTAAAGATTCCATATCAATGTGCCCCAATTTTGCATCTGTGATCTTCATTACTTGGGATGTGAACTTCGAGATCATTAGGACTCCCTTAAACTTATACTTCATTGTTAGGGGAAGTTTTTCTACTTTAGTAATCCTAGCTTTGGGTTCCCTTTGAGCATCCTCAAGACTAGATTCACCACTTGAGTCAAACATTTTGGTTACTTGAGAAAAGAGTAATGGAGAGTTTGGAAGAATCCCTAAAAAAAATGTTAATGAAAATGTCTTGAGAGTCGATTGACAATTATATCCTATCAAGTTTTTAAATCTCATAGGGACCTCTTTTCAATCAAATAGTTTCAAACCTTTGAAAAGAATAGAGATCAATTTTAGACTCAAGACCCTTTTTAGTTAAAAGTCCAATCGAGATTTGAAGACCCGATGAGACTCTTTCTTTAATTGTTGGGAGTTGGGTTTGAAAATGGACTCAAGATATGGACCCTTATTATGAAATCCATTCGGGATTCACAGTTCTGAACTGACTTAGAATACTATTGCATTTTGAGGTTGCGAAAAAAATTTGGATCCAGAATTTAATTCTCATTGCAAGAATTTCCATTCGAGTTATGGAAACCTAAACATACCAACCATGGTGGGGTCTAGTTGAGACTTGGATCCTCGGTTGGAAAAATGATAAGTGAGAGCGTAAATTCCATTTGAATTGGGATGTTAGTTCTTTGGGTGTGATCGAGGCTTGGAGTCCTAAATGAACCTTTTGATAGGTGCCTTTAGGTTTATGTAAACTTGATGGACTATACCACTTTAAGTTATAAAGTATTCACTAGAAGTTAGTAGTGGGATCGGATGACTGACTTAGACCCAAAGGGGAAATGTCTCCTTGGGACTCTACATCCCACAAGGACCAAAGATGGTTCTTGAAACTAGTTGACTTAACACATTTACATTGGTCGCAAATCAAGATTGGGATGAAATTTAGATCTAGATCATTGGGAAAAGAGGATTCCTAGGGTCAATATCCTCACAATGACGGCCAATTTTTTTTTCAAGGTTTATTCATGGGTATCAGGATAAAAAATGGATCTTGAATTTAGACCATCAAGCAAGAGGTCTAATTGGGACTTGGGATCTCGTGAGGACCAAGAGGTATCTTTTTGAAGCAGAAAATTTTAGTGAAGTTTAGGGTTGGGACTTGATATCAGTAATGGATCTAAGAACTAGATCTTTAGTCCAAGGTCTACGTGGGGTTTTGAATTTCACAAGGTTTATTTATTTCAAAGTCCATTTTAGTAGGTTCATTTGAGATGTATGGAAACCAGGTAAGGAAAACCTATGGTACGACGGGGTTTGAGAACCTCAAAGGTCAAGATCATGTTAGGATCAAATATCTCAACTAGAACAAGGGTAAAAAATCAATTCACTACCCAAGAAACCAAAACCCTTCAGCAAGGGAAAAAAAAAGCCCAACCGAGAAAAAAATAAAATACATGCAAAAAACCAAAAGAAAAATGAAGAACAACAATAAAGCAATGAAAAACAATAGAAAACCCAAAATAAAAGTAGAACCTACCTCGATGCACAATGAGAAAAGAATACTTGAGAAAAATAATCAATGAGACACTCAAAAAGACCCAAATACACTATGGTTCTCTCTCATCTCTAAATTCAATTGAAAGATGCAATCATGGATTGATTCACACTAGAAATACACTTTTAACCCAACTAATTCATCTAAAATAGACTTCCATTAATGTGATAGGTAGGTAAAGGTTTGAAGTCAAGATGAACATTAGGATTGGGACCTAAATTCGGGGATTCTAGTTGGAACCTCCACTCCTGAATGGACCAAGGTAGGCAAGACAAGAAAATAAAGTGGGGTCAGGAGAAAGAAACAAACTCAAACCAAACCACACAAGGTCCAAGTTTGAAATCGACTTCGAATCCTAACAACAAGACAATGCAAGATCGAGAACAAAAATTGAACCCAAACCCTTTAAGAAAAGGTCCAAGGTCCAGCTCAAGAACTAAATCCTGAAAAGGAAAATAATAGGTGGGGTCATGCAACTAAATCAGACCCGAACTTTTCTTCAAAAGGTTCAAAGTCTATTTCGGGACTTGAAAGCCGCCAATCACAAATCAAAGAAAAAGAGGTCTTGGTAGAGAAAACACTCCTAGGACCAAAATGAAAGACCAAGAAAAAGGAAAAGGTCCTAGGAAGTAAGAAACTCCTGGGACCTAAGCAAAGCCAAAAAAAATAAAGGAAAACAAAAACAAGGCAGAACAACAAAAAAGGAGAAAAATCAAAGAGGGGGACCCATTTAGAACCGAAGGGAAAATGGGGATAGGTATGCAAGGGATAACAAATGGTGACTTAGCTAGGAAAATGATTTATACATCTTCAAGATACTGAAGCATTTAGTCACCCTAAATTCTCTAGTTTATTACCCTTTCAACTTAGTATAATTAGTCTACGTAAATGAGAGTGAGATAAAATTTTGAATAGGAGCTAGTGAAAACTTCATATCCATGTGTGTGAATTTTATTAATTCCTTCCCCAAAAGGTTTGGATATCTATAGACTAACTATAACAATGCCCAAGTTACATGAAGTAGGTCATTTCATCATCATGCAATCACATCATTGATTTTCTCCTATCCAGACATCCATAGCCCCAAAAAAGATACCTATAGCTTCTTCCAATCATATCTCTACTACCAGTCGAGCATCCATAGCCCTAGTAGAGATACTGGATCACCCATATTAACTAAGTATTTCTTTAGAGATTTTCCTTTTCTCTTTTTTTTTTCTTTTCATTTTCAGATTTGATACTTTTTATAAATATTTCTTTTATGCTATTTACACTTCTTGAAAATAAATTCAAGGAATGGGTTTGAAACCACAATGAACATCATGATAACATTATGGCACCTAATTTTTCACTCAAAGAAAAGGTATAATCATCCTAAGAACAACTAGACCTTGGGAGTTTTAATGGTTTATTTATTTCAGTGCTAGATTTAGTTGTTATTCATAAGACTACTTTAAATGTTCTCATGTTGTGAAAATTATCCTATTGGTATCAAAACAACCATAAAACACAAATTCCAAAATGAAAGAAGGCCAAAGTATTCCAAAAATACATAAATCAATCTTCTAGCTCTAGTAGCCCTTAGAATGACCTTTATATCCACCCAACCTTCCGAATGGGTCAAAATGAGCCACCCAAAAGACAAAATGATAGGAAAAGGGACATAGAACAACATCAAATGATAGAAAAAAAAAAGTGAGAAAGTAAAAAAAACTACACTAATAATATACACAGGAGAATATTTATCCTTCATGGAAAAAAGAATGTTTCAAGAACTATCCATTGATAGGAAATGGGACAGGTTCCCTTGTTAATGTGCTTAATCAAAAGGCATTCTCTCCAAGGATTTCAAAAAATTGGTAGGGGCCTAGCCAAAGTTTAACAAAATTCTAGTGGTCGCCTTTATTCTCTTTGGATTTATCCCACAAAAGCATGATATTGAATATTCTAAAAGCCTTGATCTTAGATCTATTGTCAAACCAACATTTGATGATAATGGCCTATGTTTAGAGAACTATTACAAAGCATCATCTCTCTTTTCTTCTAGGTTCAATAGGTTCATTAGTTTGAACTCTACTTTATCATCATTAGTGAAAAATTCCATGAATCACAAGGCCAGGATTTGAAGGTTGACTGGTAAAATAGGCTGTTGACAATATACCAATTGGTAGGGTGAAGTTCCTAGGGCTGCCTTAAATCTAGTTCTATTTTCCCATAAGGTGAATTTCAACTATTTTTTCTAGTCCCTAGGGTTGTGTTCTAACAATTTTTTATTATCCCCCATAAGGTTTTTATTAGTAGATTCTGCTACCCCATTTCCCTATGGGTAATAATTTGAAGAGTACTTAACAACAATCTTGTATTAAAAATCCCATTGAATAAATTATGCATAAGCAAAAGTAGGTCTATTTCCATATACCAAAGTGAAGGGTACCCCAAACCTAGTTATGATATTGTCTTGGATGAATTTGATGACTATGTTAGTGGCACAATTCTTACATGGTTGAGCTTCCATCCACCATGTATAATAATTTGTCATTGTAAAAATAAATTTATGACTTATAGAGGATTTTGGATTAATCACTCCTATGAAATCTAATGCCCATTAGGAAAATGGTATTACCTTGTAAAATGGATATAAGGGCATGGTGGGGTTGCATTATTTTGTTGCAGTTGTCTAGCATGTATAACAACCATGAGCATGTTGATGTGCATCCTAAAAGATGTGTGGCCAATAATAACTAGATCTAAGGATTTGGTGTGCCATGGATTCTACAAATATGATGTAGGAGCATCCGGAGCATAGAAGTGATCTTGCATCTATCTGAGTTATCCTATTCAATTAGGGCTGAGTTTGGGCTTATAGAGTGATTAGTGTGAGGGAGGAACTAATTTTTCATTTGGCATACAGTCTATTGGTTCATCAGCGAGATAGAGAGAATTCATCTAGGACCATTTTTTTTGTCCCATCGATGGTCTAATGGCTGCAGTAAGTGAAGGAGTGCATAGAAGGTACATCGGTGTGAGACTTGGATTTGGGCAAGACATTATTCTATGTCCCAACAATGACCTAATGGTGGAGAGTGTAAAAGGGGGTTGCGTTCATCGATGAGAGTTCTTCATATCAGTGGGACAATATTTGATGTCCCTTCAATAGTCATAAAGTATATCAAGGAATGACATCAGGGAGACTTAAGGATATCGGTAGGATGGGGAAGCAAGTCCCTCTGACAAAGTGACAAGATATGCTTCAAAGTGACTTAGTCATTTCGAAGGGAGTTTTGTGGATGTCTCTTCGACATCCCAATGGTCTGCAGTGTAGACATTTTGTAGTGAGTCATGCTCATCGGCGAGATAATCGTGGATGTCTCTTTGACACTCCGATGAACTGTATCATTGCATTAGGGTGAATTCATGTGTTTGATGGGAAACATTTGGAATTCCCTTCAATGGAATGACTTGTGATGGTAATAAGGAACAAAATTTCATCGGTGAGCTTGGTTGTTTTGGAGAGAGATGTTTGGAGGTATCTTTGACAAGGTGACAGATGGGAACGAATATGACAATGAAGATAACCATAGTGGGACCGATAGGGAAATGATGGAAATGGAATTCACCAAAGTGTATGAATAGTTGACGAATGGTGATAGGATGATTGGTAACTCACATCCTTGCTGTCAATTACAAATGGTGACAAGGATAGTGATTGATGATAAGGTGGTGGTGATTTCGAGGACACATATGGTTCAGTGTGAGATCCTTTAGAGTTTGTTCAATATTTTTTCAAGGGCTTATTGATGTGACATGGTGGCTTCAGAGGGAGATGAGCCGAAGTCTTGGTGACATTACGATGAGATGAATAATATGGGAAGAGCTTGAGATGAATGGTTGAGATGAATGGTCAATGATGGTGGATGATGAATGTGATCATAACAATTGTTGAGGTGAGATTTGATGCCATTCCACATCGTTGTTGTGGAATACATTTTCATTGGTCGATGATTGGAAGCTACTGAAAGTGAGGTATCCACCTAGTGATTTCATTGCTGATTAGATGATAAGAGGATACTACGACTCCAGGAAAGAATGAATGTCAAGGGTGATGTAAAGGAGAAGGCTTACTGGTGACGACAGAGAGAAGATATATATACCCATCATGAGAGTGGGTTGTGGAAGGAGCTTGGTAGGAAGGTTGGTAAGAAGAGGGAGCCAACTAGAATGAGAGAGAGGAGCCAAAGAGGTTAGAATAGTGATATTCTAAGGAAAATATGCTTTAGATTTGTAGATGATTTAATGAAAGCCCATTCGATGGAATGTGTTGATGTAATGTTATTTCAGTAATTAAAAGAACACTTTGCTTTACTATTTCATTTTTTGTATGCAAACCTGTGTTATTACTATGTGTTTGAGCTTGTAAGGGGAAAACCTGGGAGTGTTCCTTCATTAGTGGTATCAGAGCAGGAGTTCCTAAGTCTATAAAAAAGCAACGAATGTGAGGTAGTTGCAATAGTACCTGTGAGTGTGGGTTGAAGACTAAAGATCTTGAGAGTACAGGTAGAGGAAGCATCTTCTAGGGTCTTTGTTGGGTAGAGGATGTTTGTGCGAGTGAGATATTTCTTGAAGTTGTGAACAAATTGCCAAATGTGAGGCAGTTCACATATGAAAACCTAAGGGTTTGAAGGTTTATAAGAGTATTGAGAGTGTGTGGATAACATCTAAAGGTGTTGAAGATTTTTAAATAGATCACCGAATGGGAGGAAATTTACATTTTTGAAATCTGAGGGTTGAGAATTTATGTTTTTACAGCTTGAGAGGCCTAAAAAAAATGGAAAGGAGAAAGGGAATTGTCATCAAATGGATTCTAAGGATTCCTAGATTAGAAGAAATCATAAAGAGATTGTAGAAAAGAGAGTTGATAGAGTTGAAGTAACAACTGAATGAATTAGAGGACTCGATAAGAGGGTGGAAACAAAAGAATACAAGAGTTGAAGGTAATGTTTATCCTTCTAATGATGTTTTGATTGAAGAAATGAAAGAAGATGCAGTAGAGTGTCATGCACATGACACCAAGGAAGAGGATGTGCAGGTTGAGGAACCAGAATCTAAAATTGAAGATTTCTATTGGCAGACATGAAGGATGAAGATCCAGAGATGGTATCAATCACTGAAAAGTGAAGAGAAATGGAGAACCTTGAAGAAGAGGAAACCCAAGTGGAAATGGTTGAAGAAAAGAGTACTAATGAAGGAATAATTGTAGTAGTTGAGGATGATGCAATGATGTATGAGGATCTAGTGTTCGATGAAGAACTTGATGAAGACCAAGAGCTTCTTGAGGAAGAGATCACAAAGATAGAGAAGTTGTTCAATACAACAACAAAAACAATGACATTTGGTAATGGGGAAAAATATGTCATGATAGAAGAATTCACTGAGGATAGAAAGGATGAAGTAGAGTGTCATGCATGCGACATTGAGGGAGAAGAAGAGGAGTGGAAAGAATTTTCTAAAGTAGAAGCTAAAAATTCTATATTTGATGAAGAATTCGGTGAAGGTGAAGAAGATCTCCTACTCAAAGAGGAGATGAGGAAGATAGATATATTTTTTCAAGGGAAAGTAACTAATGAATGTGATAAGGGAATGAAGGAGATACAGGTGGGAGAAGATAAGTCCCATTAACTATTGCATGATGAGGGTGGTGATAGTGTACTATGGAATGATAGGATAATAGTCAGTATCAGTGAAGTGATACTCACTCAGTATGTCCTTCAATGCTTGACATTCATCACTGCGATGTCCAAGAACATGACGATATTTACAATAGGGTACGTTGGAATCTTTAGGATGAATGACCAACCTATTTTAAGGTGGTAAGAGTATAAGACCTTTGTTTAAAAGAATTTGTAGTTTCCTTTCACATTCAGGTGGTGGATGGACATGAAAATTTAGTTATTTCAATTTGTAAGGTCATTTGTGTTTAGTAGATTCACTTTTTTCATGGATTGAAGGGTGAAGAGCACCTGTGGGGATCCTAATATCCTTGTCATTAGAATCATGTAAGGGTTGTTCATGTGGAAGGTGAACATTCAAGTTGGGAGGGGAACAAAAGACCACCATGCCATCATCCTAAAGTCTCCAATATGCAAAAGGGGGCTTGTTGTCATGAGGAGGATCTTGGTATCGTAACCCTATTGTGTTTTCATCTATTGGTCATTGTTCTAAAAGTTGGTGAATATTATGTTTGGTTGTTGTGTCACAACCTTGTTTTCTTAAGATTGTAAAACCTTTTCCATAAGTTTCTTCAAGTCTGATTGGTGTGTAACTTGTAACTTTAGTATCATAGAATGGTTGATGAGTTTATTTGTTAGAGGAAATAGGTCCACCTATTGGAGGGAACTTAGGTCCTTCATTTTTTTCAGCATGTAAATATCTGAATGTATTAGGAGGTGGGACAGTAGGAAGGTCTTGTGACTTCATGGATGGGTAAAAGGCTGCATTGGCTTCAAGGTTGTCAAGAAATTCATTTAAGAACTTATTCATGCTATCATCATATTCTCCAATGATGTCAACAACACAAGGAGGAAATTCATGAGGAGTTGAAGGATCATGAGGAAGCTCAAGGTCATTAGGATCAGTTCCAAAGGCAATATTTGACATTTCCACTAAGGATTTTAAAAGACATCCAAAACTTATTAAAGAAAAAGTCCATGATGTAAATGAGTGAAAGTAAAATAATATGCAAGAAAGAGAGTAAAACAAAAAATCTGGAAAATATGATAGAATGTAATATAAGAAAAATATAATGCAAAAAATGCCCAAAAAATGATAGAAAATTGAGTACAGAATGTGCAACTAGACTGATTTTCCTAGGGTGGCGAATGAATCCAGGGGTGAATTTTTTTGTGATATTTCATAAAATTTAAAGTGATTTTGATGCTTTTTTGATGCAAAACTAGGATGTGGATGCAAAATTTGAGTTTTTGTAATGTTTTGAAGTGAAAAAATGAAATCTATATGAGATTCACTAATGCAATTGTGCAAACCCTAGCATGCAAAACAATGCAAACACTAATGTAATTGAGTCCTAAGATGTAAATGAAAAGGTAAATCAGAAAGATGATGTTCAATATGTAGGTTCACCAAAATGAACCATAGATTTTTATGGTTTAGGATCTCTCTTGCTCAATTAGGGTTTTTCACCTAAAGGAAAGAGATAGATCCTACACAAAATCTAGGTGGTTCACTCAAACTAATGCAATTAAAATGAATATATGCCTAAATTTAATGTTCTAAATGCAATAGACTAATAAAATAGATTAATTATGTATGCAAAATCTAAGAAATATGAAGTGTTTGAAAACACAGTGTTGTATGCAAATATGAACTAGAAACATGCACAAATGAAAACATAGCTTAATGAGACTAAATGGAGTGCACTTGGAGATGGAATGCTAGTGCTGGAAGGTTTTGGAATGTTTCAGAAATCATTGTTAATGGCTACTAGGAATCATTTTCCACTGATGGAAAATTAGTCTAGGTTCTGGTAAATTTTGCTGAAACAGGTTTTGGGATGTCAGGAATTGAAATCCTAATAAATCACTTTTTCCATCCTAGCAATGGGACTCATTCACTGCTAATGGAGAATCAGTCCACCTACAAAAAATTACAAATTTTGAAGTCAACTCTGTGGGTCCAGATCTGTACTTGTCTTCTTGTTGGGTGGGCGAATCGAAATCCACAAAAATAGACTGAATGATGTCTCCAAGCTTGAATTAGGTCTTTGTTGACTTGAATAGCTTTGATGGCATGTTGAAAACTTTTCAAAATCTATCTCTTTGAAAAATATTCCTACAAAACCTGCAAACACACATGCAAAGAGGGGGAAAATGGTTAAGGGTTAGAGTATAGGGATTTTCCTTGGTCAAATCCCTTTGGTAATCAAACCGTTGATAAAAAAATAAAATAAGAAATGAATTATGAACAAATAAAATGCAAATTTCATGAACTCACCAACTCCTTGTGGTTGAAGTCTAAAGATATGTTAATGGCTTCTCCAAGATTCTTGATAGTTTCTTGATTGAATGATTAAGGATGCTAGAATACTTGAATGCTATGATGGATTGAATGCATGAATGAATGGGTGAATGGGGGGGTTCAAATGGATATATAATCACTTATTTATACACACTTATGCCCTAATTTCCCAAAAATACATCACAGGCCAACCTAAGGTCTTAATTAATAAAAATATGAAAGAAATTTGAATTTATTTTGAATTTTGTGCCAAGAGGGATTCATTTGCCACACATGGAAAATGGGTCCCACACAAGGCCTGCAAGTGTGTGTTGGGAATTAAGTTGTATTTAATGATGTTTGTCGAGTTTACATTTAAAAAAACACTTAATTAGGGCCTATAAGTGCATAAAGGGGCCAAATAAAGCATAAGAAAGGTGTATTTAGTGATGAAAATCCTAGAAAAGCATGAAAGTTTATTACAAGACTTTACAACACTTCAAAATAAGGCTTGCTAAGGGATAAAAAGAGAATATTTAGATGAATTATAAGAAGAAGAGTCTAGAAAAGTGTAGAAATGTGTTACAACACTTCACAGTTCACCTTCACAAGACATCATGAAGTCTTAATAATTTGAATATTCAAGACCTAATGTGAATGTATAAGTCACATTACAACATTAAATATAAGCAGAATAGGCCAAGCATCATAGGAAATAGACCTAAATGACCATGAAAATGTCCAAAGATCCATTTTTCTATGGTATAGGTTCAAGAAATGGAAAGAGTAGAAAAAATTGTCCTTTGGACGACATGTTGATGAAGGTGAATGGTGATGGAGAAAGCATAGTGGCAATGAGGCTTGTAGGAATCCTTGTGCAAAAGGATAAGATAGAGAAGAGTGAAGTGGAAGGAGTATGTCTTTTCGAAGGGATACAAAAAGAGTACAGTGTTGTACCCAGGGTGATGTTGAACATGTGGATGTAGCATTAAACAAGATCAAGAGGTAACGCATGGGTCAAGTTACATGGCCAGTTGAGAAATAAGGTGCAGGTGAATAAGGTAGCGTGATGGATTTTGAATGAGCATCGGATCTATAAATGTTTATGAAACATTTCCTTCCTACCTCGGGTGTTTGATGCAGGAGCATCCAAGGCATAGAAGCAATCTTGCATCGATTTGAATTATCCCATTCAGTTAGTTCTAAGCTTAGGCTTGCAGAGTGATCAACGTGAGGGAGAAAATACTTGGTCATTCGGTGTATGGTTCATTGGAGAGATAAAGAAATTTTTTTGGGACCATGTTTTTTGTCCCATCAATAGTCTGATAAGTACAGTAAGTGAAGGAGTGCATAAAAGGTACATTGATGTGAGAATTTTATTTCTACGAGACCTTATTCTGTGTCCCAGTGATGACTTGATGGCAGAGAGTGTAAAATAGGGCTGTGTTCATTGGTGAGAGTGCTTCATATTGGCAGGGCAATATTTACTATCCCTTAGACAAGTCATAAAGCATATCGACGAACGACATCGGGGAGACTTAAGGATATCAGAAGGACAGGGAAACAAGTCCCTCCAATAGAGCGACAAGACATGTTTTGAAGTGACTTATTCACTTCGAAGGTAGTTTCATGGATATTTCTTTGATGTCCTGACTATATGAAGTGTAGACATTTTGGCGTGAATCATGCTTGTCGGTGAGACAATCGTGATGTCTATTTGACACTCTAACAAACTATGGGATCATTTCATTGGGGTGACTCCATGTGTTCAATGGGAAATTTTTGGAAGTCCCTTCAATGGGACAACATGCAATGGTAATGAGGAACAAAATTTCATTGGTGAGACTTGGTTGTTTTGAGGAGAGATGTTTGGAGGTCTCTTCGACAAGGTGATGGATGGGAATGAATACGACAATGAAGATGACCATGGTGGGACTAATAGGGAAGTGACAAAAATGGAATTTAATGATGTGTATGAATAGTTGGTGAATGGTGATAGGATGATTGGTAATTGACATTGTTGCTGAAAATTAAAAATGGTGACGAGGATAGTGATCCATGATATAGCGGTGGCGATTTTGAGGAGACACATATGGTTCGGTGTGAGATGCTTTAGAGTCTGTTTGATATTCTAAAAAGGGCTTATCGATGTGACGTGGTGGCTTCAAAGGGAGATGAGCTGGAATCTTGGTGACATTTCGATAGGACAATGTGATGAATAATATGGGAAGAGCTTGGGATGAATGGTTAAGATGAATGGTCAACGATGGTGGATAAAAAATGTAGTCACAACACTTTGTGAGGTGAGATTCGATGCCATTCCACATCGTTGTTATGTAATACATGTTCATTGGTCAAATATTGGAAGCTACTGATAGCGAGGTAACTGCCTAGTGATTTCATTGCTGATTGGATGACAAGAGGATACTATGACTCGAGGAAAGAATGAACGTCAAAGCTGACATAAAGGAGAAGGCTTATTGGAGATGATAGAGAGAAGATATATACCCATCATGAGAGTGGGGTGTGGAAGGAGGTTGGTAGGTAGGTTGGTAAGAAGAGGGAGCTAACTAGAATGAGAGAGAGGAGCAAGAGAGGTTAGAATAGTGAGAGTTTAAGTTGAATTTGCTTCAGATTTGTATATGACATAATGAAAGCTCATTTGATGGCATGTGCTAATGTAATGTCATTTTAGTAATAAAAATAACACTTTGCTTTACTATTGCATTTTCTGTATGCAATAATCTGTTGTTACTGTGTGTTTGAGCTTGTAAGGGGCATACATGGGAGTGCTTCTTCATCAAAATACATGCCCAATATTAGGTTTCCCATGAAATTTATTCAACACTTGTTTGGCCTATTGTTGGTCTAAGCATCTTAGATATATTCCTGGAAAGTTCTTCCTAAATAGAGCCTATTTTTTTATCATGTAATGAGTGATTTTTAGCCTTAAGTCTCTCTTCCATGTAGCATTCATACCTTTGGGGAATTTATTATTCAACAATAAAAATACCAGGTCAACATACCAAGGATCATTAGTAAATGATTGTATAGTGTATTGCCGACAAGTGATATTGGGATCCACTTTTGCTATTGCTTTGGAAAAAAACTGCCATGAGACCAACTTCATGGGATGGATCTCTAGATCAAAATATTTTAAAATAGCCATCTATTTCCCTTGTCACTCTTTGTGTTCACTTTGCATTAATAATGATTTCACATCAAGGTCTAGAAAAATGACTGTGATTTTGATTTACAAGATATAGCAATGAAACTTCTTGACAACCATCACCAGTGCAAAATATTGTTTCTCTAGGGGCAGATACCCGACTTCAAAATTTTTAAAGGGGGAACTCATGAAAATAATTGGTCACTCATTTCCTTCATCCTTTCACTGTGTTAGGACTACAATGCATGAGTGTTCTGATGCAAAAGAGTAGATAAAGAACAATTGCAAATAGTTGAACTAGTCAAGATTAGAGCTTCTGAAATAAACTATTTTATTTGTGAGAATTCCACCTTAGCTTCATTACTCCATTATATCTTGGCATCCTTCATCATTTTTTTCAAAGGAATGAGTATTCTAGCAAACTTGGTTATGAAATTTCACAAAAAAAATATCTTCTTGAAGAATGACCTCATTTCTTTCGTATTTCCAGGCATAGGAAACATAAGATAATTCTACTTTTTTTTGGGTCAATATAAATACCCTTTTCAGAGATTATGTGTCCCAATAAATTCCCTTATGAAACCCCAAATACACATTTCTTTAGGTTTAAAGACACACCATACGTTTGACACCTTTCAAGTACTTTTTCTAAATCTTTAGTGTGATCATTACTATCCTTCAAGAAAACTATCAAATCATCTATATAGATGAGGATGCACTTCCCTATTAGATATTTGAACGCTACATCCATAACTCACTAGAATGTACCCCATGCATTAATTAGACTGAATGACATCCTTAAATAGTTGAACATTCTCCACTTACTTATGAATCCTATTTTCATTTGATCCTTGTATTTCACCTGCACTTGATTGTACCCCGAGTAGCCGTTCAAGAACACCATCATTTGTGAACCATTGATAATCTGGATAAATTCATCCAATGATGAGAGGGGGTAGTTTTCTTTCTTGGAATCTCTATTTAGGCTCTTGAAATACATGCATAATTTGATCTCACCATTATTCTTGTGTACTGGCTCCAAATTAGCCACCCAAGTAGAGTGCTCAAGACTAGAAAAATTATCTTAGCAAATAAAAACTTTTGTACCTCTTCAAAGATGAGAGGTTCAATTAGAGTATTTATTGGTAATTTCTTTTGATGAAATGACTTATCCTAATGTTTCAAGGGGATTGTGTGTGTTATGAATGAGGTGTCAAATTTGTTTAGATCTTCATATACCCATGTGATTGCATCAATGTATTCTTTCAACACCTTAATGATTTTTTCTTGAATATCCTTTGGGAAAGTTTTACCTATAAGAATATATATTTTGGGGCTTGAATTTGTCAGATTTTAGGTCTCATACTTTCCTTCATCAACATTCGTTTGTAGTTTATGTCTAGCTCTAGGATCAAAAGCAAAGATTCTTTCCAAGGAATCCACCCATTTTGGGATACTATTAATTTTCAGATTGATAATACCTTAATGACCTAAATTTTTAGAATCCCAGTCTTCAGTATCCCTATTTGTTTCATTAATAACTTGTCTATCAAAGAATCCTGAACTTTCCAAAAAGGATAAAATATGTTGATCATCATTGAATACTTGAAAATTCTTTATATTGTCTGGAATCACTAGAATTAATACAATCCCATAGAAAATATTTTTAGCTTAGAGTTTTTCATAGATTCTAGCATGCTCATAGCAACTGCTAATAGATCTGTAATGTGGTTCTTCTCCCTTGGAATCAACTTTATGTTGAATGCATCAAAGTCTTCTATTAAGCTCCCCACCCAATTTAGATACACTGCCAACTTTTTATTATGACACCTGTACTAACTTTAAACCTTCTTAACAACCACCTTTAAATCTCCAAGAACCCTTAGGAATTGTTCCTTTTATGATGTACAAAAAGAAGTCCTCGAGCCAATGCTTCATACTCCGCTACGTTGTTAGCACACCCGAACTATAACTTGTAAAAAGAAAAATGTGTTTTCCCCTTAGGGATGGTCAATTCAACTCCATATCCACTCCATTGGTTTGACTTATATCCATCAAATTTCAATTTCCATAATTGGTTTCAACATTTGGGTTGGTCTTGTTTTTACATTTGAGGGGTTTACTATAATTTTGGCTTTTTAGCACCATTTATAGCACTGTTCTTAGGCATATCTAGTCCCTTAGATGGTTCTTTTGAAAGTGGAGGATGGATGTGTACTAATTCTATGGGATGATCTAAGTTTAACTACAAATCCATGAGGGAATCTTGAACTTTCCTTGATCGCTTTGGGATATCAGACATCTTATTCATATTTATTTTATTAGTAGTAACAATGTTGGTCTCAACAAAGGGTTGTTCATTTTTCTCAAATATGAGATAAGTTAACTAAAAATCCATTTGTTGGCTCACATGATTCAAAAAATCTAGAAAAGGATGAGAGGTTAATTTAAAATGATTTTGGTAATGAACCCTACACCAATTACAAAGTAACAAATCCCACAAGTTGCCCCTTCTCCTAGGACAAGTTTTTCCTAGTTCAACCTTTGTGTTAGCACACTTCGATTAATCGATGCCATGCATTCATCATCATCTATATGTTGTGACCTGGTTGTTCGCTAATGATTATTTTGAACACCATGATTTTATCCACCATGTAAACCCTTGGTTTAGTTTCTAGGTAGGCAACCTCATTAGGATGGTTGTACTCCATGATCATATGTTTAAGGAATGGTTCAATTTCAATCCTAATTTGGTTTTCAAGTCCCTTCCATGGTAGACACATGTGGAAGAAATGAGTTGCAATATACCTATTCAGGGTCTTCGACCAATCTCTACTCAAGAGCATCCTACACATTTTAGGTATGTCTGCCATAAAGATGTCAATGTGTTATTGAATCATAGGATCTAATCCTAATTGAATAAAGACATATTTCAGCTCTCCCACTATGTTTACTTCATTTTTTTTCTATTTGTATAACTTTATTTTGAGTTTGAGTGGGTTTCATACCTAATTTTTCGCAGATGCAGTATGCCAATACATTTCTTGAGGCACCAAAATCCATTAAATAGTTGCATAAGTTCTTTCCAAATATCTTGAGGTTGAGTAGAAAAGAAGAGGTAACTATCTTCCTTCGATATATGGCTGCATTCATATCTATAACTGCGATTAATTTAGCGTTGCCTTTAGGCTAATTTTATTTATTTATCTAGAATGCTTATTAGATCCTCTCACTAACTAGGACAATTTTGCAATACGTCAAAGATAGACAAGTTGGACCTAGTCTTCTTAAATTCCTTAGTTATGTCATATTTGTCTTCATTCTGAAATTGATGTCTAGCAACAAATGTGGGGTTTCTAAATTAGGTTGAACCTCTATTGGTCCTTTCAGAGCTTAAGGGTTGTTACTAGCCTTGGAATCTAGAGGGATTGAACCACTGTTAGGGGGATTAGAAGTAGTAAATGGTCCCCTATTTTGGTTTCTTAGAAAATAGCCTCTTTTTTTGGTTTGGAAGGCTTGGACATTGTAAGTATCCATTTCAGCTTCATTTTCCTCCACAAATGAGAATACAAAAGTTTCTAGCACCATGGACTTATTCACATTCCCATTGATTTCATTTGAATTGGGTTGGGAAGATTGTGTATTAGGTTGGGCCATCTTTACCATATTTTCCATCTGAGGGAAGTTTACCTTAGAGTGGGAAGAGGTATTGGGTATGTGCAGGATCATCATGGAAAAAATAGGCCCTTATGTGGTAAAAAATTCAAAAAAATCAGAGTTAGGCAACTTGACGTAAAAAATTGAATAAGTTCTCTATATTATTTAAAAAATATGTAATAATAGAATCTGTAGAAAATTGAATGTAGTTTCTAAAATACTAGGTTTATTTTTTTAAAAATAAAATCTATTTGGTGAAAATTTGAAATTTCAATGCATTAGTACTTAAATTTCAGGGAAAAAATAAGAAGTAGGTGTCTGTCTGACCACCCTAAAGACAATAAAATGATAATATTTTTTTATAAGATTTTAGATATAAGTAGAGGGATCATGTCCTGATGTGATTCATATTTTTTTGTAATTTTTTTCCAAGTAAATAATTAATTATGAATTTTTTATTTCAACTTTTAGAAAATATAAAAACTTGTATGTCTGACCACCTTAACTTGGTCAAAACTTCATGAAATTCAATATACATTTTTTAATCCTATATAATGTGACACATGTTTTAGATTTAAAAAATGTGATACCGTTTGAAAGCTATAGATGTTTTTCAACCAGACTATCAATTAGGACTTTAGTCATAATTCAACAAGAAAATGAATAATAATTATTTATTAAATTCAAAGTAAAGAATAATTTATATTAGTGGAAATCTTAGAATCTCCTTTAAAAAACCTTTTCATTTCATCAATTTTGGGTAAAAAAAAAATCATCAACCACATGGGCCATCATATCACTTACATATCGCCACTTTTTGGCCCATCATGATCCTGCACATACCCTATCATGTAGCCTAAACAAATTGGTCATGAAATTTAAGCTTTCTACATTTTTTGTGTGGACATGACTATCATTAGTTGGGTTATTATTTGTGACTCTAACATTTCTAGGCTTAATATCCCATTTCCCATTATAAGGCCTTTGATTGTATCCTCTATTTTGATATAGATAACTCCTCTAGTTCTGCTTATTGTTGTAATTTTGAAAACCACCTTTATTTTGATAGTTTCTCTAGTTTTGAGGAGGCTTAATATTGAATTGATTCAATTCATTGGTGACTTGAGAAAGGGTCTTCTTGAGGATCTCAATCTTGGAAGAGAGATGACTAGTTTGTTCATTATTATCATTCACTTTGAGTTGACTTAAAAGTGGTACTTGTG
This sequence comes from Sequoia sempervirens, assembly GCA_007258455.2. NCBI lineage: Eukaryota > Viridiplantae > Streptophyta > Pinopsida > Cupressales > Cupressaceae > Sequoia > Sequoia sempervirens. The sequence continues at coordinate 29,057,920 of VDFB02000017.1, read as the reverse complement.
GCAGATTTGGTTGATAGTTGACTCCCTCAAGATTGGTTTAGAAATTGGACCACTATTCCAACCAGGGACTTATCTCAGGCATCATTGCAATGCTAGCTTTATTTTTTTCATTTGTGTTGCCAAGCCAGGGAAACATGGGTGTAAAGGCAACTTGATAATTATACATGTAGGTAGTGTAGTGTAGGAAAAAGTATCCCCTTTTCACACTTTATTTGGGAATAAATATTAAATAAAAGGACCTAATTATGCCTTAATTTATTGTTTTAATATGTTTTACATATTCACATTAAGTTTAGGGCCCTATTAATTAAAATGGACTTAATTATGCCTTAATTTTGGTGTTGTAAGGTGTAACTTTATACTTTCACACTAACCTAGGGATTTATTAGTTAATTGTGGTTAATTTTCCTTAATTGGCTCCTTTAATTCAAATCCAAGCCTAATTAATTGTATTTTTTGAGGGATAAAAATTGGCATTCATAAATTCCATAGCATAATGTTTAACATTGAGCAATGTGTGTCCTAGGTAAGTGATCTAGGACCCATTCGCCATAGGACAAATGGGTCCTCACTTAGACCTAGGAACTAAATTCAAACTGTGTTTTTGGTGGGTTTTCAATGATTTCAAATGTATATTCACATGTCAGCTTGTGTTATTTAAATTTCAAGAATTAATGTTAAGATATGTATAAATAAGAGGTCATTTCACTATGTTTCACCTAGACATTTTATGAGCAAGTTTATGATAGAAATTTTATGAGTTCAAGAGCACTTCAAGAGAATTTACAAGGCATTCAAGAGTAGAATTATTGAGAATTATTGCAACAATCAATATTCCATTGTCGTTTCAAATATTTCTTGCATCATGCATGTTGTTTGAGCTAATATGGTGATGTAGTGCTCAAGATCTATTCAAGCATTCAAGGAAACATTTCAAATCAAGTTTCATGATCAAGATCCACATCAATTGAAGCTAATTCATGTAAGTTGTAGATCTACAATCCAAGGTTCAAACAATTTTTTTCTAATTTGTGGCATTGATTGTTCATTAATCATTCCTTCATGCCATTTTGTTTCATTTCAAGGTTTAATTACAAAAACGGGGTTTGACCAAGGAAAACCCCCATTCACCTAACAGACAACATTTTTCTCTCTTTCATGTGTTATTGCAGATTTTAGGTGGAAGATCCTTTGAAGAGAAATTGAAGAAAATTGCAAAGTTGTGAAAGTTGCAAGGAAAGTTGTCATTTCACAAAAAATCTTCTACAAATTTATTTTCGGTTGTCCAATAGTGAAACTTGGGTATTCGAGAGTGCAAACATAGCAGAAGAGAACCTAGAAAGGATTTTTGCACAACCCTAGCTAGGAACCATTCAACATAGGGCGAAAAAGTCCTTATTGAGCTTCAAAATTTGACTTTTGGTTATTGGTACACATTATTCTCCCTTTTCCAGATCTTCCTTTAGATTGTTGTTTCTAGTAGTTTTGAGTGCAGTCTTTTATGTACATTTTATAGCTTGCATTTTGGAGTTTGTTTAATGGATTTAATATTTCTCCCCAAAGTGTTATTTAGCTTAGACCCCCATCCTTGCATAGAGAGGAAATTTTCTAATTTATACCTTGATTTGACTCACCTTTTGGTTGATAGTCACTTCATTATTTGTATGAGGGTTAAAGTGATTAAATACAAATAAAGGCTGGTTATTTTCCAACCTAATTAGACATTTGTGATCAACTACCTTATAACTATGTGAGTAGTTATAAATTATGTAAAGGATGTAATATTAATTTTATTCTAAGAACCCCCTTATTACATCATATTCCCAAGAGACCAAAGCATGAAAGTTCAAAAAGTTTCAAACTTCACAGTTGCAAGTGATTTGGTAAACATGTTTGCACACTTCTCTTGATTTAGAAAAAAATGGAGTTGTATAATTTGTTGTTGAACATGCTCACATATATAATGACACTGAGCCTCAATATGCTTGGTGCACTCATGAAAGACTGGATTGTGAACAAGCTTCAACACACTATGATTGTTGTAGAAAAAAGTGGTAGGACTTGTATTAGGTATCAAAATGTAATGTAACCATATCACCTCATAGACAAGCCCCCTACGATGTGATATTATTCCTTTGTGGAAGAGTGAGCAACAATGGTTTTTTTTTTTCTCCCCCAAGAAATTGGACCAGATCCCAAAAATAAAATGAAGCCTGAAGTAGAATTCCTATCATCTAGTAAACCTATATAATCTACATTCGTGTATCCATATGATGAAAAATATACATTCTGCTTATATTCTAGGCCATATTGTACCACTGTACCATGGATGTATCTCAAAACTCTATTTGCTTCCTTCTACTGCACAACCTTAGGTTCCTACATAAACCTAGAAAGATAATAGGTAGAATAATTGATATTTGGCATGGTATAGGCCAGGTAGATGAGACTCCCAATAAACTATTGATAAAGAGTAAAATTTTCCTGAGAAAATGAATCATGGTAGGAAAGTTGCAAACTTGTATCCATGGGGGTTCACATAGGTTTGCAATCTTCCATGTTGAATCTCTTGAGTAGTGTCTTGGAATACTTCATCTGGGAAACATATATTTGATTCTTATTTTACCATACTTCAATTCCAAGAAAGTAATGTAGGAGCTCAAGATCTGTCATGTCAAATGATCATTTGAGATCATTCTTCATTGCATCAATCCTCTGCAGAGAACTCCCTATGGTGACTAGACCATCGACATAAAAAATTAAAATGAAAATCTACCCCCCTTGCTCTTTGAGGTAGATATTGGGATCATATGGATTCTTGATAAATCCATGGTGAAGGAGATGGTCATAAATCTTGACATACCAGGCTCAAGGAGCCTATTTAAGACTGTAGAGGGATTTGATGAGTCTGCATACTTTGTCCTGCTGCCCAGGTGCAGTGTATCCCTCTGGTTTAGTCATGTAGACTTCCTCCATGAGATCTCCATTAAGGAAGACACTTTTGACATCCATTTGGTAAAATTTCCACCCAAATTGCACTGCTATAGAAAATACCATATAGATAGTCTTGATCTTTTCCATAGGGTAAACAGTCTCATCATAATCAATGCCTTCATTCTGTGCATAGACCTTATCCAAAAGTTGGGCCTTATACTTTTCAATGCTACTGTATGCCTTATATTTGATCCAGAAAACTTATTTTCATCTAATAGTCTTCTTCCCTGGTGGAAGATTAACAAGTTCCCATGTATTATTCCTATGAAGTGCCTAATATTCAACATCCATAACATCTTTCCAAGGTGGTGACTCAATAGATTTTTGTATTGTTTCAGGTTTAAAACTCTACATAACTGTACACATAAGGTCCATATTTACTTCTTCACAAGAATTGTTGTGAGTCTTAGGCCCATGAAAAAGACGTGTCAACAACTACATAATATTTAACATCCTTGATTGTGTCATGATACCACTTAGGAATCTTCTTAAGTATAAAAGATGAGGATGGAGGTGAGAGAGGAGGAAATTCATCCAATGGAAACAAAATATCATTTGGAGTCCCTTCATCAACTATCTTCTCTTTATCGAGTTCCTTCTCTTCTGCAACTACCTCATCAATAGGTTCAAGTAACTGTGGTGCTTGGGAACACACATGTGATGGAGAGGAAGAGGTACTACTACCAAATTCATCATCAAAGACTACATCCCTACTAATATACACTTTCTTTTTGACTATATCCATAAGCTGATATCCCTTCGATTATAAATTGTATCCAAGAAAGATGCACTTTATAGACTTATCATCCAATTTTGTTCTCTAAACCTTGGGAACGTACATGAAGGTAATACATCCAAACACTCTAAAATGTGAAATGGAGGGCACTTTTCCAGTCCAAGCTTCTTCTAGTGTGATATTAGCAAGCACTTTGGTGGGTGCTCAATTCAACAAATAAACTTCTATGTGAACTAATTCAACCCAAAATATAGGAGCAAGATCTGCATCCTTCAACATGCATCACACCATTTTGACAACATTACAATTATGCCTCTCTGCAACACCATTTTACTATGGTGTATGTGAAGTGGTAAATTATATTTGTATTCTATGTTTCTGCAAGTAAGCTCAAAATTCTTTAATTGTGAATTCCTCGCCTCGATTTGAGCAAAGGGCTCTGAGAGATTGACTAGATGACCGTTTTGCAAGAGCTCTAAACTCCTTGAATTTCTCCAATGATTCATGCTCAAAGAATAGACCCACATTTTTCTTGTATAATCATCCAAAAAAAGAACATACCAAATATTCTAGTGACTACAAGGAATAGGCCTACAGAGATTGGTGTGAACCGAGTCTAAGAGATTGGAGGCTCAATTTTTTGTAGTAGGAAAATGAGCCCTATGTTGTTTCTTAGTAAGACAATGTGAGAAGATAACTTCAAAATTTTCAATGGGGGGAAGTCCTCTTACCATATTTCTCTTACCTAATGCAAGAAGATAACCAATGTTGAGGTGGTCGAATCTTCTATGCCAGAGAGCTGTGGATGTGTTGGTCTTTACTACAAGGGCTTGATCTTCATTTGAAACCTCAACCAACTGAAACATCTTTCCTTCCCCTGAAGCACGAGCTACAACTGCTCTATTGTCAGTTTTTCCTTTGAGAAGATAAAGTTTCTCAGCATTGAGTTGATCAAATTCAACTTGTAGATTGTGCTCAAGTAACTGACCTACTAAAAGTAGGTTCTTAGTGAGCCCAGGTACATACAAAACCTTTGTAAGTTGACATGTATGATTTCTCAATGGAAGTGAAATATCACCAATTCCCTGAAATTTATATGGGGTATCATCACCCAATGAAACATGCCCATAGGAGGTGGATGGAGTTAAGGTACAAAACCATTTTTGTTCCCTTGTCATATGCCTAGATGCACCAGAATCAATATACTAGTCTAAATTGTTAGTTGTGGAACCCTTCGTTTCTGTAGCATATAGAAAATATTCTTCATTTGAGGTACATGTTGATGCAACATTTACTTGTTGTTTGTTGGACTTTTTCTGCCATTGGGAATTTTTCTTCTTATCCCCTTGGAAATATTTCTGTGGCTTTTTACTACTGGATTCACTATTGGAATAGGAATTATACCGTCACTCTTTGAGTTCATGACCCTTTCTACCACAAAAAGGGAATTTATTTTTCATTTTGGAAGAGTTTTATTGACTTTGGTTTGATTTCCCTAATATACCACATCGACGATAAGGTTGTTTTCCCTTTTTGCTTTGCTGCAAGAACTTGATTGTCTTGAGTGCTGGTCTCACCAAACATTGCTTCTTCTTATTGAAGAAAGTTGAATAGTTCTTCAAATGATGGTTTTTTATGTGACACATTTAAACATATAAAAAAATATTTTGAACAAAGGAGGTAGTGATCTCAAGACTATTGGTACAAGAGAGTCATTTGTGACTTCTTCCCCTAACGCTTGAAGTGCAGTTCTTAGTTCAATAACTCTTCTAAAGAAATTTTCTACCTTCTCACCATTTTGCATTTGGAGACAATGCAATTAACACTACAAATGAATGATTTGATTCTTTTTTTTAGCCTCATAGATAGTTTTGAGGTGGTACTAGACATATTTTGTAGAGGTTGCAGTACAAATGTGAGGTTGAACCTCATCTAACACATTAAATATGATGATTAATTTGGATTTTTAGTTGGCCTTGTCAAACCTTTTTTGATCATCACCAACTGTTGTTGGTCTAGTTGTATCTCCCAAAACAATTTCCCAAAGATCTTCAAATTCTAATTGAATTTGGATTTTGGTTTTCTATGTAGCATAGTTTTCAACCATTAGGAGTTGGGAGTCAAGTAGGAGGAATTTAGGTGCACTAGGAGCCATTTCAATTTTATCTGAAATATCCTTATAACTCCTATTTAACTCAAAACTCTAGTTTTTTCTTTCAAATAATATAGACAACAAATGCTCCGAATTTAAAAAATTCCTTGTGCAACAAACTACTTCTACTCTTTTCCATTAAAAGAAACAAAGGGAAGAAATTTTCACCTTTCAATTAAATCTTGTCTTTGTGACTTGGTTTTCTTTGAGCACTTCATACAACAAAAACAACCATGCCATACTAATTGTGTCCTATCTAGGTGATGCATTTTTTTCCTTCCATGCATCATAATTTTTTTTCTATTTCTCTGGAACTAACTCTGTCGACGCCTCATTAAAAATGATCTATGAAGAATAATCACACTTTATTCCATTACGAGAGTATGACTCCCTCATATAGTAGAATTTCACACATCTCTTCACCTTCAACAAACCTATCTGGCAACAATCATTCTTCCATTAAAAATGCGAGAGCGCAGCTTCAACAATTGGCCTTAAAAAATGTTAGCATGTGAAGAATTCTTCAGCACAATTACCTATAGGCACTTCTCCAAAAGAAATTTTTAACCACCCTAATTTGACACTCAGGACTAGAATGTAATTTGGTCTGATACCATGATGAGTAATAGAGAGAAAATGAGTGAATTTATTATGAGGGTGAAAGTGATTGAATACAAATAAAGGTTGGTTATTTACCAACTTGATCAGGAATTCTTGATCAACTACCTTATAACTACGTGAGTAGTTATAAATTATGTAAATGATGTCATATTAATTTTATTCTAAAAGTTTGGATCTCGTTTCTTGAATGAAATAGTGGAAAATTGGGTTCTTTGTTATCATTTTGGTGAACCCCCCCTTTCATAACCCCAATTTTTTTTGTTTCATTGTGATGAACCTGAGTTTGAACATTACATTTTCTTATTTTGGAGTCCTTTTGCACCCTGGATTGATATTTGGCATTCATTTGCATCTCTTTGCATTGAATTGAGTCTCATTTAAGGTGTCTAGTTTGCATTTAACTTTGCATTTCATTTAGGGTTTAAGGATTGCATTTTTGCATCTCTTGAAATTTGAAAAATACAAAAAATCAGTCATTTTGCAAGTCAATTACATAGTATTTCATTATCATTCATTGAAATTTGAAAATTAAAACAAAATTACATATCAAATTAGGTTTTCTAGGTTGCCATTTTGCACTTGCATTCAACATTAAATTCACAAATTAATTAAATTGTAACTTTATGTTTCAAATCATAATTTGGAAACTACTAAAATAAACTCATACATTTGTAAAAAAAATTCAAAACCCTAATCCAGGACCCATTCACCCTAAGGCGAATGATTCCCTGATCAAGGTCATTTTCTGATTTTCTAGACATTAAAACATTCATTTCTGCATTTGTGTTGGATATTTTTAGATCTCTATTTTTATTTGCAAAATTTTTGTTCTTTAATTTGATCATATTTAGCTTCATTTGATAAAATTAGTGCATTGTGTGATTTAAAAATTTCATTTATAAGATATTATTTTTTAGGTTTTTACATAGTGTAATTAGAAAATTGCCTTGTTTAGAATTTGAAAATTGCATTTACATATTACATTCTAGGTCATTGCATTGCATTTTACCCTCTTTCCATTTTAGGCTGAAATTGAGTTTGTGAATCTTGTATGAGCTTTACAACTTGGTTTCCTATTAGCAATACTATTGCGAGATGTAGTTCGAGACTCATGCCATACCACGATACTCTTTTACTAATATTGTTGATAATAAAACCTCTATGGATAATAACCTGCATACCTCATTTCCAATGACTTCCGTACCTACAACCAATGTGCATGATGTTTCTGATGTCTTGCAAGAGAACACATGATTTTTGGATGAAGAATTAAAAAATTTACAAGACTTTGTGAGAGTTGAACCTATTGTTGTCCATGTTTTTCCCCTTATAGGAAAATTATGAAATATTCTTAAACATGAACAAGGAGTAGTTTATATGTAGCTTGACTGATCTCATAAAAAAAATTTCCTCCTCCCCAACCAACTTCTAGTACACTTCCCATGCATAAGAGAAAAGAAGCCACAACTCCTGATCAATTTACTACTCTTAACACATCCTTTTCTGAAAAAAGAAAGGATTTACAATTAGAAGAGGACATTGATGACAACACAATTATCATACCAAAGAAGAAAAAAATAGGAGTGCATGGACAACAAAATTTTCAGTTACAACTGTTGTATGAGCCTCCTGAATCTCTTTATAACCTATTACAAATATCCAAAACTGAGATAATCTTCTATGCTCTTTTACGTTGGGAACTAATTGAATCATCACCTAAACATGAAAACTTGACCAAAACACAAGCTAACAAGAATGAACCATATTGTGCTTATCGTACATTCTTTGGACATCACACTAATAATTTTTGTCCTTTAAATAAAATATTGAAGAAGTTTGAACCCTCTAAGAATCAAACTTGACTAAAAACAAATGCATTTCACTCCTTGCCATGTAATATTTGTAGGTTCATAGTATCCTCACTATTACATGTTTTATATTCATTTCAAATCATTCTCTTTATTGAAAGGATCTCATTCTCATCACTTATCTTGGATCATCCTTGCCCTGTACTTAGTGGGGGAAAGGGGTTAGATAGCCTTGTCCTAGTTTTGAAATTTGATGTTGTCCCTTTGGCTAGTTGTCCTCCTTCTGTATATACTGATTGAGATTGGGATGCAAATGATCTTATATAGGTTGAGTCACATGTTCCTTACTAGTATTTTTCTTTATTTTGTTTTTCATGTTTCTTTGTGTGGTTGCATGTACGTAATGTGATCCCTTGTACTACTTTTTTTTTTATGTATCTCTCTCTTTTTGCGCATTCCTCTATTTGTATCTACATTATCCTCTATGTCGTAAACATTTATCTTTTCATTTTTCTTGTATTTTCCTTTTGGGGATGATGCAAGGAGTCAAGACATTTAGGTCTCTTCCATGTTGACCCAAAATATTTTTCTTTGTTTTCGCTCTCTATGTGTTATTCTTCTAGTTCTATGAGTATTTTGGGAATGATGATATTTTCAGGCCCTACAACAACATTATAGCAAAGATATAGTAACCCCAAATCTGTAGATCCCTTATGTATTTTTTGGGGCAACCCCTCCTTCCTTTTTCATGACGTAGCTTCATTTTGGAAACATATGAATTGGCATAGGGATTTTTGAGTAAGCTTTCATGTCTTAGGATTGAACATTGGATACTTTAAAGAAATTTCTCACAACAATGGTGTTAGCAACCACTTTAAAGTGGGGACATACATTGACAATATCTTTTGACATTTCTCATATTTCATGGTGCAATTTTCTTTATTCTTGTGATGTGTCCTTTTCTTGGTGGTGTCATTGGGTTTGATGTCCTCCAAGAGTGTGATATTTCTTAGCGTACAAATTTTCTCTTAGTGGTAATGCGACACAATACATTCCCTAAGTTGCGAATCTTTTACTCTTGAATTTTCCTCTCTTGGAGACATTAGGCACAATGTTCCCTAAGAAGATCTTACATGAACTAATAAAAATCCCTTTGAAAAAAAACTTTTACTAACATGATTGTTCATAAGTGTTTAGAATAATACAACTTGTTAACCTTATGAAGCTTGAACCCCTATTCAAGGCCACCTAGCATAACACACCTTGCTTTCCTATGGAGCCTTTCCTTTTTCATAGGTGCTTAGCATAACACAACTTTTTAAGCCCTATGGAGCACAAAACCTATCTTGTGGTGCCTTATTGAAGTTGTTAGGAGGTTAGATTTGATATGGTATGGGAGCCTACTATGATTCTATCATTTTCCACACTTTGGGAGACTCACCTAGTGGATAGCCTAAAGTTCCACTACCTTAGAGTGAGAAAAAAATAAAAATCTTAGATGTCTTATGCGCCAATTAGACAACCTAGGCTTGATCTTCCTAGTCTTTGTTGTTGTATGATTATGTATCTTTTTCATTGATGCATACATAAGTGTCTTGAATGTCTACTTTAGTGTGATTTTGCGTTTGCACTCATCCTCTCACTAAAGTGGGGGCTAAATGTAGTGTAAGAAAAAGTATCCCTTTTTCACACTTTATTTGGGAATAAATATTAAATAAATGGAATTAATTATGCCTTAATTTAGTGTTGTAATATTTTTTACATATTCACATTAATTTTAGGGCCCTATTAATTAAAATGGACTTAATTGTGCCTTATTTTTGGTGTTGTAAGGTGTACCTTTACACTTTCGCACTAACCTAGGTCTTTATTAATTAATTAAGGTTAATTTTCCTTAATTGGCCCCTTTAATTTAGATCCAAGCCTAATTAATTGCATTTTCTGAGGGATAAAACCCGACATTCATAAATTCCATAACTTAATGTTTAACATTAAGCAATATGTGTCCTAGGTAAGTGATCTAGGACCCATTTTCCATAGGGAGAATGGGTCCTCACTTAGGCCTAGTAACTAAATTCAAACTATGTTTTTGGCAGTTTTTCAATTATTTCAAATGCATATTCACATGTGGGATTGTGTTATTTTAATTTTAGGAATTATTGTTAAGATATGAATAAATAGGTCATTTCACTATGGTTCACCTAGTTTTTTTATGAGAAAGTTTATGAGTTTAAGAGCACTTCAACAGTGTTTTCAAGGAATTCAAGAATCGAATTATTGAAGATTATTGTAGAAATCAACATTCCATTGTCATGTCAAAGCTTTCTTGCATCATGCATGTTGTTTGAGCTAATATGGTGATTTAGTGTTCAAGATCTATTCAAACATTCAAGGAAACATTTCAAATCAAGTTTCATGATCAAGATCCACATCCATTGAAACCAATTCATGTAAGTTGTAGATCTACAATCCAAGGTTCAAACAAAGCTTTGGTGACTTGTGACATTTCTTGTTCATTCATCATTCCTTCATGACATTTTGTTTCATGTCAAGGTGTAATTACCAAAATGGGGTTTGATCTAGGAAAACCCCCATTCACCTAACAAATAACATTTTTCTCTCTTTGATGTGTTATTTCAGATTTTAGATGGAAGATCCTTTGAAGAGAAAAATTGAAGAAAGTTGCAAAGTTTTCAAAGTTGGAAGGAAAGTATGACAACTCTTCTATAGAATTTATTTCTAGCTGTCTGACAATAAAACTCAGGAATCTAGGAGTGAATACATAGAAAAAGAGAACCCATAATGGATTTTTGTAGAGCCCTAGCCAAAACCCATTCACCATAGGGAAAATGAGTTCTCAGTGAGCTTCAAAAAGTGACTTTTGGTGACTAGTACACATATTTTCCCTTTTCTAGATCTACCTTTAGATTACCATTTCTAGTAGTTTTGAGTGCATTCTTTCATGTACATTTTATAGCTTGCATTTTGGAGTTTGTTTGATGGTTTTAATCTTTCTCCCCAAAGTGCTATTTAGCTTAGACCCCTATCCTTTCATAGAGAGGAAATTTTCTAATTCATACCTTGATTTGACTCACCTTTTGGTTGATAATCACTTCATTGTTTGGATCTCATTTCTTGAATGGAATAGTGGAAAATTGGGTTATTTGTTATCACTTTGGTGAACCCCCCCTTTCATACTAGTAAGTCTAGGGATGCAATTTTCTTACCTCATGTCTGTTTATCTAGATTGACAATTAGTTTGTAATCATTTGATTGAAGCTCCTTGCCATCTTTATCTACAAGTGTGGAAATTTATACAATTAGCTCTCTGGCTTTGTTCATCCTGGTAGAGTGGAGGGTCCTTGAATTCTTCTTTGTTTTGGTTTTCTCTACCACAAATACCATATCCTGTTAGCTCAAGGGTTGCATAACTACATTTTTCCTTTTTTGCAAGTTCAGCTTCAACCAAGTTGGAGCTCTAGTGGATGAAGATACTTGTTTCTTGGCTCTTGGAGTCTCCTATAGTTGATCTTCTACTAGCTTTTTTGTTCTATTCTTTTCTAAATAAGAGGCCTTTTCCTGATCTATCTTTTCTTGATCTGCTTTCTCTTGTTTAGATTTTTCCTATTGAGCATGCCTCTCCACACTTTCAATGATCTCTGGCTACCCCTCCTTAGTGATGAAATGTTTATTATCTTCATTTTTATGTTCCTTATCCTCAAAGGCTATATCTTAAGCTAGCCTTTGCTCCTTTGAATGTGTACCCTTGGGGGATTTCGGTGATTTATCCACCCCATAATCCTTCTCTTCTTCTTCTTGAGGGGCCTTCTCTATATCTATGACGGGGGGAGATTTTGTTACATTAATTATCAAAGTTTCTTTCTCCACATATGTTGCTAATATTATTTCTTGGGAAATAGTTGTAGTAGCCTTCATTGTGGTAGTATCATATGTTTGAAGCACTTGAGAGATGGGTATGACTCCAAGCTTGGAGGCCACCACTATAGATGCAACTATATATGTATTTGAGGCCTTTTGAAAATCCTCTACCATATTCTCCATTGTAGGCTGATCTTCAATTTCTTGAGGTGATGTATTCTTCTTTATCCTTTTGTGTTCATTTTGGCCTATGGAAGAAGAAGTTCTTGCTGTTGAGTATTTCCTCTTCCTAGAGGATGCACCAATACTACATAAATTTGAACAATGGATCAATATTCCTTCTCCATCCAATTTATAGGATCTAGTGTCCTAGTGCCAATCCTTTGAATATCATAAAGTGGATCCAATGTCTGACCATTATAAAAAAATCCTTTTGGGATATCCTCCCTGATCTTGAAATCTCTCATTTGGGGATTTTAAATCTATAATAGCCCCTCTTCCACACTTCAAAGTCATCTTGTAAATCAGCTCAAAATTCTTCAATATTTGGATCATATCATGGGAAGAGAGATGCATAAAGGTTTTTCATCTTTACCTTAGGATCAAAATTATCCCTTCCAATGTGTTGTTTAAAATTTAGTACATGTAACTCCCTAGTAGCTATCTTGGTAGCTATAATAGATTGACATGAATAATAACCCAACTAAATGGGGTATTTTAAATCCCCTACCTTGTTCTTACCAAAAAAATTTAGGTTAACATTCATCATTTATCTAGTGAATTCAATTAGAATCAACCTATCAATACAATGTTTGGGAAATAAGAAAGGTTCCTTGTCATACCCAAAGAGTCTGATGTAAGTAGAATTGGAGAATTGGATAAACCATTGTCCCCATTCACCAACTAGAGCCATGAACTCTTTTGATATTCTGAATCTTGTATCCCCTTTGAACTAGTTGATGACTCGGTACAAAAAGCATCATTCACCCATTTGAAATGTCTCTCAACTGCTTTATGTTCTAGTTGAGTATAATAATCCCATATCTTATTCTATCCTTTTCCTTCCACTCTAACTATTGTAATACTCAATCTAGGGAAGTTTCCTATTCTAGCAGCACAATAAATAACATAAGAAGTCATGAATTTTTTTTTGTATCTCTTACAGGAGCAAGGAAGTTGTGGATGGCGTCAGACACAATTTTTCCCCAGTCTAAAAATACCTCCCATTTTAGGATGATGTTGATGAGGTGGAACATCCAATTTCATTTGTGTTGGATTCCTCCTTCCCAAAGGCTCTTGATAATAGAGTAATAATATCTCCTATTTTAGATAGGAAATCAGACCTCGTAAATTTTATAGGAAGTTTGGAAACTAACTTCCTCTTTCTCTTCAACTATTTCTTGTTCATAAATATCAAGTGTTTGCTAACATCCTTCTCATATTCCTTAACTTCCTCAAATTTTGTTATTGTTTTAAATTTTGCATAAGGATGCAAGTTGAAAACTATCCTAATCATTCCTAAAGATAGGCCAATAATTTCATTACCCTATGAATCAAAGAATTTCCATTGTATGGGGTTGTAAGCTACTGCTGCTGGTAGGATGAACTCAAGAAATTGTACTATCACCAGGGGAGATGCAACATGAATTAGTCCTGAGCTAGCTATATTTCTTTCCCTTGGGGTGGCTTTATTTGAGAAGGTATCTATCTTAAAAATTTTCATATCAATTTGCCCCAATTATGTATCTATGACCTTCATTACTTGGGATGTGAAACTTGAGACCACTGGGACTCCCTAAAAATTATACTTTATTTTTAGGGGAAGTTTATCTACTTTAGTCCTCTTAGCTTTGGGTTCCATTTGAGAATCCTCAAGATCAAATTCACCACTTGAGTCAGACATTTAGGTTACTTGAGAAAAATGTAATTGAGATTTTGTAAGAATCCCTAAAAAAATGTTAATAAATCTTGGCTTGAGATTCAATTTACAATTATGTCCTATCAGGTTTTAAAACCCCATAGGGACCTCTTTTAAATGAGGCAATTCTCAAGCCTATGGCAAGAAGCAGGATCAATTTTGGACTCAGGACCATTTTTTAGTTAAAATTCCAATCAAGATTTGAAGACATGATGGGACTCTTTCTTTAACTGTCAGGAGTAGGATTGGATGATAGACCTAGACCCAAATGAAAAATTTATTCTTGGGACTCCAGATCTTATGAGGGCCAAAGTAGGTCCTATGAGGACCAAAGGAGGTTCTTGAAACTAGTTGACTTAACACATTTACATTGGTCGTAGATCAGGATTGGGGATGAAATTCAAACCCAGATCACTAGGAAAAGAGGATGCTTGGGGTCACAATCCCCATGAGGATGGTCATTTTTTTTAAGGTTTATTTGTAAGTATAGGGATTGGAAATGGATCTCAAATTCAGACCATCAAGTAGAAGATCCAATCAAGACTTGGGATCCCACGAGGACTAAGAGGTGTCTTTTGGAAGCATGAAGTTGCAGAAAATTTTAGGCTCAAGGCTTAGGATTGAGAATGGATCCCACACTCAAAATTTTGGCCAAGGGATTTGTGGGGTTTTGAATCTCACAAAATTTATTTATTTCAAAGTTCATTTTAGGCAAGTTTATTTGAGATGTATGGAAACCCTAAGGAAAAATTAGGGCACGATGAGGTTTGAGAATCCTGAAGGTCAAGAGAACATTGGGATCAAAGATCTTGACCAGAACAAAGGTGGAAACTCAATTCACTACCCAAGAAACCAAAACCCTCAAATGAGGGAAAAACAAACAAGCCCAATAAAAAAGAAAAAAAACCCACACAAGGAAAAACACACAAAAAAACAAATAAAAAAGGAAGAACAACAAGCAAGAAATGGAAAAAAATAATAAACCCAAAAGAAAAGTACAATCTACCTCGATGTGCAATGGGAAAGGAATCCATGATAAAATGATCAATAAGATGCTCCAAAATCCCAAATACACTTTGTTGCTCTCTCAGCTCTAAACTCAATCAAACAATGCAATTATTGCTTAATTCATGCTAGAAATATGCTTTTAACCTACCCAATTCATGTGAACCAGACCACAATTAATGCAATAGGTAGGAAAAATTTTGGGGTTGGAACAAACATTAGGATTGGGACCTAAATTTGGGAAGTTTGGTTGGAACCTCCACTCTCGAATAGAATAAGATAGGAAAGACAAGAAAATAATGTGGGGTCAGGAGCAAGAAATAGACTCAAACCAAACCACACAAGGTCCAAGTTTGAACTTGAATTTCAATCCTAACAACAAGACAACACAAGACTGGGAACAGAAACAAGACCTAGACCCTTTAAGAAAAGGTTCAAGGTCCAACTCGGGACCTGAATCTCAATAAGGCAAAGAACAAGAAGGGTCAGGAAACCAAACTGGACCCATACCTTTCTTTGAAAGGTTCAAATCTTATTTCAAGACCTGAAACCCACTAGGCACAAACTAAAGAAAAAGAGGTCCCAAAAGAGAAAACACTCTCAAGACCAAAATGAAAGACCATGAAAAAGGAAAAGGGCCTCCGAAGTAAGAAACACCCAGGACCCAAGAAAAAGCTAAAACAACAAATGAAAACAAAAACAAGCCAGAAACCATTGAATGCATAATACAACTAAGAGGGGGGTGAATAATTTATACATTAAAACATCAAAACCATATAAATCATTTAGAACCACATCAACCTTATTAATCCTTAATCTGTTAGAATGATTTAGCATGAAGGAAAATAACAAAAACTGAAACACATCAACACCTTGCACAACATAACACTATTGTAATGGTGGCTACCATTGCACCAAAAGATCAACCTGTTAATTCGTGATACAACAGTTGGATTTATACAAGATCCAAGATCCATAAGAGAAATTTAAACCATGTCATGAAGCTTGAGCACTGTGCTAGCCCATGTCGAGGAGACCAAGGGTGATGCCTTGCAACAATCCCCTAGCCCAAGCGAGGGGTTCAAACCTTTGACCTTGGATTTGATACCAATTTTTACAAATGCAGTTGTTGTTGTACCAAAAGATTGACCTATTAATGCTTGATACAACTGCTTAATTTATACAAGATTCAAGATCCATAGGAGGTGATTAG
Organism: Sequoia sempervirens; assembly: GCA_007258455.2. Lineage (NCBI taxonomy): Eukaryota > Viridiplantae > Streptophyta > Pinopsida > Cupressales > Cupressaceae > Sequoia > Sequoia sempervirens. The sequence goes on along the minus strand of VDFB02000017.1, from coordinate 29,041,594 downwards.
ACCTATTGTGCCTATAGCACACACACCCTGTTTAGAATGGGGACCCTCTCTCTTTAGCTTTTTCTAGGTCATTTTTGCTTTCATCTTGTTTTACATGCCCCATGTTTTGAGTCTGAAGTGGTCAATAAGTCCTAAAGCCATCATCTTGAGTTGACCAAGTTTCACCACCCTTGAAATTTTCAAGTCTTTTTCCTTCGCAGAGTTCCTTTGGCAGTTTTCCTTAAGTCCTCAAAATTGTTGTCTTTTGCCTATTGTGATTCCACCCTTGTGGGTTTCCCTTTGCAAAATTCCATTTATCTTTCATTGTCCTTGTAGTGGCTGAGTCAGTGCGACCACTCGCATTGTGGGACCCACATCCTTAATTATCATTCCCTTTGCTAGTCTTCCAAATGGTAAATGCCTGACTATCGCTCACCCTGAAGGCTCCACCTTTCCCGTCGCCGGTCATTTCAAAATCCATGCCCGCCAACCTTGCTAACCACAGTACTGACATTAAATGCAGGAATTTAATGGGTAAAATACTATAAATAGCAAAGTTAACATTTCATTTTCACCGATATTCCTTCTAAACTTGTTAGAGTGCTTCTAGACTTTGCTACCTCAATGCTCACGTCATGCCAAGGAGAAATCCAAGTGTTTTCTTCATCACACTGCATCAGGTTCGCTAGGTAAGTGCACCACCACCCTAGTTGTTCATGATCTAGTCCATTTTCTTTACAAATTCATAAATATTAAGGAGAAAACCTAGTAAAATCTTAAGAAATTTGGTCAAGAACGAGACCTCGGACAAAACCCATGTTTTAGAATTTGAAAACCCTTCAAAAATTGGCTAGTTGGAGCCACACATAACTTGCCTCCACATTCACCATTCTTGAACCAGTGCACCCACACCCTTGCGACCCATAGCCCTCCCTCTATCATCTAAACTTAAGCTAAAAGATTCGAGTCCTTTTCCCTTGGCGGGTCCGTGCATGCAAACAAACACCCCCTCTTTGTCGTGTCTTGTTAAAACAAAAAATGAAACTAAGAGAAACATGTTCCCTAACCCTTGCAGGTCTATTTTTGCAGACTTCCACATGTGGACAAATCATCACTATTTTCCAATTCGGGATGACCATCCAATGCATGCATTTCAACCAATGGGACTCGTGAACTTCAAGTCCGCAGAAGCCATGAAACATTGAACCCATTTGCAAGTGTTCCAATGCAGACCTCCTCATCATTACTACCACCATTTTAAGATGCCTATCATACACGACAAAGTTAGTCCTTCCTTCTACCTTGTGACCCCACTTCTCCTGTCACCATCCCAATCACTCAAAGTTTGCTTAAGGTTGGACTTCCTTGTGGGGGTCCGTGCACAAGCCACCCCATCCTCCTTGCCATTCTGAATGACTGATCATCTTTTCCCATCCACCCTATGGGCTTCACTCTATCTTTTTTTGTCCAGCTTGATCACATGAAAATTAGTTAAGTGTCTAATGTAGGTATGATAGTGTGGATCACCACTTGTGGTCCACCGTGTTAAGACTACCTCCCACTCTGCGATGCCCGATCCATTTGATGTCATCTTCTTTTCTGGGATGGGCGATATGGACCGCCATCTGCTGGTCATCGACTAGCCTTCACTACTCTGTAATGGCTGATGTACTTCAACTATTTGCTTTGCAGATCTTGTGCTTTTCATTTCCCCTCAGACCTAGAAAATGAGAATGCCTAAGTAAATGCATTGCGGGCCCTCCATTGTGGGCTACCATTTAGAGAGCTCTGACGGATGACTGACCATCCCAAATGGCCATGCCCTACCTTCCACCCATCTAGTGGATCTTGATCCTCTAGTTGTCGTCTGGCCCACCTTGAATGAATTACTCATGCTGACCCTCCTGCGGACCTGATGCTACGAACTGCCCTATGTGGGTCATTGTCTCATCCCTACTAGTTCAAATGACCATCCCTCAATGGCTTCCTGCAGGTCTCTGCCCACATCACTTTGAAGGATTGAAACTCAAAAGAAAAATCCAACCTAACCTTTTTCCTACGGGCCCGCAATGCGGGACTCCGTTGGTGGGCTTCTACCATGCCACAACCATTCTCAAATAGTAGGGATTCGAACTACCTTGATGACCTCTGCTCCCACAACCTCTTGACCCACATGCCAAAGTGACTGAACTAACACCTCCATAACTTCATGAAGGATGAACCCACATGTTTAAACACCTTAGCACCTTGGTGGGCCCCATTATCAGTGTAGATATATTGATGTGGGTGGCTATATGCAGTCTGTCATGCCCTCTTTGCCATCCTCTTGCTGTCTTCCCCAAAAAGGATGTCAGCCCAGGGAAACCCACATCCCTGGGCCTACATTATTGTATCTTCTCCAAATGAAAGGAAAATGATTATTTTTGATGAATGTTATGATATTTAAAGGATAAATTACTTGATCTAACATCTATTTTGTAGGATTTCACTAATGCTCTCCTTATTTTATACATGAATATGATTACTGGGCCTTTTCTTGTAGGATTTATGGAATCAACTGTAGGACTATTGGAGGCATTTATAGAGAAGGAAAAGGGGAAGAAATCTACCAAGGTCCTAAGAGGAAAAGAAGATAGAGATTGGATGAAGTACCAATTCCAAGGAATGGAGGTTACTACTAAGGTCACTACCGAATGGGACACTATTACAGAAACCAACCTTGGATAGATCGACATAGATGAATTTAGATAGAGGGTCATCATCAATTCCACCATGGAAAACAAAAAGAAAATTAGGAAAAGTGGTTTGGATAAGGCAACTGATTTCCCACTAGCTGTTGTGGCCTTTGAATTGGTAATGTCTTGTCGAGAAGCCTATCAGGAGAAAAGTAGAAGAATTGTTGACCGTGATAGAAAAGTGTTGGTTGACCTGTCTACCAGGTCCATAGGGAAAACCTTCCACATCCTAACCTTTGAACCTATGGAGGAAACAACGAAGGAATATGCAGAAAGCACATGGAAGGATGGCCCTCTAAAATGCAAGAAACTGATTAATCAATATTGGTTAAAAGAGAAGAGGGGCAGTGCAAAGAAGGTGCCTTAGGAATTGTTCAGGAGTGACTTTTATGAGGACTACCATGACTTCATGACTCTGCTAAGTAGAGTCATGGGTATCCCAACTACCTCCTACTTCCAAGATTGGATGATCTACTTTATATAAGAGATAATCAGGGGACATACCAAGTTTCATTGGGCTGGAATGATCAGTAACAACTTGCATCAGCAATTCCTAGTAGTTAAGAAGACCTCCCAGTTCTACATGACCTCTTATTTGGTCTATCTTTTGGCTGATCCCTTTCCATACATGGGATTATTTGTAACAAAAATCCTAACTTTGGGGAGATAATTAAAAGTATATGATAGGCATCTACAGCTCCAGTACTGAAACTTCAAGAAAGACTACTACAAGGTGAATGATTCCTTTATTGGGAACATTATCAAACTTCTTAGATGGGATTTTGAAAGGAGAGTCACAAATAGTGCCCATGCATTTATCCACTAGTTCAAATTCTTATTCATACAGTTCCCCAAATTCACCTACATCCAAATGGAAGGCTTCATTGAGAGGCCATACAAGCTGCCCTAGTATCCAAATGACCAGATAATTTTGTTAGAGGTCTCAAGGAAGCTTCAAAATGTATATACTCTCCTTGCTGGAAAACATCGGGAAACAAAACCGTATCTCCTTACATTTGGGAAAGGAATGTATGCCCTCCTGACTGCTCAATGTGCTGAATATTCATAGGAGATCATTGAATATAATTTGAATTTCCATATTGCTCGATCGAGGATGGAACCATATGGAAAATTGAAGATGTTTTTTGGGAAGGAATATGCCCATTTACATAGCGTTGAAGATTTATGGTCTAACTGTCGAGATGATAGGGAGGTATGCATGAGGCACTATATGCGTATGACTGCCTACTTTGTCAAGATAGTCAAACTATTCCTTGTCCTAGACCAAATTGTAGAGGATGAGATCACTATCATAGATCTGAGGTTTGATGCTTTCGCCAACTTGCCATTGCCTCTCTAATAGATTGGAATGAAGAAGAGGTCAATGATCTCGATATCCTAACTAAGCTAGTAGAGCACATAACTAGGCAATGGATCGGTGCACAAATTTCCCAATTGAAGCTCCAAGGAGTCACTCTAACCCATGGTGAGCTCGAAGATGAGCTCGAGAGTGAAACAAAAAGTGGGACTACTATTGCCTCAACTAAAGAGGCTCCAAAATCTCCTCCTGCCACCAGATCAAGGAAAAGAAAAGAGGTAGTAGAACACCAGTGAAAACATAAAGTATATTCAAGGAAGGCTTTAGAGGGTGATATCTCAAAGAAAGCAAAGAAGTCAGGTGGGTTCTCTGAGATGCCCATGATCCAAAAGGATCCACTGCACAAAGGAGAAGAGGAAGAGGCCCCACAACCTAAGCCACTGCTTGTCGCCTCTACTCTTGCTGCCACCACCACTACCATTGCTATTACTCCTCCTCTAGCCTCCCAAGCATTACTTGCTTCCTCTCTGCTCATGATGGAAATATCAGTCAACCTTTCCTCTACCTCACCAACTGCTCCAATTATGGTGAGGGATCCTCCTCTACCACAACTTCCCCACTCTCATCCTCCTCAATGTCTCCATCAACTGCAATTCCTCTAGGCTCCACAATCACAATGCCCACCCTCACTCTTCTAGAGGCTTTTGTCTGACACATGTATATTATACCTATGGAGCTCTCTGGAGTACTAATGAACCCTGTAGTACAGGTTGCTCTAGCTCAAGTTGTTTCCGATCTCCCTGTCCCTCCTCTCACAAAACTACCCAAAATGCAGGTGACAATGTAAATCTCAGAAGAGATGGAAAGAAAATAGAGGGAGGTAGCCAAAGAGGGAGATGATGAACCCAAGGATCCATTCAAGGATGACTACCATGATCATTCAGAACATCAAAACTTGGTCATTGATGAAGTAGTATATGAAGAAGAAAGGTCACAATCCTTAGAGGAAGATGTCGAAGACCTTGATGCCAAGTACAAAGTTGAATCCTTTGACCAAGAACTTGAGGAAGAGTTGTCCAAAGAACTCAAATATATTGGTGAGGAAGTTGAGAGGTAGTCTTCTTAGGAAAAGAAATAAACAAATGAAGATCTAGAGGCATCCATAGAGCCTTTGACCAAGGAACAAGATATAAGTCCCAATCAAGAAGAAGAAATATTCCCTGAGAGGGAAGACAAGGAGAAGAAAGAAGATGAAGCTGAAGAAAAAGATAAGCTTGAAGAAGAGGCTAAAATGAAAAGAATCCTAGAGGCAGAGCACCATGTAGAGCTCAGTAAAGAAGAAGAAGAAAGGGCACCTAAAAGGGAAGATAGCCCTAAGGAAAATGTAGTTGTTTTTGGGTCACAAGAAGGAAAAACCATATTCATCTATGGCTTAGATCAATAAGAAGAAGAGAAAACAGAGCAAGAAGCTTTAGACCATCAGGAAAGAGAGATCTAACATGAGGAAGGTGATCATAAATCACCAATGAAGGAGAGATCTTAGATGCCTGAGTGGCTTGAAAATAAACTACAAAAGAGGACTCCCACTCTCATGGACCCCAAGGAAAGGCTAGAAGGTATCCTAGCATGAGCTCAAATAGGAGCAAAGAAGTAAAAGAAGCTGAGGGTTCGATCCCACATCATGATGGATGCTTCTAGATTGAGGACAATATAAATTGCTACTCCAGTAATGGACAAGGGAGAAGGAGTTAGCTATAATATCTCAACCATTGACCTGGGCACAACTACTAGAGAGAAAAAGATTGACCATCTCTAGGGATCTATTGCCACGATTATCCATTAGATGAACAAGGATCAATCCTCCAAGGAGGAATTGAAGGAACAAGTGGCATACCTCATTACCTACATACAACAGTGGTCTTCTGCTGAAGAGCTACCCACAACTTCATCAACCCTGCCACTGTTGTTGTCCAAGGATCACATAAGTAAGATGGAGAGAAGAAACAATTGGACTAAGGCTACTAAAGAATGGTTCTGGTGGGTAATCTACAATGGTGATATGGGCATTGGTCACGTTGTCTTAATAACCAATAAATTTTGGGAAGTGCAAAAGAAACTTTAAGGAACAAATAAATTTTGTACTGACTTCCCAGAATTATACAGGATTACATATTCTAAGCTCGAGGCTATCCTCAAGATACCCGAAAAGACTTTGGAGAAGGAGCTGGCTTTGGCAAAGGATGATCATTGGCTGGTCGAGACATGGAAAATGGCCTTAAACCACATAAGAGAAGTCTTGGAGCAGGTACTCCATGAAGAGGAGTGACTTGTAATGAGTCAAAGAACATAGGGTAGATTGTGAAGAATATCTGAAGATCATGATGGATTATGATATGCCTGTCATCGAGCTGGACCCACAGAAAAAAAAAGGTCGTATTTTCATAAGATGATGGAAAATGGGGCTACGGACTCACTGACATTGGACTTTATGGATTTTTATACATGATCCTTCACCCAGTTAGAACAAGTAATAAAGAATATGCTGAAGTGTACGAAGAATTGGGAGCTGATTACTAGCATGTCCAAGAAATTGACCTTCCAAGTGCTCCAATTTGACATACTAGAATGGAGTAAACTTTAGGCGTTGATGGGAAAACTCGTGGAGTACACCACTATGAAGAAAAAAGAAGGGAAGAATGTTATTGATGATGAGTTCCTCACAGTATAGCTATAGCAAAAGGGCAATTAGCTAGAAGACAAAAGTGCTATAGTGCCATGCACTAGAGGACAAAATAGGGATAAGACAAGAAATATATTTTAAAATTGTAAAATATTAGGGGTAGGTGAAACCCTAATGTGTAGTGAATCTTGGCCATTCATTTTTATTTTTGAAAACTATAAATAGGGGGTCTCCTCTCATTTTCAAAGAGAGAGTTGAGTTGTTGTAAAGACATGCTACTGAAATTCTAATACAAATTAATTGATTTTGGTGGATTCTTGAGTTTCTTGCATTTTTCATTTTTCATCTCCTCATAGTTAGTATATTTAAGTAGATTTACTTTGTTGTTCTATGTGTTTTGTAAGCTTTAGTAGTTTAGTAAATGTTGTTCATTGATGCTAAAGAATACTACTGTGTTGATTCCCTTCCTTGTTCATGATTTTTGTTGTTTATTGATGATAAATAGAAGTGTAAAGCTAGTTTAAACATAGATTCATTGTTGCATTTAAAATTTATTTTTTATTCATGTTTCATGGTGAATGAATAGTTGAAAATATGTAGATCTTAGAATATTACACTAGTTTCATGATACTGTTGGTTGATTTGGTTAAGTGGAACTTAGTTTCAGGAAGGTTGTCCACTATAGCATCCTCCATTATCACTGTTCATCAGTAGTTGCAGGTCTAGGAACTTCCTCCTTTCCCTTATTTTGACCTTTGTTTGAAATAGTAATTTAGGAAAAGTCCATGCATCATTGTAAAGAAAAATCTGGTGATAAAAGTGGAGTTTTAGACTGTTGTTTTGAACTTGCAGCGATTGCACATCAACTTAACCATCTTAAGAACTTCATTTAAGGAATCAATTTCCCTCCAACTTAACATACATAAGGATTCCTTGTGATTACCAACAAATCACATCAACCAATTGAGACATTCCAAGCAAGTCACGACCTGACACCCAAGAGACCTTGGGGTAGTAATCTGGAACATGCTTGAAAATTTCTACCTTTCAAGAAAGGTAGTGCACTTGTGCATTTCCTGTGTTGAGAAGGTGCAAAAACAACCATCAACAAAGCCATTCCATGAAGCTTGAGCATCGTGTTGGCCCATGCTGAGGAGACCAAGGGTGACACCTTGCAACAAACAACATATTTACGTGGAAAACCCAAGAAGGGAAAACCACAATGAGGATTAGTTCACAATATAAATTAATTGCAACAACACATGCAGTAGGCTCACTATTGGAGGGATCACTACCCAAAATAAAGAAGGGCTCATTGCCAGATTACAAAAAAGAAGATTGAATATTTTTACAATGATAAATCTATCTTAATGCAATAGAAAATTCCACCACAACAACATCAAACACATTTGCATCCTTTCTAAAGAATGTAGACACCTTCTGCTCATTGCTTCTAGTGGTCTAATTAAATTAAAGATCACACTACATTTCGTAACTTCAAACTTCACAACTCTACACTTCATTTCATACACCCCACTACATAATTATCCATCAAATCAACACTTATTTATACCATCCTCAACCTTGAAAACAATCTCCAAGGTTGGCTATGCACCTCAACTATGCAAATTTAAATTAGGTTGGCACCAAAACATTCCTATGGTGGAAAGGAATAAAGGAAAAACACATAACACCTTAATGCATACCAAAATTCATATATACACTTCTTGCCACACTTCCACAAACATCAAAGAAAATCCATAATTAGTGTAAACACCCAAGGTTGGCCGAGCCTATGTAAACACAATTAAAATTTTAAGTACATGCTTCTTTTGATCAAACATGACTCATGAAAAATAGATATAATTTGAACATAATCTAGAATATTCAAAAAACACCATGAAATCTAAAAAATTCCTTCGTAACAACTTTTAGTTGAAGAACATACTCACCTTGTACAACCAGTTAACCTTTTACATACAAAAACTTAGGAAACCAATGTGTGTATCTCCAAACTTCAAACCACTTCAACTAAAGATAGGTATGAGAAATATCAACATACTTCTAGAACTATAACACCAAAAACCAAATTGCAGAGAAATGTGGAGAAAAACCATTTCTCCTAGACAATACTGCAATACATAGTTCACACATTGGTGAACAAAAATTTCTTTGCACAATGATCCAAAAAAAGAAATTATGTATATAACACCTCTGAACACCTCTGAATCGACATATCTAAAACATGTAAGAAGATCTTCAACACAAAAGAAATGTGTGGAAAAACCAAAACACTATTTTGTAACACAAAACACTTCACAACCACACTATTTCCTCTTTTATTCAATTTTTCTCAAAAGTACTTGGAAACCAAGCACCACAAACACATTATCATCATCTAAAAAACTTCCTCAACACTACCAAACCTAATATAATACAAAAAATCATCCATACACATTCTTATCAAAGAAACAATAGAGGTTGACAATAGTGATACTACTAATGAAAACATGATGCAACTAATCAAAGCATCATCACAAACTCTCAACCATCAATGCAGTAACATATACTTCTAGTAATCACCAATAGTATGAACTAGTTGACATCAATGACAATACAAAGATAGACTTGTTGACATCAATTCCAAAACACATACTACACATACTTCCAACAATCTCCCCCTTTGTCATTGATGGTAATACATGATGTGAACAACCTTCAACAACAAACACACTGCTCCATACCAACTCTTTCTCTCCTTTTTCACTTTAGTCTCTGCCTTTTTTCACACAATTTTCTTCCCCTTTGACATAAATGGAAAAGGGTTGCACATTTGTATCTCCCTCCTCTTGACATCAAGCACACTTGTACCACTATTCTGCAACTTATTTTTCTTTTACCCACACCTACTCTATTCATTCTACTTGTCAATATACCCCCTTTAAGGATTAGACAACATGTGAAACCAAACAGAAACCAATGCACATATCCTTTGACATAGCTTGAAAAAGGACAACATCAAATTGCAACAAAATGATGACACTTACTCCCCCTCGCTGCAACAACCAATAATGAGCTTCTACCTACTCCCCCTGAGAGGTAGCCTACAACATCAATCTAGAACAAAGAATGAATCTTGAGATCCACTTGACTGATACATATCATTATGCATCTAGTTCAAGGAAGGAGGGGTAATAAACCCTACTCCAAAAGATACTCAAACATATCCTTAGGAAGATACTTAGTGAATATATCAACAACCTGATCCTTTGTAGGCACATACTCTAGCATCACCTCATTCTCTGTAACCTTCTTTCTCAAAAAGTGATACTGGATTGAGATATATTTTTTCCTTGAATGCATTACTAGATGATTTGAAATAATAGAACTTTTATTATCACAAAAGATAGAAATTGGTTCATCATATACCACTTTGATATCCTTTAAAGTTTGCTTCATCCACAACACTTGATGCAATATGATGCTGTTACAATATACTTTGCCTCTACAGTAGATAATGTTACTAAATATTGCTTCTTTCTTATCCAAGACACCAATTTGTATCCAAGAAAGAATGAACCACCACTAGTTCTTTTCCTGTCATCAACACATCCTACCCAATCAACATCTATATAAGCAATCAAAGAGAAATCAACATATTTTGGATACCAAAAACCATGTTTCAGAGTGCCATTAAAGTATCTAAATATTCTCTTTATTGCTGACACATGTGACTCTCTAGGATCTTCTTGAAATCTATCCACAAGAAAAACTACATGCATGATATCCAGTCTAGTAGTAGTTAAGTATATCAATCCTCCAATCATTGATCTATACTTTCTTTAATCAGCCTCAGGGGATTCATCATTCTTGCTCAACTTGCAACTAGTAACCATAGGAGTAAATATATGTTTAGAATATTCCATTCCAAACTTGTTCAACATTTCCTTGATATATTTTGATTGTGAAATGAATATACCTATTCTTTTCTGATTGATTTGTAGTCCAAGGAAGAAATTTATCTCTGTGAACATTAACATTTCAAAATCATTTTGCATATTTTCTACAAATCTCTTGTACATAGATTCATTTCCTTCAGAGATTATATCATCAACATACACAACCACAATCGAGATTTGATCTTTCTCAAATTTGAAATAAAGATTACTATTTTTGATACCTTTATCGATACTTTTTGCAACAAGTAGCTATACAAACTTACATACCAAGCTATGGGGGCTTGATTCAATCCATACAATGCCTTCTTCAATCTATAGACCATATATGGTTTTTATGATAACTAAAATCCTTTTGGTTGTTCAATGTATACCTCTTCTTATAATTCACCATTCAAGAATATAGACTTCACATCCATCTAATACACTTGAAATCCTTATGTCTTCAAAAGTCGTAAACATCCTAATAGATTCCATTCTTACCACTAGAGAAAAAGTCTCTTCAAAATCTAATCCTTCTACTTGTGAGTAGCCTTTACACAAAAGCCTTGCCTTATTCCTAACAACTCCACTCTCATTCAGTTTGTTTTAGAATACCTACTTAGTTCCAATTACATTCTTATTTGTTGGTCTTGGGACAAGTCCCCAAGTATAATTCTTTTCAATTTGCATTAGTTCTTCCTCCATGGCCTTGATCCAATATTCATTTTTGCATGGTTCAACCACTATTTTAGGTTCAAATTTTGAAAGTAAACATAGATTTACCTGTTCTTCTATCTTGACAAATTTTATTCTTGTCAATAAACCTTTATTTTTATTACCAATGATTTTATCTTTAGAATTATTATTTCACACATACTTAGGAGTCTTAGGGATCCTTTTCGAAGCTTCTTCCTCTTCAATATGAAATTATTTTTCCTTACCTTCATCTGTGTCATTTTCCCTGCAAGAGGACTCATCTAATTCATATCCATCTATCACCACAAAATTCTTATGTAAGTATTCCTCTACCTTGGCGCTTGCACTCTCAACAATATTTTTTAGCCTCTTGTTATAGCATTAGTAAGCTTTTATTTTTGTAGAATATCCAAGGAAGATACCTTCATAAAACCTTGTATCAAAATTTCCTAAATTTTATTCATCTCTTCTGATGTAACATGTTCTTCCAAACACTCTGAAGTATTTTACAGTAGGAATCCTTCTATACCATAATTCATAGGGAGTCTCTAAATTGTTTTCTCTTGCTTGAATTCTATTAAATATGTAGAATACAGTATGAATTGCTTCTCTCCATTAAAATTTTGGTAGGTTTTCTTATTTCATCATTGTTATTGCAGCTTCCTGAATAGTCTTATTCTTTCTTTCAACCTCTCCATTCTACTAAGGAGTCCTATGAGCAAATAAATTCCCTTTTTATTCCTTGATTCTCAAAAAAATTGTTAAACTCATTGGAGGTGATCTCCCCACCTCTTTCAAACCTAATACATTTTATTTTCATATCTATTTCATTTTCAACCATAACTCTGAATGCTTTAAATTTATCTAGCGCTTCTAATTTTTCTTTGAGAAAAGTAACCCATGCCATTCTAGAATAATCAACAATTTATAGTATGATGTACCTGTCACCTTGAAAACTTATTAATCTTGTAGGACCAAAAATATTTTTATGCACAAACTATAAAAGTATGGTAGTAGATTGTTCTTTGATTTTGAAACTTCTTCTAGCTTGCTTCCCAATATGACATTCCTTGCACATAAAATTAATAGGCTTTGTAATCTTTGGAAGATCTCTCACAACTTGAATTGAATAGATTCTCACCAGGCTATCAAAATTGATGTGACACCTTTTTCTATGCCATATCCAACTTTCATTAATATGAGTCATAAAACAATGACCATCAAAACCTTTGAGTTGATAAACATTTCCATGTGTCCTTTTTTCTAGTAGCAACCATAGTTCTAGAGCCTTTTTTGATCTTACATCCATCATCCTAAAACATAAGATTATATCCTTTGCTACACATTTTTCCAACACTAAATAGGTTATGCCTTAGATTCTTAACATAAACAACATCATCTGTATTATGCTTGCCATCAAAATCAATTGAACCTTTTCCACATATCTTAGCAGATGCATCATCACCAAACCTAATAAGATTCTGTAGAGCAGGGGTAATCAAAGACAAAACAACCTTAAACAAGTTCCTTTGTTCATCAAAAAGTGGGTTTTCCTTCACAAACCCTTATTCTTTCTTGTAGCCTTTCAAAAAGGAAAATTGGACATATCTTTTGAATCAGACTTGATCTAAAAAAAAGGAGACCCATTTAGGATTCCCCTTTGGCTATTCTTACGCATATCCAAAAATAAGGTAGGGTTGTTTGTTGCAAGTATGAGCAAGTTTGGTGGTGTTGTCATTAATGTTGTCATTGATGTCAACATAGTTCAATATATTACAGGTTGTGGATGTATAGTTGAGATGCTATTGAGATGTTGTGAGTACATGGAGCTATCCTTATGATGTTGTAGATGTATTGAAATGATGATTTTCCAAGTTCTTTTGAGAAAATTAGTAAAGAGATAAGTCAGAGTTATGAATGTGTTTAGAATGTGCTCCGGTATGTGCTCCACGTTTCTCCTATGTTGATCCTATACTTGTGTGGATTTGAAGAGTTTTTTTTTATGATCTACTAATTTGTAGTTTCTAGTTTGATGAAGTGTGAAAGTTGTGTTTACCGGTGTGAACCATTCTAGCAAATTTAGCTTTCTATGACTGGGAGAAATGTTTCTGATCCACAGTCCTCCGCTCTTCTATTTTAGATATCATGTATCTAGAATGTGTCTTATAATGGTGTTCTCTAGGTTTTGGCAAAGAAGTTTGTGGTTTGGTGATCTGGAAGTCAAGTTTTAGAGTTGTTGTATGTGTTTGCATTGTCCAGATGGACTGATGGAAGGAGTTTAGTGTTCGAAGATTATTGCACTTTTCTATAGATATATTTGAAGGAATATGAGATGTGTTCTTGTGCATAATGAATCATTTTGTATTGTCTATGTGCTATCTTCTTATTGGGAAGTGTGTAGATCAACGTTCATTTGTGTTTTCATTAGGTTTGGCTGAGTTGGGGTTTACACTTCACTTGAATAATTAAATTTAATTAAGGAAGTGTGTGGTTGATCTAAGACATTGTTTTTGGTCTTGGTTAATTATTTTTATTGGTCCACTCTCATTCCTTTCCACCACTTGAATGTTGAGTTGTTGACCTGATTTGAATTCATAAAGTGAGGTGTATGTGGCTGACATTGGAGAAAGTTTCTAAGGTTGAAGATGGTATAAATGCAAGTCTAATTGGGAAGAATTGTAAGAGGATGAAAAGTGATGAAGTAAGCCACAAATTAAAAGAGTAGAAGTGTGCGAAAGTGAGTTGAGGTAGTAGTACTTGATTGTGCTAGATTCCTAAAGGCAGTGAGCTAAAGATTTCTGCAATCTTTCGATCAAGGCTATAGATGTGTGTTAATTGTTGTGGTGGATCTTTTTTTTTTTGTATCAGTAGGCAGTGAGCCTATTGGACATTGAGTCCTTTCTATAGGTAGTGAGACTTTGTAATTGGACAATGAGTGCTCTTTTGGGTAGTGAGCCCTTGGCAATGAGCCTTTGCAATACTTTTTGCCATCTCTTTATATTGTGAGTTAATCCTCACCGTGGTTTTTCCCTCATTAGGTTTTCCATGTAAAATATGGTGTTCATTGTTTTGGTTTTACTTTATGATATCTACATTTCATGTTCATACCTAATAACAAAACAGTGTGGTTGTGAAGCTAATAAGTAGTTAAAATTTTAAATTTGAATTTGGTGACAATTGATTCACCCCACTCTCAGTTGTCATGCACCTTTTAACAATTGGTATAAGAGATTTGGTTCCTTGGTGTAGAGCTTAACCGCTTAAGGAAGATCTAATTGTGCATAAGTTGGCGATCCCTATATTTGATGGATCTAAGTATAGTGATTGCAAAGTGCAGATGAGAGGATATATTATTTTTCTTGGTTACCAGACCTGGAAGGCTATTGAGATGAAGTATGTTTCTCTAACAAGTGGTCCTACTAAAATAGATGAGGTTTTTGTTGATGAGGAGAATTAGAAAGCGAGGTATGTTATTTACAGTGCTCTATCTAAAACTAAGTGAACTAAGGTTCTTTCTTTAGGCACTACTCATGAAGTCTAGAAGAAGTTGGAAGAACTGTATGAAGGAAATGAAAGAGTAAAGTTGACAAAGAAGCTGGCAGAAAAATGAAAATATAAGAATCTAAAAATTGAAGAAGGTGAAAAGTTTACAAGCTATTTGCATAGGGTTGAGATGACAACAAATGATGTTAGGAATCAAGGGGGAAACCTGACATATGAAGATATAATTGAGAAGATATTAATAACCCTACTTGATTGTTACAATGATAAGATCTCAGTTATTGAAGAAATGTATGATCCTAAGAAGTATGCTAAAGAATAGTTATTCGACACCTTGACAACATTTGTGATGAGAAAGTTTGGGAAAGAAGAAAAGATTAAAAAAAACATTTAAGGAAATTAAGATTGAAGATGATCCGGATAGTGATGGTTCTGATGAGCTGGAAGTGAATTTCACCAGAAAGTTGAAGAAAGGTATTAGAAAGTATAAAGGTATGTTTCCCTTTAAATGTTTGAGTTGTGGTAATATTGGTCATTATGCTTCAAGATGTCTGAATAGAGCTGTACATAAGAAGAACAAGGAATATAAAGATAAGGATAGAAAGGATAAGAAATACAAGAAGTTGTATTATGCTAAAGAAGAAGCTAGAATATCTGATGATGAATCTGATTATGAGGGTGGTAATAGTGAATGCCTATTTTTAGCTTTGGAGAATAAATATGTGTCTGCTAACCCTGAAAAATGTGCAAGGAAGAATTTTTCAGAAAATCTGTATTTGCTAACCATGGAAAATGTGCAAGGAAGAATGCTTTGGAGAACAAAAAGAATAAGATGGAAGGTAATTTGGTCACCGTCTTTCATGCAAGACAGGATGAAGACTACTGGGTGATTGACAGTGGATGTTCTAATCATATGACCAAAGATAAGAGTAAGTTCACTAAACTTGAAAATTGTGATGGTGGTTTGGTCATGTTTGGTGATGATTCAAGAGCTAAGATTTGTGGGAAAGGCACAATTAGTTTTTATGTACACAACACTAATGATGTATATTATGTAAGAGGTGTGAGGCATAACCTTTTGAGTGTTGGAAAGATGTGTAGCAATGGTTTTAAACTTGTGTTTCAAAATAATACCTATGCAATCATAAAAGGATCTTGACATATGGTTGTTGCTAGAAGGAGAACTCATGGAAACATCTATTATCTTAAGGGAGTTGATGGTCAATGCCTTGTATCTCAAGTCAGTGAAAGTTGGTTATGTCATCAAAGGATGAGACATGTAAACTTTGATAATCTTGTCAGGATCAGTTCAAGAGATGTCTGAGGTCTACCTAGAATCACAAAGCCTGCTAATACTATTTGTAGAAGTTTTCAGTTAGGGAAACATACAAAATGCATCTTTAAGGGAAAAGAGCATTCTACTACTCAAATGATGGAGTTAATTCATACTGACCTTTGTGGTTCAAATAGAATAGGAATCATGAATGGTGATAGGTATTTTATGCTCCTTATTGATGATTATTCTTGAATGACATGGGTTTCTTTCTTAAAGAAAATACTCAGGCTTTGGATAGGTTTAAAGTGTTCAAAGAAAGAGTGGAAAATGAAGTGAATTTGAGAATCAAATGTTTGAGATCTGATAGAGGTGGAGAATTCACTTCTAGTGAGTTTAATACATTTTGTGAACATGGCATAAAAGATAGGTTTTTGCTTAGAGAACCCCTTAGTAGAATGGGGTAGTTGAAAGGAAAAATCAGATAGTACAGGAACTGCAAGAACCATGATGAAAGAATCAAATGTACTAGATGTATACTGGAGAGAGGCAATACACACTATTTTTTATTTTCTTAATAGAGTTTAGATTAGAGGCAACAACACAAAGACTCCTTTTGAGTTATGGACTGGTAAGAATCCTACTGTAAAGTACTTCAAGGTACTCAAAGTAGATGTTACATTAAAAGAGATGATGAAAATCTTGGGAAGTTTGATGCTAGATGTGATGAAGGAATTTTTCTTGGATACTCTACTGCCAACAAAGCATATAGATGCTTCAATAAAAGATTAAGGAAGATTGTTGAAAGTGCTAATGTGAAAGTTAATGAAGAAATGCACAAACCTATTGAGATAAGTGAAGTTGAACCTAATGATCCTATTTGTGGACAAGTACCTGAAGAAAATAAGGAGAAGGAAGAAGAATAGATTGAAGAAGAAGAAGAAAATGAACTAGAACCTGTTTCTGAGACTCCTAAGTATGTGCAGAAGAATCATCCAGAGGAACATATAATTGGAGAAAAGAGTGAAGGTGTGAAGAAAAGAATTAAAGTAGCAGGTGAGGTAAATTTGTGTTTATTCTCTAAAATTGAACCTAAGTCTGTGAGTGAAGCATGTGAAGATGAGAATTGGATGAGAGCTATGAAAGAAGAGTTGCAACAAATAGAAAAGAATCATACATGGGAATTAGTTCCTAGACCTATGAATAAGAATGTAATTGGTTCAAAATGGGTGTTCTAGAATAAGTTGAATGAAAATGGTGAAGTTATAAGGAATAAATCAAAACTTGTATGCAAGGGATACTCATAAGTTGAAGGCATATATTATGAAGAAAAATTTTCCCCTATGGCTAGAATGGAAGATATTAGAATGTTTTTGGCATTTTCTACCCACAAGGATTTCAAAGTATATCAAATGGATGTCAAGTCAAGATTTTTGAATGGTGAATTGGAGTATGTGAAAATAAAGAAACAAATTACAGATATATTTACTAATGTTCTTCTGAAGGATACTTTTGAGTATCTTAGGGAGAGGTTGGGGGTCATTGGCCCTCCGAAATAGGTGCACATGAAGGTGCTTCAGTCCAATGAGTTCACATGTTCTTCACTTATCTGGACTGATGAATAGGTCTCCTCCATAGGGGGAGTAGAGAAGGTTTTCATTGTTCCAATATGAGTTGAATGGGTGCACTCCTAAGGGGGGGTGATCATAATTTCTGATCTTTGCTATTGATGTCAAAGGGGGAGAGAAAGTCATGTGAAAAATAGTAGTAGAAGAAGAGAAGGTGTCCTCCCAAAATATTGTGTAAGATGTTTTCTTTGATTGTTTTTCACATCATGTGTTGCCATCAATGACAAAGGTGGAGATTGTTGTAGTATGAGCAAGTTTGGTGGTGTTTTCATTAATTTTGTCATTGATGTCAACACAGTTCAGTATATCGTAGATTATGCATGTATAGTTGAGATTCTATTGAGATGTTGTGAGTGCATGAAACTATCCTTATGATGTTTCAAATGTGCTGAAATGATGAGTTTCCAAGTTCTTCTAAGAAAATTAATAGAGTGAAGTCAGAGTTATGAATGTGTTCAGAATGTGCTCCACATTTCTCCTATGTTGATCTAATGCTTGTGCAGATTTGAAGAATTGTTTTTTGATGATCTAGTGATGACATTTGCTGATTTTTAGCTTTTGGTTTGCTAAAGTGTGAAAGTTGTGTTTACAGATGTGTGAACCATTTTGGAAGAGTTAGCTTTCTGTGATTGGGAGAAATATTTCTATTCCACAGTCCTCTGTTGTTCTATTTTAGATCTCACAGATCTGGAATGTGTCTTATAATGGTTTTCTCTTGGTTCTGGAAAATAATTTTATGGTTTGGTGACCTGGAAGTCAAGTTTTAGAGTTTTTGTATGTGTTTGCACAATCTTGATGGACTGATGGAAGGATTTCGGTGTTCGAAGATTGTTGCACTTGCTGCGGATGTATCTGAAGGAACCTTAGATGTGTTATGGTGCATAATGAAGCATTTTTCATCATCCGTGTGTTGTATTCTTGATGGGAAGCATGCACTATTGAATGTTGCTGATATGTGGTTGTCATTGATGTCAACACTATTGGCATTAATGTCATTAGAGACTGTATATGTCGAGGATATTGAGAAAATTGGAATAAAAAAAGTTGCAAGTTGTCAAGTTGAGTATGGTCAACATGCTAATGGCCAACTCAATATGTTGATGATCAGAGGTTGTGGATTAAAGGGTTTTTTTTCAAGTATATCTAGTTTATCCACGTTAAGTTTCAGAGATCCACATGAAGATTTGATTGAGTTATAAGTATCTGTGTTTTGACAGTTTTTTTGTTGCTTCAGTTGGTGTTCCTAAAAGAAGATGATGTGATTCTGGTAATGTGAAGTGTTGTGGATGATTCTCTAGTGATTCATGATTCTTGTGGATGTTTCAAGATCGAGCTCTATCTTTGTTGTATGAACACATTGATTGGTGTGCTCGCGATTGGATATTTTCTCTTGCATGTTCATGTTTTCCATGTTCTTGGCCGACAGGGTGATTGTAGCATGTTGTGGATCTTCGAGGAATAATTATTGAAGATGTTTCATGTTTGAGGATATTATTTTGGGTCTTCACTATGTTGTGGCCAATGTTGGTTGATTCACATTGATAATTATTTATGTTTTTGGCTGACAGTTTGTATTCATTTTATATTTTATTGAAGCCGACATGTAGATGATGTTATTATTGGTTGCAGATATATATGAGCGATTATTTTATCATTTGAAGGCATGATGGTGAAGTGAAGTGTGTGAGTCCTATGTACGAGTATTGTCCTAATAATTTGAAGGTAGAAGTTAAATGTGAAGAAGAGTGAGTATAGTTTATGTGCTTAACCGAAACTATAATCAGGCATGAGCATATGCTATTTTCTCAGTTCAAAATCTTGTGGATGTAATCTAAATCTTTCTGTAAGACAACGAGTCTTCCTTTGGGAAGTATGCCTTATTGTATTTGAGAAGTGATCTCTAGGAAGTATGCTTGAATGCATGAGCATTCCCATTTATTCCTTTATACTTTTAATAGGGTATAATATTCTGGACAAAGTTCCATCGTGGTTTTTACCCTAATAGGGTTTCCATGTTATGTGTGTTTCTAATGTGGAAATGACTTATGATTTGATGGTTATTAATCAGATTTGAGAACAAGTTTAATAAGTTTAAATTTTTGTGACAACTGATTCACCCCCCCTCTTAGTTGTATGCCCTTGTCTTTCCAACAATTGGTATTAGAGCAGGTTCCTTGGAAGAATTTTAATAGCTTGAGGTGAGCCGAGATGGCGACATATAAGAAGGATAGTATGAGATTTGATGGAACAAATTATTCTCTATGGAAGACTCAAATGGAGTGTCATCTAATATGCATTGGTGAATCCTACTAGAACATTACAAAGAATAGGTATATCATCCCACAAAATGGTCCTTCTACTTCTGCTGAGATTAAAGATGTCGAGTACAATATCAAGGCTAATGAAGCATTGTTGTGTGCTCTGACTGATTCCAAGATGAAAAATGTAATGGATTTGAAGATTGCTTATGAGATATGGAAGAAGTTGGAATTTTTTTATGAAGGTGATTCCCATGTGAAGATTCCTAAACTGCAAAGTCTGAAAGGGAAATATGAAACATTGAAAATGGGTGAAGATGAGAACATCACTGCTTTCATGCAGGGAGTAAATGAACTTGTGTGTAATATTAGATGTGATGGTGGAACATTAGAAGAATTAGAGGTTGTTGCTAAAGTACTTAGATCCTTCCCTTCTACATACAAACATAAATTTTATGCTATTAAGGAGATCTGGACTATGAAAAATGTAACTAGAGACATGTTGATTGGTAAGCTTGTTGCTTTTAAGTTAAGTGAGTTTGGTGATGCTCTTCCTAAGATAGAATTTGCATTCAAAGATACT
Organism: Sequoia sempervirens; assembly: GCA_007258455.2. Classification (NCBI taxonomy): domain Eukaryota; kingdom Viridiplantae; phylum Streptophyta; class Pinopsida; order Cupressales; family Cupressaceae; genus Sequoia; species Sequoia sempervirens. The sequence continues at coordinate 29,021,005 of VDFB02000017.1, read as the reverse complement.
ACCTCCAGAAAGGATAAGCAAAGATGATCTAGGAGAAAGTTCTTCTAGAAACCTGCACAAGTATGAGTAGTAAATGAGAGAGATTGAAGAAGAAGAGAGAAAGCTAGATGAGCTTGAAGCACTTCTTGTCAAGAGAGTACCCAGAGGAGAAGGTAAGTATAAAGGGAAATTGCCTCTTAAATGTTTTTCTTGTAATAAGATAGGTCATTTTGCCTCAAGGTGTCTAGAAAGAGTTCCTAAGCCAAAACCTAACAAGCCTAGATTCCAAAGAAAGTGTTGTTATGCTACTGATGGAGGTGTGATATATGATGAATCTGATAAAGGGAATGCAAGTGAAGATGAATGGGTATTTATTTCTATCATAGAAAATAATCCGGTACCTACTGATTCTGCTAGTTGCATGAATGTGGAAAAAGATTTGGTAGACAAAATGGAAGAAAAAGATGAATGGGTGATTGACAGTGGATGCTCTCATCACATGACAGGTGATAAAAGTAAATTTTTGAGTCTTGAAAAGTATGATGGTGGTGTTGTAAGATTTGCTGATGATAAATTTGGTGTAATTCATGGCAGAGGATCCATTTCTCTTGATGGTAAGAATAATACTGATGATGTTCTATATGTGGAAGGTTTGAAGAATAATATTTTTAGTGTTGGAAAAATGGTTGAAAAGGGATACAATCTTCAATTCAAGGATGGAAAGTGTAGAGTATTGGGGAGTTCTAGAAATGTGATTACATCAGCTACAAAAACAAAAGGTAATATCTTTCACCTGAGTACTGCTAGTAAAAGTTGTCTGATTGCTCAAGTTGATGAAATTTGGTTGTGGCATAGGAGATTGTGTCATGTAAAATTTCATAACTTATTGTCAAGATAAGTTCTACTCAAGCTATGAGAGATCTTCCTAAGTTAGTAAAGCATACTAATACCATATGCAAGGAATGTTAATTAGGGAAGCAAACTAGAGTTTCATTTATGAGAAAACAACATTGTTCAAATGAAGTATTGGAGCTTGTGCATATTGACCTATGTGGTCCTTCTAGAGTCAGAAGTTTACAAGGAGACATGTATTTCATGTTACTCATTGATGATTATTCTAGATTGATGTGGGTTGCTTTCTTAAGGGAAATATATGAAGCTCTAGAGAAATTCAAGATTCTTAACCTGGCTAAGGTTGAGATGGAGACATGCCTAAAGATTAAATTTTTGAGATCAAATAGAGGTGGTGAATTAATTTATGGTGAGTTTAATTCTTTTTGTGAAGAGAATGAGATAAAAAGACAATTATCTACCCCATGGACCCCTCAACAAAATGGAGTTGTGGAAAGGAGGAACATGATAGTTCTAGATGTTGCTTGGACTATGATGCTGGAAGGAAATGTCCCACATATCTACTAAAGAGAAGCTGTGAGTACTATTGATTACACTCTCAATCAGGTACATATCAAAGGTGATATCGGTAAGACCCCTTATGCGCTATGGTTTGGTCATAAGCCTACTGTTAGACACTTCAAAATTTTTGGGAGTAAATGCTTTATCAAAAGAGATGAAGATATAGGGAATTTTGATTCTATAAGTGATGAAGGAATATTTCTTGGTTATTCTCACTAATAGATTTGACTGCAAAATACGATGAAACAGATCGACGAAATATGTAAAATACGATGTTTGTTGGGTGCTTGTAAAATTTGATGTGTAATTTCCAATTTTTTTGAAAGTTTATCCCCGACATTCGTCGAAATTTTGACGAACCTGGCGTTCGTCGAAATGTCAGCTATTATTTTCGTTGAATGTTCGACAAACATGAAAAATTAAAAAAAAATCAAATTGTGGCCGACATAAAGAAAAGTGAGTTAGCGCTTGATTTAGTGTGACATGTTTTGCTCTACTTGAGCAGTTTGTGGAAACTAAGGATGATTTTCTTGGGAAAAATAAAAAAAATTTCAAGAAGATATCACCAGGTTGAGGGTAGTCATTGTCTTTTTGCAGAATTCAGTTGTGAAGTCAGATTTGTAGTTCCAGGTTTGAAAATCATCTCATCAGATTTCATTTTTAGAGGTTTAGGGTTTTGAGAATTTCATGTCCGGATTTTGTTGTGTGGAATCACCATAAGATCACAACGGAGGAACAGATTCTTGTGGCTGTAATTATGTGATCCATAAGCTTATTGGTCATGTGGCACGATTGTGCTATAACAAATCTGAGGATGCATTCATGTGTGACCCAAGTTTTAATGTGGCTAATGTTGTGATAGAAATGGAGGCACTCATATAATGTAGTTCGGGTTGTATAATGTAGGTGTCAATAATCATCATTGGGTGCATTCAGGTTGTCTCAAGTTTAACAGGATAGGATGTAATTATAGCATGATCGAAGAGTGATTACCTCTTGCTGCAATAAAGAGCCTATAACTCTGGTTGATATGCAGAGTGGTTGTGTTATATCAATTATGTAGTGCATTCAAGCACAACCCATGTTAATGGGCTATTCTATAGAGTGATCAAGATTTTCTAAACCTTATGAATGTTACTTGACATATATTTGCATAATCTAAAATTCCTTTAGAGGCTTTTGAAGTATCAATGTATCCTATATAGGGTTTAGAATGATTTCTTTTAATTAAAAAAATAAATAGATGATGTATTTCCCTGTAATTAGATAATGTTGAGATCTCCTAAATCTGCCCCAGCACACTATCCTCTTTGGCATGTATTCATTACTCCAGCTACTAGGTTTTTGCATGTGACATTTTTAATATCTTCATGACTGTGGCTTTTAAATAGATCTCAGTCTTATCTTTAATCCTTTTCATGGTAACCCTTGAGTTCCATAATCCACCTTCAATCTCTTCTAAGAATGCTGTCTTAAGCTAGACTGCATAGTATGCATATAAAGCAAGTCCTTCATACCTGCCATTGTTCCAAACCACCACTCACTACCTTGCTGAAAATGTTGCCTCCATAAGCACAATAGCATGTTTTAAAATCATGGTTGCCAGTGATTGACCGACTCACCACTTTTCATCCTTGAGAATCTGATGAGATTTTGTCTTCAAACTCAGAAGGCATTATGAGTAACATTGTGAATTGTTTGTTATTCTGAATCAATTTCTTGCACATTCTTTGCTTTGCTACTTCCTTTAAGACAGGTATTGCACCTCATTTTGCAATCTCAAACAGCTCACTCTCACTTGAGATTCCTTTCATGAGCATCCTTCTATAAAATCAAACCCCTATGCCCTAGAGGCGCCTACTTACACTAGGGGGACTCATTGTTTCGTGTGTTAATAGTTCTTAAGATCAACTAACCTTATTGACACTACTTCAGTCCACAAAGGGGTATTATTCACTATTTTCCCATCTTTGGTGAGTCTCTCAAAACCTTTACAATCCTACCTCCATTATACAATATTAATGGCTAAGAAGAAACATTGAACCTATGATTACCACTATTATTCATTTGGATATTAATTTCCACAATTGCATTTGCCTTGTCTAGCAACACTACCAAGCAGAGAGTCCAAGAAATCTTGTTAAAATCTCCACTTTACTATGCAAGGTTTGAGCTTTATTATCTTGTCACTGCTTAGCCTATTTTTGATTGTCACATCTCAAGTGACTGTCATTCTTCTTACTATAGATTGCATTTACAAATGTTAGTAAGCTACATAGTGTGCTTATTATTGGCTATAATCTTTAGATTGCAAGATTTTGTTATTACCTACATTGTCTCAATCTTTTTGGTATTGCAACCTCACTAATCCACTATAGTTATTGTTTATGTTTCTACGGAGGCCTAGGGTTTGTACCCTAATCATGCCCTTACCAATGCTTCTGTTGTTTTTTATTAGGGCTCTCTCAATGTTGAGACCCTAGGGATGCTAAATCATAGAAGTGACACATTGCATCTTTAACTAAAAGGATAAATCTGTATTGACATTAGCAATGATGAATCTAA